>JAVMKO010000001.1:2415000-3015000 GCA_032164245.1 Sternotherus odoratus | reverse complement strand
TACCAGACCAAACTGATCTCCTGACTCCTGTGTAAATTCACTGCTCAACCATCTCTGAGTTGGAACCTGGCCTGCATTTGACAGCTCACAGCAACTCTACCCAGCACATCCCGACAGGATATGGAGACTCCCATATCTACTTAAACTGCAGTGTAATTCCACTCTGACTTGAATATGGCTGGGGCACTCCACCTAATGCTTGGCTCTTCAAGGTTCCTGGAGGATCTGTTCTCACCCTGAGTGGTGAAGGCCTCTGCTTTTGTGTGTCACCATAGGTACAGCACCTCTAACATTACTGGGCTCGTTGGTGCAGCCACTGAGGTCCCGACTCTCAGGGTCGCTATACGTGGGGCCTCCTAGTGAATAGTCAGTTGCAACATATAGGGCCAGTGTTCTTTGGAGATGTGCCCTGCATGGGCTGACCTGGCCTGACCCTGCTTAGCTGTGAGCACCAGCAGAGGGCAGAGAGTCTCCATGAACAAGGGGTTTTATAAACACACGGCTACTTTTGTGTTGCTTTGTGTATGGGTTAGTAAGCCGGGTAGCCTCACTTCTGTTGGGCTGCCAGTGACACTGATCGGAGTCTCACAACTCCAGGCCTCTCTCTGCTGCTCGTTTGAGGAGGAGACTTGTGTGCAGACCAGCTGCTATATCCAGGACTCTAGCTTCTCTCCTCCCCGTGCTTTCAGGAGGAGCTCCCAGCTGGAGGCTGGCCTGGCCTGCCCCTGGGGTGTCTCATGAATTGGGGACTGAATTCTGAAGGCATTCTGCTATCGTGAGGTTGATCTAAGCCTTGATTGCACCTACTGGCCTCCAGCTCCTGGAGAGGGAACTGGGTTTACATAACCTGGCTGCCTTGCCTTGGCTTGAGCGTGACTTCAGCACCATGGAAATAGCCTGGGGTGTATTTATATAGAGGACTGCTTTCCTCTAATCCTTTGTAATGATGTTTGCACGCTGCAGGCCATTGCAGGCTATAGTGCAAAGATCCCTGGCAAAGAGGGCAGGTGTTGGGGAGACAGCTTTTGTTGGGAGAGCAGAGCTGAGCGTGTGTCTGGTAACGGGGATGGCTTTGACCTCGCTGAATTTCCCACTAGAGGGGGCAGTCTCAGGAGAATCTGTCTGTCCTGCAGGCCACTGAGAGGCACATTCCGCTCCAGAGCTTGAGGGGGAAGGGAGCAGCTTGCACCAATCTCTGGGTGCCTCTCAGTGTGGAGCTGTCTGCGTGGAATGGAGTCCTGATCAGCTGCTGTCTGGGGCCTTTGACAGGCAGGAAGATGCTGAGGGTCTCCTGATAAGGAGAGAAACCGGGTGTCCTTGTTTCCATGGTTCCCAGGAGAGGTCGAGCCCCCAGTGGAAGGTGCAGAGTTATGCGGGAGGGCAGTCCCCTCAAATGCGGAGTGTGTTGATCCCACTCCGGGTAGTTCTGTGGGATATGGACTGAGAGTTGGGTTCTCTGCACAGTAGGTAACGTGTCCTCACGCTGAAGTGCAGCCCGATACTGCTCAGACACTGGGTGCACTGCATGGAGTAGGTGGGTCCTTGACGCTCAGCCACCTCTGACCTTGACAGCTTCCACTGCAGGATGCAAGTTCTCCCCCCGCTGCACAGTGTCTTTGTAGGGGTGTTAAAATGAGCTGGACACCGGGCAGCGTATAAAGCAGGCTGCAGTCTCCTTTGTTGGATTTGCTCTTTTTGTGCTGCCAGTGAGCAGGGTCCAATAGCCGTGTGGGAGAATTCCTGGGCTAGGTGGTTCAGGGAGGAAAGTCCCACCATAAACCTCTGTGGAGGGTTCCCAGCCAAGCTCAATAAGGAAAGGAATCTGATGACTGGCTTGATAACTCCATGGGGTCATATCTCACTGCTGCCAAGTGGTAGGGCAGCTGGATCGGGGCTGCCTGATCTGGTACAGTGGCAGGAAAGGTGTGATGGAGGAAATGACAAACTCTGCAATGCAGGTGTGAGGGGCCTGGAGGAACAGAGGAGTCCAACCTCAGGCCCAGCAAAGAACTCTGCAGGGTTCCTGTTCCTCATGCCCATCCCTGTAATATCTGGACACCTGGCATTCGATATCCATCGTGTTTGTCACCTGTGTCCCACTGTGATGGGTGCCTTAAAACTCCTAGGAGGAAGAGGTGGATAAACAGGGCTGGTAGCTGTGGAGAGGGTATAGACTAGAGTGTGCTTCAGGGCTGACCAGATCTCTTTAGCCCCAGGGATCCAGTAGCCTCCTGAGTGAACCTCCCTGTTGATCAGGTCAGCAGGCTTTGGTCCAAAATAGGAATCCACATTGCTTTATGGGGAGCCTGTCATCCCTCAGACCAGCCTGTTACTTTCCCCGGCCTCTGGCAGAAGGGGGGATGGTGGCTGGAAGGAGTGGGTGGTGCTGAGCTGCTCTGTTCCACGTTCGGAGGAACCTGGTTTTTAAAAAGTCCCCCCAAGCTGTGGTAACTGGACGGCACACAGCAACACTACACCGGTGCTTAGGGCAGGAAGTGAGGAAAAGCCCGATATCAGTGAAAACCCCATGGGGAATTCTTGGCCAGAGGGCTGGAATTCCCCCCCCGGGGAGCTGGGCTGGGACCCTGGGGTCTCTTCGCTCACAGCCTGATCTGAAATGTGGCATTTCAAGCCGCACCGGCTAGGATGCTGATTGAGAGGGAGGAGTGCCCTCGATTGGATCCACTGTTCATTTATCCGTGTACAGTACAGCCCAACGCCCAGATACCCTCTTGGAGAGTCTCTTCCCAGTCAGCTGCCTGGGCCGCCTCCGCATGCAGCTGGCCAGGACACTAATTAAATGGATCCAACTGACTCTCCTAGAGGAAGGAGAGGGGCTACTCCACAGCCGGGTTCAGCTCGGTGTGCCCGTGGAAGGCAGCCCCGCCTCCTCGAGGTCGGACTCTAGCGCAGCTCCCGTCTGCCAGTCTGGCCGAGCAAGATCTTGCAGCTCTTCGGAGACAGCAAGGGAGGCCCCTGGGCCTGAATGGGAGCAGGTGCTTCTGCTCAGCCGGGGTGTCCTCTTCCCTACCTGCCTTCTAACGTCTGGCCTGAGGGTTTCTTGGTGTCTTTTGGAAGATGGTCATGCTGCTCGGTGTGTATCTGTCATGTACACTGGCCACTGACTCTGAGCCACGCTTGTCTGTCTCAATCCCACCAAGTGCCTGGCACGTTAGATAGGCAAGAAGCCAAGCTGCCTGCCCTGAGGGACCGACGGTCCAGTGGCTTTGGAACTGGGTCAGCCTGCATCCCCCGGCCCCAGTCGACTCCAGCTGACCGTTGTTCTCATCTTCGTCTCTTGCAGTTTTGCCAGCCGAGCGGTTGGCAGCTCTTCACCGAGCGGAATCCCCCCACCTTCTTCGTTGCCGTGCTGACAGACATCAGCTCCGAGCGGCACTACTGCGCCTGCTTCACCTTCTGGGAGGCCGTCGAGAGTGCCCAGGTAATGCTCCCCAAAAGTGTGCATGGGGGGGGTGTTGCTAGGCAAGCAGCTGTGAGTGAAAGCCTCTTATGAGCATTGTGGCTGCCCATTGCCTAGGTTGGTTGTACCCAGCACTCCTTTGTCAGAGGAGGACCGGGATGTCCTGTAGTACTTGCCTCACATGGTGGTGTAGCTGCCTGAGGGGGTGGAGCTCGGGGGGTCTATCCAAGTCCCTGCAGTGTGTCTGATCTGTGTCTCCCCAGTCTCAAAGCCACTCAAGGAATGGAGAGGAGGAGGAAGAGGAGTCGTCGTCCCTCGTCCAGCCTGCCCAGCTCTTTGCTCCTAAGAGTTTGGTGCTAGTGTCACGACTGGACCATACAGAGGTTTTCCGGGTAAGGGGCAAGAGCAGTGGGGCATTTGGGGAGGAGAGGGTGGTGTCTAGTTTCTCTGGGGATGGAGGGACTTTCCCTTGCACTGATTCCTTGGCAGTTACTCCGGGCTGTGTGTGTGGGACTTATTCCGATCCTTCACCAAGGTGAGGACCTGCCCGGGCTGGGTAGTGGCAGCCTTGCCCTGCCTCTCAGTAAAATTCTAAGCACAAAATGTTCTTGGTGGAGCCTTTATCTCCCATCTTTATATTCTTCAGGCTTGCTCTGTTCTGAGGCCGTAAAAGGCTTGGAAAGATGCAGGTCACAGCCTGGCTTGTTTGCAAAACTCAGCTGGAGTGGGGGGGGGGGGGTTTAAGATCTGAGTTTCAGCAGCTCCTCGCTCGCCAAGGTAGGCGCGTGATCCTTGTGGCGGCATGGACTGTCTGACCCCTCTTGCCATTCTCCTCTTCCACTCTTGGTCCAAATGTAAAGAGCATGTTGAAGTCCACAGAGCCTTGCCCCGGTACTGCGAGGGGGACCGCGGGCATGCTGGCTGGGAAGAAGTGCCCATACGTGGTCTGTCCGCATGCCCGCTCGAGACACATTGGTGAATGGAGAGAGATTAGTGACTGTTCTCATCGTCAGTGGGAAGGTGCATCTGTGGAGACAGGCCTGGGAGGTGGTGTAGCCAGGTGGCTTAGACTGAAAGAGACTGGGCCATGCAGTCTCCTCAGACCAGAGACCTGCACTGAAGAGGGCCACACTTCGGTCATCCTGGTGTGAGGCCGTGGCGTGGTGGCTGCGGTTTGAGCTGTGTGTGGGGATTGGCGGCTGTCATTCCCCGGGTCAGTGGGGCTGACGCTCCCGATGGCAGTAAGAGCGACTGTGCTTTCTGTGGGAGTTGTGATGTTTGTGGGGTTGGTCCGGTTGGCCCTTCCTCTGACTTGCTGTCTTGGTGCTGTACCTGTCCAGAAATGCATTCCCTGTGTAGGGTACTGGGCGGGCCCTCACCCTCCCTTGGCCACGTCCAGGGTTCCTGAGGGGCGCAGCAGCTTGGAGTTTTCTGAGCAGTCTGATTAGTGTGCTGCGCAAGGGGGAGGCACCCTGGGGGCTTAGCTGGCAGAGGTGTCTGAACAACTGCCCGGATGAGAACCCGGCAGACCTAAGCAAGAGGCCACCGAGATGGGGTCTGCAGTGTCTTTGGACTACTCCAGAGCAGATGTTCTCCAAGTGTGGAGTTCTCCAGGGCGCTCTGTTTTTCCTGAATCCTCTAGGTGGGAGGCTGAGATCATTAGCCAGTCAGGGAATCCCAGGCTACAATGGCCCTGTCCCTCTGCAGGTATTGGTCCCAGGAGTGAGAGCTTGCCATGCTGGGAGAGTTCTTTGGGGGGCTGTGGGGCAGGGCATGGTCACTTTTCTGGGAACAAGAGATCTGGGCAATCAGGTAACCTGGGGAGCCCAGCATAAAAGCTAGGCAGAGATCGATGCAGGAGAAGGTGCCTCGAGTCTATCTCCCTATGCAGGGAACTTGTCAACAGCATCACAGGGGTGTTGTGTGACCGACCTTCTCAGCAGGTGCAAGGACCCAGAGGAAACTCTTTGAGGATGTAGGCACTGTGCATGTGACCAGCTAGGACTATGAAGTTAATGCTTTATCCAGTTGGTGGAGACTCTAGGATGGTGCCTTGTAGGACTTGCATAGTGTTTCCTGGGCTCATTCAGATTTTGGCAAGGTGAATCCCTATAGAAAGGCCCTGAAAAAATTCAAGGGACGTGAAATGTCCTTCCCTTCCAGTGCACAGACCTGCTGGTAGCAGTGTGGAACAGAGACTCCACCTTCCCGTAGCCATGATGGACTGGGGGCATCTTGGGCTGATCTGGATTTGGGGTTCACCCAACCCAGCAGGGATGGGAAGGGCTGTGGAAAGGAAGCTCCCAGCCCCAGCTGGTAGGGGAAGGTGTGACAGCAGGGAGGATTCAGGGAAGGTAACTCTGGACTGTAACCTGATCCCAGTCGGGGGAGGTGAGGTTCTCTGCCTGTGTGGAGGTGAACAAAGGCTGGGGGAGCGGCCAGGAGGAAGAGGCAGTTTTTGGTGGAGGGTTGGGAAAGAGGAGGGAGCCCTAATCCGGGGTCTCATTCCCCCCCCCCCCCCCCCAGAAGGGCCTGACTGAGGGGTCCTGTTGGTACTGAGAAGCTCTGAGTTGGATGGTGTTCCTGTCATCTCCAATAAACCTTCTAATCTGTCTGACTGAGAGTCCCTGTGAATCCCAGGAAGTGGGGGTGCAGGGACCGGACTCCCCACTCTCCGTGACAGGGGTCCTGTGATGCCCATCTTTGGGTGGTAACTAACCAAATGGAATTGAAGAGCAGCTAAGGCCATGGAGTGCCATGGCCTGTGGGGGGTGTGGAGCAAATTCCAGGGGCATTTGTCCTGGGCCTCCCTGGAGACTGCCCTGAGGCAGCTTGCAGTGTTTTTAGCCTCAGCACACCTGACTGCCTTGCAGTCTGGCCAGGGCTTCCCTCCACGCTCCGGGGTTGTTTTTGTTGGGGACGTGAGCAGGGGTTGCCCGGTTCATTTGGCTGTGTGATTTCATTGCTCAGTCACCTGAGCTCTTTGGCTTATTCATTGCTGGGAGCAGATAAGCAGCAGGAATGCCTGAATCCTGCCCTGTTGGGGCTCGGGCTTACATTAGGGTCAGAAGACCAAGGAAATGCACCTGCGATGGGGTAAGTGACCCGTGGAGTCTGTTGCTTTCACAGCACTACCCAGTTCTCCCTCACGCTGCCCTTGCTTTCCACTTGGTTAGACAGTAGCTGTGAGCTCTTATCACAGTGTGTAGTCTAGATCTGTCCATCCCAGTGAGTTAGCCTAATGCTGCGCTGGGACACTCGCTCCTGTCCCGAGTGGGCTGCTCATGCACGAAACCAAGAGTCTTAGCTGAAGGTAGATGTGTGGTGGGTCCCAGATGCGTCTCCTGAAAGTTAGACCCGCCCACAGCCCTAACCACTGGACAGTGCTGTCTTTCCGTGAGACTTTTGATGCAGCCCTGCAGGGTTGTTGGGCATGGGGCAGGGGGGCTGGACCCCTGGCACTAGGGCTGTCCTCCACCTGGATGACTGAGCATTGGGGGAGAAGAAAATCCGACTGAAGCAAAGCCCAGATTGAAGCGCACTCTCGGTGGTGCTGGAGGTCAGCTCGGTGCCACTGGGAAACTAGCATCAAGCTGGAGCCTGTCCTGCGGTGTGAGCCTCGGACAGGGACCGTCTCACTGATCTGTGCAGTCAAGACACGCTCCCTTGTTGGCGCGGAGGATTGCGACTGTCACTCTGATGGGTTTGCAGCAGACGGGCTCCAAGCCCCGGCTGGGCCTGGACACACTGTCCCCATGAGCAAGTGCTGGGTGTGCGATGGGAGCCCCAGCCAGTACCTGTGTTTCAGATGAGTGGCCTCCCATGCCAGTGGCTTGTCTGCTGCTTGCTGTGGACACCCCTCTGTGCTGTGTTTGCTCCTCCAGAACAGCCTGGGTTTGATCTACACCATCTACGTGGACGGGCTGAGCGCATCGCTGGAGAACGTCATTGGGAACCTCTTGACCTGCACCATCCCCATTACAGGGGGAGCTCAGGTTGGTACCTGCTCATTTCTGTGCCCTCTTGGGCTTGCCGCCCCCTCCCAGTGTGTGAAACGGCAGCAGCTCATCCGAGGCTGGAGCTGGGGGTGGGGGATGTTTCCATCCCTGCTCTGATCCAGGGTGCGATGGGGATCACAGGCAGTACCGCTGGACGCTGGTGTGAAGGGGGTTGGGGGTCCCTGCACTCGGGAGAGGCAGGAGGAGGCTACAGCTGCACTTCAGATAGCTGAGTGGCTACCCACCTACCTAGGGATGGGCCTTGAGCTGCCTCTGGCTCCTCCCAGTGACTTAGAGCAGCTTGGCTAATGGATTAAGTAGGGTGTCTAATTACTTGCTTAGCTTCAGAGCCTAGCAGCCACAGTCCATTGCTAAGATAGGCTGAGTGGGGCTAAGGTTTGCTGTGGGGAAGGCCTGGCCCCCCTTCTTCAAACGGTCTCATGTGGGAATCGGGTCTTGTTCTCCGGCAGTCTGAGGAGGGGCCTGCTTAGGCTCAGAAACAGGGCTATAAAAATGGCCCCTCCTCGCCACGTTTGCTGATCATCTCAGTCACGGACCAGAGTGAATGTTCTCTCAGCGCCCCACCTGCTCTGGGAGAGCCCACTGGGCTGCCCCCTGCCCGGAGCCGGCAGCAGAAGGGACACCCAAGGGGGGTGATTGAGCTTCTCAGCGGAGGTGGACGTAGCCCAGTTGGATCTGGAATCCTGGCAGGGAGGGTTAGGAGGCAGCAGTGTTAGCCCCGGGCCTGTCTGCACTGTTAAGGTGCTTGATGACGATCCTGAAGGTCGTGGGTTTGAGTCTCGCTCAGTCTCACAGGCCACCGCCTGTTCTCCCAGCGGATCTGTCAGGTTAGGGCAGTCAAAGGCGGTTGGACGTGATGTTGTCCACATCACTCCCTTGTCCACTGCTGCCTGGGAAACTGATGGGCCTTAATCGTCTCATCTCGAGAAGCCATTGGCTCAGGGGAACTCAGCCTCTCCTGCTGCGCTGACAGAGCACTGCACTCCTGCAGCGGCTGCTTTCCTGAGCCGCGGTGTGTTCAGCAGGAAATCGCCAGGCCTCCGCCCCATGATCCCTCCGTCCTGCACCCGCAGTGCAGACTAGTGAGCCCCCAGCGGCCATGGGGATCCCTGAGCTGCGGTGTGCCCTAGTCCCAGCAGGGTCTCTAATCTGCTCAGAGGCACCCAAGCCAAGGGACCGTGGTGCCTAGAAGCCCCAGGCCTGGCCCCCACCTTGGTGCAGTGGCACTGGCTGAAGAAGGGGATACAGCCTCTGAGGCCCTTCTCTGTAGGCATCCCCAGGATGCATGTAATACAGACGTGCCAGCGTCATAGTCTCCAAGCACTGGGCTTGGGGCTTCTTCCTCAGCTAGCCTAGACGCAGGCCCGCGGCATGGAGGGGCCTTCCTGGAGTGAGGCTGGAGGTCGGATATCAGAAGAAAGGAGGAGGCTGAATGCCACGTGTCCAGGGTTCCTCCTGACAGTGGGGGGGGAGGGGAGAGCAGCCCTCCTGCAGGTGTGCTGGGTGCAGCTGACCCCTGCCAGGTCCCTTGTGGATGAGGATTGTCGAGCGTCAGAGGCTCAGGGAGCGTCACATCTCGAGTGCTCCTGGGAATGGGCTGTGGCCTTAGCCGTCGGTGCATCTCGGTGCCCCCAGACCCGGGGTGCTGGCGTTAGGGCAGTTGGAAAGTGGCACTGTCCCTTCTTGCACTTTGCTCCCCACCCCCGCTGTGTCTGGAAGGGCTCTTTCTAAATGTCGTGATGTGGCTTTTGCTGGGTCTGTCCGCACATTCCCTCCTCGGGGGGTTCAGGGCCCCGGTCACTGTCGGCTTTGGTGTGATGTGTGCACGTCTCCCTTTGTTGTCCGGCTGTGCTGCAGTGTTGTGCGTTTCTAACTGACTGTGCTATCTCTGTCTGTCTCTATCTCAGCCTGACGTGGAGGACGAAAGAGCGGTATGCACACCTTTTCTTTCATCGGGTCTGTCTCCTCCCTGCCACTCCTCCCTTGCAGCTGCAGGGTCAGCATCCCCCACAGAGCGTGGGAGGAGAGACCAGGGCTGGGCAGTGGTTGTGCACATGGCAGCGTGTGTGTTGGGGATGCAGGTGGCTATGTGCATGGGCCATAGAAGAAGGGTTACCTGTCCTGGGACCCGGTTGGGGGAGATCCGAGGTAGTAGGCTCTGTTCTCACCGCCTGTCGAATGCACAAGATCCCAGGTGTGTTCTGGGAGAAGCCCTGTTGCGTTCTCTGAGGGCTGCTTCCTCTCCTGTGTGCGCCAGTGAAGGCTTTAAGGGGCACGTGAGGCAGGGCAGTGGCCAGGAGGGAACGTGCCAGGTGACACTGGTCTGCCTGAGCATTGCTGCAGAAAGCTGAGCAGGGAGCTGGAGAGGAGTCTCATGGGGGAAACCACTTAGAGGAGTGTGATCAATAGCCCCGAAGTCCTGAGATCGTACAGGCTCTGAACCCAGGCCAGGAGCCCAACAGTGGATTGGAGACCAGGCTTTGGGGCAGGGGGTGGGGTCAATACGGGTTTAAAATGGTTGCAAGAGGGGGAGACTTTGCTGATCCATCCGGGGCAGCTGGTGCTCCCCTCTTCCTTGCATAGGACAGTGTACCTGCAATGACAGCTCGTGTGCTTCTGGTGACCGGGCCGGGCGGTGCTCTACTGGCTACGGACACTGCGTGTGCTCTGGGCCTGCAATGAACTCCATCCACCAGGCTGAGTGCTAAGTGCAGCCGTGGCTGTCCTGGGGGTGGCTCCCCTCTGCAGCTGGCCAGTGGTTCTCACTGGGGCAGCACCGAGTATGTGTGGGCCCCACCGCAGGGTGCCCTTCCCCTTGCAGGGAGGAGTCACGCTCACACTGCAGCTGGGAAGGGACGCAGTAGCCAACGGTGGGCGGCCCTGTGCCACCCCACAGGGTATAAAGCTGGACAATGTCCCTTTGGCCCCTGCGTCCTGTCCTGTCCATCACTGGGTGAGCCCAGCTGCGTCTGGAGTTTGGCCTGTCCACTGTGAGGCGGTCGGTGGAAGCTGCTCTCTGGTGCCTGCGCTCGTCTGTTTCTCGGCCTGGACCCCAGTGACTGGTGTGTGTCTGTTTCTTGCAGAGGACGATCTCTCTGGGGGCAGGCGACAGGCAGGTGATCCAGACGCCCATCAATGACTCTCTCCCCGTCAGCAGCTGCAGCGTGGCACTGCTCTTCCGGCAGCTCGGTGAGACTCCGCCCTGGCCTCGCCTGCTCGAAGCCCTCTGCAGGGAATTCCCAAGGCCCTGCTCCTGACCTCAGCTTCTCAGTCAGTGCTTCATCCCCTCCACATCTGACCGAACGTCTCCATCTCACGCTGCCTTCCTTCCCCCAGGAGCCTGGCAGTCGTGCTCTGGTTGTAGCCCCAAACTGTGGGTCCGTTCAGATGCCATGTTAATGGGCACCTAGGCAGGGGCAGCAGAAGGCAGGGCTGGATCTGAGCCGTCGCAGGCCTTTCCCCGCAGAGATTTGTGCTCCAGCTGCTCTCACCACATCAGCTGCCAAAGATGCGAGACACCAAGGGGGGGTGCACAGCTCAGGGGAGTCCCCAGGGGGCTTTCAGAGCAGTCTGTCTGGCCCTAAGCTCGGAAACGGTCCGTGAGTTAGCAGGTCCTAGCGCTGAGCCGGAGGTGAGAGGAGGTTCCTAGCACATGACTGGACACTCGCTGTCCAGTGAATGGAAGAGGAAGTCCCAGCCCCATGCAGCAGGAGGAAGGGATAACAGCTGCATGGGGGTGGGGGGACTCTTGGCAGTCTGGTGGGCTGAGAGAGCAGGAGCTTGTGGGGCCCTAGCAAGACTCTGGGGCGGGACTTGGGAAGAATCCACCTGCAAGTGCTGTGTGCTCTGCCCCCTCTCTCCCCAGGCATCACCAACGTGCTGTGTCTCTTCTGTGGTGCCCTCACCGAACACAAGGTCCTGTTTCTCTCCAGCAGTTACCAGAGACTCACGGATGCCTGCCGGGCCCTGCTCGCCCTCATGTTCCCCCTCAAGTACAGGTGAGAGAGGGCCGGGTCCACCTGGCGCATGGCTGGAGCAAAGCTACATGCTGGAAAGGGGCTCAGCTTCCCATGCAAAGCCCATCTGGCGTTGCAGATTGCCCTGCCTCCATCTGGCCCCAGGCACCAATGGTACCAAGTCCCATGGCTAGTGTGGGCTGATCACTGTAGGCCAAGTGCTGTCGGGGACGGCCAGGTGAAATCCAATCACACTTATACCTTGAGACGTGTTCTCTGGCTGCACGGAAAGCTCCTGTCTATGGCTTAGAGGCATCTCTAATAACTACATTCCCCAGCAGCAAAATAACACGAATAACCCCAGCTCCACACTCCCCCGAGCAAAGTCTGGGCTGTGGACTCTCGAGAGGGAGCGAGTTTCAGCTGAAGGCCCCTGCCAGCTGCTTCCTCCGAGCCCAAGGAGCTGTGAGCATGAACTGATGGCAGCTGCCGCGGGAGCTCATGGTGGGAGAAGGGGATGGCTCAGGAAGCCAGGTGCTGTGGACGCCAAGTGTGATCGGCTCTCACTGAGCTCAGGAGAGGCTTGACACTTACAGGATTGGGCCCCTCGGGGTTCTCCTGTGATACACTCCTCGTCTCAGTCACTCTGCAGGCAGGGCGGACCCCCCAGAGTCCCCAGCAGTGACCTGATTGAAGGGGGTAGAGGAAATGAGCAGGACTCCAGGAGCCCCCGGTGCCCCTCCCCAGAAGGGGTGAGTGCATACAGGGCACTGGTTAGTGAGGCGCCCTGCAGGGGAGATATTGACTGGCTCTGACAGTGACCGCACTTCCCTTCCCGCTGCTCACTGTCTGCACCCCTCCCAGCCAGGGCAGTGAAGATAGACGTGTCATTGTCACAGCTAACTGCCTTCCCCATGGTGTCAGGCTGGCCTGCCCTAGCTCCTGGCTACCCACACCACGGGAGAAGGGTTCTTTTATTTAAACTATAAATATATTCCTTTGGCGTTGACACCCCTCCAGCTGGAAGCGCTGGACTGTAACGTTGGAGCCAGATAATGTGACTGCGGGTCCCTTCACAAGCCTGTGAGGCACACGCACGGTTCAGAGTGCCTGACACCACTACTCACTATCCCATCTTGGGCCAGGGTCGTTCCCCAGGCCCCCCGCCAGTCCAGTTTGAAATGGCTTGAGTGATGTGGGCACCATCCTTTCCCTGGGGGACGGTTGCACGGTCCGGGTGGCTCTGGAGCCTGGCGGGGCCCCGGGAGCCAGACGCCGGGCCTGGCGTAGCTCCTGGTTGGCTGTAGTGACCATCTGCTTTGGTTACAGTTTCACGTACGTGCCCATCTTACCTGCACAGCTCCTTGAGGTGCTCAGCACGCCCACGCCCTTCATCATTGGAGTCAGCTCCATCTTCCAGTCGGAGACGCAGGAACTGGTGAGGCGCTGCCTACGCCTGGTTGGGCAGTAACTCTTCCTACCCCCTCCCCCCCCCCACATTGCTCCAGTCCTCCTGGGTCAGAACAAGAGTGTACAGGGCCATGTACAGAAATGGGACTGGGAGAGGGGGATGAACAAACCCTGCGGAACAGGTGGACTTGTTCAGCCAGACCAGCCGGGCTGAGATCCAGGCGTGTCTCACAGGTCAAGCAGGCCAGGGTTTGCCTGGGACTTGGGTCCGGTCTGATCAACGGTGACTGGAAACGCGATAAGTTCCACCCGTCGAGAAGGCTGGGGGGGGCACTTTGAGCACCTTGTTTGGGTTGAAGTCAAGTCAGTTCGAAGGTAAACTGAAAAGCCTGATTTCGACCGAAACACGAGTGCCAGCGCGGCCTTTTGAACGGCTTCAGCGAAGTGGATTTAAAATGACCTCTGTTGTACCGGCCACCCATGTGTAGACCGGCCTGTGGGTGCTGCGACATTGGCACGGGGGTTTCATCTGGTGGGGTCAGTACTGTCTCCGTGCCCCGTCTGTGAGATGTAAAGTCAAGGTCAGAGTGCAGCTATGAACCCCGCGGGGTGTCCTGGCAGTGCCCTCCTTTGGGCAGATCCATTCTCCTCCCTCATTTCCCTCCCGCCCCCGCTGTTAGGGTCAGATGGAAATGGTGATGTTGCCTCCTGTCCTGCCCTGGAGTGGAGCATTCCTGCGGCTGTTACGCAGCTGCTGCTCCTCACCCCAACGGTGTATTTTGTATGTCAGCAGGCGCTCAGGGTCTGTGGCAGTGGGCACCATGTATGAAGCTACGGGGATTGTAAAGTGCGCAAGGCTCTACTGGATTTGGGGGTGGGGAGGGCTGTTAAGTACAACACTTTCCCCACCATCAATCCCCCCCAAAAGGCTATATGCAGCTGGGTCACTCGGCTGGGTGGGGAGCACCCAGAAAGCCTGTCCAGTCTGTACACTCATGTCTGCCTCGCTGCTTTCAGCTGGATGTCATCATAGCGGATCTGGATGGCGGGACAGTGACCATTCCAGAGTGCATTCACATCTCCCTGCTGCCTGAGCCACTGCTCCATCAGACACGAGAAGCCCTCTCCATGGTAAGTGTGGGACCCCAGGACTGGCTCGGCTCCACTCCCGGCTTCCCTTCCTGTCTCTAGAGGTTCCCCGTACGGGTGTGACTAGAGCACTAGTGGCATGAGGCCAGGGTCCTGTGGGCAGGTGTCGGGAGTGAGATCAAGCACAGCAGCCGAGTCTGAATAGCTGGTGGCTTCCAGGCAGTCCCCTGCGTTGGGTGCCTGTCTGGGGTCTGTCAAGTCAGTCAGGATAGAAGAATCTCTCTGCACTGAGGCCGGCCGCTGATCAGCAGCTGGTGCTCTGAAGTCAGGGTGCGCCTGGGGAAGGGGGAGCACAGCACCTCAGCGACATGGGTCAGACATGGAAACTATTCTCAGGATGAGCAGCCTCCTGACAGAAGGGGGCTTGAAGCCAAAGCAGAGAGGCGATAGTGATCAGGGTCATGGAAACTTCCTGGAGCTCCCATCCCCTCTCCCAAGCCAAGTGACACGGCTGAGGAGTCTTTTCCAGGTGCCCTATGAGGCTGCAGAGAGCTATCCCTCAGATCTGAAGGGCAGAAGAGACCTTCATGTTCATCTACTCGCACTTGTGTGATGCAGGCTCTAGAATTCCATCCTGCACTTCCTGCCCCAGCCCAAAGGCCTCTTCAGGTCTGGTCCCCAAGGCTGGCAGGACAGTCTCTCTCTCTGGTCCTGGTGCTCTTTCTGGAGAGTGCCCTTTCCCTGGGCTCACAGCAGGGCCCAGTGCTGTCTGCTCTGCTCCTTGGTCCCTTGAGGAAGCTCTGTCCTCAAGGTCCTCAAAGAATCAATTCTGAAGCACTTGGAGGAGAGGAAAGTGATCGGGAACAGTCAGCATGGATTCACCAAAGGCAAGTCATGCCTGACTAACCTAATTGCCTTCTACGATGAGATAACTGGCTCTGGGATGAGGGGAAAGCAGTGGATGTGTTGTTCCTTGACTTTAGCAAAGCTTTTGATACGGTCTCCCACAGTATTCTTGCCAGCAAGTTAAAGTAGTAGGGGCTGGATTAATGGACTATAAGGTGGATAGAAAGCTGGCTGGATCGTCGGGCTCAGTGGGTAATGATCAACGACTCCATGTACCGGTATCAAGAGTATCACGGCTACCTCTCTGATTCAGAACAAGGAGTAATGGTCTCAAGTTGCAGAGGGGAAGATTTAGGTTGGACATTAGGAAAAACTTTTTCCCTAGGAGGGTGGTGAAGCATTGGAATGGGTTACCTAGGGAGGTGGTGGAATCTCCTTAGAGGTTTTGAAGATCAGGCTTGACAAAGCCCTGGCTGGGATGATTTAGTTGGGGTTGGTCCTGCTTTGAGCAGGGGGTTGGACTAGATACCTCCTGAGGTCCCTTCCAGCCCTGGTATTCCAGGATTCTTCCAGCTGTAGTGGTAGAACTCCCAGGGGTCTGGGGCTCCCTTTCTGAGCATGCTCTCTGCTTGTCTGTGCAGATCTTGGACCCTGAGCTGGAGGTAGCCGACTTAGCATTCCCCCCATCAACCGTCTCTGCCTCCTCCCTCAAAATGCAGGTGAGTGGGGGAGCCGGGAGGGGCCTGGGAAGAAGGGTTTGTTCTAGGGTGTGTCCCTTCTGAGTGCCCATTCCGGGATTGCGGAGGAGCTGCTTTCCCTGCTGGGGCTGGGAGGGGCTGCTCTTCATTTCCAGGGCCAGGAGCAGGGTGGGGCTGACGCTTCCATCTAGATGCTGGTTAAGGAGCAGACAGTGGTGTTGCAAAATGTATATGGAGCTCCCTAGCTCTCAGTGGGGGCTGGAAATCCCCCTCCTCTGGTGCACTGGGGACAGCTTCTTCAGAAGACACTGTAACATTACAGCCGCACTGAACTATGAATGGTCAGTTTCACTGTGAGCACTGTAAGGACCTCCCACTGCCTCTGCTCGGTGCAGAGGGAGGGGGCCTGGGTTTCCTTCTCCCTCCCCATTCCATCCCCCCCCTGCTTTCCTCCAGTCGTCCCTTCGTGTTTCCTGCCCGGCAGGTGCTGGGTCAGGGCCCATCTCTTCCTGAGGAGGCATCTCTGCTGCCAAGCTTCTGGCTGCTTCCTCTGCTGTCCTCTCGGTGCCCGACTGTTCTGTCCTCCTCTTGCTGCAGGATAAGGAGATCCGTGCGGTCTTCCTCCGCTTGTTTGCACAGCTGCTGCAGGGCTACCGCTGGTGCCTGCACATCATCCGCATCCACCCAGAGCCAGTCATCCGCTTCCACAAGGTAAGGTCACGGGCGGGTGGGGTGGGGGATTTCAGATGCACCTGTGGAGACAGCACAGAAAGTCACAGGGTAAGCAGGCTTATGCCTGAATCAGTCCTTGGATGGGCAGAGAGCACACAAACCCAGGTATGGCAGGGGGCAGTGTGAGTAATGTGATATGGGAAACTCTTCCCTTTGAGAGCTTGTCAGTGGGGGGGGAGGCTGGATTAAAATGCCACGTGCCCCCAAGATAATCCTTTTTTCCCAGTTATCTGGCCTTTTGCACAGTGGATAGTTCAGTGTGCATGTGGGTTACATTCATTCTGAGATGAGTTAGTCTTGTGTGGATGCCTGCCACTGGCAGTTCTCCCACTGCATCCCACACTGCATTGCTTCCCATCAGGATCGACCTGTCTCTTTACTTGTGTGTTCTCTACTTGTCTGGGATCATGCTGACTGGACGTCACTTCCCCCATTTAAATGCTGGTGCGCAGCCATGTGCTCCCCCATTACATGCGCCTGGAGTTGCATCCTCTTCTCCTGCGTGAACCTGTGCAGAGGTCGTGGATTGCCCTGAGGGCTGGGAAGAGGAGACGGTCCAGTCTTGCCTTAGCAGCAGCTACCAGAGAACAAGTATTGTGAGCCTTTGTCAAAGCAAATCCTGGAGCGGGGTCACTCCGGGACAAGGTCCGATGTTAGAACAAAGGAAAGGAGGGCCAGTAGAGTTACAGAAAACCCTGGGATAGTCGCAAGACCTTCAGGAATGCTCCCAGCACTTGCCTCTACTGTGAGCTGCACCATGTTTTTGCCAAGGAGGCCACCACTGAATTCTGGTCTGCTGTGGACAGCACCCAAGAGTGCAGATCTGACTAGGACTCCAGTGAGAAGGAAATTTCCCAGCAAGCTAGGATCTCTTTCCCACACAAGAGTTCAGGGAGGTGATGTGTCTCATCACCCAAGTGGATTCCCACCAAGACAGTGCTGCAGAAGGACCTCTGCCGGTGAGTGATACATGGTATCATAGAAGGTTAGGGTGGAAGGGATCTCTGGAGGTATCTAGTCCAACCCCCTGCTCAAAGTAGGACCAACCCCAGCTAAATCATCCCAGCCAGGGCTTTGTCAAGCCTGATCTTAAAAACCTCTAAGGAAGGAGATTTCACCACGTCCCTCGGAAACCCATTCCAGTGCTTCACCACACACTTAGTGAAATTTTTTTCCTAATATCCAACCTAGACCTCCCCCACTGCAACTTGAGACCATTACTCCTTGTTCTGTCATCTGCTACCACTGAGAACAGTCTAGATCAGAGGTTCCCAAACTTATTTGGCCCACCGCCCCTTTTTCAGATAAAAAATTACTCCGCGCCTCCCTGAAAATCTACCTTCTTTAAGTGAACAAACAGAAAGATGCAGTGACAAATTTGCGTTATTGTATGTATCTATATTTCTACCTACGTCCTACAACATAGTAAGAAAAGATGTTGTTGCAAATAAGACACGTTGAAGCTTAAAATTATTTATTGAAATCGACCATAGTAACATTCGCATTACACACCGAAAATTACGATAACGAAGGATAATATTTAAATAAAAATCACGAATAACATTAAAAATAATTCTAATGAGAAGGATGAACCTGGTGCGCTGCTATCAATTTGTTAATATTCGGCTCTATCTTTGTCAGCAGCATTCTTAAATCACCGCGATTAGTTATTTGCAGTCTGCTTCTTTTTTTAGTTAATTTGCTAATAAATTTATTCAATGCCCCCCAATTTGGAAAATAAAGTACCTAATCACTACGACTTCCTATGTTACACAACAGATGACACATGTACGAACGGTTTTTCAAAATTTTCTTATCTTCTCTTTCTTTATTCTTTCACCGCCCCCTATTTTTATTCAACGCCCCTCAATTGCACCTGAGGCTACTATCGTCCCCCTGAATCGTTCCAGCGCCCACCAGGGGGCGGTATTGCCCACTTTGGGAACCACTGGTCTAGATCCATCCTCTTTAGAACCCCCTTTCAGGTAGTTGAAAGCAGCTATCAAATCTCCCCTCAGTCTTCTCTTCTGTAGACTAAACAATCCCAGTGCTCTCAGCCTCTCTTCATAAGTCATGCGCTCCAGGCCCCTAATCATTTTTGTTGCCCTCCGCTGCACTCTTTCCACTTTGTCCACATCCTTTCTGTAGTGGGAGGCCTAAAGCTGGACACAGTACTCCAGATGTGGCCTCACCAATGTCAAATAGAGGGGAATAATCACGTCCCTCGATCTGCTGCAATGCTCCTATTAATGCAGCCCAAAATGCCATTAGCCTTCTTGGCAACAGGGCACACTGTTGACTCATATCCAGCTTCTCATCCACTATAATCCCAGGTCCTTTTCTGCAGAACTGCCACTTAGCCAGTCAGTCCACCATCTGTAGCAGTGCATGGGATTCTTCCGTCCGAAGTGCAGGACTCTGCACTTCTCCTTGTTGAACCTCATCAAATTTCTTTGGGCCTAATCCTCCAATTTGTCTTGGTCAGTCTGGACCCTCTCCCTGCCCTCCAGCGTATCTACCTCTCCCCCCATCTTAGTGACATCCACAAATTTGCAGAGACTTGGCAAGGGACAACAGAGAGAGAGAGAGAGAGGCACATGCAGAGCAGCTGCTGGAACTGATGCACAAGTAGACAGTCGTTCTGGAGAACATTTTGGTACTATGGTCCCACCTGTTTCCTGTAGGCTGTGGAGAGCTGGGTGTGCTGAGTAGCAGAACCCTTCTCCAAGCTCCAGCTACAGTCAATTCCCAACACTCGGAGAACAGTAGATACTGGGACCCAACTTTGCTCCTGCAGGTACAAGCGATAGTTTCTCCCCTCACCATTCTACAGCCCCAGGCGGGAACAGGCAGGAGCCCCACACCTGTGCATGTTTGGAACCACGGCAGCTGCTTTGGCACTGTTCTGGTCCGTAAAGTGTGCATTGTTTGTTGTGATTTACATTCCACCGGTTTCACATGTGCACTGTTGCGTTCAGTGAAGTGCTTCATTCGCCCTCTTTGTTGTTCGATAAAGGTTGTTTCTGATGAAGGTTCCGTGGTGTAGAATTACACACAGGCCATCAACACAATCAAATGCCCTTTCATAAGCCACAGCACACAGCATGGAAAAGCATAGTCAACTTCCATGTCATACAATCCTGCCAGTGACTAACACAATCTGTACATGGTGCATGTCAGTGTCTGAGCACCTCGCCTTGAAGGACACACCAGGCAACCTGCCCAGGGTCCTGATGACTTGCTGGTTTGCAGAAGCAGCCTCATAGGCTGTAACTTTCCAGAGGTCTCTGCCCCTTTGCTTCCCACCCATCAGCGAGTTGCTTTCTCTGACCCTCGCAGGTGGTGGCAAAATACAGCAAGCAGCTCTCCTGGAAGGTAGACACTGCTCATCAGTCTCCAGCCTCGTCACCAGGCTCCTGCGCTTCTCTTAGCCTTCCAGACACTTGCTCTGTTATCACTCTGCAGCTGAGTCTCCCGGGATGATGGTGGGAATCACAGCACCATTCATGTCCATAGTGGTCCTGGGAGCAAAGGTTCCCCTTTGTCATTGAAGAAAACAGGGCTTAGTTTCTAAGGATCCTGGCACCACTGACCTTCCCCGACACCCACCCTCTGTATTAATACTGGTGAACAGCCATGGAGAAATACCCCTTCCTATTGATGAACTCTGAGGACTGATGTGGGGGGCAAAGAGGAGGCACATCGGTCCCATCGGTGGCCCCAATACAATTTGGGAACCCCAACAGTGCAGATGCGCTAGTCACTTCCTGTGTTTGACATCAGTGCCCTCTCTAGCGGTGCCCCATCCCTGACAACCGCCCCAACAGTTGATCTGCCAGCACCCAGACATGGTCAGCTACAGACGGGAAGTTGGAGTCCGTGAGCAAATGGTCACGTGCTTGTGGGCAGTGGGTCCAGGGTGAGCTCTGCGCGGATCTCTAGGAAAGTAGTCGCTGTCACCCTGAAATCCTGCTGCCACTCCACCTCGCTGCCCTTGCCCAGCAGTCGGGGCTCGTGAGAGAAGCTGGCCCAGGAAAAGGCCATCCTCAGGCAGCTGTCTGATTTCATCCTCCACCATTCCTCCCAAGATGAGAAGGCACCACCATGCCGCCGAGCCAGAGTCCCCCAGCTGCGCGATCGCAAATGCAAGTGGGACGACCTCTGTGTATTAATGGCTGTCAGGATGCCTCAGGCAGCAGTGTTCTCGCCATGCCAGCTGACAGCGGTTCGAAAGCAGCACTGGCTCGCAAGGGACAGATGACTCATGGGATGCCAAGAGAGGAACTGTGGGAGTTTGCTCCTTTGCTCCCAGGTTCCAGAATTCCAGTGGCTTCACAATGGCCTGCGATTAAAATCCCAGACTGCCCGGAGCCCAGTAGCTGCGCAATGCACCGTGGGACACCTGCCCAGAATGTTGTGTGCTTATTTAAAAAGCAAAACAAAAGACGCAGTGCCATGTGACTGCACCGATTCCTGGGGAATTCGGGTACAGCTGGCTTTGTGGACACACGTCTTTCAGTTTAGTTATTCCACAAAAACCTCCCTGGCTGGCCAAGCCCTGAGTCCGTGTGTTCGTCCGTGCAATGGGAAGGAGGGATCAGGAGGGAGTGATGCTGTGCCCTTAGAGAGGCTGTCTGCTGTATGAGATGTGAAACTCACCACTCCAGCATTGGTGTCCTGGGCGTCTTCCATCCCTCTGGGGTTCAGCGGATGCAGTGTTGCTCCAGCCTCAAACCACGCGGCTGTCCTGTGGTCCATCCCAGAGGCGGCTGGATTTGAGCTGGTGTCTCGGCGTGGATGGCTGTAAAGGCCTTGGAGATCTGCTGGGTTGAGGAGCGGGGCATTCGGAGTAGGGGTGGGGGGATCAGGAGCTGCTGAGCTCTGGCTCCGACATGCGCTGCTGTGGCCCCGGGTTCTAATCCGTACTTCTCTCCCCTTGGGCTTCCCTGTCTGGAAATGAATCCAATTCTCCCCCACTCCTCCGGGCTGGGAAGAGGGGGAGTGTTCAGGGGGGTACTTTATGGGCAAATAAAGCCCTGCCCGAGGGTCTGGGTCTGAAAGCTACACCGATCGCAAACGGGCGTGGGGAAAGGAAGGCCCGTGGCTGTGCACACATCCTGCTAGTCCCCCCAGCATTGGCTCCCGCGTGACGGTTATGGGGGGAGAGTGGGACTGCGTCTGGCTGGCTCGGAGACTCGGGCCGGTCCGCTAATGGGCCGCCTGCTGTTCCTTGTTGCAGGCAGCCTTCCTCGGTCAGCGGGGGCTGGTGGAGGATGACTTCCTCACCAAGGTCCTGGAGGGCATGGCGTTCGCGGGCTTTGTGACCGAGAGGGGTGCCCCACACCGAGCAATTGACTTGTTTGATGAGGTAAGAGGTGATTCAGGGTCAACTCCTCCCTCCCCTGGCTGGCAGCCCTGCACCTCCCCGTCTCGGGCACTGACAGCCAAGGGGTGCAGAGTCCCCTCCGAGGGACTGAGGCGTGAGCCAAAGGTGTCCGGGCCCCGCCTCGGCCCGCTGGCTGCAGCGCTCTGCCTGGGGGAGTGAGGGGCCAACACGGCACCCGCGCTGCCCCTCATGCCTCTCCTCCGCCCTCAGCTGGTCGCCTACGAAGTGAAGCGGATGCGCGCCGAGGAGGGGAACAAGCAGAAAATACTGCGGCACATCAAGGAGCTGGCAGAGCAGCTCTATAAAAACGTAAGTGCTGAGGGCCAGGCTGTGGGGTGGGCAGGGCCCGGTGGGGTGTCTGGGGTGGGAGCCTGGCATGGGGGCAGGGCCTCCCTCTGAGCAGGGTCAGGGCCCCCACTGAAGGAGGGGCCATTCTCCCTTCATCTCTGGTACCGCGTGCCCAGTGCAGGAGCCTCTTCTCTTTGGGGCATGTTCCAGCCCCACGCCTCAGCCCTTGTCTGCCGGCCACAGCAGGGGGGGTAGATCGGTGACCGTCCTTGGAGCTGACCCAGGTGTGGTGTGAATTGTCAACCCATTGCCTGCCTGGTTCTCTGGTTTGGAGGGACTCTGCATGCGTGGGGGGTGTTCAGAATAATTCCTCCCCCATGTATCCCACCTGGTCCGGAGGATCTGGCCAGCAGCCTTCAGACCGAGGGCGCCCTGCTGAGACGGCCGGTAGAGCACGACAGCACTGCCCTTCATGGCCTAGGGCCACCGCCGGCCTTGCGAGGGCCCCGCCGCAGAGGCTGAGCTCTCTACCTGCCCCGCACATCCAGGCTCTCCTGGCTCCACGGCTGCTTGGGTGTCCCTGGCTCTGGAGAGCATAGTCCAGCTGGGCCTGAGCTGGGCAGGCTGCGCCTGGTCTGTAAGGTGTGGGAAGGGCTTGGCCGCGGCACGTGCGCAGGGAGATCCTGCCTGGGGGCCTCGCGTTCCCCGTCTGAGGGGCACAGCGCGGCAGGTCTGGCCTGGAGAGTAACGGGCGCCCCTTGTGGAACAGGAGAACCCCTACCCCGCAGTGACCATGCACAAGGTGCAGAAGCCCACGGAAGGCTGCTACTTGCGCCTACACCAGAGGCCTTTTCCCCACCTGGACGAGGGGACAGTCCAGTGGATCATTGACCAGGCCACTGCCAAGCTGCAGACAGCCCCGCCGGCCGTGAAGGCGGAGAAGAAGTGTATGGTGCCATCGGGACCCCCCATTGGTACGTCTCCCGGGAGGGGCACTTCCAGGCTCACAGCTCAATATGGGCACTGCTGGCCTCTCCGCCAGCAGCTTGGGTGGATTTCAAAGCCTGCAGCAGGTCTGTGGGCCTAGGGTGGAGAAGGCTGCAGGGGTCTGTCTGCTAGGAAGGGCTGGAGAGATGGTTCTTCCATGCGGCTGGGATTCCCCGCGGCCTTAAGCCGAGGTGGGGCAGGTGGGGGTTGGGGTGTGGTCCTACTGTCAGCCCAAGGCTTAGCCGAGAGCTGAGGGGGAGGTTAATTGTGCTGGAGCTGCTCATGTCTACAGGGAGCCTTTCAGGTCAGATGGGGCTAGGCCCGAATTTGGGCGAGTCTGCTCCCTTTGTGTGCCCAGCTGAGGCAGAAGGCACCGGAGAGCCAGTGTTTCCATTTCCCACTGGAAAGGGAGCAGGGGAGACCCAGGCAGGCGGCAGACACCCAGCCCCTGCCCTCTCCGAGCGGGACAGTGAGCTGGGCTGCCTGAGCGGCTTGTCTCCCTAGAGGGGGACAGACCAGCCTCCGCCCCGCCCCCCCCCCCCCCCCCCCCCCCCGCTCCTGCAGTGTAGTGACTGGCGACTTCTCCCCAGCTGCCATCATGGAGCGCAATGGCAGTGCCCTGGCCAACAGCGCCCGCCGCCTGGAGGTGGTCAGGAACTGCATCTCCTACGTCTTCGAGAACAAGATGCTAGAAGCCAAAAAGGTGAGGGCCCAGGGAGCCGGTGGTAAAGGGGCGGGTGTGCGGCGAGACGGGACACCCAGCCCCGGGCTGCTCTACGTCCCCAGAGGCTTAGAGGGGAGAGCTTCCTGCCTGTGTCCAGTCCTCCATCTGCCTCACACGCTCTTCTTCAGCACACCTCACTGCCACACTTAACCAGGGTGGGCTGGCAAATCTGGGATGCCGTGGCCCTGTCTGTTTCTGCCCCCACCTGGGCCTGTCCTGCAGAGATGGCCAAGACGGGCTGGGGTCCCTAAGCCCTGCCCAGCAGCAGGCGGTGGGAGTTCTGTGTGGCTGTGGAGTGGGGGTTGCAGGGTGGGTCACTGCGGCTCGGGGTGTCACCTCTGACTGTGCTGCCCACCCCAGAGTGGTTGTCTGGTTCCATCGCTCTACCCTCTGCTCTTCCTCCTGCAGCTGTTTCCAGCTGTGCTAAGGGCTATGAAGGGCCGAGCAGCCAGACACTGCCTGACCCAGGAGTTGAACCTGCATGTGCAGCAGAACAGGGCCGTACTGGATCATCAACAATTCGACTTCATCGTCCGCATGATGAACTGCTGTTTACAGGTACCGTGCAGAGGGGCTGGCTGGAGCTGTCGCGGGCCGAGGGTTCACCAGGGCTGCTGCCCTCATACCCTTGGGGTCCTTCGTGGGGCTGGTGCCATGTGAACGGGTCAGCTCTGGGATGCTGGGGAAGCCGGCACACGCTCTGTCCTGGAGGGTACTTGAGGCGGAGTGTGGGTGGAAGTCTGCAGCTCGGGCGGCCCTGCAGCAAATGCCACTGAACCCCTCTGCAGAGCTATGGGGGATGAGGTTTGGGGGCAGCCCCTTTCTCCAGGGCTCCGTGCTAATCTCGTCTCTCTCCCTGCCCCAGGACTGCACTGCCATGGATGAGCATGGGATCGCAGCAGCACTTTTGCCACTAGTCACTGCTTTCTGCCGGGTAAGTCTCCGGGGCAGCCTGGAGCAGAAGGGCCTCGTGTCTGCCTGGTTGTAACTACGGGACGACTGCAGAGGGCACCATAGAGCTGTGCCAGTGCTGGGGCTGGTCTCTGGGGGGGTCACCCCACAGGGGCCCTAGCGGCTCCACTCTGCCTCCTGCTCGGTCCTGTTTCACCCTGTCACGGAGCGCCTGGGCGATGGTCTGGAACCGCTCCCTAGGAAGCCAGACTGTACTCCGGGTGGAGGGCCCCTTCTCCGCACACAGCCTGTTTCCCAGGCCAGGAGCTTCAGGGGTCCCCACTTCCACCTCCCTGGGTCTGACCTCGGAGCATTCAGCACCTTCTGCCCCTCCGTGTGCTTCCCCCAGCGAGCCCGCCTGGGCGGGGTCCTGGGGGAGCCCATGGGTTCTGCACCCCAAATCCACAGTCAGACGTGACTCTCAGCCAGCCAGTAAAACAGGTTTATTCGATGACCTCTAATCCAGACCATGCAGCGAGCGTGAGCCCTCAGCTGGATCCATCTTGGGGCCAGAGAGCGAGATAGCTCCTCTGCCTTCCCTGCCTGGCTCCAGCTAAAAACCAGACTGACCCAAACCCCCTCTAGCCCCTCCCTGCTCTCCTTTGTCCCTTTCCCGGGCTAGGAGGCATCACCTGACCCTTCTCCAACAGGTTCAGCTGACCTCCCCACCCCGCTTGGGGTCAGGTTACAGCTTCACCTTGGCTTTGCTTTGCATCAGCTACACATTCCTTTCCCTCCACATAGAGGCCCAAGAAATGCATAGGGGAAACTGAGGCACACACACACAGTACTCCCACTTCGTCACACACCCCAAACCCTTTTGACTCCCAACAGGTCTGCGAGGCCTTGCACTAAGGCAGCCTGGGAGGAGAGATATCTGCTCTGCATCCCCTGGCCTAGCTCCTCCCAGCCCAGGGGTAGCCACTCTGGGTATAGCTACAGTGCAGTCAAAAACCCGCACCTGACCCCTGCCAGCCGGGCTCATGGGGCTTGAGCTGAGGGGCTGTTTCAGTGCGGTGTAGACTTCCGGCTGGGGCTGGAGTGTGAGCTCTAGGACCCTGTGAGGTAGGAGGGGCCCAGAGCTCAGATGTCTACCCCACAAGCCTGGGCCAGCCGGTGTAGACAGACCCTCCCTGTCAGGGAGACACAGCAGCAGTGGCTGGGCCTCTCTCAGGCGCGGCTCATCTCTGGGCTTGGGAGCGCGGAGAGGGCTGTGGCACCCAGCTACAGGGTGAGCAGAAAGCCAGGGAGTGTTGACCTTGATTCCCTGGGTCTCGCAGGAGCAGAGCTCGGTGTTTGCTCCCCGGCCACAGAGCCGGCTTGCTGTGGCATTCGTTGGGCATGCGGAAGGGGCAGTCAGTGCAATCTCGCTTTGTGCAGGGAGGGGCCTCAGTGAATGTGGTGCCACTGCCTGGCCAAGGGCGCTGCCTTTCCCAGCCTGAGCACTGCGGGGGTTAGCTGGGGAGGGGCTGGCGTAGGGGAGGCATCTGCACTGAGACCCTCTTCTCTCTGCCCCCCAGAAACTGAGCTCGGGCATCACGCAGTTTGCCTACAGCTGTGTGCAGGAGCACGTCGTGTGGACCAACATCCAGTTCTGGGAGGCCATGTTCTACTCCGACGTGCAGAACCACATCCGAGCCCTGTACCTGGACAGCGGCGAGGAGAACCACGTGGCTGAGGTGATGGGAGGAATACCGGCCCCAGGCCGGCCCCGTAGCTTGTGAGGAGACAAGACCTGGGCTCTGGGCTGTGACCTGGCTTGGGGGTCCTGGGGAGAGGTGGGGCAGGAGGCCCAGAGGAGAGCAGGAGCTTTGCTGCAGACCCCGCGGGGTGGGAGCCAGCACACGGGCTTCCCGCTGGGGCAAAGGGCTGATCTGCCGCCTGCTCCATTAGGAGGGGCCCCAGGAGGAGAAATCTGCCCTGGAGATTGCCTCGGAGCAGCGGCGGCTGTGGCCTACCATGAGCCGGGAGAAGCAGCAGGAGCTGATCCAGAAGGAGGAGAGCACGGTCTTCAGCCAGGCCATCCACTACGCCAACCGCATGAGCTACCTGCTGCTGCCCCTCGACACCAGCAAGAACCGGCTGCTGCGCAGCTCGGGTCTGGGCGACATGGAGAGCGTCAGCAACAGCTTAGTCACCAACAGGTAGCTGGCCGGTGGCTGCGCTGGGGACCGGGGAGGTGAGGGAGCTGGATGGGGAGGGCGGATTGAAGCTGGCGTGTGCTGCTGGGCCCTGGCGGAGGCAGGCTCTCCGGGGTGTGGGTGACCAGACGTCCCGATTTTTAGGCATTTGTCCCATGTCCCGACCAGACTGAGCGGGACGCCCTTTTGTCCCGATTTTGGGAGCTGCAGAGGAGAGCCTGGGCGCGCGCCGGCAGGAGCAGACTGGGCGGCTTTCAGCGTCTGTAGGGGCGGGCGGGAGGAAAGCTGCTGCTGCCGCCGGCTTGGCCAGTGCCGGCAGCAGAAGGGGGGCGGGAGGGGGCAGAAAGCCCCCCCCCCCAGGCAGTCGGGGGAAGGAGGACTTCACCGCGGAGGTGGGGGGAAGAACCCAGAGAGCCTCCCCCAACCTGGTTCTACCCCCTCCCCCCCAAGGGTCCCCCGGCCTCCCCTTGCTGCCCCCTTAGACCTTCTCCCCGGGAGCAGAGCGTCCCTTCTCTTCCTTTCTGTGCAGCAACATGCTGCCTCCGTTGCTGCAGGGTCCTAGCGCCCTCCACTTCTGCTGCCAGTGAGGGGGGTGAGTGAGTTTGCTGCTGGGGGCTGGGGGCAGGAAAGGAGGAAGCTGCCCCAGAGCTTGCTGCTGCTGGCAGGGAAAGGGCTGGGGGGGGGGGGGGAAGAGTCCTCCTCTCTGGCTCCAGTCCCAGAGCAGCCTGCCTGCACCCATCCCAAACTCATCCCCAGCCCTGCCCCACCCCAGAGCCCACTCCCCCAGCCAGAGCTTATCTCCCCCCCCCATCCTCTACCCAAGCTCTGAGCCCCTCCAGCATCCCAAATACCTTATACCCAGTCAGGGCTCCCCTGCACCCCAATCCTGTGCCCCATGCTACATTACACTTTGCAATATTCATTTTAAAATTTTATAATAAGCAATGCTCTGGGAAAAGGGGAGGGGGGTGCAAGATAAATATTTTTCCTAGGGCACAAAATATCCTTGCACACCCCCCCCCCCGCTTGCCCCTCCGCACCAGCGCCCCCCACCCCGCCGTCGCTTGCCAAATGTGTCCTGATATTTCGCTCTTCGAATCTGGTCACCCTAGTGTGGGGGGAGCCGGTCAGGGCGGTCCCGGCTGTGTGTGGGGGGAGCCGCTCAGGGCGGTCCCGGCTGTGTGTGGGGGGAGCCGCTCAGGGCGGTCCCGGCTGTGTGGGGGGGGAAGCCGCTCAGGGCGGTCCCGGCTGTGTGGGGGGGGAAGCCGCTCAGGGCGGTCCCGGCTGTGTGGGGGGGGAAGCCGCTCAGGGCGGTCCCGGCTGTGTGGGGGGGGAAGCCGCTCAGGGCGGTCCCGGCTGTGTGGGGGGGGAAGCCGCTCAGGGCGGTCCCGGCTGTGTGGGGGGAGAGCCGGTCAGGGCGGTCCCGGCTGTGGTGGGGGGAAGCCGGTCAGGGCGGTCCCGGCTCACTCCCCGCTGCGTCTCCCTGTGCTAGCATTGCAGGCAGCGTGGCCGAGAGCTACGACACGGAAAGTGGGTTTGAGGATGCCGAGAGCTCCGACGTGGCCAACTACGTGGTACGCTTCATCAACCGCTTCGTGGACAAGGTGTGCACGGAGAGCGGCGTCACCAACGAGCACCTCAAGGGGCTGCACACCATGATCCCTGGTAAACAGCCTGTCCGGGGCGGGGCGGGTGGGGGGTCCTCGGGGGGTCGGGACTGGGTTTGTAGCCAGCAGTCGGCTGCGGTGAGTCCCCTCCAGAGCAGGGGAGGGGTGAGCTCAGGCACTGCCCGCCAGGAGGAAGTGGGGAGGCTGGCAGAGGGGCTGCGATAGGCCCATGTTTTCCGTCTCCTGCCCCGCGGGGTTAACTCTGCATCTCCCTTCCCCCGCAGACATCGTGCAGATGCACATAGAGACACTGGACGCTGTGCACAGGGAGAGCAAGAGGCTCCCTCCTATTCAGAAGGTCGGTATTACCCAGCCGCAGGGGCATCTCCTCCCTTCCAGCTTGCACCCCCTACGCCCTGCCCCACGGCTGAGCGAGCCTGCGGGGTGCAAAGGGGTCCCACTGCCTGCACCGGCCTCGCTCCCAAGGCAGCTGGGCTGAGTCGGGAACAGCTCTGTCTGCCCTGGCAGGGAGGGGGCCCCGGGGGGTCTCCAGCGAGAGCTGAGCCAGCTCCATTGTGGGGCTCAGCTCTGAAGCTCTCCCAGCCAGCCTGGCTCTGTGCCCGTCTCCCATGGCTTCCAACCCTCCTGCTCTGTCCCTGCAGCCCAAGCTACTGCGCCCCAGCCTGCTGGTGGGCGAGGAGTGCGTCATGGAGGGGCTCCGCGTGTACCTCATGCCCGATGGACGCGAAGAAGCAGCCGGAGGGAATATTGGGGGCCCCCCACTGCTCCCCGCGGAAGGAGCCATCTTCCTCACCACCTACCGCATCGTTTTCAAGGGCACCCCCATGGACCCGCTGGGTGAGGCCCCTCCCTCTGCGCCATGTTCTGCCTCCCCAGTGGGCCAGTCCCCGCACTGTTCCTCCGGGGCCTCTGGCCGCTCAGACGTGTGAGGCGGAGGGTTTGGGGGGATGGGGGGGGATCCATCCTGGGTGGGGTGTCGGGGGCCCTGGACTGGGGAGGGAGGATTCTGTTCTTAGGGGGCTTTTCGCCTTCGCTGAATCAGAGGCCAGTGGCATTAGGAGCCAGCAAGAGTCTGGGCTGGTGGGTGGCTTTCCCCTCAGTGGAGATGAGGATGAGCTGGGGCGGGGGGGGGGGGTCACTCAGAGTACTGTAGAGGAATTCCCTTTGACAGGGGAGGGGCTGGTTGCCCATTGCTCTGGGGAGAGGCATTTGCTGAGACTTTGGCCCCAGTTTCATTTGCCAGTCCCCTTAAGTAGCTCCCGCTGCTTTGGGCTATGGGCTGATTCTGCCCTGGAGCAGCAAGCGCGGTCCCTGAGCTATGGGGAGCAGCCGAGGGCAGGTCAAGACCCCGTCCTGCGTGTGGCTAACGGGTGCCCCGTTCTCTCCATGGCCCCAGTGGGGGAGCAGGTGGTGATCCGGTCCTTCCCCATTGCCTCCTTGACCAAAGAGAAGAAGATCAGCGTCCAGTCCCAGGTGGATCAGTTCATCCAGGAGGGGCTGCAGCTGCGCTCATGCACATTCCAGGTGAGAGGAGCCCCCCAGCGCTCCTGGGGCTAGGAGCACAGAGCTCGCCAGACTGCTGGGGTGGGCCCCAGCTGGGAGATGGGCCCTGCAGGCAGTTTCCCCGGAGTAGAGGGGTCACTGACCTGCGCCTGTGTGGCTTTTGGGCTGTGGCCTGGATGAGCATTGCCTGCTGGGGTCTGCAGGCTTCGTTGCAGCGAAGAGGAGAGAAGTTCCTGTCCTGTCCTGGCCCAGTGGTAGTGCTAGGGCGTGTCTCATCCGCTGACATACAGGTGCTGTGCCCTCAGGGGCGTAAGAGCTGAACTAGACCCAAGCCAGGGAACCGTTCCAGGCAGTGCTGCAGCCGTGGAACAAGGAGTGGGGTGTCTGCAGCCCCCGGCTGATTCCTTTCCTCTTGCTTGGTGCACCTGTGCTGCTGTAGGCTGAAAGGCAGCATCCCTTCCTCAGAGGGCTCGGGGTGGGAGGGATTCTCACAGCGCAGTCGGGTTTTCAGAAACGTTCACCGCAAGAAGCATTTGTTAAAGCTGGTGGTAAGTCTCCCTAGGAGAATTCGGGGGCGCTGCCTCCTGGTTACCGCACGGCACAGGGACATACAGAGCAGGTGGAAATCGCTGACGTGGAAATCTCTATTTCCTTTCGCGTCGGATTAACCTGCTTCAGGTGGCTCTTCCAGGATGTCATGGAAGTGACCAAGTACTAGGCACAGCCTTTCCAGAAAACTCTTGGATTTCAGGGTCTTGTGTCTACGAGTTACTAGAAAGATTCTCATGTATCACACCCAGGAAAGAGCTTGTGCACATGGCTCATAGAACTTTAGCACTGGCACCTTGAGACAAAAGCATACAGGCCGAGTTAACTCGCAGACAACACACCAGGAGTTTTAAAACAAATGAAAATATTTTCCCGACTAAACATTATAATGCAAACAAGCTGAGCACACGTTAGCGTTGAGCTATATCAAGGAACTTTGGCAGCTTGACTCAATGTAGGATTAGGTCACTTATGACACATGCTTAGTGCGTAAGGCCAGTATTCAGTGCGTGTCGGGTTCACTGACACAGCCGTGGTCCTTTGCATGCTCCTGTACAAAGGAGATGTGCTGTTGTACAGCCGCAGAATATTGCCGGCTGGCACTAGTGGCAGATCTATGAGCTGTGGTACCAGACGGGTCCTCCTGGGACTGACGCAGTGTGTGTGGAGGAGACCTGTCCGATCTGGGCAGCGGGCCTTTCTCCAAACTCCTGCCTGGTATCTCTGTCTACGGAAATAAAAAGCATCACTTCGTAGGGATAGAGCTTCTGATGACCACAAGCGTGTGAACAAACCGCACTTGCTTGGTCAGTGCTGTGGACCTTTGGCAAGCCCCATACATCTTCAAAATCAACTCTTCTGCGGTTTTCACCTTCTGAGAGTCCAGGTCTCCCTGTTCAAGGTGTGTTAGAAGCGGTTGGTGTCCCTGAAAAACTTTCCATGCAACCTTCTGGCTGTGTCCAGCAATAACAGTAGCAGCATCCAACGAGTCAGGGCATGAAATGGGCGTGGTTTTTCCAGAGCAGTGGGTCCTTATCGTAGCTTCTCACAAGTGACAGGGCTAGGAAGGTACCTTGGTTCCTTCGTGCCAGATTTCATCCAAAGCTGCCAACCCGTCGTTGTGCTATGGTGAGCAGCCAGAGAATGAGAATATCCATGTCCCTGGCTGCAACAACCACGCTGGGCACAGGGTGGAATCTGTTTCTTGTTGATGCTGCAGATGGCACCCCATCTTCCATAGTTTGCATGGTTGTGATGCTGGTAAATTAGGTCTCAGCTTTTGGCAAGACTGCAGGTGTCAGATGAGCACTGACAGGCTCATAGCTTGAAACCAGACCAGCTCACCTGCATGTTAATATTGTTTGAGATAGGCGTTAACTTTTTAAACTGCTTGTAAGTTGCTGCGTACATTAATCTGTCTCGTGATGTCTCTGTCCCAGGCTGTGACAGTGCTGTTCCTGGTGGGATCCAACTGTGAGTGTCAGATCAGGACAGATTGCTTCCAAAGGGGCAACTACAGCCCAAAGCTGGGGTTTTTCCACACTAAGGCAAACCAAACCAGCCCAACAGAAAAGACTTTGGTTTCGCCCCACTGGCTAACCCCAAGTCACCCAAGCAATTCCCTTAGACACTCCAGCTTCCCAGTATCACCACCAGCAGCCACCTGTCCTGGGGACCAATGGTTATGTAAACCAATCCCCCAAATAAAGAAAACGGTTCTCCCCAATTCCAAAGAATCAGGCCCCAGACCCAGGTCAATATACAAATCAGATCTTCCCACAAATTACGCTGTTGCCAATCCTTTAGAATCTAAAATCTAAAGGTTTATTATGCAAGGAAAAAGGTCTAGGTGAGGGTTAGGAAAGGTTAAAAGAAATCAATTACATGCAGTAATGGCACATCTCTTGGTTCAGGCTTGCAGCAAAGGTAGAATAACTGCAGGTTTAAATCAGTCTTTAGAAAGCATCCCATTTAGGGATGGGTCAGCACCTTAGTCCAGAGTTCACCTGTGTAGCAAAGTCCATTCAGAGCTGGAAGCAAGACAGGCTGAAGGCAGAAGACCAAGATGGGGGGGCTGTAGCAGCTTCCTTTATAGTTTTTTCTCTTCCTCCTGTGAAAAGTCCAGCCCCATGGAGTTCTGGAGCCACATGGGCAGATCACATGACCATGCATGACTCATATTTGCAGGCAGCAGCCATCATGCCCAGGCTTTCTCTCGTAGACTTTTTGTCTGGATTGGAGCATTCCAAGCTCCCAGAGTCCATTGTGTTGCTGATAGTCCCTTAATGGGCCATCAGGCAGCCCAAGCAAAGCTGACGCCCAGTATTCAGGAATCTTCTCCCCCAGCAGAGCACAATATTTGGAAAGACAGACAGTCCAGAGCCAATATTATAGCTCTAACTACAAAATTGATACACACATATCACTGGCATATTCATAATCAGCCATTCATAACCTGGTTATAGGCACCCATTATGACCCCCTGTACATAAGATTTGGTGCCACTATAGGACCCTGGTTGCAGCAATGATTTATAGGGTCCCAAATTATTTCAGTAACGTGACACAGGCCATAAGGTTATATGTACGTTTTGATTTATAATTGTAAAAATGTCTGCTCTGAACTTGGTTCCCCCATCCCATTAAGGACTGTCAAGACTAAATGGGCCATTGTGGGACAAAAACGTCGTTTGCCCCATTCATCCAGGGTCTATGAAATCATGACTGATGTGGAGAAGGTGGATAGGGAAGTGTTGTTTATCCCTTGAGAGCCAGGGGCCACCCAATGAAATAAATAAGCAGCAGGTTTAAAACAAACCACACACAGTCAACCTGTGGAACTCATTGCCAGGGGAAGTTGTGAAGGCCAAAAGTATCACTGGGTTCCAAACAAGAACTAGATCAGCTCATGGAGGATAGGTCCAGCCGTGGCTATTAACCACGACGGTCAGGGATGCCCCATGCTCTGGATTTCACTAGACCTCTGACTGCCAGAAGCTGGGAATGTGCAACAGGGGATGGATCACTTGATAATTTCCCTGTTCTGTTTGTTCCCTCTGATGTGCCACTCACCAGCCACCGTCAGAAGACAGGACACTGGGCCTGGTGGACCGTTGGTCTGACCCAGTCTGGCCGGTCTTAAGTTCTTGTAAACCACAGCAGTTCCCTTTTAACCCAAATAAATAAATAAATGCCACCCCCATGACTCCCGTGGCCGGTACTCTCGACAGAGTCTTGCGTACTGTAAACAAATCCTAAGCACACAAGAAAACAAGCAAATGATTTCACACATTAAAGGAAAAACAGCCGCCTTTGTAACCATTAACTTAATGTGACCATTGCTGTACAAAGCTCAGTGTTAGGGGGCGGTGGGTGCTAGAACCACGTCTCTTCTCTTTTCAGTTCTTAACAGACAGAAAAGGGATCGTGCCCAACTGTCCGATTTTGCTGACCCGTTCATGCCGATGGGGCTGGTATCTCAAGCGTTCCTGGTGAATTTTAGCAGCCATATTTGCAAATTGGTGGGTCGAAACTTTGAAACTCAGCTTGCTAAGCTCCATTTTTGAAATCAGAGGTTCCGATTCTATTAGAAAAAGGCAGGCAGGGCGTGGCAGACAGGCTGCGTGGGTTTTGCTTTGTACAGGTCTGTAAGTCTCCCTGTGGTGCATTACGGAGGGGAGATTCTTAGACCGTCGTTCTACTGCGCAGCCCCCGACTCCCGGGGCTGTTGTGTGCTCTCAGTGCTGCAGGAAATGGGCCTGAAACGTCCACCTGGCTACACTGCTGCCTAGGTGTGGAGCAGATCTCTCCACCTGCCCTGGGAGCGGGGATGGCAGCACAGGGACACCGAGTAACCGTCCGGTAACGGGGGGCGTTGGACAAAAGTGACCATTGGTGCCATACGGAGTGAGCAGCGGAGGGGTGAGCTGCCCTGGCGGGCTGGTCCCAGGCGCACAGCTGTTGGCTCAGCTCCGGGCTGCGTGCTAAATGTGCTTCCCTGGGGGTCCTGACCCTGACGTGAGGCCTCCCCCCCCCCCCCAGCGGGGTCTGAGCCCACTCTGCTGTCCCCACAGTTGCTGCGGATTGCCTTCGACGAGGAGGTGGCTTCGGAGAGCGCCGAGGTCTTCAGGAAGCACCTACACAAGCTGCGCTATCCCCAGCACGTCCGCGGCACCTTCGCCTTCACCGTGGGCCAGTCGCCCAAGCAAGCCATGCAGCCCAAGGCCAAGGAGAAAAACCCCTCGCTCAGGTATCCGACGTTCTCTGCCCCCTCGCTGGGGCGTGGGGACCTAGGCCCCCCCATGCTGTGATGGGACTGGGCTGCCAAGGAGCGTGAGACCCAGGACATTCCTTGGGTCCTTGTTTGAAACCCCAAGGAGTCTCCTCTGCCCCATCCCAAATCCAGCCGGCGGAGAGCTGCTGAGCAGACTCCCCTCAGAGCCCGACCTTGCTCCTCCTCTCCCAGCCGGGGGGCTTGCTGTTGGGCAAAGCAGCGGCATTCTTGGTAGCTGAGCTTGCCTCTCTCCAGGGCTGGGGTCCTGGCTCACTGACTCCAAACTTTTCCGGGGACAAGAGGCCAGGATTGGGTTGTAGTCACGTGCCTCGACTCCTGGCCTGGGCTCTCCGAGGCAGCAGAAGGGCAGGGGGTGGCGTAGGGACCCCGTCTCAAAGCTGTGAACCCGGGGAATCCCAGCCCTGCAGAGGGGGCAGCGCTGGGGGTGACGAGATGACCTGTGTGGCGCCACCCGCGTTGTGCGACTAGCAAGTGCTGTAGCTGCTGGTGGTCTGGTTGCTGCTGCGTTGGGCTTGGTGCTGCGTGACGTCTAAGCCTCTCTCCTGTGTGTTTGTGACCCAGCTCCCAGCAGGTGACCGATATGTTCCAGGGCTTGGCAGTGGGGGTCATATCCCTCGGGCACCTTGGCCATTCATCCACGTAAGACACCGTCACACTGGACAGGGGCTTGCGAGGTGGCACTGGCTCCGGCTGTAGCCTTCACTGCTCCCGGTGGTTCTTCCTTTCACCCACTCTGCATGCAAAGGGCTTTGGGGCTTCCCTTGTGGCTTGGTAGCCTCTTTCTCCCAGGGCTTCGGACTGGGCTGCAGGGTTAACCCCACCTTTGCCATCATGGTACAGGCTGGACTGCAAACTTGGTGCCTCTCTCCACCATTATGGGCCAGGCTGGATTCGGGCCCAACCCCACAGCGGCCGTGCGGGCTAGAGGGAGGGTTTAGCTCCCGTATGGTCCCAAGGGGACTGTGCCCGCCCGGTTGCAGCTGCTGTGGAGGGTGAATCCCGGAAATGGTTTTCCACCTGCACCATGCCCTGTGCTGGGTGCCAGTCGTGTTCCTTTGTCTCTGAGCCCCGGGGCAGCCTGAGCTGGTGGCCACAGCAGCAGGGTGGGGCAGGGGTAGCACTGGCAGTTCTTTGGATCCTCTCCGCGTCTGCAGCTGCGTCTTTGGGCACCTGATCTGCACTGCAGCTCCGAGCCCCCAGAGCCTCTCCCTTCCCTCCTCCCGAAGCCCCGCTAGCCCGTGGGAAGCGTCGGCCTCCTGCGTCCCAGGCCCCAGGGTGCTGGGCTGCTTCTGGGGAACTGGCAGCCACTGGCACCGGTGCTGCCTCTGCCAGCTCAGTCCATAGCCAGCAGCGCTGGTCCTGCCCAGCGCCGTGCGGGGGGGAAGGACGGGCCGGGGGCTCGCCAAGGATGTGGGAGACCCAGGTTCAATTCCCCGCTTCACCCCAGACATCCTGAGTGAGCCTGGGCAAGTCTGGCCCCCGCTTCGGCTCCTCACCTGGCCTGTGGGGATCAGAGCGGTGCCCGGCCCCACAGGGGCCACAGAGAAGAGAGTTAGTCGGTGCTAAGGGACGAGGCTGGCGGGGCCAGGCCAGTCCTCTGCCCCCATTGACGCTCCTTTCAGCGCTGATCCAGGATCCCCATCTGGCTGTGAGGCGGGGGGCAGCTGGTGTCATTCGGCTGTGACTGATTCCCGGCCCAGTCTGACTCCTCCAGTTCCCCCCTTCCTCCTGCTGCTGCGGTCTGGGGAATGGGGGTCCCTAGCCCGAGCTGTCTGGTCTCTTAGCCCCCGTCTCTGACAGGGGCAGGAGCCTCACTTTGGTGGTCCCCGGTCTACTGGAGCTCGGGAGGGCAGGTTCCCCTGCCCCTCAGTGGCAGCGGTAATGCAAGTGTGTCTGTGGGTGGCACCAAGGGACGCTCCTGCCTCTGCTTTGCTCATGGTCTGAGTGTCGGGGTCTCTCCCTCTCATGCTGGGCTGGGTGAGTTCTCTGGAGTCCCCCTCTGGGGACGGGGTCCCTGTGGCCACACCGTGGCATGTCTGGCCTGGGGCTGGTCCCAGGTTGGCTCACGCCCCTCTGCTCTCGTTCCAGGACGCTCTCCAAGAACCTGGTGAAGAATGCCAAGAAGACCATCGGCCGCCAGTACGTGACCCGCAAGAAGTACACGCCGCCGACCTGGGACCAGCGCAGCAGCCAGCACTTCCAGGAGGACAACGAGGATGAGATCTCAGGTTTGGAACTTCCCCGGCAAACAGGCTGCCACCGGCGTGGGAAGCCGGTGGGGGGCATGCTTGGGGCAGCGCCTCGTGGGTGAGCAGTGGGGTCTCAGCCTGTCTCCTGAGCTCTGGGAGCGCCCGGGAGCTGGGGTCACCTGCTGTCACTCGCCCGAGTGCCGAGCCCCAGAGCGGCTGCAGCCTGGGAGCCGGGCGGTTCGCTCCGCCAGCAGAGGCTCCTGCTCTTCAATCCAGAGGCTCCTGCGTTCACTCTCCACGGCGCGTGTCCCGTGACGCTGGCACCCCAGTATGGTCAGCTGCACCCAGGCCAAGCCGGGGAGGAGGGAGAGGGGTGCATCAGACTGAGCCTTGGCCCCAGGGCTCCAGTCTCCCTCTCCCCCGGCTGGGGCCTCCAGAGCACCCTGACCCCGCCTCCTCCCTCTGCCTGCGCAGTGTCTGAAGAGATCGACAGGAGCACCCTGACCCCCTCCACCATCATCAAACCTTCGGACAAGATGACCATGAGCCACCTCGTGGAGCGCGCCTGCTGCCGCGACTACCAGAGGATGGGGCTGGGCACACTAAGTAACAGCCTCACCCGCTCCAAGAACGAGCCCTTCCGCATCTCCACGGTGAACCGCATGTACGCCATCTGCCGGAGGTGAGCACCGTCTGCCGGGAGGGGCACCTGGCTGGACAGGTACCCAGTGTGGGGAACCATCTGCCGAAGGCAGGTATTGTCTGGGCGAGGCTGTGTGGAAGGAGCCAGCCACCAGAGGTGGGTACCTGGGACATGGGCAGTTGTGGAGGACAGCCCGGCTCTGGCAGCCCCCTCCTCCCTGCTGCGCCATTCCCCTAGCGTGGCATATGGCCTGTGTTCTCTCCTGCAGTTACCCGGGGCTGCTGATCGTCCCGCAGAGCATCCAGGACAACACCATCCAGAGGATCTCGCGCTGCTACCGCCAGAACCGCTTCCCCGTCGTCTGCTGGCGGAACTCCCGCACCAAGGCCGTGCTGCTGCGGTCGGGGGGGCTGCACGGCAAAGGCGTCGTGGGCCTCTTCAAGTCGCAGAACGCCCCTGCTGCAGGTACCTGCCGCCGGGGAATGCTCCGTCTCCCATAGCAACGGGCTGGCACCTCCCCAGCGCGGCGGTTGTGTGTGCGGCTAGCGAGCGTTGCTGACGCCCTCTCCGTCCTCGCAGGCCCGTCGCAGACGGACTCCACCAGCCTGGAGCAGGAGAAATACCTGCAGGCCGTGATCAACTCCATGCCGCACTACGCCGACGCCAGCGGGCGCAATACGCTCAGCGGGTTCACCTCTGCGCACATGAGCACCGCAGGTAAGGGGGCCTGGGCCAGGCCTTAGCCGTAGGGCCACGGTGCCGTGGGGAGAGGAGGGAGCAGGCCAGGGGTGCCCGCTACCTGGGCTGGTGCTTTCACTGGGCCTCTGGCTTTGGGATCCTTCCCACTCAGCCAGGGAGCCTGGGCAGGGCTGTGCTGCTGCAGTGGGGGTCGGGTTCTGCACCTCTGTGGGTTCATAACGGGCCATGTTCCTGCTCCCTCCTTTCCCCATGGGGCTGGGGGGCCCAGGCACTGTGTGGGGCAGGTCTTGGAAGGCCCCTAGCCCTGGGGCTCCCTTCCAAGTGCGGGCTGACTTGAGTCCCTGCACCAGGCCCGCCGTGGGGGCGGGGTGGGGATGGCAGGGCCGGGTTCTGTGAGCAGCGAGATGTCTAAGCACCTCCTGGCTGCACTGAGAGCACCAGTGGCTGGGGCTTTGAGCAGCACATTCAGGTGAGTCGTCTCCCCCCCCCCCCCCCCCCCCCCCCCCCCCCCGCCCCCCCTTCCTTGTCCTGCCCGTCTCCTGCTTCTGGGAGAGCAGGGCTGACCCTGTGCCCTGTGCCAAGCTCCATCCCCATCCATCGTCTGTCTGTACCATCCCACGCCCAGCCCGGCCCAGAGTACGGCATGGGGCCAGTGAGCTGAGGGAGCCATTGGCCAGGCCCCACCATGGCTCCCACTCTGCCTTGGAATGAGAGAGCCAGCTGCAGGCCTCTCCGTAGGGCCAGGCCTAGCTGGGAGCCCAGCCAGCCCTGCTCCTGGCCTGGACCCTGGGGAGTGGCCGGGTGGAGGGTGGTGGGTGGAAGTAGCCTGGAGCAACATGGGGAGAGGCTCCAGGGACTGGAGGGGAGCGGGGTAGAGCTGGGAGGCGCTCCCAGGGAGGGCGTGTGCGGTGCAGTGTCTGGCAGCAGGTGAGCAGAGGCGCTGCTAGAGCTGCCGTGCAGCGGGGGACCCTCCTGTGAGGCCTGGCCCTGTTCTCGGGCTCCTCCTTGCTGCGGATTCCAGCCCCGGGCACCGCCTCCTCTGCTGGCTTTCTCTCCCCCTTCCCCCAGCGGGGTGCGCTGCGGGGGGCAGGGGAGATGCTGCGGGGACGAACAGCAAGGCCAAAAGCTGGTGTTTTGTTGGTGCTACAGATTCCTCCGACAAGAGGCAGCCCAAGCTGGGATCGCTCATGAAGCAGGTGATGGGAGGGAAGGACGATGGGCCAGGCACTATTAGCCGAGGAGGTGAGGAACGCCGGGCGCAGCTCCCTGCCCGCAGGGCCCTCGCCCGAGAGGCCGCCGGGCCAAGGCAGCCGCCTGTAGAGTAGATGCTTCATCTTTGCTTCCCCAGGGTTGGCAGAGCGGACGGGCAGCCCCACGAGGAGATGGGTCTGTCCTTGCTGTTGGGGAGGGGGGGGGCCCAGTGTCTGGGTACTCGGATCACCTGGGAGCACAGCTGGCTGGGGTCGCTCATTCATCCCATTCATTGCGCTCCATTTCGCCCCCGGGGCACCGCTCCTCCCACCCCACCCCACCCTCTCAGCTCAGCAGCCCGTTCCCAGGGAGTGCGGCTCGGGGAGACGCGCACGGTCTGCTGCCTTTGGTGAGACTCCTTTCGTCCTGTACTTTCTCAGCGCTAGGTCCCAGAGCTAGGGTGGTCACTCTGTCCACCCCCAAGGGCGTGTCGGTGAAGGGCCGCGAAAGTCCCCGAGGTACTGTACCGTCACCCGCCTAACCCGCCGGGCGCTAACCCTGGTCATGTGACCGTCCCATGTAACACCACGCCCTTCACAGGACTAACCACACGTCCCATAACACCCTGCCCCCAATCACAAGGGTGAGCTAACGAGCTGCTGCACGCTAACGGCTCCCTGCGGCCTGATAACATGTCACTGAATGGCTTTACCTTGCCGTGGTTCCCGGCATCGCAGGTAAGTGCGGCCCCCAGCTGATCCTGGAACGGGCTCTCAGGTTTGCTTTAGGCGCCTCACACATCCGCCAGCACTTGGATCGCAGGGATCTGGCTGAGGGAGGGGGACGCAGTGCGCAGGGACAAGGGGAGACTCCTCCGGAGCAGCCGCCAAGGGCCCCACAGTGCCACGGTCAGACTGTGCCGCTTGCTGAGCTCGTGGGGGCTGGGCAGGGGTGATCTCAGCAGTGCCTGCGGGACGGATAACGGCTCCAGCGCCTCCGGACCCGGCGTGGTGGCGCGTGGGGGGAGTGAGACGCAGACCTGATCCCCCGAGTGCGCACGGAATCCGGGCTGGGGGCTGCTCGCCCCCCGAGCTGGAGGCCGGGAGAAGGCGGAAGGTGACCGGGCAGGCCGGAGGCCACGCGGCCAGGGAGCCAGCGGAGTGGGGCCCTGGCAATGACCCTTCCCTCCCTTGCAGGCAAGTGGGGCAGCATCCGGGCCAGCGGGCGCATGAGCAACTACGTCTTGAACATGGAGGTGGGGTCCCGCCTGGCTGGGAAGGACCTGCTGAGCGCTCAGCAGAACGGGGCCCCCTCCGAGGCCAGCTTCCTGCGCCAGCACCGGGCCTCCCTCTACATCATCGGGGACAAGTCGCAGCTGAAGGTAACGGCCCGGCCACCAGGCAGCGTGTGGGGCGGGGCAGGGAGCTGTCTGAGGTGTCAGCAGCAGAGGGGGTTCAGTGTGTGGAGCTGCTGGGGGCGACGGGGGCGTCATGGGGAGACACCCCCCCCCCATACAGGCCAGGACCAATGTGGGGAAAGGGGGCCCACTCCAGCAACAGACACCACCCCCCACCCCCTCCCGGGCTCACAGCCCGGTGTGACGGGGCTGTTCCTGGTGGGATCCAACTGGGAGTGTCAGATCAGGACAGATTGCTTCCAAAGAGGCAACTACAGCCCAAAGCTGGGGTTTCTTCACACTAAGGCAAACCAAACCAGCTAAACAGAAAAGACTTTGGTTTCACCCCACTGGCTAACCACAAGTCACACAAGCAATTCCCTTAGACACTCCAGCTTCCCAGTATCACCACCAGCCAATACCCCAAATAAAGAAAACGGTTCTCCCCAATTCCAAAGAATCAGGCCCCAGACCCAGGTCAATATACAAATCAGATCTTCCCACAAATCACGCTGTTGCCAATCCTTTAGAATCTAAAATCTAAAGGTTTATTATACAAGGAAAAAGTTATAGGTGAGGGTTAGGAATGGTTAAAAGAAATCAATTACATGCAGTGATGGCACATCTCTTGGTTCAGGCTTGCAGTTGTAAAATAAACTGCAGGTTCAGATAAGTCTCTGGAATGCATCCCCTGCAGGGATGGGTCATCAATCCGTTGGCCAGAGCTTCCATATGTAGCAAAATCCCATCCAGAGGTAGGTGCTAGGCTGAAGGCTGGAGATTGCAGACAAAATGGAGGAAGTTTCTCCCAGGTTTTATAGACTTTCTCTTCTGGGTGAAGACCCCCCCCCCCCTCCTTATGCCGAGTCCGGTTGCAAAATGGAGGTTCATAGCCACATGGTCCAATTACCAGACTCTCCGTGATTCAGTTTCTGACCAGGCAGGTCACATTCCTGGAGAAGCTCGGGTGTGGACAAAGTTCATTGTGTAATGGATGGTCCTTTAATGGGCCATCAGGCAGCTCAAGCAAAGCTGACGCCCCTTGTTCTGGAATGTGCCCCCCCGAGCAGAGCCCAATATTTGGAAAGAGACAGTCCAGAGCCAATATTCATAACTTCAACTACCAAACTGATACACACGTATCAATGGCATGTTCATACTCAGCAATCCATAACCTGGTCGTAGACACCTGTTATGACCCCCTGTACATAAGATCTGGTGCCATTATAGGACCCTGGTTGCACCAATGATCTATAGGATCCCAAATTATTTCAGTACCGTGACAACCGGCTCCCCCTGCACAGTGCCCAGAGTGGTCAGTGCCGCCTCAGCTGTTCCTAGGCTAAGCCCAGGAGTGGGGTGGGGAACCCGCCGCAAAGCAGGGGCTCTGGGAAGGGCAGGCTGGTGGGAATGGGCCCGGTGCTGCCCAGTGTGTGCTCACCTCTCGCCCTCTGCCCAGGGAGTGAAGCCAGACCCGTTGCAGCACTGGGAGGTGGTGCCCATCGAGGTGTTCGACGTGCGGCAGGTGAAGGCCAGCTTCAAGAAACTGATGAAGGCCTGCGTGCCCGGCAGCCCCTTCCTAGACCCCAGCCTCGCCTACCTGCGGACCCTGGAGGAGTCGGAATGGCTGTCCCAGGTCGGTGTGCTGGGCAGTGTCGGACGGGGGCTGTCGCCGGGGGCCATGGTGCAGACCTGGGGCTGGATCTGCCTCCGTGCCTGGGATCCTACAGTATGAGGGGGCCGGGGCTGTCACAGGAACCCCAAGGCAAGGGATGGGGGTTCATTGCTGGGTCACTGGGACATGGTGCCAGCTTCAAGTCAGTCGTAGGGTTTAGGGCCAGAAAGGACCAAATCATCTCGTCTGACCTCCAGTCTATCCAGGACCCTGAGGTATTTCAGGAGACTGGCCTATGGTGTGCCATGGGCAGAGAGACTAGGCGGGACGAAGGTCCCACCACTGCCTGAGGCCCCTGCAATGGTGGGGAATTATCTGAGATCCTCCCCCCGATGATACTGGCAAGTGACCCACACCCTAGGCTGCATGGGAAGGAGGAAACCCCCAAGTCTCTGCCAGTCTGACGTGGGGGGATGTTCCTTCCCAAGCCCACAGACAGGTCCAGCTCTGAACGAGGAATGCAGACCTCCTGGGAAAAGCAGAGACCCACATGAACTCCCGGTGCGATGCTGGGAGCAGTGACTCTGAGCAGGGAGGTGATTTTACCTCTGTACGTGACCCTGGTGAGACCACTCCCGGGACACTAGGTCTAGTTCTGGGGGCCACGTTTTAAAAAGGATGCTGGAAAATTGCAAAGGGTGCAGAGAAGAGCCACAAAAACGATCGCGGGGCTGGAGAAAACAGCTGACGGTGAGAGACTCCCGGAGCTCAGTCTGCAGCCTGTCAGAAAAGAACGAGGTGTGAAATGATTACGCCAATTAGACCCTTCTTGGGGAGCAGAGACCAGGTTCTAATGGGGTCTTGGTCCAGTGGGGGAGACAGACAACCTCCAGGTAGAAATAAGGCACCATTCTGAACAGTGAGGGAGGGTGATGAACCCCTGGAACAAGCCCAGCGGGACGTGCTGGGTTCTCCATCCACTGGCGTCCTCAGGTCCAGACTGGATGTCTCTGGACAGCGCTTTCCCCAATCACAGGCTCCTGGTGTCAATACACAGGGGCAGCTGGGTGAGATTTAACGCCCTGGGCTGTATGGGAGCTCAGAGGAGACCATCCAATGGTCCCTTCTAGTCAGTGCTGGTGAGTCTGAGGTTCCTCCCGGCTCCAGTCTGGCTGGGAACACACCCTCTGGTGTGGGTGTGGGTGTGTGTGTGTGTGTGTGTGTGTGTGTGTGTGTGTGTGTGTGTGTGTGTGTGTGTACTCTCCCAAGAGCAAAGCTGCTGGGACTGGCTGGCTCCAGAGGCCTCTGCCACAGATCTGGTCACGCCCGCCTCCCTCCCCCCACTAGGTGCGCTCTGGGCTGCTGTGCAGGGATCCAGATGCTGAGTGCCACGTGCCCTTTGCGTGCCGGGGCTGGACGGACGCTAGGCACTGTCCCTGGCTCTGCGCGCACAGATCTTGTCTGACTCCTCTTGGCAGTAGGGACCGCGCGGCCCAGTCGCCTGGGCCCTGGAACAGATGCTGTCTGCCCGAGGCCAGCCCAGGGTTTGGGCAGGGCCGCGTGTCCGGCTGTCCGGCCCATCTGCCTGGGGGAGACGGGTTCTCAAGGGCTGGCCCCCGCTGCTCCCCAGGGGCGTGTTGCTCTCTCTGAGGGGAGGGGTGCGGGGTGAGTCTCCTTCACACACCTCTCTGGATTTGGGCTTCTCTGGGCTGACGGGCTCGGCCGTTCCCGTCGCAGCCCCTCGGGTCCAGGGGGCTGGCGGCTCTGAGCCTGGCAGACACTTTGCTGTCGTGTGCGACGTTCGGGTCTGGACTTCAGAGGCTCTGGTTCTGGGAAAGGCTCTTCCCCCCCCCCCTTGTTAACCCCTTGTGCTGTGTCTGCAGATCCACAAGATCCTGCAGATCTCCGTGCTGGTGGTGGAGCTGCTGGACACGGGCTCCTCTGTGCTGGTCAGTTTGGAAGATGGCTGGGATATCACCACGCAGGTAGGAGTCCGAGCCCTGGCTGGCCCAGGCTGGCCCCTCTCCCAGCCCCTCGTGGGCCGTGACGCTGGCCTCCTCCATCCTGCAGGTGGTGTCCCTGGTGCAGCTGCTGTCGGACCCCTACTACCGGACGATGGAGGGCTTCCGGCTCCTCGTCGAGAAGGAGTGGCTGTCCTTCGGGCACCGCTTCAGCCACCGCGGAGCCCAGACCCTCGCGGGGCAGAGCAGCGGCATCGCTCCTGTCTTCCTGCAGTTCCTGGACTGTGTCCATCAGGTGAGCTCGGAGCAGCCTGGGCCGTCTGATCTCAGCGCAGGGTTAACCTGGGCCCTGGGCCTCGTCTCTGGCCAGTGGAAGCCAGGGATGGAGCTGCAGATCCAGCAGGGGCTGCCCGACCAGCGGTCTGCTCGGTGGAGGCTGGTGTCCATCTGGCGCTGTGCTCGTCTCTCTGCAGATCCACCTCCAGTTCCCCATGGAGTTTGAGTTCACCCAGTACTACCTGAAGTTCCTCAGCTACCACTACGTCTCCAATCGCTTCCGCACCTTCCTGCTGGACTCGGACTACGAGCGGATCGAGCTGGGTAAGGGCTTTGGGCCCCGGGCCCCATCCCCGATGGGCCGCGCTGTCAGCTGAGCGGTCTGTCTGTCTCTCCCCCCGCAGGTCTCCTGTATGAGGAGAAGGGCGAGCGGAAGAGCCAGCAGGTCTACAAGTCCATCTGGGATTATATCGACCGGCTGAACAAGAAAACCCCCGTCTTCTTCAACTACATGTACGCCCCCGAGGACGGTGAGGTGAGCCTGCTCGGCTGGCTGGAGACGCCAGGGCCAGACGTAACCTTTGCCTCCCACAGACCAGTGCATGGTCCAGGGAGACCTCCCTCTACCCCACTGCTTGGGGGCAGCGAGGCAGCTCAGCACTGGGAATGGCACAGGACAGGACCCAAACCTCCCCTTTCCGAGGGAGGCCCCAGTCAGCCTGAAATGGAGGAGATAGCAGTGCCTCTCTGCATCCAGTGCCCCCTGAACCAGCTGCAGTGGCTGGTCTTCTCAGGCTGCGCCTCCGAGTGGCTGTGGGGTAGATCGCGAATCCTCAGGGGTCCCCTGTGTGAAAGGCCAAACCCTCCCGGGGGCATGTGGGGAGCAGCGAAGTCCGTGGGTTTAACCAGCTGGGGTTGCAGGATTGCCCTGCTACGGGGCTGGGGACGGCCGTGTGACCACCCCGAGTGCCAGGAATGGGATCAAGCCCTCGAATCAGGAGACGGAATCTAGGAACCAAAACGGAGCGTTTTCGATTGCTCCTGCTGGTGGGACCCGGCCTGCTGCCTCGGTTTCCCTCCAGCGTTTGGACAGAATCGCCGTCCTCTGCAGTGCGGGGCACTGGCTGGAGGACTCTGCACCTTCAAGTCTTTAAACCGATTGAGGACCTCAGGGGCTCAGACCTAGGTCGGGGTTTATTGCAGGAGCAGGTGGGTGAGGTTCTGTGGCCGGTCGGACTAGATGATCAGAATGTTCCCTTCTGACCTTGAAGTGCGAGTCTGAGACGGGGTCCAGTGGAATGACCAGACGCCATCTCAGCAGCGTGTTCGGCGGGCCGAGCGCCACTTGTCCCCTCTCAGCCTCCGCCCAGGGCCTGATTCTTACATGGGGGGACGACGGCCGGGAAGCACTTGTGCTCGCTCACTGGCCTGGCCCTGCATGCTCAGCTGTCAAGTGCCCCCCCCCCCCCCAAGTCAGTCACCTGGCTGGCTGGCGCCTCTGAGTGCCCCGTACCCAAGGGCACTGTAACCGGCTGCCAATACAGCTGGGCTCTGGGCACTGAGTCCAGGGGCCCAGGGCGGCCAGCCAGGCCGGGAGCCTCACGTGCTGGCCTGGAGCCAGCGTCTGTCCCAGCTCTCGGGGTTACCCATGGGGGTAACTTGCTTTCCAAAGACACCTGCCCTTTGGGGACCCCCCTCCTGCTGCTGGACCCCCGGCCGGGCAGCACAGCTCGCTGCTTTTCTGGCCCTTGGGGCCGTGCCCTGTGGCACCAGGGCCAGGCATCAAACACTCTGGCCTGTCTTAGGTGCTGCGGCCCTACAGTAACATCTCCAACCTGAAGGTGTGGGACTACTACACCCAGGAGGTCCTGTCCGAGGGCCCCTCCTACGACTGGGAGCTGGTGCAGGGGCAGCCGGAGCAGGTGGAGGAGGTGGATCGGCAGGACTCCAGCGCCCCGCAGACCAAGCGCAAAATCATCTGGCCGTGCTACGCCAACCGCAGCCGAGTGGAGCCCGACGCCATCTCCAAGCTGCTGGAGGTGGGTGCGGCGCGGGGGAGGGGCCTTCCCAAATGAGAACACAACCCCCAGACTGGGCCAGCCCAAGGGTCCACCTAGCCCAGTGTCCTGTCTCCCGACAACGGCCGGTGCCAGCCACCCCCGGGGGAATGAACAGAAGAGGGTGATCCAGACCCAGCCTCCGGCGGTCAGAGATCTAGGGACACCCAGAGTATGGGGTCATCCCTGCCCATCCTGGCGAATAGCCGCCGATGGGCCTGGCCTCCAGGAACTGAGCAAAATCTTTTTAGAGCCCGGTTCTGCTTTTGGCCTCCACCACCTCCCCTGGCAAGGAGTCCCACAGGCTGACTGTGCGTTGTGAGCGGAAATATTTCCTTGTGTTCCTTTGAAACCTGCCGCCTCTTCACGTCATCGGGTGTTACGTGGAGGGGTAATAACACGTCTCCGCAGCCTTCAGGATTTCATAGACCTGCCCTCCCCCCTTGTATCTCGTTCCTGAGCTGAACTCGTCACTCTCTCCTCCTGTTCCACCCCCCTCGCCATTTTTGTTGCTGTCTCTGCACCTTTTCCAATTCTAATAAATCTTTGCTGAGCTGGGGCACCCAGCTCTGCCCGTGGGGTTCACGGTGTGGGTGTTCCAGGCAGAAATCCACCCTCCATGGGCTGGATCAGCCACGGCTCCCCCCGCGAGCCTCCTGCAGAGCCCCCCGCGCTCCTGTCTGCATGAGGCTGGCACTCAGTCTCTGATCACTCCCAGCAGGGGTCGCGTGTGCGCAGCTCCTGAGTTCCTGGGGCAGGGCCCATCTCACGGCGTCCTCCCCCCTCTGCTGAATAAACTCTGACTCCCCCCGCAGGAGCTGCACAGCCTGGAGGTGGAGCTGGGGCAGGCGCCGGAGCGCTGGAAGGACATGTGGGACAAGATGAAGGCCTCCCAGCGCACGGAGAGCCGGCAGGAGGCCAGCAGGGTAGGTCTCTGAGCCGTCCGTGACACGGGTCCTGAGCCCGGGGCTGGGCTGGGAGGAGCCGCGGTGCCTGAGCTGCCCAAAGTCCCGCGTGCTCCAGCACTGGCCCCAGGGTTCCTGGCTCTGCCCCCAGCTGCCTGCGTGACGGTGCCCAGGCTCAGTGGGTCAGGGGAGGCTGGTGGGCAGGGCCGGTGCCCTCACTCCCCTGCTCTGCGCTCGGCAGATGGTGTCCAGTTCCCTGCTGATGTCCTCCAGCCTGTTGCCCCACCGGCGTTCGATGGGCGTCTACCTGCAGGAGAGCGGCGTGGGCTCCACCCTCAACCTCAGCCTGGACAGCGACACCAGCAGCACCTCCACCCCGTCCAGCGGGAAGCAAGGGGGCCGCAAGAGCACCAGCAACCTCTACAGCCAGTTCCAGATGTCGGAGAGCGAGAACAGGTGAAGGGAGCCGGCCAGGCCCTGTGGTCAGCCATGAGCCCTATTGCTTGGGATGGGGGTGGGTCCCATGGGCCAGCTCTCTGCAGCTCAGCTGGTTCAGTCTCTGGCTGCTGGGAGCCGAGCCCCCAGGTCCATCCTCACTGGGCTCTGGCCCCCCGGTGCGCTGACCCGCTGTCCGCCCGCCCCCAGGTCCTATGAGGGGACGCTCTACAAGAAAGGAGCCTTCATGAAGCCCTGGAAGCCCCGCTGGTTCGTGCTGGATAAAACCAAACATCAGGTACTGCGGGGCCGGGGGCGGCGAGGGGGCGGGGCCGGGGGCGGCGAGGGGCGGGGGCGGCGAGGGGCGGGGCCGGGGGGCGGCGAGGGGCTCTGGGGCTCCGGCTGATGCCCGGTGCCTTTCCCTGCAGCTGCGGTACTATGACAACCGGATGGACACGGAGTGCAAAGGGGTCATTGACCTGGCAGAAGTGGAGTCCATCACCCCCGGGACCCCCACCATGGGGGCTCCCAAGACCGTGGAGGAGAAGGCCTTCTTCGACGTGAGTCCCCAGGACGCTGGATCCCCGGGGGGAGGGGGATGCTGGCTGGGGCTGGGCCAAGGCAGCTGAGTACCAGCTCCACGTTGCACAACAAGGCCTCCCAACGGCTCCGCACGGGACCCCAGGGGTACAGACTGAGCCAGGCGCTCGCCACCTTGTGTCTCCGGGAAGGGGCCGGCCCCCGGCCAGTCCTGCCTGCCCTGTGCCCGGGGTGCCTCTCCTGCCCCCGCCGCCCGCCCGGCCTCAGCTCTCGTCTCTTCTCCCCGCAGCTCAAGACCACAAAACGCGTTTACAATTTCTGTGCCCAGGACGTGCTGCTGGCCCAGCAGTGGATCGACCGCATCCAGAGCTGCTTGTCGGACGCCTGAGACGGGCTCAGCAGGGCCCCCGGGCCAGGCACGCAGTCCCCGGGCCCCGGCGCATGCAGCAGAGGCAATGCCCAGGGCTAGCACCTGAGCTGGCCGGGTCTGACTGACGGAGGAGGAGGAGGTTGGAGGCCTTCTTCTCCCCCACTGCCAGGGGCACATCGGACTGCAGAGCCCCAGGCCCCCTGCACGCTCCAGGACAGAAGCAGGGGTCAGGGCAGGATCAGTCTGTTACACTATGGTAGGAACTGTCCAGCACAGGAACTAATTGTATTGAAATGTCAGGCTAGGGGCAGTGGGGACCCATTCTCACGCCCCCCGCTCAGCCCGTCGGAGCCACAGAATTACCGGCTCCCACCCCGGCAGGTCACGGGTCCCGGGTCCCAGCTCCCACCCCCCGGCAGGACTCGGGTCCCCGGGTCCCAGCTCCCACCCCCCGGCAGGACACGGGTCCCCGGGTCCCAGCTCCCACCCCCCGGCAGGACACGGGTCCCGTTCCCCGTGGCGTTTGTCTGAGGGTTGCTCTGGTTCTCTTGTGAATGCCGCCGTGGGGTGTTACTGGCCCGGTGCTGGGAGAAGCTCCAGGAGGTGCTGTGCATTGAAACCCTCCCCCCTCCCCTCCCCCAGTGCCATGGGGGAGCAGCAGGAGCTTTCCCTGGTTACCCCCCTGCACCCCCAAGAGGTGCCTGGCACCTTGCACATCCAGTCTGTAAATCCACGGGAACCGGACCCCGGCTCAGCCCTTCGGAGGGGCATTAGGCTGGGTCCTGAGCTCAGGGTTCGGCTGCCCTGTGAGGCCAGGGGGGAGCTCCCTGGACAGGAGACCCAGAGCACTGAGACCCCAGGGCCAGACCCGCCCTCCCCCATGGGGACCGGCCCGTGCTCCGCTGGCCCCGTGTCTGGTCACCAGCAAGGGCTGGGGGAAGGGGGGGGCTCGGCAGTATTGTAGATTTAGAGTCAGCCCCTCTTCTGGTCTGCCCGGATGGGGGAGGGGGAGCTGGAGGTCTGGGACCTGCTTCCAGCCTTGGTCCCACCAGCTTCCCATCATGAACCCCAGGCCGCAGAGGCTGCGGGGAGCCGGTTCCCCCCCTGAAGCCCCCATTCCTCTCCCTGCAGAGATGGGGGCTGGGGCGAGTTGGAGAACAGGGCCTGTCGCCGGGGCAGTGGGGTAGGAGCCTCTCAGCTGCCGTGAAGATCACAGCGCGGCGCTGCTGCCTTTTCTCCGGGGCCTCTCCCCTGCTTCTGCAGCCCCGGGCCCAGCCGCCAAGCGCGGCCTCCACTGGGAGCTGGGATGTGCCCCAATGGGGCCGGCAGGGAGCTCCTCAGTGCCACTGTGCGGCGGGGGCCACCTCAGCTCCGTGCACCATCGCGCTGGGGTGTTCCTGGCTCCGCTCCTGACCCGTGGACCAGGGACCCGCTTGTTCTCGCCCCGCCGCCCTCCCCAGCCTGCTTCCTGCTGTAAGTTATTGTCCGTGCAAAGGTGGAATCATGAGACTGAGGTGATGGCATCTCTGGTACAGAAACAAATCCCCCTTCTCCTTCCAACCCCCAGTGGGCGGGGCCTGGCCTCGGCAGCACCCCCCCTTCGGTTCGAGTTCACCACCTTCCTGCCATTGCCCCTGGGACCTGCCCTCCCCCTCCTGCTGCTCCCAGCCAGGGTGGCTCACGGTTCTCCCTGTCTTGTTTTTAAAGGAGTACAATGTTTTATTTCCATGCAGAGCTCTTTGTACAGTCTTAACCCCAGGGGCCCCTTCCTCTTCCTGTGAGAACGGCAGTGGCAGGGCGCTGGTGCAACAGGGAGGTTGTTGTCACTTCCCGGAGCAGTTGTAGATTATTGAAGTTTCTGTACAGTGTGTCAAACATACAGAGTCCTTGTATTGTATTGTGCCTAGAGGGGAAATGTTGTTATATAAAGAGAAAACTAACGGAATTTAATAAAAAATTAATATGCATTTTCTCTTGGGCTGCTTGGCACAGGGGCCTTCCCGCGGCTGGGTTTCCCTCTCCCCCAGCCCCCCCTCTCCCCACTCCCATTGTTCACATAGGTGAGTCCCAGGCTGGTGGGGGAGAGACCGGCTCAGGGTGAACCTGCAGTGGCTGGGGCTAGAGAGGGAGCAGAATGCTCATCGTATTGTGGAGGTTTGTATTCATCATTTCAAGTAGTCCCTCTGTCTCTGCTGTGTTGACAGTAACCAGAGCAGCACCGGGCTCCTCTCCTGACACTGCATTTGTATGCGCCCCAGAGCTGTGGGTAGGAACGGGCCTGATAAGGGTGTTCATGTATCCACTATGAATCCAATACAGAACAGGGGGTGTAAAAGTTGCATCCCCCTATCACCTTAACTCATTTCACCTCAGCATCCAGCAAACCTCCCCTCCACCCCCTCCCCGGATTTGTGCGCATCTTGCTGAGCCAAGAGAGATTTCTCAGTCTTGCATCCATTGTCCAAACAGAGAACATGGCACCAGTAAAGAGACTATAGTGTGTCCGTCCTCCGCAGTGGGCTTTAGAATGGATGGAAGGGTCAGCCCCCCCCTAAGCTGCGGTCCATGGCATCTAAATATCTGGCTCAATCCCACAAGGCCTGGTCTTGTTCTCCATCCCTAAAAGGAAGAAGCTGAAGGAAGCATTTTGAGATACTTGACCTCATTAGAGATGTTCAAACTCCCAAGTGGTCAGCTGCTGGACCACAGCATCACCACAGAGCTGCATCTGTTTCCATAGCAGCTTAGTCCTCCCAAGAATTCATCACCCCGTTAGATTCATGTTCTTAAGATTTTAATGTAGAATGACTCAATTTCTTCCATCCAGGTCTCTAAACACTGTGTGCTTAGAGCAAAGCTTGGAGCACTCTACTAAGGTTTCCCTTCAATTCCAGCTTTTCTACTCTTGCTTTCAGCTCCAAGATAGAGCCATTCTTCTTCAGATGAGCTTTGGAGCCTTCTGAATACTTCTGCTACAAAAGTCTCTTGGGTTGACTGCATTTCCTTCTTTCCCCCAAGAGCCCTATTAGCAGAAGTGTTTCTCTCTTGGGCTTTGTATTCATATGGCTTGATGATTATACACTGAATCTGGTGTCACAATCCTCCCATTAAGACTATGGGAAGGTGGTCATCTGAGTCCATGAGGGATGGATGATGGTGGATTCTTGAGTTTCAGGGCAATTAATTGGATTTTATTCCTGGTGGTTTCTCATCCTAAAGATACTGCTTCAGCTGCACAAGCTGAACATAATATAACATTGTTCTTACGAAACATAATTGCTCCGGGTTGGAGCTCTCAATCGCAGATGCCTGCTTTTGCATCTTTAAGCTTACAGGAATATTCAGGAGGGGAAGTGACCATTTCTAGTACAGGATGCTCCCATGTGTGCTGTCTGGATTTCCAAGGAGATATTCATCAGTTGGGTGACTCTCTTTCCTAGATGACTGGCTATTAAAGACTCATTAATTTTGAAATCCAAAGGACGTAATGCTCTACCTCAGTGGGCCAGAGGTGCAAGCTCTGTAACGGATTTCTTTCCATTCAGCAGAGTGTGCACACTCCAGAATTAGTCCCATGGCCCTGGTTTATTTAAACTGGCTGGAAGCATTTAATTCTCCAGGTATTGGATTCAGTCATTTATTAAGCAGCAATAGAGCACTGGGTGGCAGGCAAACCTCATGCCTTGTACCTGGGTCACTTTTCCTCTTTCCCTGGGAAAGGGCAACCACAGATTGACTTGGTTTGCCCCAACGCCAGCAGTGTGAGGTTTTGCTTCAGGGCAGTTAAGGAACCAGATGCAAAATAGTATGCTTGCTTCTGTAGGTGGGATAAGGACCTGTCCTGCATCTCCCCCTCCCCACACCGTTGAAAAGGACATGAAGATTAAATAAGAGCAGTGCCAGAGTGTGTGGTGGATGTGAGGGGACTCCGCTGGTCCCTCTATTGCTGGAGATTAAATCTCTTTGGCAAGAGGTTTGGTAGCTGAGTGCCCAGCAGAAAGATGCTATAAATTAATTGATCGGGAAAGAAGCCTTCCCCCCGTGGTACGTTTGGTCAGTTCAGGCCCTCCCTGGAATCATGCCTTCATGGTGCCATATTTAGGGCCCTGCCAACCCACCTCCAGCTCAGTTCCATCTTGCTGGTTTGTTCTGACAGGGGGGGGGGGGTAGGTGACGTGAGCAGCACATCTCGAACAAGGGAGAGAGGAAGGCAGCTGTGTTTCTTCTTTGAGGGCTTGTTCAGGTCGATTCCAAGTAGGTGACTCCCAAGCCACTACCTTGGAGGCAGAGTTCCTGCACTCCCTGACTGAAGCACTACTGTGCCGAATGCTGCAGTCTGTGGCCTGCTGAGTGACAGTGTCATGAGAGGTGAACATGTAGATTGATGACCAGGTCTCAGCCCCACAAGGCTCATGGATAGGAACCTGAGCCAGGAACGCCACCTCCACCCTCATGGCCCAGGGGCAGGTATCTTCGCTAACTCAGAGCATGCCTGGATCTAGGACATGATCCACAGTGAACTGGTTTGGGAAGACAGAGGCCCTTCACCCTGTCTGCTCCTGTGACAAGCAGCTGGGTAGACTTTGTCTGTTCAATATAGGCCAACATTCATAGGCTGACCATACGTCCCGTTTTGAACGGGACAGTCCCGTTTTTTTCATGTTTTTGAACCGTCCCGTCTTTTTGTCAAAAATATCAATTTTGTCCCGTTTTGGGGGCAGGTTCCAAGCTGCTTTCTAGGGGGAGGTTCTTTCTTTGCAGGACTCCCAAGATCTTAGGTGAAGAATCTTGCTACCTAAGGACAAGTATCAGATGTTAAATCTCCGATGAGCAAACTGCGCTCATCTGAGACTTTGACATCTGATACTAGTCCTTAGGTAGGGAGAGGCGGCAGCGGACGGAGGGAGAGAGCTGGGAGGAAGTGAGGGATGGAGGGAAGGAGGAATAAAGAGGAGGAGTCGGCTCCTCGGATCGGAGCTGTCCGGAGCCGCAGCCGGGGGCCGAGCGCGCCGGCGGGGGGGCCGCCGGGCAGGTTTTATGACTCATAATCACATAAATTCAGTTATGTCATTGAGTCATAAAATGTCCGCCCCCCCCCCCCCCCGCCGCCAGCGTGCTCGGCCCCCGGCTGCAGCTCTGGACAGCTCCGCTCCGCAGTCGGCTTCAGCCTGCCGCCCGACGTTTTATGACTCATAATCACATAACTGAATTTATGTGATTATGAGTCATAAAACCCGGCCAGCAGCCCGCTCCCCCCCCGCCGGCGCGCTCGGCCCCCGGCTGTGGCTCCGGACAGCTCCTCTCTATTCCTCCTTCCCTCCTTCTCTCCATCCCTCCCTTCTCTCCATACCCCTTCTCCATCCCTTCCTTCCTCCCTGCTCTCTCCCTCCGTCCGCTGCCTCCTCTCGCTCCCTCCATCCCTTCTCTCCATACCCCTTCTCCATCCCTCCCTTCCTACCTTCTCTCTCTCCCTCCATCCACTGCCTCCTCTTCCATCTCCCTTCTCTCCATCCCTCCTTCTCGCTGTCCCTTGCCTCCTCCATCCCCCCTGCTCCCTACCCCATCTCTTCTCTCATCCATCCATCCTCTCCCTTCTCACCTTCGTGCCTTCTCTCCCTCCGTCCCCGCCGTCATCTTCATCCCTCATCCCCCCTTCTCTCTCTCCCTCCATCCTCTTCATCCCCCATCCCTGTTCTGCTTATTCCTCCATCCATCCCCCCCCCCGACCCCTCTCTGCCTCCCCCTGCCCGGCGCTGGGGGGCCCAGGTGGGGCCATGCCCCCCCCCCACACACACACACACACCCTGTCCCGTTTTTGCCATCACAATGTCCCATTTTTGTGTAAAGGAAATATGGTCAGCCTAAACATGCACCAAATGCCCAGAGTGAAGTTTCTGCTCCTGGTTGTTAGCAGGCAGTTTGGGGTAAAAAACTGGGAGGAATATGTCCTGATTGGTATGAAACTGAGACCCAACCGCTGGGTGCAGCCGAAGCTGAACCTTGTCCTAGAAAACAGTGTGAGCTGCACAGTTCTTTCACCTTCCCCTCAGCCAGCTGCTGGAGGTAGCGCTTGGTTTGAGGCAGCTTGGCCATTCCTGGGTTCCTTGGCAGGGGTATAAGCCAAAATCACAGGCAAATCAGCCCTGACAGCACGGAGCAGCAACCCTGATGTAACAGTTTCCAGGATGAGGAACAATCCTGAGCATGAACAGCAAGCTATTAGATTTCTAACCTGTTTAAGCAGATGAGTTAGACCTTGACTAGTGCCTGGAGGAGAATCCTGATTCGGATAAGAATGAGGGGTCGGGTATGGGGGGGGAGGAGAGAGGAAACAGGCGTTTAACAATACACCAAACCACGTTGCTCATTATTTGTCCCTCTTGTGTATTGAGACTGAGAAGTCTAGGGAGGGTCAAAGGGTTTACAGCTTTGAGCCCTTTACAACAATTAAGAGTCAGCTCAATACATGGGAGGGTGGAGAATTGGGAATGTGGCCAATTTGTTCATGCCCGTGAGATCAACTGATCACAGAGCTCCCCAACCCATCACAGGAGACCCCTAGGACAAAACCACAATCCAACAAAACAGGCTAACGCCACTGCCTGAACACACTCTGCTCTGCATCCTTCACTTGGTCAGACTTTCCAAAGTCGTCAGTTTCCACTAACAAACAACAGGAGGCCCGGACTGGGGGGGTTACCAGTAAGTCTGGGTGCGAAATGTGCGACAGGAGACGGTTGAGAGAGGCCCTGGGGCTTGAGAAATCCACCGCTCTCAATGCCATTTTTGAGTTTTTATTGATAGTTGGAATTTACAGCCTAGAACTGACAACAGAGAGAGAGAGATGCAGACTTGGTTTTTTCTTTTCTTTTTTTAACCCCCCCCCCCCCAAACCCCCAACAAAATAACCAAAACCCACCAGCATCAGTTTTACAATATAAAAGTTTTGACAGTAGAGAGACTAAAGTACATCTGGAATTACTCAGAAAAATAACGGAGAAAAAGGCAGTAATTTAAAAACTCTGTACCTCAGATATACACATAAATACACAAACATTGCTTACAAAGACCCAGTTTCAACATTTAAGGGCAGTGGGCATCATGAGAAACGAAGAAGCCCCCCCATGTCATTGCACTAAATGAATCCACCCACTTCAGACGCCTCCCTTTGCTGCCCCCTCCCCCAAATAGAGGAAAGGCCACTGGAAATTAAAAATGTGCTCAACTTAACCCAGCCATGTTCTCCTTACCCAGCCTGTACCCAATTACCTCAGCCCCCTAGTCTCCCAACACCCCCTCTCTGCAGGCAAGTGTTTTATTGCTATTTGGAGTGCGCCTTAGAGAGAACAGTGGCATTTTAGGGTGGGTTTATTTTTATGCAGACTCCTCATCCTCATCTCTAGTCCACGTGCAAGAGGTGGTGAACTCTCACAAACAAGATCTTGCACCAATGCACGAGGGGGGGTGGGGGGTTCAGAAGTGCTCAGCACCCAGAGGCAGATTTTCAGAAGAATTCAGCTCCTCTTTAGACTCCTACGTCAGTGACACGCTTTTCAGAAGAGCGGTGCATGCTGGATGCTGCGCTGTTGAAAATCTGGCCCTACATCAACCCAGCAAAGCCCTGGCCACACGGCGCTAGCGGAGTTCTCCCAGTGTGGACTGGGTATTTAAAGGGACTTTTCCCACATACCCTTATGGAAACAGAAACCGCTCAACACCCACGTCACAAACACAGAACTCGAGCATTGTCAGCTGCCAACTGTGAGAACAAGGCCTGGAAATGAGGCTGGCTCCGTTTCCCTTGTAAAATCAATGGCTGTCCCCCAAAGACCTGTCTACACTAGCACAAGGCGTTGTTTCATGGTGCGGCTCGGCTCAGCACAGCTGGAACCTGCTGTGCAGCAGAACCAATGCAGCCAACCTCAGCGCGCTGACTCCTCTACGACAGCCCAGCACATCACACCCGGCACAGCTGTGACTGATGTTTCTGTGAAATTAGTAAATTACTACAGCGCCTTCCCGGCATTTCAGCAAGGAGAACCCCTTCCCCGGGAGAGCTGAAATCCAACCCTTTCCTTCAGGAAAACCATGCTTTTTATAAGCATTTCAAGCATTTTATCTTGCAATGACACTGGATTCCCTTGTGTAGACAGCTCTCTGACAGACAGCGTGCTCTCAGCCTGGAAAGCCAAGCACCTCCAATGTTACCATATCGCCACAAGGGGGGAAAAGAACACAACGAGACATTCCGCTGCAAGAGGCAAACACTGTTCAAAAAATTAAGCAGCTAGGAGAGATCAGCTCTTCAAATTGCTTTAATTACGCCAGCTGTGAGCTAACCGATCTGTCATAAAGAACTAAGTGTCTCTTCACTCATGATATCGTGGCCTGAAGGAGGAAGCTCCTCTGTGTTCCTGAGCAGATACACTCTAGTATAAGGAAAATTTCATTGGAATCATGGGTATTTTCTGCCGCAGGGTATGGATGCCATCCACTGCCAACATTTACACAAAGGAACATGATTCTGCCTTGGTAAAGAGGCACTGTCACGTCGATTTAGCTCCAACATTTGGGATGTGTTAAAACAGTTTTATAAAACTCCAGCCCAAGAGAAATGTTTCTGCCGCTTTTTATATTTCAATGGAAACAGCTCGTTTGGATTTAAATATTGGCAACCCCGAAACTGCACCCTTCACTTAGTAGCTGAACACTGAGCCTCAAAACTGATCAGAAACAAAAATGAAACTGAAAAGCTTATTTTCATCAACCAAGCCAAGAAATGCCAAACGTAAACACACTGAGATGATGAGAAAAGTGAGCTGGATTTAAAAAAAAATTATTTCAGTTATAACGATCTAAAATGTGAATACTGCTAAGTACGTTTATTTTTTCAAGCTGATAATATTCCTTTAATACAACTTTACCTTCCTGGAGAATGTGGTCCTGTCGTGGCAGGAAAATAGGGACGTTGCCTCTTGACTGACTAATCCCACACCAACCTGTTTAGACACCTGGTATTCTGCTGAGTCAAAAGAACATTCCCACCCCTTCACAGCTGTGTGTGTTAGTACCGCTCCGTTTCTTTCTGTACCTCTGATTGTGAGAGTTGGGGGGAAAGGGGGAGAGAAACAAGTAGGAACCATCATGAAAATCTGGCAGTTCTTTTAAGTTTAAGTTGTAGAACCAAATTTTAATATATAAATAATCCCTATATACATTAATCACTGATACTTACGAGCTCCGTCTGAAACTAACACCTCTAGCACGCCACAGAAAACCACAAAGAGCTCATGTAGGTAAGCATTGCCTTAAAACGTTTAATTCTTTCCTCTGTATAAGCTATCGCGTAGAGCCCCCATTTCGTACCTTAGCCAGAGCTGCCACCACCGAGCCTATTAACATACCCGACAGCATTATACAGCCTGATCTCACCAGCTAGCTGATTAATCTGCACTTTTCTTTCCTTTTTTGGGCATGTCTGCAAGAAGAGATAGGAGAATGGCTCATTTGGAGGAGTTGTGAAGATGTATTCAAATATTTAACACACTAAAGAAATTAAACTATTTTCTTTCCTCTAGATCTGTATTTTCATGACCACAATTGCTGGGCACAGAAATGAGTTTCCTGCTTAAAACCCCAACAATTTCATGTTATTAAAACATCCATTTCTTTGATGTTCTGCTCATGTTAAAAATACTAAAAATGGGGAAACTTGATTAAATATTATTTACAAATTTGTCATTAGAGATCCTTCTCTCTCTCTCTCTCACCCCCACACCCCCATCACTGCAGTGCCACTAAGGATATAATCTTCAGTCTGGTTTCCCCATACAATAAATTCTTTGGAATGAAACTACAAAAATCACATTTAGATCTCGGCCTAGTCCAGTAAAAATGTACTTTAATCACTGGCTCTGGAGGCCCAAGTTCAAGAGCTGATCATATATTTATTATTTGAAGCATCATATGCAATGAAGAGCTGAAATAGGCGCACACACGCTACAGGCCTTCAGTTCCAGTGTAAATACACAATTGGGGCCTACTGGTCTGCAGATAGACCCTAGCCCCGGGGGTTCCAAGGATGCAGCAGGTTCACTGGCATTCTGCAGTGTGGGGTTGTGCATGGAGGTACCTACAGTCGTGTTAGCGAGCACCTTCCTTCTCAAGTCACCAAGAGGCAGGCTGCACATATTGGAGACGGGCCGCAGATGTGTTCATTCCAGGTTGATGGCCACAGGAGGTGGGGTGGGAAGGTGTGTGACACAGACAGAAGAGCGGGAGTGACTATTTTGCTGCAAATCATGTCTAATTCTGGAGCTATGGTAATGGTTTGTTAATTATCAATGACCAGATCCTAGCACTCAGGACAGGACCGGGTGACCTATTTCAGTGTCCTCAGTAATGTTTATCTTGTGTTCTAGTCAATGGTCACTTGTCTGTAGGTGGCGTATGTTGACAAGGTAATTTTTGGGCAAAGACGTCTTTTAAAATGTGTTTGTACAGTACACAGGTCAATGCAGCCTCTGGCACTACTGTGATACAAGTCACTAACAAAGTCATTTTTATAGATAATGCTAATGTCATGTGCTAAAATAACTCCCAAATAAAGATTCTGGTTAGAATTACTTAGTTAATATATTACATATTTTATATTTGTATTAGAACAAGCAGGAACATTCAATAATCTAAACCAATCCTATTTCACGGTGACCCCCATCTTGATCTGTGCTTCTGTCAGGAGCCTTCCTGCTATAAATGGTATTTCTTGTGGGAATACAGATCCATAGACAGATCGTATTGCAGAGTCGTGCCTTGTGACTTAGGTCAGACTTTGCTTTGAGTGTAAAGTTCATAGTAAGTTAAACAAGGTCTTTGTACTTTCCCATTAATGTTGGTGTTCTGCTACCGTTAAAGACAGAAGAAAAGGTTAGGAACAGGAGGCCTTTCCAATGGATCTGATTCTGATGTCCCAGAAGCAAGATGCAGAGGAGGAGTATTTGAGAAGTGGAAAATATTTAATTCCATACTGGCAATTGAATGTTATTTTAATTTAAATGTTAAATTAATCATCATTAAAGTTTTAAATATTATTAGAGCTAAAGGCAAAGCTACGATTAATCATTTCTGAGGCATGAATTTTAAATCACCTTGCATCAGTTTTAAGCGTTGAAACGAGCACTATTTAATTTTCAGTTGAGAGTATATGGGTAAAGGATTCTGCAGATTAATGGCAGGATTTACAGTAATTACAGTGTGCAGGTGAAATGTACCTTTCATTATGTGTTTTTAAAGATCTTGTTGCTATGGCATTTAAGCACATTACTTGATTTTTTGGCCCTTCAGAAGGATCTGGTCCTCCCTACCTCATCACTTGTACTCGCAGGTAGCAGGAGCGACCGCCCTTGTACGTACAGAGAGTCACACGTCAATGTCCTGATATGCAGAAAGAGGGTTCTGGGTTCCTTCTCATTGTAAAAGGTTTTAGGGTCACTCTCAAAGAATTGTGAGCAGCAATGAGTGACTCGGACCTTTAGAAACGTCTGTTTCCTAATTCTCCATGTGTCAATGAGGTTTATTATTTTACTTCAGTGGTTCTCAACCATTTCAATATCATGACTCTACATTGGCACAGCCATCACATTTCACCATGCAGATGGGAGGATGGCCGTGACTCTCCTGGCCCAATTTGCGACCCTTGGTGAAGATCCCACAGTACAGGCAGAAAGATAAGACGACTTGATGAGCTAATTCCAGGTGTGATACCATGCGTAGAGTAGCAAGTCAGTGTGGAGGGGCTGAGCCTTGTATGGGGACTGGGCACTCATGGGACACTCGTGAGGCTATTTTAATTCTTATTATAGTCTGGGATTGTGCTGCGTGACGGGATGTCTTTCCCGCTCTTTCTGGACAGCTGCGTACATAGAAACAGGTTGGTGTCAAGGCTGGGATGCAGCTGAAGATGAAATCAACCCTTTTATATAAAAATAACCCTTTTATTATCTGTATTATATCAAATAAAGGCATGGGGGGGGGTTATATGGCAGGGACATTGTTGCCAATACGTTAGTCTGGATCTGTGGGCAGTTAGACTATCAATTCCTTTCAAGGCACTAAAGCTCTCAGCTGCATGGGGATGGGGATAAGACTCCACTGAAAAAGGACAGCGTCCCATTCCTTCCACGTCCTGGATGCTACACAATGGGTGGGGCGGCTATCTAGACCACTCAGGCTTTTCCAAAAGTCAACTGGAGATTTCAAGAAACATCTGAGTAGAAAAACACTTTTGGAATTAGGTGACTAGTTGCAGGTGGATTTTTGTTCAGTGTTTCTTGTAGCTAAACATTAATATTTAGTCATATGTAGCAGGTGGCCTCATCCTTTCCCTGTCTCAGAAAAATCATCCTTATGGTGGGTTTATGTCACAGGCGGGGGAGATTAACATGTAACCTACTCCCAGACAGAACAGATGACACCACTAAAAACTCAAATAATTCCAGATTTGTACTCAGTCTATGAGATTCCCGGATATCTGAAGGCCAGTCTAGGTACACTCTCTAGAATTGGTCTTGTTAGCATTACAAAAAGTCATTTTCCCTCGGTTGTTATTCACCCCTTCTTGTCAACTGTTGGGAATAGGCCACATCCACCCGAATTGACCTCGTTAGCACTGACACCCCCCCCCACTTGATAAGACAACTCCCATCTTTTCATGTGCTGTATATTTATACCTGCCTACTGTATTTTTCACTCCATGCATCTGGTGAAGTGGGTTCTAGCCTACGAAAGCTTGTGCCCAAATAAATTTGTTAGTCTCTAAGGTGCCACAAGGACTCCTGAGTGTTTTTAGTTTCTAGTTAGGCATTCAGTAGACGCATTCCAGACTAGATCTCTCTTTGGGGAGAGAGGGATGATTTAGCATGGTGCAAAGTAGGAGTGATGGGATGAAATAAATGGAAAATTAATGTATTAGAAAATGGAAATCTGTTAAATGTGAAACAGTCTCTTAAAGGAAGTGGTGGAAACCCCTGGAACAGTTTAAACTTGATTGGGCAAAGCAATACTGGGGCAATATACTGTAGAGAATAGCCTTGCTGGACGGACAAGATGACCTAACAGGGACTTTCCATGTCTAAGCTAGAAAAGTGCCATTTCAAGACCTTTTGTAAAGTTTGCTCTCTTAGGAATTAAAGTAGTAGCCAATATTTCTTTTTCCAACTCATTTCCAGAAACTGCACAGTATCTTAACTATTAAAATTTGCAATGCTGTTGACTAAAACACTGAGTACTACACTGTGCAAATTAAATATGTACACCATGCAAATGCTAGGCTCGCTCTGGCTGTTTTCATCGAATATGCAGATATGTGTGGTTAATCTGTTATGTCATCATTCTACATAAATATACAGCACAAGGTAATTATTAGTTCTCTTGTTGTTAAAGGCCATGGGGCGAATACTAATGTTTGTGTGCTACATTGATCAGATCAATGCATCTTTAGGGCACATGCCCGGCTATTACTATTCTGATTTGAATTGATCTGGCACAGATAATGCAGGAGGCCTGCTGACAACTGACAGTCAAAGCCATATTGTCTTTTGCCTATTAAAGATTTGAGTACAATAACTGGGGAGTCTTGTGAGGAGACTGGTGAAGTGGGCAGGAAGAGAGGCGGCGTGCACGGCCCTGGAGGTGGGCTAATACTAACTAAAACAAAACTCAGGAAACGACATCAGTCGGCCTCAGTTCAGAAAAGAAAGGGTGACGTGCTGCACAAGGACATTCTGCTCCAAGTCCGAGCTGCTCTATCCTACGGGGGTTACAGCGGCATCGCTGCAGCTAAGCCCCTGTAACCCCGGGTCGATGCACACTCCAGCAACGGAGGGGGTTCTTCCTTTGCGATAGTGACTCCACCTCCCTGGGCGACGGTAGTTCCATGAATGGAAGCATTCTTCCCTCAACCTAACCACATCTCCGCTGGGGCTGTAGGTCAGCATCTTGACGGCACTCAGAAGTGTGGACTTTTCGCATACCCTGAGGCCCGCAGCTATGTCAATCTAAGTTTTAAATATATGCCAGGCCCCAGTCACAAGTCGGTATTTAAAACTTACCACAAAAATGAGATGGGCACTTAAAGGGTTAAAATCTTAGGGCGGGATCATTATCACCATGTGATAGGGTGCGGTTTATAAAACCACCATTGAATATTGAGGCTGAAGACCCAGGGCTTACATGGTTGCCACTTTAAAAATAACACCGAGTATCTAATAGGACTCACACAGAGAAGTGGTCAGTACGTATTGTATACAAGGGAACATCAGAGGCCCATGGGGACCTAGTTATACTTTGTTTAATATACATCTTAAGTTAAAGCCCTCTCTCTTTTCCTGGTACTTCCTAAGGCCCTGATCTGCAAACATTTAAACATGTACAAATTTATTAATTAGACTCAAACTAAATTAAGTGTTTGCAGGTTGAGGATGTACGTTCAAAACTCAACTAAAGTATTCACAAGGGGTCAGCAATTTATCAATACGATAATCATGATTTCAAATTCTGTTCAAGTTTTATTAACATTTGATGTGATTTAGTTATATCCCAAGTTCGCATCCATTAGTGGTCTAATTTAGAAGGAATTTTCCCAATACCTGGCAACAGACCGTCTTGATGCATGAAATAGTTACTCAAAACCCAACAAAGTGGGGGCTGCACAGATACAAACTAATTATGATTAGCAGAATCCTTACAAAGTTCTATTCAATCATTAGAACCACATGAAAAATGTTTCTGATCATTTACATGCACACAGCTGTCAAATTAAAACAGCTGAGGGAGACCCTGCCCTTTACAAAAAACGACGCTATTTCAGAAAAAATCCTCTCTCCTGAGCAAATATAAAAATACATTTGACAAAAACACCTGCATTCTTCCAGCACTCTAGTCCATTTTAAAAAGTTGAAAAGAAGAAAATGATCATTCTTAAATATAATTCAATTCTTTTATAAAATCGATTGGGAGGTTTTTACTTTTAGGTCAGGCTTATTAACACACTGCCCGCCCTTCCAGTAACGAGGTAAATGAGTTCAAGCCTCAACCGCATATCCAGGAGCCAAACAGCTTATTTCTGTGACTCACTTTATCAGAGAACACATGTGTTTAAGTATGTGATATTGTCGCTATGGGGGTTTACTAGGAAACGCCATATTGGTGGGTATTCTGTCTGAAGCTGCAGGTGGAGGTCAGATCCTAGTGAAAATCTCTCTCTCAACCCAAAACTCCAGTTTCCCCCATAAAAAGTAAGCAACTTTAGTCACTATAAAGGCAATGAGAGTTGGATTGGGTCCTGCCTGTTTTGAAAAAATTCTTCTTAGAAACTTCTGCGCAATTTAAAAAACTGTAACACCCATGCATAGATCCTTCGAAGGGGGACACAAAATCATTCTCACAGCATCATTCTAGATTTCGATTAAGGCACCATCCATAATGAAGCCAATGTTGACATGGTTTTCCTGATAAATGGAGACTGGAATTTACCTGGCCGAGGGAGGCTTAGAAAAGTCTGATGATGAGGTATAAATGTTGACATTAGATGGGGTTTACTCCAAGTTATTTTAAATTTAGTAACTGTAGAAGCTGAAAAATTAATAAGATGCTTAATTCAAATCTGTTTGACAGTTTTTCCACTTACAAGCATCACTTTCTTAGAACAAGCAAACATGTGCATTGAATGGACGGACCATCATGCCCCAATGAAGTAACCTGCCTTTGAATTTCTGCTCTTCCTCAATGCACATTATGCTGGGACCCTTAGTCCTCAAGCAATGTTGCACTGTCTTACTCTCCCCCACCCCTCCCGCTGTAAATTTCCATGGACCACCGAAATTCTTTTTTGAGGAGTTCTTTGGGCAAGGGGAGAAATTAACAATTTTATGTGTATGATTGCCTTTATCATACAATACAAATGCCCCTCTCTCTGTGCTCTAAGTGCCTTTTACATGCTTCAGAAATGATCCTGTAAACCTTATACTGAATGACGCCACTTCCCTCTTTCCCCCAAACCTGTGGAAAGCAGACAAAACTTCTTCGCACGCTGTAGATCCCAACAGATTGACACTGGTTTGGCCCAGTGGTATGCAAGTAAGTACCAAAATCAAGCGACCCCTACGGAAGATGCCCTGGCAGCAGCAAGCAAACTCCGGCTTGTCTCTCTCTGCTGGTCTCACCGATGGTATCACCACTCAGGGGAAGAAGTGGGCTTCTCAGGTAGGTAGATTCCAAGCCAGTCAGACCCAAGAGCTTGAATCCCACTTGGAAATTAGTAGGCAGCCAATCCAGTGCAGATTGCAGAGCACTGTCATCATGTGCTGGTGCCAAAGGGTGGCTGTGTCCTGCACTACCCTCAGTTTGTGAATCAATGGAAGGTGTAGCCCCAGGTAGACTTCTCTGCACCAGTCTCATTTCAAGGTGGCAAAGGCATGAATCAGATGAGCAAGGTCCATTTTTGAACCACAACCTTTTGGTCAGACAGAGCTGGGGAAAAGCCACAGATGCTATCTGACCACGAGCAGCCAGACCAAGGGAATTATGAATGTTTATTGATTACTATCTAAATCCTTCCCAGTCTGCCTGTAGCCATGTTACCAAACCAGGCTATCGACTCCTCGGCAGCTTGAGAAAAATGGTTTTACAAGTTGATTAGGGAAGCCATGCAAATGCTGAGACTCAGAGAAGGCCATCCCTGGAAAAGGGAGAAGCGATCCTACCTTCACCAAGACAACAGAAACTACCATTAATGTAAAATACATTTTCCTACGACCATCAACAGCAATTGGGCATTTTGGAAAAGTATTATGGTGTCACTAATTTAGTTTTTAGGCTATTGACCATTGCTTTGGTAAGCTTTTTTTCTCATTTGACCCCACTTAAACCAATCAGTAGCAGTAAACCCTTGGATCATACTAATGTGTATTGCCTTCTTACCCCCGCGTTCACCTCTCTCTTCTACAGCTGTTTCCAGCAGACTATGCATGGTTCCTTGTGGAAAAAAAACAAACAGAAACCACAGGAAGGGCTCTCTGCCAGTTGTTCAGAAAACTGTAGAATTTTCTCCCCAGGAATGTGATAATTGTCCACTTGTTATAAGAAAATTTGGCCTGTAATGTCTAAACAAACTCAAACACTATAGAGGTGAGAAGAATCAGGGTGGTAGCCGTGTTAGTCTGGAATAGCAGAGTTAACAAATGCTAGACGAATAATCCACACTCCCTGATCGGAGATAACAAGCTGGCTCAGCTTAATTGGACTAACCTTTTCACCTCCCACCTGGCTCTTACCTACTTTTCTATAACTGCCTGTTTGTGAACACTTCTACTGCCTGCATCCGACGAAGTGGGTATTAGCCCACGAAAGCTCATGCTTCAAAACTTTATAGTTAGTCTTTAAGGTACCACAGGACTTTGTTAACTATAGAGGTGAGAGTGGCACTGTACAAGTACCATGGCAAGAAATACCTTCTAAATATCAAACAAGTGTGAGATGCAACCATTGCAACACACACCCCTATTAAAGCCCTCTCCCTGGTAAAAGGGAAAGGCCAAAGATTACTTAAGAAATTAACTTTCACTTTGGGAAGAGAACCCATCCAAAATATTTTATTTTAAAGATGGCCCTGGTGACAGAATAAATCTGTGCAGTACACTTGCCTTGCAAGAGCCTACAACCAGAAAAAATCATGTTTTCAGAACAATAATGAAGTGCTGGATTAGGATGTCACAGAGAACTGTTGCTGGGGTAAACAAAAACCAACAAACCATTGTGAACACCAAGTTTCATTTTTTTTTATAGACACAAAAAATCACAGCACTGATTGGAACATAGTTCAGCCATTCAGAGTGAGGTCACTGGTATGGGAAGATCAACAGGAGAAGGAAAGCTATTCTTTGGAACAATGGTTAAAAATTACAAGACAAGCTGTTGAATTTTTTCCTTAAAATTATCTGAAACAACAAGAACGCCACAAGTCTCATATGACACTGAGCTGCATGTCTGACTATCAGAATACACAAAGCAATGAAGATTTGTACTCCCTCCACTTCCACTGAGCCCCCTCTTAACATCGACATGGACAATCCACCATGTGCCTGAACAAGATCAGCAGAGCAGCTATGGATTCTGCTGTAACACAATTGTTTCTCTGCTAGAATCATTGGACAAGTGAGGGAAAGGGGTGTGCTTTCATTTAAACGGGATTACGGCTGGAGTAGAAGTGGGTCATCTTCCTGGCAGATGGATCCATAATTAAATATACAATGGGAGGGGAGTTAAAAATGCAGGGAAAGTTGCACAATATGAGGAAGGGAAGCAAAATCTGCGCTATCCCTGCAGAGGGCGGTGGATCCTGAGGCCACACATCAGGGCACAGGGCAACAAAGGCCCCAACTACTAAAAAGGCAGAAGGAAATCACGAGGCTTCTCACCAGGGGAACTAGAGGGAAAGTGCAACATTAGAAAGAAACACAGGAAAACCGTTCTGGAGTAGATGTCATGAGCAGCCCACGGACAGCTAGCTATCAGCCGGAACGTCTGGCCAGGTACAACTTGTTAAATAAACTAGATGAAGTTTTCAACCGCAACTGTCTGGCCCTCTTGCTGAACCTCATTTTCGGACGCCAGCAGATAATGGGGGAAAACTGTACTGCCACCTTTACAATCTCAACTTTAGGCCTTGGCTCTCCTTTTCCTCTCTCCCAGCGTGCATATTTTACATCTGTCCCCCAAACATTTTGACTGAGATGGCTGCCATCAAAAGGGTGTTCAGACAAGCCAGAGTAAAGAAAAAATGTCACCACCGTTTCATGTGCTTTCCAGATGGCAGTACTGAATAAAACCAAATATCCGTGGTTCAAGTATCCGTTGTTTTGATGGTGGTACAAGTTTGAAGCGAACCATACCTCTACATTAGCAGCCGGGGAATTCACACCTGAGAAAGCAATCCTAAGTCCCATTCAATCGGTAGGAATAGGGCTCCCTGCTAGCAGCACTCCAAATCCTGAACAGAACAACGTGAAAGAGAATTCAGACAAACAGGCCTGCACAAAAGCAAGGCAAAAGATTCTAACACAACAACTTGAGTTTGCAAGTTCCCATGCCCCCTCACCAGTTCTCCCTGATACGTCTCTACAATGGGATGACCTGACAGCAATTACCATAGATTTGCCTTTCACATATTTCATTTTTTTGCAAATGTAACATACGCTGGTTTTCAACAGAGTGGCTGTACACACATGATAACGATCAACTGACCTCAAGATGGGATTCACCAAAAGTTCACAGATTGTATTATGATGCCTGAAAGGTTTTTTCACAATCCTACCAGCTTCAAGGTGAGATGTCATTACCATGTAAGAACTTTCTAATTTCAGCTGTTTTATACACGTTTCTCTACGAAGTGTGCAACCAACTCCTCTGCCTCTTCCAGTACAAAAGCACACTGGCAGTGGAAGGATTGCACAGCAGCCCTGATGTCACGACCAATAATTTAATTCAGTCATTTTGCAGCCAATGCCCTATTGTAATCCATTTATTTCAATGCCCTGCTGGGTAAAAATGATTAAGCTAGAATATATGACAGATTTTCCCACCACAAGCTATGCTCGATCAGCCTCCGTCTTAACCAACAAATATGACTGTGCATGTCTTGGCGTTTTATATGTACCTGTATATATGTAAATCAAGTTCTTTGTGCATTGAGTCTCCATTTCACCAGGTTTCATACAATTTCCAATTGTGTGTGTATATAAACATATATACATATATATATAAATCTGTATTATGCTATTTATATACACACATCTGTGTATGTGTGTATATACATACATACACACACACACAAAACTAAACAAATTATACATACCATATAGATATGATCTGATTTAAATATTGCATATAGATGGGGAAAGAGAGAGCTGACTATAGTTCCTATTCAGTCTTCATTGCTTTCTGATCATAATTTTGCCCCCGTCTAAAATTATTTTTGAAGGATACAGCTGGGTGTAAATAAATCCATCTTTGGTAAAGAATATGCCTTGCTTCCAACCTTGTGCAACAATTCCTCCCCAGGATACAGCGCTTACCCTATGGGAGGACCAAGATGTATGCAGGGGGCGGCAACCTTTCAGAAGTGGTGTGCTGGGTCTTCATTTATTCACTCTAATCTAAGGTTCCGCATACCAGTAATACATTTTAACATTTGTAGGTCTCTTTCTACAAGTCTATAATATAGAACTAAGCTATTGTTGTATGTAAAGTCAATAAGGGTTTTAAAGTGTTTAAGAAGCTTCATTTAAAATTAAATTAAAATGCAGAGCCCCCCAGATCAGTGACCAGGACCCGGGCAGTGTGAGTGCCACTGAAAATCAGCTCACGTGCCACCTCTGGCACACGAGCCAGAGGTTGCCTACCCTGATGTATCGCATACATCCGACGAAGAACACCACCAATAGTGAAAGTAAGTCCCAATCCGTCATTGTAAACAATGGAAACATCTTAGCTGCAACTGGGAGATTGCACAAGGCATAGCATGGCCTAGGAAAGGGTTAATTCAATTGCTTATCACGGCATTGTGAACCTTTAAAGGAAAATAACCACAAAAAGGTAATCCAAATGCAGTACAGCAATCAAATGGCTGAACTGCGACACAACAAGAGCAGTAGACTGTAGGAAGAAAGTTCAGATTGCAACAAGGACCAAATAGAAAAACTGCATGCCACATGAACTGGAGACAGAGGACCCCTAATCTATCCCATACTGTACAGGACTTTACAGAGCAGGGAGTTCAAGATACAGACAACCAGAGTTTTGTGCGTAGCTTACTAATAAGATCATCTGGGTCAGACAAAGACGCCATCACCTGACAGGTTCTGTGCTAAGTTACAACCTCCAGGATACTACGGGTAAAAACATTTCATTTCAGTCCCCTGGCTGATAGGAAGGGCAATACTGTGGAGCCAATGAGGTATAATTCAGAACCTAAACCCCAGAATATGGAGGAATCATTCACTGTCTTAAAAGCAAGAAATCTTGGGCATTTCTACAAGTTTATCTAACTATTTAGAAGATGCCTAATCACTAATTAGGCACAAGAGACCAAGTTCACTACTGTCTTTTCAGATAGAGTCCCTCCAAATTCACACTGTGCAGTGAAGGTTGGGGCTCACTCCTACATATTCTGGGCCATTTAGAGCTGCTTATTGGATATGTTTTAAACACATTTTTAAAGCTTTCACCTGAAGTCAATGCTCAAAGCTAATGAACATGAAACAAAAAAGGTTAAAATCAGCTACTAACACAGTGCAGACTTGATGCAACTTACCCTACTGCAGTAGCTGAAATTGCATCAAGCCAAGAGAAAGACCAGATTCCTGTGTACATTTCCCCTTCTCTTCTCAGAGATCCCAAGCAGGCTGCACTTAGTCACAGAACTATACCATCTGGAAATGCAGCCTCTGGAGGACAAGAACTGCAACTGAGAAGAGATTGGGAACAAGCAATTGCCTCACCAGGTACCTGTGACACCCAACCATGGATTTCAAGTAAGTGCTGGGATCAGCTGCAGTTCTGTTGTATTTGGTTAATAACATTTCTGCTTTGACATAGTTAATTTTTTGAGTGCCCAATTTAAGGGATCTTAAAGAGGCCTGATATTTATAAAGTGCTGAACCTCAACTCTCTAAAAATCAGACTCTGCAAAGATGTTTCAACTGGACACTCGACGTGACTAAGCATTTAATTGGTTTTGAAAATCTTGGCTGTGAAGTGAAACTGGCTTCTGTACAGCCTGGGGAGCAACCAATCATGAGTGTGAGGCTTCCCTCCCATAGGGTGACCAGATGTCCCGATTTTGGGGTCTTTTTCTTGTACAGGCTCTATTACACCCACCACCCCTGTCCCAAATTTTCACATTTGCTGGCTGGTCACTCCCACTACAATGCATCTGTCAATTATTTCTTTTCAATTGCATGAAGGAGGGGGAGAGGACCTCCAGAACAATGGAGGTGGAAAGCATTTGCTTACCAAATAACTGCAGCTGGGAGACAACACAGCTGTATCAGCTGCAAGAAACTGCCCCAGCAACTACTTGCAAGTTCACAGGGCCATGGAGTGTAATCTCATTTTACTTCCTGCACTCTGGACTTCATTTCTGACATTCCAAGAAAGGCTATCCTCAGTCTGCCCTAAGAACAAAACAAAAGGTGTATCTTTGGACAAATACATGAGAGCCCTGTGTTGTGGGCACCTCACTTCCAGATACGGATACCAAATCGGTCTTCTGCTGGGACAAGGGAGAACATTTCATTCTTCACTTTTCTATACAAATATACTTTTAACAACATTTAATATGCAGCATAATGTACGTCCACATCATGCATTTCAAAATAAAATATTTAAAAAACCAAACTGAAATATGTCTGGGGTGCTTTTGCGCGTGATAACAGATCTGTGTCAGGGCTACTTTTCATACTCACAGGGTGAAGGCCTTCAGATTTGCACCGATAAGAATACAGCTGAAAATAAGCCATCTGGCTACCTATGTCCCAAGCCTTGTGCTTTTATTCCAAAGTGAATGATTTTTCCGCTTAGATCTTGGACTAGGAAAATAAGCGGCATGGGACCAGGTGGGTTTCAGCACACCGCTGACACACAAAAGCAATCCCAGCTCCGTGTCTAAAGCCTACAGGGGAATAGACTGAGCACAGCTTATGGCAGTCTGCTGTTATGAGCCTGAACCTGGTACTAAATGTGACCCATCTTCTACACCCGTATGACCTAGGGCACAAGTCCAGGCTGGGAACAAGCTCACTGCTGAGGCCAGCACAGGCTGGGTACTTCATGTTTATGCAGACTCCTTTGTTCCAGGGTCAAGTTCACAACCTTACAGGACCTTGCTCCCAGGCAGTTCTAGGTATTGTCCTTTTCTCTGCACTGTTCTACCTCACAGTTCCTGGGAGCAGTGTGCCTCCCCAGTCCCCTCCATAACCGTCCACATGGGGGGTAACAGCAGGAGTCCTGTGCTGGGGCCACATCATTCTCCAATGCTGTCACTAGGTACAAAGTGCAAAAGTGTTGCTGTTCCTGCATCCATTAAAAACTTTAAAAACAGAACAGAAAGATTTCCATATCAATTTGAAAATACATTAGTCTCCAAAATGCCAGCAAGCACCTGATAACCTGTTTGTGCCACATCAGCTCCTGTGCCCGCGTGGCAGCAGTCCAGGGGTGACTGTCCTCTCAGATGGCAAACACGACACGCTACGGTCTTTGCATGCTCTCCAGCCCAACGTAGGACGATGACATCATGGGGTTGAGCTTTGATGGCGTGGACGGAAATAAGCAGGTGCTAAATGTTCCAAGCTCCTGCAGTGAACTGTCATGCCCCAGAAACAGAGCACTGTGCAACTCACCAGAATGCAGAGACCGCCCATTGCTCAGGACAGTTCAGTGTTACACTAACTTGGCTATCTGGCCTCTGACTTGGGACACAATGTCATTGTCTTCCCCTTCACCCCCTCCCGTTCCCCCCCAAAAATCCCCAGCCCTCCCTGCCTCATCCCATTTAAAGTGTTTGTTTTATCTTTACCTCCTATGAAATGTTTCTGATAAGGCTTTATTGCTATACAAAAGCGGTGCAAATGCTGCCCAAAGACAGCTCCATCAGGAACTTTGGTCACACGACTGCAGGACTTATTGTGCACCGTCCAAGTCCCCGCGTTAGACCTGCTACCTTTCTGAAGAGAAGCTGAATACTGTGTGCAATAACACTAAGAAAATAGGATTGAACCCCGAAGAGAAAACAAAAACAAGGGAAGAAGAGGGACGGAGGTAAGGGACTAAAATTAGGCAGAAGGCTTCCTTGGGTAGGCCCGAGTCACTCCTGTGATGACTAACTGATCAATGCTACATTTAGACAATACAAGTGTCTTCCGGAACAGATTGTTGGTGTTGAAATCGTGTGTCTGGTCCTGAATGCCAGCTCTCTCATCAATGCAGCATTTATTAAAAAATAAAATTAAAATGAAAAAAACTGACAAATTGCATCACCAGGTAGCAGCCTGGCCTGGATCAGACATGTCCCATTGCATTTGATTCATCAAGCAGGGCCATTTAACGTGGCTTCAGCACATGGCAAGACCTCCTCTTTCCTACAAGAAAAACAAACAGTAAGCATTAAAGAACTCAGACAGTTGTGCCACCCACTCCTCTTCTTTCCACCTTACGCTGATCTGGGCATTCACCTGGACAAATCACCTTCTATGTGAGACTGAAGCCATCCTTCCAGCGGACAGTTTTGAGGATTGATCCCTTGAGGACCTGCTCCATGATTTTTCCAGGGACTAAGGTGAGGCTGACTGGTCTGTAGTTCCCCAGATTCTCCTTCTTCCCTTTTTTAAAGATGGGCACTACATTAGCCTTTTTCCAGTCATCCGAGACCTCCCCCAATCGCCATGAGTTTTCAAAGATAATGGCCAATGGCTCTGCAATCACATTGGCTAACTCCTTTAGCACTGTAGCAGGCAGCTGACTAAGTACTTGCTGAGTCAGCCCCTGCTCCCTCCTTACCCCTGCAAAAGCCACAAGCCTCTGCAAGCAGCCTGCTGAGGAAGGCTAATTGGCCAGCTGGCTGTAGCTCTGCGCTGCAGAGGGCTTGATGGGCTCCACCTGGCAGCCTCCAGAGGTATATAAGCCCTGCTAGGGAGGAAGCCAGGGTGGGTTGTGGAGCTGGGAGCTAGAGGTAGGAAGGAAGGAGGAAGGAAGAAAGAGTGAAGGAAAGAGAAGGTGCAGGGTGGTCAACTAGCAGAGGCAGCAAGCCTGAAGGGGCTAGTTAACCCTGAGGCCAGCCAGAGGCGAAAGGCTGAGCCTCAACCTGCACTGGTCAGGAAGCTGTATATAGGTGGTGGGGTTTGTGCACTGTGTAAATAGAAATAAAAGACACTGGTGAAGCCACAGAGCAGTCTCCGGCTGATATTTTGAAGAGGGCGGGCAGGGGCCCGCCTACAAGCACCCTCGGATGCAGCGCATCCAGCCCCATTGACTTGTGCTCGTCCAGCTTTTCTAAATAGTCCTGAACCACTTCTTTCTCCACAGAGGGCTGGTCACCTCCTCCCCATGCTGTGCTGCGCAGTGAAGTAGTTTGGGAGCTGACCTTGTTCGTGAAGACAGAGTCAAAAAAAAGCACTGAGTACATTTGCTTTTTCCACATCCTCTGTCACTAGATTGCCTCCCTCATTCAGTAAGGGACCCACACTTCCCTTGACTTTCTTCTTGTTGCTAACACACCTGAAGAAACCAAAAAGAAATCCAAAGCACAGGTTGTGGGACAAAGTTCTCCCAACACCACCATTAGCTCAGGAAACATCACTGGCTGAAACGCTCTCAGAGAAGATGAGGCCCTTGTTCCCTCAAGACCCTGCTCTGCCATCACAGAGCTAGAGAGCCCATTGCTAATCTGATCTATTGTGTTCAGAAAAGGGCAAACAACTTCCTCATAGCTGGTGGAACTCCAACCTGCTACACAACTGACACAGTCCAGGTTGACCAGACTACCTACCACCCAAAACAAACTGATGTCCAAGATTTTTGTCTGTCTCCCACAGAACCACAGCACAAGAATTGAAAGAAAATCTTTATGCTGTAGCTTTTCAGCCTCAGCACAAGACTTCCCTCTCATGTGTCAGAGATCATCTGTAACAGCATGACCTGTAAGAACAAATCCAGCAAAAAGGGAAACTCGGGGCCATCTCATTGATAGTGGGGATGGGGTGGGAGAGAATATTACAGTGCTCTACCAACCCATCGAGGGAGTGATCTGTCGGTGGAACAAGATTCTCCCTCAGAGCTCTCTAGACAGGGCCGGCGACAGGGGGTACTACGGGTACAGCTGTACCGGGCCCCGGACTTAAGGGGGACCCCCTTAAGTCCGGGGTCCGGTACAACCCGTAGTCGTCCCCACTTGTCGCAGGGCCTGAATGATGCCCAGGCGGCAACTTCCCCGCGCTGTCCCGAGCTGCACCCTACCCCGGCGGCTAAGGGAAAAGGGGCCCGCGGGACGTTACTTAGCAGCGAAGTGCCAGGGCGGTGCGAGCCAAGCCCGCAGAGGAAATGCGATTTCCAATGCGAGAGGCGGCAGCGGCTGCTCCCCTTTCCCACCCCCGCCACGCCAGGCCTTTGCGGAGGGAAGAGGCGCGACCTGCCCGCCGCCGCCTCCTCCTCCCCGTGGAGTGCCCCGGGCTGGAACAGCCACAAGCCCCCCCCGCGGGCAGAGCTCACCCGCCCCTCGGGGCTCGCCGCGGCGCAGCGCCAGACAATAGGCACCTCAAGGGGGGAAAGGCGAGGCCGGGCGCAGGACACGCTCCCCGCCGGGGAGTTGTGCGGGGTGGAGGCGGAAAGGCCTGGCGTGGCGGGGGTGGGAACGGGGAGCAGCCACTGCCGCCTCTCGCATTGGAAATCGCATTTCCTCCGCCCTGGCACTTCGCTGCTAAGTAACGTCCCGCGGGCCCCTTTCCCTTAGCCGCCGGGGTAGGGTGCAGCTCGGGACAGCGCGGGGAGAGCGATCGGAGAGCGCTCTGCGGGGGCGGGGGGCCAGCGAGCGGGCTGGGGAGACCCGGGGCCGGGAGCCAATGGCAGCCCAGCGGGGCAGCCGTGGAGCGCCGAGCCCACCGGAGCCGGCAGCCGGGAGCGACTCTGCGGCCGCCGCTGGGTCGCACCCCCACCCCAGGTATGTCTGGTAGCCGGCGGGGAGGCCAGGCTGGGCGGGCGGGGAGGGGAGGAGGTTAGGCTGGGGGAGGAGATTTGGTTGGGTGGCCCGGGTCAGGCAGGGTGGGAAGGAGAATGGGCGGGGGGGGGGGGGCAAACGATCAGAGTAGGGGGCCCCAAAATTTCTGTCACCGGCCCTGTCTCTAGATAGACCATTTCTAGTTCCATGAATCTCCACGGGTAGAACATCAGAACAGGTCCCTTCCAACAAGACAGATAACCCCAACCTCAAAGTACAGGAGGTAATGGTCAGTCTACGACAGATCTGAAAGTCCAGTTGCCTACCCTGGAATCCCAGCCAATGCGTGACCTGAGATAGTAGCTTCGAGGGACAGGCCCATGGTCATCACGGTGGACAGGAAATTCTAAGCTGATTCTTTGTCTACGTGCAGACTGAAGTTGCCCATAACACGCTCTGCATTTCCAATGCCACTGTAGTTAGAAATTCAGTTCACTTCTGAAGTGACTTGGCAGCAAGTGGGGACAAGTGGTACACTAAAATCAGTCCCATCTTACTCCTATCCTGGGACTCGCATACTAAAGGGACAAGACATCAGACACAGTTTTGAAGATGACCACCTCCTATGCCTCAGGATGGATGCCGTGAGAATGGCCACACCTACTCCCTACTGACTCCTCCCCGAACTTTGATTCATGAAGTATTAAATAACCAGGTGGGGAGAACTGTAACAAGTCTGGCCCAGCAGCATCAATCAACCAGAGAATGTTAATACACACGGAGTCAGGGGGTTTGTCTATTATGAAATCACAGATGGTTGATCCATTTCCTAAGTGAGCATTAAGCATCATGAACCCAAAGCTCCTAAAAACTCAGCCTCCCAAGGAGGTGAAACCAAAGAAACAAAAATTAAACCTCTTGTTCCTGGCTGACACCATCTTCTTACAAGTTTATTCCCACCTTGCCTCCCCCGGCTAACTACCACAGGGACTTAAGACTCCAAGTTCCCCCAACCATGCCCTTTCCTGGGCCTCCCTATTCCTGGGAATGGCAGCATTATTCCACCCTTTCAGCCACTTGACAGTGGTCATCAGAGGGGTTGCAGCTATGTGCCCAAACAGTGACCCCTAGGGCTAGCTGTAGAAAGACATAATAAAAAACAAAGGAACAAAATGTCAAGAACCAGAGAGGTAGCCGTGTTAGTCTGGAATAGCAGAGGTAGCAAAGTCCTGTGGCACCTTAAAGACTAACTATAAAGTTTTGAAGCATAAGCTTTCGTGGGCTAATACCCACTTCGTCGGATGCAAGCAGTGGAAGTGTCCAGAGGCAGGTATGGAAAAGTAGGCAAGAACCAGGTAGGAGGTAACAAGGTTAGTCCAATTAGGCTGAACCAGCTTGTTATCTCCAATCAGGGAGGGTGGGTTATTCTTCTAGCATTTGAATGGGGGGGTGTGAACATGGAGAGAGGAGAAGCTATTTTTGTAATTAGCAAGCCATTGTAGGTCTTTGTTCAATCCTAGAGTGTTTGTGTTAAATTTGCAAATGAATTGTAGCTCTGCAGTTTCCCTTTGCAGTCTGGACTTGAAGTTTTTTTGCTGCAGTATGGTGACTTTTAAATCTGTAATTGTGTGTCCAGGCAGGTTGAAGTGTTCCCCTACAGGTTTTTGTATATTGCCATTCCTAATATCTGATTTGTGTGCATTTATCCTTTTTCGTAGGGACTGTCCAGTTTGGCCGATGTACATAGCAGAGGAACACTGGTGGCATATAATGGCATATATGACATTGGTTGATGTGCAGGTGAATGAACCAGTGATAGTATGGTTGATCTGGTTAGGTCCCGTGATGGTGTTGCTGGTGTAGATATGTGGGCAGAGTTGGCATCGAGGTTTGTTGCATGGATTGCTTCCTGAGTTGGAGTTAATGTGGTGCAGTGTGCTGTTGCTGGTGAGAATTGACACCAAACAAACCTACACACACCCTACCTAACCCAACACCCAACTCACTCTCTTTCTCTCATACTACAATGCCAACTCTCTACCAAAAAAACCAAACCCTGATCCCTTGATGGGCTAACTGGGTGAACAAATGGCAGAAGGAGCACGAGAGAGTTAGGAAGTTAACAAGAATGTCCTTATGTTAGGGTGGAGAGCCAATCTCACTTGTGCTGGACCCTTCTACCTGGTACTCTCCTCCTCCAGTCCAAGAGTGTCTGCCTTCTGCTTACAATTTATTCATTCTACAAAGCATTTTGTGATCCTGTGTATGATGGACACCAAACAACAACAAGATGCATCAAAATTAACACAATGCTGAAAGTGCTTTGTCTCTCCAACGAGAGGTCTTCTAACTGCAGCCAAGCCACATGGGAAGCAGGAGTCTGAGAGCAAGGACCAGGAAGTACTAACTAGGCTGTGTGCCTGACCCCGGGGGATGGAGGAAGTGCCTCATGATTGAGGGACAGCTCTCTGGCTGAGACATGGCGCAGAACATGAGAGCAGGGCCGCTGAGGATGACAGCACTGGAAATCCCCAAGCTTCATAAAAAAAACCCTAAAAAGTGACATTCCAAAGGGTTCATGATAAGCACTTCCCTTTACCTCCCTGACTCCCAGTCTCAATCAGCAAAACGGTCCTCCAAATTTCCTCTCCCACATGAGTTAAAAAAAAAAAATCACTAAAGCTTAAGGTTCTTTTTAAAAAACAAGACCATTTCCTTATGCAGAGTGAATATTAAACATCAAAGCCCTATGATTTATTTTTCATGGCATCAAAGTTTTGATAAAATCCATAACAGCAGGATGTGTGCATTATACTGAAACAGTCTAACACCATGTGCTTTCAGCCTCATGTGTCACTAAGCACCCAAGACAGACCGGCATGCATCCTACTCTGCGTTGGTGCTAAGCTAAGGGATTCAATGGTGTGGCACAGAATAAATTACCCTCTTTTGTCTGCCCCACCGGGGTTAGAAATCTTCGACCCGCTCACCTGTCTTTTGTTGTGCTTCCTGTAGCAGCCATGCCGACAGCTGCAGCGTTCTGAAGCTCCTCCGAATGCTGGGGCATGCTGTTTAGTGGTTTGGACACCTTTGTCGTTCCCATGTCGGTGATGGTCAGCTTGTCAATAACCAGGCAGTCTGCATCGCTGTGTGAGGAAAACTCAAGCTCAAATCAAACTGGCAAAGAGGGTGTTAAATTCCAATGGAGAAAAAATGGATTCTCCTCCTCGTGTAACAGGATACACCATTCCCACAAGTGGAGTCATGTAATGAATGAATTCACATGAACAGTAAAATCGAACTGGAATTACAAGCATTCTCCCTATCCTGGAGGCTATGTTTCCTAAAATCAGGACACTGAAAACGCATAAAGCCACAGAAACAAGCCCATGAGCTTCCATACATTCTCATTACCTGGTAGGAAGATGCATTAGTACTCTACTAGATGCCAACGCTACTAATCGCATGTTGTCCTGTTATGGGGAATGGAAAACAAATACTGCCAGCCTACTAAGTCATCAGCAGAAGGGACCCAACAAATGAGGTGCATCCAAATGAGAACCTTACAGGCTGGCGGGCCAAGTTCACTGCTGGATGAAAGAAAGTGACTCACCTATAATAGTGGTTGGAGATTATCCATCACTATTCTCAGGGCTGTGCTCCTGCACCCAACCAAGGCTGGAAATCCCCAAGCCCAGAGTTCTTGCATGTTAGGTCTAGCAGAACACATTTCACATGGTCACAGGGGCAGGCCTTCTGCTACAACCTACAGTTGGCAAGTGAAGTCACTCCCATGTGTGGTTTTTAAAAAGTTTCATTTAAATAGTACAGAACCTGGAGCTTTATGGGGAAGAAGGTGGACAAGAGGTGACATTTTATGACTGGTAATTTCAGAGCACAGTAACAGGTATGTAATCCTCACCCCTCCAAAGATACCCAAGAGAACAGATCCCCACACTTGGAGATTAGCTGTTCCAAGGATGTCTCTATAAAACAAAATACAACATAACAAAATGAAAAAATCTACAGCTGGCAAGAAAGCTCCAGGCCAGGTAAATTTACCTTGGATATTAATACTAAAAAGACTTTTCAGAGTGGAGGAATAAGATATTTTTATAAAATTCAGTGTGTTTTGTATTTTAACACAGCGAGATAAAATACCTCTAAAAACAGGCAAGAGGAGTTTAAAATAGAGAGAGCCTAAAAATAAAGTAAGTTTGCTCCACATTAGGAGAGTCTGGTCTGCCCCTAAACTGAAGACAGAGAGTCTGTGACACGGACAGATGAGAGCTCGACTCCAGCCTAAAGGACGAATTTAAGTTACAATGCTTTGGGGACACATCATGCTGACATATGACAAATGACTGCACGGCAGATCTCAAATTATTAAAATGATTTAATACGTATATTGCAGTGGTTAGAGTAAAACTTGCTTCATACAGAAGGGGGTTGATGTGATACAGCCGTACTGCTGGCAGGTTATTAACATGAGAGAACCAGCCAGCCACTTACACATTCTTGTTTTTTTTTTTTTTTTTTTTTTTTTTTTTTTAGTGATGTGATTTGAGAACCTGTAGTAGTTGGTTTATTATTTTCAGTTTTTAAATCACACAACCCGGGAGTGTTTTCCCCTTGGCCTCCGGTCCAAGGCATGGTAGAGAGAGAGACCTGCCTCTTCAGAAACAGAGGGTTAGTTAAAAAAGGCTTTTTTAAAAAAAATGACTTTGCATCTTTGCTTAAGAGCAGTCTCAATATCTTCAATGTTTTGAACTAAAAAGGTGTGTGTATGCAACAGATGTAAAAACCTCCCAAATCTGGTTTCAAGTATAAAACAAACAAAAAAACCAAACTGTCCTCAAAATGTTTACACAAGTTCTTAAAACATAACATATAAGGGACAACATTTGTGTGTGTATTAAAAATATAGTGAGCCTGAAGAATTAAACAGAATGTAACTCTTCTCAGGAGAGAGTCTACTGAAGTTGCCTCCTTTACCAAACTGAAAAGAAAACCCAAATCTTTCCAATTATGGGTTTACTGGCTAAAAAAAGTGACAGCAATTACCCAAGCTTTACCAGCAGACTAAGATCTTGGAAACAGTGAAAACAAAGCAAAACTCTGAGTGGACATCCTGAGGATTTCAGGCTCCTCCAGATAAAAACGTAGGGACCTTCTGACATGCAGCTTCTGGAGAAGGACTTTTCTGTAATGCACATCATGGGAGGAAAGATAGCAGGATGAGTGATGGATTAAGTAGAAATTCTGTCACCACTTTACGGAGGAATCTAGGATGTGTCCATATCCCCATAGTCTGGTGGTTAAAACATGGGATAAGCAATCTAATTTGGGTTCTTCTCCTATCTCTGCACTGCCTTGCTCTGTGGTTTTGGACAATTCATTGTCTCTGTGCCTCTGACTTCCCCAGTTGTAAAAACAAACTTTTATTAGGTGCTTTAAGAGCCTCTAAAAGGAGCTAAATACAGTAAGTGCAAAATGTTGTACTATCGAAAGAATTTGCATGAACTGGATCAGAAACTAATGCCTGTTATTATTTGTATTATCAAAGCACCAATTTACAGACCAAGATCCCACTGTGCGAGGTGCTACACAAGGACAGAACAAACAGAAGCTCCCTGCCACAATGAACTTACCATTTTAATACAAGACGAGACGACAGATGGACAGAGACTGGGAGTACAAGGAAACAATGAGAGAGAATTGGTCAGCATGATTGGCTGTGGTCTCAGCACACCAGCGTCCTTACCAGTGTCAAGTTGTAACCTTCTAATAGCCTCATTCTAAGCAACTAGAAAGGGTTGAGGTGCCACCTCAAACTCCAGTCTTCTATTTCTACACTCATGAGCCACGCTGACAATACAAGCAATCACTAATTGGTCTGGTTCAGCACTATCAGATTGGGGCAGACACTCACAATGATGACACTGACCACTCAAATCCCAGTCAGGTTTAAAAATATCATCTGTATGGAAATGTTGTGAGCGTGTAACACTTCTCTCTCATGAGCCCGGTTAGGACAGAGGTTGTGGAAGAGACGTCTCTGAGCAGTAGACTGAAATGGCATCTCTTATCAATGCAGTCTTTTCCCAGCATAGTCTCATAGTGCCTGTGAATAGACCTCTGATACTTCCCATTCATGAACGATCTAATCACCTGCCTCCTGGTCTGTGGCCACTCATGTGACTCCTCCATCAACAGGCTCAACCGGGTCTGGGATTGTCTTCCTTCCCAATGGATAAGTGCTCATGAAGCCTGGCTTGTAGGACACTGTCCGTTTTCACACTTGCAAGGCTGCATATCCTCCTCGCCTATTTGCTAATGTAACACGTTATGGCCTAATTGTTCAGATGTATTAGGACCAACTTTGGGGATACTGGTCTCTAAAGGTTCTTGGCAATCAAGACTGTGCTCTCCAACAGTTACGATGGTCCTGAAGATATGGTACATAGAATCTGTCTGCACAAATGCTTCATCCCTGCCAGAGCTCATCTGTGGTTACTACCATTTCGATCACTGGAATTTGAAAGCCTCCTTCCAATTGACACCAAGTCACAAGGCATTGGAGGTCACCTGTATGTTATGTGGATGTCTCTGGGTATGTCCACACTGCAGCTGGGAGATGTGATTCCCAGCATGGGCGACAGACATACCAGTGGTCTGCGTGAAATAGCATGCAACACAAGCAGTGGCTTGGATTCGCCACCAAAGCTTGGACCTGGGAGGTCAGACAGACTTGGATTTGGGTGAATAGCCCGCAATGTTCACCAGCATTGGGAATTACATCTCTCAGCTGCAGTGCAGACATACCCTGTATAGCTTAGCAATACCAGGACTCTAGGGTTAATGGAGTTTGCCTCATCTGCTGGCATATGATAGCTGGTATCTTTTGGCCCTGGTAAATCCTCTCTGCTGGATCCCCAATGTCCTGAGGCAGGTATGTCTTGAGTTAAGCCTTCTGCAACTGGATTCTTTTGTAGTGTTTGTCTCTACAAAACAAACAGACTTTGGGAAGATAATCCTGAACCCCAGAGATGCAAACAAGTTGATAACAGCAATAGACTGGATGCTTGGATCTCCTCAAAAGTGATGGTCTTGATCAGTCAATTATCCAGATAGGGGAACAATTGAACTCCAATTTTTAGGTACCTATCCAGGACTGCATCTTGCTGGACCAACACCTTAACCACAATCTCAATGCCTAGTTGAGATACTCAACTAAGTACGCAAGGACTGAGCTACTATGGCCCATAGAGCCAATATTCCATCCGACTTATGAGATGCATCAGAGGAAGCCAGGAGAGTTTTGAGGCTCTCCAAACAGGACCTGAGCGCTCACCGTGATAGCCATGAGTAGATCTCACAGTGGAGCCAGTCCTGCTCCATTCCAAAGTACAGGGCAGAGTAGATATATATGCCTGTTTAGCAAGGACTTTGATGACATCTGAACACATTTTAAAGCCCAGAATGCTACCTTCTCTCCATACCTGCTAGATATTAAAAGGAATTGGGGGAGGGGGGAACAAATTAAAATGTTCACCTGTGCAAATGAGGAAAACAAGGAAATACCAATCCCCTCGAACAGAACTGTAGCCCTAGAGGTCAGAGTTTCAATATGACAAGTGATACGTGCATCACTGTCTTCTGATCAAGCTGGAATGCTTTGAAGAAGTGGGCGGTTATGACGGTTGGAGTTCCAAGTCATCGAACAATTCTTCTTTGGGATGGTGGAATGATGCAACGGTTGAAGTGCCAGAATCTGGAAAAAGTGTACTCTGTGATATAGTTAGTGCTGACGAGGTGTCCATGTGAGGTGGTAGCCATGAAGCCTGAAGTAGCTACGTACAGCTAATAAAGGGAAGCTCCCATACTGACTAAAACAATGTGACAGTGATAACATATGGCCGACAATGGAACAATTCAAGGCTATTTGATCTAGACTTTGCTGATGACATCGCTCTTACCAATGAAAAGGCCAACGGACTACAAAAATGCACAAACCAAGTAAAAAAAGTAATGGAAAAGATAGGTTTGAGATACAATGCAAAGAAATGTAAAGTCATGCCAATGGGGATTATAGGGACAGAAATCAAACTTGAAAAAGAGAAACTGGAGAAGGTGGACAATTTTACATATCTTAGAAGTACCATCTGCCAAGATGGTACTAGTTCCGAGGAAATAAGTAGTAGTATCAGGAAGACAAACGCTGAATTTGGAAGATTCAAAAACATCTGGCAACTCAAAAACATCTCCCTCAAGACAAAACTGAATATGTACAAAGCAATTGTTATTGTGGTCACAATATATAGCAGTGAGGCATGACAACTTACCAAGAAAGATACTCAAAAGCTGGATGCATTTCAGCACAAATGTCTGAGAAGAATATTGTAAATAACATACAGAGATAGAAAGACAAAAGAAGAAGTCAGAAAAATGACAGGGCACCCTATCACAAACAATCTACAAAAGAAGACATCAGTGGCTGAGAATAGAAAAAGAACGCTTACCAAATGCCACCCTTGAATGGAAGTCAGAAAACGCAAGAAGAAAGAGAGGAAGACTGCGAGTAACATGGAAACAAACAGTTCTGAATGACATCAAGCACCTCAACATGAACGGGGAAAATTTGAAGAGAAGGGCAGATGACAGGCAAGGATGGTGAATGTGGGTAGCCCAATGTGCAGCAAAGCACGGGATGGACTAAGATCTAAGGCCTACACTGACTCCTCTCAGACAGGAGCTGGTGGTTGGGGCCTCTGGGGTGCTGTCAGGGAACCAGCTTTAAAACTTGGAGTCTGGGGAGTTTTCTGCCTCAGTTCCTTATAGGAGCACGTACTCAAGAGTGGAGATCTGCCACGAAGCTCATCACTGTTAATTTGTCACCCACTGAAATGCCCCTGGCCCCACAACTTTAAAAAACTTGTTATACCACTGTGGTCTGCTTTTCCTGCTCAACTGATGTTTTTTCTAACTTACATGTTGCCGGTGTCTTTTTAGACTGCAAGTTCCTCCAGGCAGGCACAGTACAATAATTAGTAAAATAACAGCAGTCTCTCCAGAGAAAGAGGAATTACTTGCAATAGAACTTCTTCCAAAAGTTGTCATCGTTTGTTAGGTATCTCCTGTATGTTAGAGTTAGGCAGCTTCCAAAATACCACTGGTTGAAGTTTCAAAGAGACAGATCAGATGGTTTGACAGATGCACCATGCTTCACAGCTTGTAAAAAGTACTTTTTTAGATTTACCATTTCCAACAAAGATCAGAATTCAGATCTAAGAGAAGTGAATTGATAGATATGTGAAAAATAAATAACTGGCACTTATTTAGCACATTTCATCTCGGGATCTTAAGCCATTTTGAATACAATAAGTTAAGCCCCCATCCCTTTTTTACAGCTGGGAAAAGAGCAGAAATTAACCCTAATATTTTATAATCAGAGTGCCTCATGTGAGGCTCCCAAATTCCCTGTTTAGCTACCTTAAAAAAATGAAGTCACAGGATTTAAAAAAAAAGAAGATAAACTCCATCTACACTTAGAATTAGCCCCAATTGCATGTCATCAGTGCAAACCCCTAGAACAGACAAGGAAAATCATGTTTTGGAGCTTAAACTGGTTCAATCAGGTTTAAAATTACTTGTCAAGACGTGCATTGATTACATGCACATATTATGTGAGGGGTTTGAGAAAATGCACACTGGCTCCTAGCTTCCCATGGAGAATTTTTTAGGAAGCTCCCATACTGGAAATGTGTCATTCTCACCTTGTTCTCAGAGTAATTCCTCTCAGAGATTTGCCTTTCGGGAAGCTGTCTGAGTAACTGCCTCTACCGATAATCCCACTCTCTCTGGTGACCAATGTCAAACAGATTCATAGAGTCCAAGGCCAGAAGGGACCATTGTGATCACCTACTCTGACTTCCTGTATAGCACAGGCCAAAGAACTTCCCCAAACCTGTTTCTCAGTGAACACCTCGTATTGAGTTCTCATCTTTTACTGTATGTACCTATATAAGCAATAATATACATCATGTAGAATTATTTTCAATAATGTGTCTTTGATACTGTTTGGAGCCAGACATTTAGCTTTCTTTTCTCTAATACAGCATTCCTGAAGCATGTGGCTTCCTCTCCCTGATAATACAACTGTGTTCTGAAAGCTTTATTTCTTCATCAGCAGTGAACAAGAATAAAAGATTAGTTCTCATTTTGCAGTTACTGTAGGTCTCATAAAAACATCCTGTAATGAAAATGATATATTGTTAAAATGCAGCACTAAACTGTCCAGCTAATAAAGAAAGCTCCGTTTGACAGCTTTACTGTGACGCTTCTGTGCATAGGAAATATTTATCTTTTTATTTACAAAATGTCTTTCCCACAGATTACTGTAAAATATTTTAATGCTGCTATATCTTTTGTTTGTTACTCCCTGCCAACCAGTTCCACTATGAAACTCAACAATTAAATCTAACCTTCATGAGGATCACTGCAATCAAACAGCCTTGCCCGCCTCATCTTCCAAAACAAATACAATTCCCATGGCTTCACTGGGAATTCAGACATGCCTGATGGACTCTCATTCATATTACCAGGCAGAGAATCCACAAACTACAGCACCTAACGTAGCTTCTCATGATGATGGTGATGATCCCATTGATAAAATATATCTCATTGTCAAAGACCTGTAAAGAAGTCAGTCTGAAATGCTCAATGATCCAAGGGCTTAAAAAGTATTCAGGAAAATATGGATTTGATACTAAATAAAGCAAACTAGGAATCCAATTCCATCCACCTCTGAAGCTTACTATTGTGGCTCTGGGGCTATACTTTAGTTATCCTCTAGTCTCTCTTTGGTAAACAATAAGTATCATAGACATAAAAACATTGTAAGGACAGACTAGGAAGGATGGTGACACTACAAATGGATACACAAAACTAGTAAAAACCACATACCTAAACAATAATAGGCCCATGCTTAGCCCATAAAGAAGCCCTTTAAAGCCAAATTCTGCAATAGTCAACCAAGGACAAAACCAAAAGGGTATGTAATGGCAGTCATGCTAAATTACAGACTTCTCAACAGGCCGCTGAAATGATCTGCTGGCTAATAATTAGACAAGGTCACAGAACACAGGAGGGCTCAATGAAAAGTCCCAGAATTACAAAACGCCATTTTATGTTGTAAAAGCCAACAGATGCATCAGCACAGAAGATCCAGTCTATGATAATTAATTGCACTAAACGTCCATCTTTGATTACAAAACATCAATTTTTACAGTGAAGTGTGTGACTGCAGTTTGGTCACCATGCTTTTCTCTGTTTTTTTGCTTTTAAAATACATGTAAATTGATATTTAACAAATTTCTATAAAAAGATGGAGATCTATTCATGCCTAATTTTACATAGCATGCTTAGCTTCTGAATAATCAATTTAATGCATTCCAGTCATTGTGCCATGTTAAGGGCATTACTAAATGCTAGCAAGACAACTGACTTCTGCTTATTTTTGTCATGCTTTCTCAGAAAAAATGAGAAGTCCACAGCTCATGCAGGATGAAGAATCAGCAGGCACAGAAAAGAAAAATGTATCCCGAAATGGGAGAGCTCAAAACATCCACTGTGACAATATAACTCCATTCAGTCTGGGAAACTGGAGGGTTATTTTCTCTGCTGCATGTAAGTGGATGTGACACCCAATTCCTTGCTCAACAACAGCAAAAAGGAAATTGTGAGCTAGCCTGGTACCAACTGTTTGGTTCCACTGTACAAGTGCCACCAAAGACACATTCCTTTCTGGATCCTTCATGCAGTGGAGAGAATACCAGCTCCAGGTCAGAGTTCATGCCCAAAGCAATGGGAACAACCATTTCCAGCTGTTATTTCAGAGCTATTTCAGAAGAAGGAATTTAAGGTTTTTACTGCTGCCAACAAGTATGTAAGCTAAATAGTCTCGTCCTAGAACTAAGCTATCATTGAACACAAAAGAAGGGACTTCCTGTTCTAGAGAATCAGAGAGGTAGCCGTGTTAGTCTGGAATAGCAGAGGTAACAAAGTCCTGTGGCACCTTAAAGACTATGCTTCAAAACTTTATAGTTAGTCTTTAAGGTGCCACAGGACTTTGTAACCTGTTCTAGAGGAGCTCCATTAATGTATCCAAAATTTGGAATTTGCTAGCATCAGCTCCTTTTTACTTCAGATTTAAAAAACTACTCCGGTGCTTACTTATGATACATAGCCACTGTACCTAAGGCACTTACTAAATAAGAATGAGAATTATACAGAGATCAGAAAAAAATAGTTTTCATAGATAGCAAACATTATAGTTGAGACTAAATTTCAACCCCCTCCCCCACTACAGTTTCTATTGCTCATTAAAATAAATCCTTTGGGGATAAAATTTTCATGCTTAGCCTCAGCTCAGATTTGAATTTTTCTGAATGGGGGAAGACACTAAATCTAAACTGATTTGACCACTTTTCAGAACAGCGAGTGTAAAGAAAATAACATTATTCCCTAACTTGAAAACGCCTAATGCTATAGACTGAAAACTCGGCAACATTTTAGTTGTCACCAGGGAAAGGTTAAAAAAACACCAACAAAAACAACAGCCAACTGTGGAGAAAAATTATTTTAAATGCTAGTCTAAGCATACACAACAAAGTATCTGTCACTTTTTGGTGTGCCCCAGCTTTAAAAGGAGCCACTGAAGTTCATCATCTAAGGGGAACTCAGCAGTGAAACACTTTTTACGCCCTTTAAATAACAGGGAAATACAATCCAAAAGCTTTTATTGAGAATAATGGTGAAGTTGAAAAATTAATCACATAGAACATGGAAATTCAAAAGTCATTTCCCACAAAAAATAGGTACCACATTGCACATACATAAAATTAACTATTGCTGCTTTACTTGTTCAGTGTCAATCTTATTACTGTTTATGCTGTTAATCATATACCATAAATATACAAGGTGTGAAACACGGCTGAGTTAACACCACTGAGGGAACCTTAACCTTCCGCTTTCCTGTCTCATATGCTTAATTCTACACTTAGCAAAGTATTAACATAAGTTTTTAAGGTCTCATGTACACTTTTAATATAATTCAGATAAATTTTTTACCTGTCGCTATTTCAAATATCTCAATACTGAATAGTGCTGGGGTGTCTCTGAACAAGGGCTTCAATGTCACTGACACTTCCTGCCAGGAAGTCTAGTCTGACAGCACAAGTTTGAGACAAAGGAAATGCAGCTCAGCCTTTGAATGCTTGAGAAAGACAAGAAACTGTCAAAGATGTGTAAAGTGGTCATATTTATTAGAAAACAATTAAAATAAGCACTTAAGTGATCCAAAAATATTTTTAAATACCATTCATCCACAACTTTTAAAACTGCCTGAATCTCAGGCACATTTAATGCCAGACTGCATTTTCTATGTATAGTTCTACAGCATGGTTAGAATGGCAGTTCCCTGTGTGACTGATAACTGCTTCATTGTTATGACAGTTTCAATGATTTTCTAAAGTGATTTAACGCTTCTTTAAAATTAGACATAATTACTAGGATATCACTTATATTATACTGGAGCTTTCTTTTAATCCCGGATCTAATAAGGAAATAATTACAGCAAAGCCTTGTTAATTTGCACTAAATGACTGGGACACCCAGTATGAATGGATAATTATTGAAAATGAGTAAAAACACAATTTAAAAAAATGAAAGATAATATAGCGCAAAATATCTTGTGATTTGACAAATGTAATTTAGGGTTTTTTTTACTGATAATATTTTGTAACATAGTAGTAAGTGTTTTTCTAAGTTAATTCATTGAAGTCTCAAGTGCGGAGACATCAATACAGCACTGCCCCCCAACTTTGATAGCAGAAATAATTGATTTCATTAGAATTGTGTGCATTAACAAAGGGCAGTTAACAAGGTTTCACTGTTAAGTCCACTATAAACTGACACTTCCCTTACAAAATTATTAAAACTTATTCCTACTTGCAGAAAGAGCTCGTGAACAGGTGGAATGGCAGAAGCTCAAGGACAATGAGATACAGTATTTGGATAGTTTAGTGTAATTATTTTTAAAGGGTTCTTTAATAAGTGTGCTGCCTCTGCATGTATTTTTCACACAGGACACCACACAACTTCTAGTTAGGCATTTCAAAGTACTGCTTCTAGGCATGCGTTTAACTGATAGTGGAAGAGAGTTTTCTAGTGTCATTTGCCAGTTCAGTAATACAGCAGCTCTATTCCCAATCCAGCCTCAAGGGCTTGGAAATCAGAAGGAATTAGTTTAATAAAAGGAGACAGCACTTGTCAGGTGGATGTTTGGAACCCTGAAAATGTCACAATTATACATACCCTCTGACTGAAGGTCTAAATATTCTGAGCAATACCCACAGCAAGATAGAAAGGCAGCAAGAGAGACAGATAGGCAGAAAGCAGAAAGGAGAGAAAGAAAAAGAAAACAGTAAAGATTAGTGCAAAAACAGACAAAAGAATTAACTTTGCATTGCTATCCTCGGACGGTTTCCTTCCCTGTAAAAAGGACAAAGCAAGGGATGTTTAAATGCTTTTCTAATCATATGCAGTAGCTGAAGACTGTGCACTGGAACCTCCATGTAAAACTGTGCCCAATATACATAAAAGTAGGTGAATCAATACACCATAAAGAACATCCTGCTCAAAGTTGACACTTAAAATACAAATGCTAGATTATCAAATAGCAAAGTGTGGCAGTGGCAGGAAACTTTCTAGTCATCACTAGAGAACTCTACAAGGTATCTTTGCACATTTTTTTCCAATTAATCTACTATGTCAAATTTACTATGAATCTTCCAGGGGGAAAAATATATCTGCTGACGATAGCCGATATAGCCTATCACTTGTGCACGACCCTTTAAAACTGCTGCTAAGAATACAGCACACCTGCACCAAAACTGCCATGGGTGACGTTTTGCTGTGCAATGCAAGGCGATGATTAACACAGGTGTGTCTTAACCATACCATTAAGTAAAAAGCCTAAATGCAGATGCCAAATCCATCAGTCACACAGCTCCAACCTGCAGATTCACAAGAGAATAAGTACCACCAGTCATGACTGCTACCTGTTTGTTTATTTATTTATTTGGGGTGGAGGGAAGATCAACAGGAAGCAGAATCCTGGAGATGATGTAAAGAGGTTTGAAGTCTGGGGTTTGGAGCATAGTCAAACAAGGAATAAACCACCCCTGAAGAAAGGCCTAGCCATGGCCAACCACAGGGACAAGTGAGAGCACAAAGATAATTGAAAACTTGTGCTAAGGGAGAGAACTAAAATTAAAATCAAGGTTTAAAAAGGGTAAAATAAGGGGATAAAAACCAAAAAGGTACAAATTATGCAGGCATGTAGTAGACACCACAACCTGTCTCCAACCTCAGGCGGCGAGCAGTGGCGGATCTGCCCCCCCTATATTCCTGCTGTCCGGAGAGCACAAGGATGTGCGGGGCCCAGGCACAGACACTGCTCAGGAAAAGATCTTTGAGAAGGCACATGAGCACGCACATCTAGAATGTGGAGCACCCACCGGGGCATATACTTGAAGAACAAATATGATGTATTATTACTGCATGTAAGAGTAAAACTAATCAACCTCTAATTTATTAGAGTCCTCTTTTGATGCAAAATAGCGCACTGCAAAGCTTTCACTACAAGAAATGGGGTTTTGATATCCTAAATATCCTTTTGTGCTTCTGTTGTACAAGTCACGGAGGGTTAAAATTCATATGGCTGGCACTCTAGTGAGCCACTCACACTGATCATTAAACAGATCACAGCTGTTATTCCAGGAGGGAGTCCTACACGAAACACAACAACATACAGTGCAGGATGGAAAAATTCACAGACATTAAAAGTTCACTAATGCAAAATACTTCCAGATCGGTTTCCTCTATTAGTATTTAAAAGATTTTTTTAATCATCATCATCATAGTGATGATGTCAGAATCATAGAAATGTAGGACTGGAAGGGACTTCAAGAGGTCATCAAGTCAGCCTAGACCATTCCTGATTAGTGTCTGGGCCAACCTGATTTTAAAAACCTCCAGTGATGTGGATTTCACAAGCTTCCTTTGAAGCCTATTTCAGAAGTTAACTACCCTCACAGTTAGAAAGTCTTTCCTAATATCTAACCTAAGTCTCCCTTGCTGCAGATTAAGGCTATTACTTCTTGTCTTACCTTCTGCGGACATGAAGAACAATTGATCAACATTCTCTTTATAACAGGCCTTAACATGTGTGAAGACTTATCAAGTCGGTCCCGTGTCCCTGTCCCCCCCACCCCACCCCACCCCCCGTCTTATTTTCTCAAGACTAAACATGCCAAGGTTTTTAAACCTTTTTTTTGTGGGTCAGATTTTCTAAACCTTTGCTGTGACAGTGGGTTGGGCACAGGAGTGGGGCGGCTGCCCCACTCCTGGGTAAACAAGGTTGTGGCTGGGAGCAAGCAAGCTCCCAGGCTGATTTGAAAGGCAGCCCACCAGAGGGCTGCAATAGAAAAAAACTGGGGTGGAGCAGCCACAGCTGGGGATGGGTCAATGAGGGCCCAGCTGGCCCTGATAAAAGGGCCCAGAGCTTGGTGCATAGAGACAGTCTCCTCTGGCTGCAGCGGCAGACAGGCCTGGCTGCTGGGAAGCTTAAGGTACCCGGAGTAGAGCAGTGTTGGTGGGAGGAAAGAGGAGCTGGGGGAGCTCTGGCCTGGAAACCCCCAGGCTGCAGGGCCTAGGGGACAGCCCAACAAGGGGGTACTGGAGTTGCAGGGGGTAGCCCATGGGTAGTTGTAGAGGCAGCAGGCAAACCCCCCTTGCAGTGATGAATGGCAATGATACTGCAGTCTGCCCCAGAGAACGGGGGCGAGTGGTGACTGGCAGCTGCCTAGACTGAGGCAAGGTGGGGATAGGGGATGGGGGTTCCCCAGAGAGGGGAGACCCTGAGACTGTGGGGGTACTGCAGGGGTGCAGCACCTCAGGGAAGAGGGCACCAGGGTCCAGGGAGGGACACGGGGCCAGCGGGACATCAGCCTGCAGAGGGCACTCCAGATGCTGAGAAGAACTAATTCCCTGGGCGACCAGCAGGAGGCGCCGCTGGGGTGAGTTGCTGCACGGCTATAGGCACCATGCACTATGAAACGAATGATATACTTGAGATGCGTCGATTATATTTTTGACCTACACTCCCTCATAGGTTTCCACCACATCTTCTATGACCACCCAGACCGATTCAGTAAACTCTCACTAGAACACTTCCACCTTAGCTCATAAGCTACATTTATCCACATTAAATTTAATTTACCATTTTGTTGCCCAGTTACTTAGTTTTGTGAGAACTTTTTGAAGTTCTTCATAGTCTGCTTTGGTCTTAACGATCTTGAACAGTTTAGTATCATCTGCAAACTTTGCCACCTCACTATTTACCCCTTCCTCCAAATCATTAATGAATAATTTGAATAAAATTGGTCCTAGGACTGATCCTGGGAAACACCACTAGTTACCCCTCTCCATTTTGAAAATGTACCATTTATTTCTACCCTTTGTTCCCTGTCTTTTAACCAGTTCTCAATCCATGAAAGGATCTTCCCTCTTATCCCATTATAACTTAATTTACCTAAGAGCCTTTGGTGAGGGACCTTGTCAAAGGCTTTCTGGAAATCTAAGTACACTACGTCCACTGGATCCCCCTTGTCCACATGTTTGTTGATCCCATCAAAGAAGTCTAATAGATTAGTTAGGCGTGATTTCCCTTTACAGAAACCATGTTGACTTTTGCCCAACAATTTATGTTCTTCTATGTGCCTGACAATTTTATTCTTTACTATTGTTTCAACTAATTTGCCCAGTACGGACGTTACACTTACCAGTTTGTAATTGCTGGGATCACCTCTAAAGCCTTTTTTAAATATTGGCATTACATTAGCTATTTTCCAGTCACAGGGTACAGAAGCTGATTTAAAGGACAGGTTGCAAACCACAGTTAATAGCTGAGTTTTAATCCTGGCTGTATCGAGTTCTGAGTTTAGACAGCATTAGGCTATAAAACAGAGGCCCACTGGGATTGTGAATTTAGGAAACTTCATCATAAAGTTTGTACTAGACTCAGTGTTTTTAAATGATTAGTGCAGTTGATTTATTTGATTTATCAAGGAACTGGGAAGAAGCTGATAAACCCAGAATTGTGCATGTCTAATGTATTTGTCTTTATTTGGGGAGGGAAAAGGAGAATGACTTTCAGAAAGTGGGGAAGCCTCAGGGATAATCACGGACCAATAAGGTATTCCACACTGTATGAGAAGTCTCACCTAGTTAGGCAGTTCGGAAGCAGCTGAATACATCTGACACCACAATCTGAATTAAAGATTTCAGCAGACATTTGTTTAAATTTCTGGTTGAGATTATGGCTGTGTTACGATATCACACTTTTATAGTGCAGACTGTGGTTATCTGAGTATTTGCTTGCATTGCAAAAGCAGAATTAGTCGAACACAGCCACAATCCTGCAAAACAAATCAGGTTTTGGAAACGTTGTTGTTTTGGTTTTCAAGTTATAACTGTACTTACCTGGGAGAGATCCTTATTACTAAAAATCATTAATTTAAAATTACACTGCTTAGACTCCAGTGTCATGGGCAACAACATATCTAGCTAATTAAAATAAGAATACCCTTTTACCAATCTGCTGTGAAGCTAATGTAAAAGTCACACAAAATGCCAAACAGGATTTAAACTGCTGTTGTGTTAAACTGAACCAAGTCAGACAGTTAAATTTAGAGCACAACTCTGTAAATGCCAGAGGTTCAGAGGTGAAAAAATACATTTGGAAGACAGCGTTGGCCACCATTATATGTTCCAAATGTTTTATTTTGTTAAAATTCAAGGATCAATGGACATGAGAAAAGGAGCCACGTGTATTATGAACAACAGAGAGGGCTACTAGCTCAGATGCCCCAGTCAGCAACACTGACCACCTTTAATTTCTTCAGCCTGGTCTCTGAAAGCACAGTCTGCTGGGCCATGTCATCTCTGTGCATGGAAATTTGTCCCATTTATCCAAGTAGCACTCCTGAACCAAATTGCTTGTCAGCAATTAAATTGTATGCATTAGATTTTTATTTCAAGTCTGCAGTAGAAAAGGCAGCCTGTACTGACACAGACATTCAAAAATTTTCAGATTATAAAAAAACCTCAACGCAGATTGGATTAACCAAAATCTGTCACTGGTTTATTTTCTCCAGCAATTTCACTTTGTTTTATAGCCATGTTACTTCAGCAAACCATTTTATGAGCCACCTTTCCTTATTCCCAGCAAGTGTTCACTGGAGTAATAAGGTGTGCCAGGTACCTCAAACTGACCATCCCCAAAAGGAATGAATCATTATATTATATACACTGGGTGAATATCTGCTCCTAGCAAGCTTTCCAAAATACTGGATACCCCTGTTAATTGGCTAATACCCTACGAGCACGTGGGGGGACAACAGGAAAGAAGAAAAATTGATCTTGTGTAAAATTTCAAAAAGTATTAAAGTTGCCCATTTTCAAAAGTGATTTGGGAACCTTGGAGCCTAAGTCACTTATCAAAATTTTACCTCACTGCTTGGTCTATTCCTCTTTTAAGAACTGTGAATTGGTGAAATGTACCCTCTCACCTGAAATATCTTATGGTAAAGCCTTATGGAGGATTTGTATTTCAGGGCTCTTACAAAGACCTCTGGACTTGTAACATCTAATTCTGGGGGTCTGTGCTTCTTATAATTTAGGAGTGAACTTCTAAAAATAAGGAAACAGCAATAACTTGAGCCATTTCAATCCCTTACCCGCAGCTGTTCTGTGGGACACCGATCTCAATGCTGATGCGTAACACCATGTCTTATTCATGACACGAAACCTCACATGGCTCTGCTAGCAGAGCTCTCTTGACTTGCATCCCCCACTACTTTTCCCCTCCTACATCTCATGTGAGCTGATACTGCCAATTATGTGGTAGTTCTGCAATGACTCAGTGGGTAGCTAGACCCACATTTTCACTTCTGAACTGAAACAGCATTTGTGCAACAGTAATAAATACGTTAATTTATCACCACCCAGGAAGGCCATAGAGCTTCTTAACAAAGCTGCCTACAGTCAACATTCAGAATCCAGGGCTCAGAAAATAAAAAGCTGGTGCATTAATCTTTAGTGCTGTGATGTTCCCATGCATTTACATTTTTACCTTGTTTTCATGAATAGGCCTTGCATCCCATGAGTGAGTTACACTTGATTTTAAACCAGAGGTGAGTTGCCAATTGTCTTATGCCATATTTGGATTCAGATTACACTTTACAAATCCTAATGGCAATATCTACCCCATCCCCAGCTGATTTCTTTCGCACCTGGTGAACACAGCCTTCTCGTTCTTAGCATCCATGGTGAGTTTGATGGTTTCCTGGCCTGAACCTGTACTGATGGTTTCTGTGACGATATCAGATTTATCCTCCTCTTCCTCACTGTCTGAACCTCCAGATGAGCTGCTGTCTGAAGCCACCAGAGGTGCCTTCCTTGCCACACAGACATTCCAGACACAGGGTGAGGCAGTGCTGACTGCAAAGAAAGAGTAAATAATTCATATGAAAAAAAATGAACAGAAACACAGGAAGAACTGCTAAAACTCTCAACTATATCCCAAATACTTTCAGTAACACAGAACAGTGACTTACCCGACAGCAGCTATGGTTCTTTAAAATGTTGTCAGTACGGATCCCACCATAGGCAGGTATGTGCCTCACATATGTGAGGTGGTTTGGTTTTTTTAATTATAGCATCCATCAGGGCTGCACACGGACCCTGTGCCTCCTTGTGCTCGCGTGCAAGGACATCAAGGGTGGAGCAGCCACAACCCTCCTTCAGGTCCCTCACAATTCAAACCCCGTGTAGTTGAGGTCTCCCAAAGCAGGGATGGAGAACAAGTTGTGGGATCCACACTGACATCAGCATCTCAAAGAAACACAATTTCTCAAGTATGCATCTGTGTGGAACTCTTCTTGATGACTGGCAAGCGGTATCCTCTCAGAATCGGTGACAGAGATTGTAGCACTCCTCTCTCGAACGCAGCATCTGCTCTGCAGCTAAGCTCAATGCAGATGCAGAATGCTTGACAAAAGTCAATGGGCACATTTGTGAAGCAAGCAGAGGATGTTACTGGAGCTCTGGTGGAATAAACCTGATGTTCGGTGGGAGAGGTATACCAGCTAGCTACACTGTGTTAGCCATTTTGATACCCTCTGTGTAGAGGTGACTTGACCATTAGAATATCCAGCTGCCACTCTAGACAGATAGGGAGATACCACGAATGATTTGATCCTGTCAATGTAACAGGACATAGTCCTGGATAAATCTAGTGTGTGTCATCTCCTTCCTCCATGCACCAAGTGATGTTCTGGGAAGAAAACAGGCAGGATGACTGATAGATTGATCTCAGGAGATCTAGGTTCTCTGACTGTGGGCAAATTCATAATGACCCTTTGAGGAACTCTGATATCATGGGGTAAGTGAAGACCAAGCCTGACAACACAGGCAGATGGCAAACTCAAATCACCACATAGTGGACATTAGTGGAGCTAACCAAGTCTGCCCAATCTTAAGTGCAATAAGTAGCTGATGATATCTAGTATCGAGGGAGCTGGACTGGGCTCAGACTATGTAGGGCAGCCCATTTTGAAAAATCTTTTTAATGTATATGAATGTGTATTCTTCTGGTACATGCTTTCGTGCTCTATCCTACAATTCCCTGTGGGAAGCAGACGCTGTCCATTGTACTCAAACAGCCAGCAGGCATGACATCAGATCAGTGACTTCAGATCTGGATGGAATATCTGGCCATGTTATGAGAACAGGTCTGGACAGGGTGGGAGCTGAATGAAAGGCTGAATACATATTTGCAGCAGGCCATATGTCATGGCCAATACGGAGCCACAAGAACAATTATAGCCTTGTCTCTTGATTTTGGAAGCCTCCCTGGGATTCAGGGAAGTCAGTGGAAAGGCATACAAGAATACTTGGGACTACTGCAGAAAGAAGGTGTCCCGTAACAACCTCAGATCCATGCTCACTTTGGAACACATTTCTGGCACTTGGCACTGATGACAACAGCAGACATGTCAATCACTGGGTGTTCCCAACACAGGAACATTGATGTTATGATCAATTACCGACACCCAGCAGGTGAAAAGTGTGACAGTTCTCAAGGCACCCAGGACTGAGTCACCTTGTTATCCTCCTACCTCTAGTGAGAGGGAGTCTTTCTTGTGGTAGCAGGGTGTCAGCACCCTGACACCATCAGGCTTTCAGACACTCAAGCACTCTTCTCTGGGCTTATGCCAGCCCTAATTTCAACTTGCAGGTTAACAGTAGGTGCACCCCAATTCCCGGGTCCCTTTGAATCGTTCCCTTGTGATACCCAGCCCCTCACACTGGCTACCCACAGAAATTCCAGATCATTGTTCTCAAGATGCAGTGTATCCCAAAATACCAGTTCTGCCATAAATTACTGCTCCTGTAAACCACACAGCACTTGTGAGCACTTATCATAAAATACGAGAAGGTTTGAGAAAGAATAAGAATTTAACGAGAAATAAAAGAGTGGTGGGAAGAAGAGTTACAACACAAAATAAAACGTGAACCAGGATCTACACTTATCAATAGTCACCTTTCCTACCTAATAAAGTCAATTCCCCCCTCTCCCTCCCCGATCAGTCTGTTGCAGAGCTGGCTGGTTTCTCAAGAATTAGGATCCAAACATTTGTAAAAGCAGCTCTGTCCGCAAGGGGTTTTCCTCAATGAATGGATAAAGAGTGCTTCTCCCTCCTCTGTGTTATACTGAAAACAGTCATCTGTTTCCATTCACAGACAGGCCAAACCCCGATCTTGTGGTAAAATTTCTTTTCTATCTTTAAGAGACTTTGATAGTTTGTCCGTGCCTCAGGTGGTTTCCCCTTAGTATTGTATCGGGCTAAATAACTGAGCCTTGCATTACCTCATCAGCCAAACTCCCCCTTGCCAAAATGGGCCACCACCCAGACACAGGTTAACAGGAGAATAAAGCTCTAAATTAGCATTAAGTGAACTACAAAAAATTCAGAGGTTTAAACACTTATTCCCCCCGTCCCCTTCTTTTTTTTTGATCAAGAAATTAGGCAGAAAAATCTCACTCGATATCCAATACTTTCTGGCTGTATCTTATTAGAAATACAGGAGGGATAGCTTCTCTTGCTGGGTTTTGGCATTTCTACTTCTGGTATCAGATAAAAATCATGTAACACAAAGGAGTGTGAATTTATTTTCAAAGAGTTAAACCAAAATTTCAAAGCCTTTCAGCTTCAGTTCTGGGAGCAGGTCCAGATTGGTTCTCTAATCTAACCTCAAAGACACCAACATTAGTGCTTTAGTCTCTTCTGTCACTACTTTCACCCTCTCACTTCTACTGGAATCCAGGTTCCAAAGATCCTGTTTTGTGGTATTACAATTTTTAGTAACTGATTTTATAAAGGAACACTTGGAAAGAAACAGGAAGGAATTTGCTACTACAGCACAGTGCTTACAAGGTGTAAGTGCATGGCATCCACAATTTAACCATGTCCTATAAAGATACAAGTCACTACTTCATTACTTATGAGAGTGTAACCCATGCAAAATAGCAGTATTTCTCACTGTTTCGTTAGGGGGCTGAACCCACATTCAGGAGCTCTAATATCTATCAAGTGGATCTATCAAGTAACATTTGTGAGGAAGCACTCGACAGGAACTGTGCCCCACAAATCTGGGATGTTAGGCAATACAAGCATGTCGCGTTTTGCGCGCATTTAACTTGCACGATTTCCGCTTTATGTGGTCAACTGAAAAAAAAAAAAGTAAGGGAAAACTAAAAATATAAAAACTGTCTTTAGAGCGGGCGATTTCGCCTGCCATTGAAGTCAATGGGGTTTCAGCTACACGCGGTTTCCACATAAACCGGAAAACGTGACATGCCTGTACAGTAAAACCTCGATATAATGGACTAATTCGGGCGAGGGGGTGTCCGTTAAAGCCGAAAGTCTGTTATATAATAAAGTAGGTTTTCAACATAAGAACATAAGAACGGCCATACTGGGTCAGACCAAAGGTCCATCTAGCCCAGCATCCTGTCTACCGACAGTGGCCAATGCCAGGTGCCCCGGAGTGAGTGAACCTAACAGGTATGATCGAGCGATCTCTCTCCTCCCATCCATCACCCCCCTCTGACAGACAGAGGCTAGGGACACCATTCATTACCCATCCCGGCTAATAGCCATTTATGGACTTAGCCTCCATGAATTTATCCAGCTCTCTTTTAAACCCTGTTATAGTCCTAGCCTTCACAGCCTCCTCAGGTAAGGAGTTCCACAGGTTGACTGTGCGCTGTGTGAAGAAGAACTTCCTTTTATTTGTTTTAAACCTGCTGCACGCCAATTTCATTGAGTGGCCCCTAGTTCTTCTATTTTGGGAACAAGTAAATAACTTTTCCTTATTTACTTCCTCCACACCACTCATAATTTTATATACCTCTATCATATCCCCCCTTAGTCTCCTCTTTTCCAAGCTAAAAAGTCCTAGCCTCTTTAATCTCTCTTCATATGGGACCCGTTCCAAACCCCTAATCATTTTAGTTGCCCTTCTCTGAACCTTTTCTAGTGCCATTATATCCTTTTTGAGATGAGGAGACCACATTTGTACGCAGTATTCAAGATGTGGGCACACCATGGATTTGTATAAGGGCAATAAGATATTCTCCGACTTATTCTCTATCCCTTTTTTAATGATTCCTAACATCCTGTTTGCTTTTTTGACTGCCGCTGCACACTGCGTGGATGCCTTCAGAGAACTATCCACAATGACTCCCAGGTCTTTTTCCTGATTGGTTGTAGCTAAATTAGCCCCCATCATATTGTATGTATAGTTGGGGTTATTTTTTCCAATGTGCATTACTTTACATTTATCCACATTAAATTTCATTTGCCATTTTGTTGCCCAATCACTTAGTTTAGTGAGATCTTTTTGAAGTTCTTCACAGTCTGCTTTGGTCCTTACTACTTTGAGCAGTTTAGTATCATCTGCAAACTTTGCCACATCACTGTTTAGCCCTTCCTCCAAATCATTTATAAATAAGTTGAATAGGATCGGTCCCAGGACTGACCCTTGGGGAACACCACTAGTTACCCCTCTCCATTCTGAAAAAGTTCCATTTATTCCTACCCTTTGTTCCCTGTCTTTTAACCAGTTTTCAATCCATGATAAGATCTTCCCTCTTATCCCATGGCAGCTTAATTTACGTAAGAGCCTTTGGTGAGGGACCTTGTCAAAGGCTTTCTGGAAATCTAAGTACACTATGTCCACCGGATCCCCCTTGTCCACATGTTTGCTGACCCCTTCAAAGAACTCTAATAGATTAGTAAGACACGATTTCCCTTTGCAGAAACCATGTTGACTTTTGCCCAACAATTTATGCTCTTCTATGTGTCTGACAATTTTATTCTTTACTATTGTTTCAACTAATTTTCCAAATGCATATGTTAAAAAGTTGACAAATTAGTTAGTTTATCTGTTTTTACTTATGTAGACACGTTTGTGTAATTAAAATTAAGTATTTATGAAAAGTTTAATTTGACAGAAAAGTTTTCTATACAGTAGACTCTTGATTATCCAGGATGATTGCAAAAACCGTAATCCCGGTTAATAAAATCCCAGATAATCACGCGTCTACTGGGGAGGGGGGGTTCGCCGGCCACCCTGGGGTGGGGGTGGAGGGTGGTCCCACCACCTGCTCCAGTCAGCTCCCCTGCTAGCCTGGGTGTAGGAAGCCCAGGCTGGCAGCGGGCTGAGCGCTCAGCCTGCCACCGCTTTGGGGTTTTCCCCCCAGGCTCCTGCCAGCCGCGATCTCAGCTCCCGCTGCCAGCCTGGGTTCCCTACACCCAGGCTGGCAGCGGGAGCTGACTGGGGCAGGCAGACGGAGCCTGGGGAGAGAGCCCAAAGAGGCAGCGGGCTGAGCACTCAGCCTGCCGCCGCTTTGGGCTTTCCCCCCAGGCTCCTGCCAGCTGGGGTCTCAGCCCGCTGCCAGCCTGGGTTTCCTACACCCAGGCTGGAAGCAGGCTGAGACCCCAGTTCGTAAGGGGCCAGTGGGAGAAGCCCCAAAGCAGCGGCAGGCTAAGGCTGAGCCCGCCGCTGCTTTGGGGCTTCCCCTACCGACCCGTTTAGACATCCCGGTTAATCTGCAGCCCAGTTAACCCGTGCCCGGATAATCGGGAGTCTACTGTAACAGTGAATTAATAACAAAAAATAACCTGTTAATTTAATTATAAGCAAATCTTGGTTAAAAGCATTTTAAAACTAACAGGGTGTTAATTTTCACATATGATATACGGACTGGAAATTTTGTCTGTTAAATCCGAAGTCCGTTTAATCGAGGTCCGCAAAATCGAGGGTTTATTGTACTCAGAATGGTTACAGATGCAAATGAATCCCTTCACATTTCATAATATTACTGCCACTTACCGTTCTTGTCCTGACCCTGCTTGGGGTTTCCCTCCGAGTCACTGCTTTCTGTGTCCACAGGAGAACTACATCTGGGACCTGATTCTGAGCTAGAAAAGAAAAAGACCTGAGAATGAACCACAGCTGCTCTGGTCTCATATAGGCTATTCAGAAATAACTCCTTAAAAAGAAGTTATTACAAGCAACCCTGATAACTTATAATCTAGTCAGAGCCTTGCAACAGTGATAATATATACAATATCATAGTATGAGATATGGATACCACTGATTTCAAATCAGTGCAAACACAGAAAGTGAGAGTACTGATCCAGAATCCACACAGACAATATTTAGAAAAAAGAAAGATTACAGCAGAAACCCCTAAGACAGTTATTCCATACAACCACACTCCAAACATTATTCCACACAGAATTTGTGAAAAAGTTATTGATATTTATGCTTCACTTACCAACAAAAAGGTTGAAAGTCTGTAAATTTTGCCCACCCTTTCTCCTCGGGAGTAGCTGTCTCTGGTGCTGCTGAATCCCATACACTTGATCCAACATCCATGGCCACACAGGGTGCTGGGGGTTTTGAATTCACTGGCTCAAACACAGCTGACCACCCAGATCCTGAAGGTACAAAGATAAACAGGAGTTGCTAGGATTTTCTACAACCTTTTGCCTTCACACAAAAAAAGTCAAAGTGTGTGTGTGGGGGGGGGAGATAGCGGGGGGGGGGGGGGGAGTAAAAACCAAGATTGTGCAATGGGAATCTATAGGAGGACTGTAGGTAAAATCTCATGTTGTTGAAAGAAACCAGGGCATTTACTGATTATCTGAAAATTGGTTTCTCTGACAATTATTATAACCTCACAATAGGGGAGCAAAGATGGCTTTATAAACTTCTGTAACTAATGCACTAGCTGAAGGCACACAGTGTGTTGCAGGCAAGATCTGGGCAATTTTCTATCCATCTTCTAGGTACTTATACAGCCCTCATCACCATACTATCTGAATGTGTCAATAATTAATATATTTCATCCTCTCAATGTCCCTACAAGGTAGGGAACCTCTATTATCCCCATTTTTACAGGGTAGATTATCCAAGGTCACATAGGTGGTCAAATAACAGTCAGGGATTAAATCCAAATCTCCTGAGTCCCAGTCCATTGCCTTATCTACTAGAACATCCTTCTAGCTCCTCTGTTTCAGATACACAGTTCTAATAGGGATTTGCTTCCTGACTTGCAATGGAGAACCTCTCAACACAATGTGTATTGTGCCAAATCAATCAGCTGTGGAGGAGCAGACACAAATTAGGAGGTGATCCACCAAACCTATATTCACTCATGAATTGTATCAATATCTGAACTTAGTTTCTAGACAAAGACAATTGCACCAATTACACTGTCCTCAGAAAGTGCCTGTTGTATAAATATTCTTAATTGGCCTCTGATGATGGCCTGAAAATATCTCTGTTTTTGTAACACAAACAGTAGGTAATGGCGGTGGAAAATTTTTGTTTTTTACAGGAGCAGACTTGCATAATGTTATCAGTTCTTCTGTAACAACACTGGTTGAAAAAAATAACATTTCTGTCTGCAAATTTTGTAGTCTAGTCACAAGTAAGACCGAAGAATAATATAACAAAGTCTGCAAAAAACTTCTCTCCCTTTATTTCAGTTGATTTACTTTGAGCAACCAACTGTGCAGTGTGTATAGTCAGTTTCACTCTTGTTTATCGTCAGTTGCACTTCCTGACTCAAGCACTACATGATATCAGACCCTTGTGTTGCTCTGAGCCAAGCTCATGTGTGTACACTCCTCCCCCAGGCCTTGCAAGAATGGGTTTACAGCAGCAACTGACACTGAAATAGCAACAGGCAGCTCTTCACATAGAGAAAAAGAGAAGGGGGAGGCAGTTTTGCTCTTCATAAAACCCTTAAAAATAACCCAGGGGTCAGCACCTTAGTTCTCTCACTTAATATCTTCTTTGTTGATTTTTAATAAAAACGGATAGTGTTATAGTCATTACACCCTGTTTGAGTCCAGGAACTGAAACTGCACAGGGCAACCTTGTGGCACTCTAGCTCTCTGCACCTGCAGGATCCAATCCCTCCAACATTTTAAAGGCAGAAATACACAGGTGCAAATTCACAATGGGCACTTTACTTCCCAGCTGTTGAGGCTACATTACTGAGTATCCTCAGTAGTCATGTGGCTTGCAGGTGGCTATACATATATCCAGGTGGTAAACCTCCAGGAAAGTCTGCTGAGACATGTTTCTGGTTACTTCATTAAGATGGTATGTTGAACTTTTTACCTTCAGTAGAGTCCGAGTCTTTCTGCTCAGAAGGATTATTCTTGTTGGTGTTCTCGGTGAGAGGTGTTGTTTGTTCTTCTGTTTCCTCCTCCTCTTCTGAGTCCACACTGCCGTCATGATCCCCATTCTCTAGATCACTTTTTGAGGAACTCTCTGAGGTCTGAGACACTCCAAACCTGAATCACAGAAATCAAGAGTTAGAAAGACCTATTGGGCCATGTAGTCCATCCCCTACTTGCTAATCCCACCAGGAGGGGGAAGAAAGGGGCAGTGCAGATGCTTCCTTAAAACGTGTCTCTTAATGCTTTGATAATGTAGTTTTTGATATCCTAAATGACAGGGCTTCCGATGGGAGATATTCCCCAGCTTAATAAAAGACCTTCGGGAATGTCGGCCTAACATTCAGCCTAAATTTTCTGTTTTGTAATTTCTTCCCATAATCTCCCATTTATATTCCTAGTAAACCTCTAAAGAACCCTCCCAGTGTTTATAACACCTTTCAGAAATTCTCCGCGAGCCACACTAAGTAAAGCTATACAAACAATCCTGAATCATTTCTCATAAGTCAATTATTATTATTCACAATAGTATCACAGGTGTGCACAGCACTTTACACACACGTCAAAAGACGGTCTTTCCCTAAGGAGCATGCATTCTAAACTAAACAAAAAAGGCAAGTGACCGAAGTACAGAAGTGGGTGGGAAGGAAAGAGGACAATGGAAGAAAAATACAGAACTCAAGGGAGGGCAGTTTTCATGCAGATCACAGCATACATTGTACAGTTTGATTCAGAGATTTCTTTTAAATTACAACTGAAGTCATCAAATTACTCTTTCATAGTCTCCCCACTTGTAAAATGGGGCTGGGGGGGGGGGGGGTCGGCGGCTTTATTAGCTAATGTGTGCATTGCACCCTGAAGATATAAAACACTTTGAATGCAAACAATCTTCCATATTCTAATTTACATATACAGGCAGATAATTGTCCATTAGCACCTGGACTGAGAATATTAATACATTTCACACAATTCAATTTCAGCCTCTTGGTTGTTTCTGTTGTCCAAATCTTTTAAAACCGCAATTACAGAAGAATTTATTATTAAATAATTAACAAATCTAAGGGATGAATTGCAAATTCATTACAGTACCAGCTACACAACATGTAAGGTTCCTAATTCTCAACAAAAACACATATTTCTTGCACAATTTTAAAAAGAACCCTATATCTCTTCCCTTATTAAACAAACTAATCATTGTTCTTCTCTACCTCTTCCTCTGGCACAAGACATGGGCTTTACACTCAGTTTCTGGGAGGTGAGAAAAGGAATAGCTTCTAAAAGCTTCTTCAAATAAAGGCAGTTTCTCTCTTCCACGATTGGTTGTGTATCCTAGTGTATAGATTGTGTATCCCTTGTTGTTACATGCCCTCAAGCCTGGCCTCATTTGCACATGACAGGTGCCTTGCTCTAAAGTTTAAGACAAGCAATAATCTCTTTGTAGGAGCATCTCATATAAAGCCATTCTGTTTTATACAAGTAATAGGCTCCAAAGCACCTATTTATAAGGAATAATGAACTGGAATATACAACCTGACAGTATTCAGAGAAAAAAGACAGACCTTTTGCTTTCACCTTACCGTGTTCTTGATTTGACTTGGGTTGCATAGGTTATTTCCTTCTCCTCCCAGATATCTTCCTCTTCCTCTTTATCATCAAATTGTTGTATCCGTTCATTGCAGCAGGCCTCAAAGAGAGATGCATTTGGCTAAAACAAATTTCAACAGAAATCAGGTTCTGTAGATTTCTGGGGGAGGAAGCAACAAGAATGCTGGTGCAAAGCAGAGTTCACAAAGCAGTGTCTATATACATCTAGTCCCCCTGAAAGTAGATGTACACTTTTCACTTTACTTTCACCCACGATAAGGAACAGGCATTATACAGAAGTGGAAGGGCCAAGAGTCAGAAAGAGGTTTGGGAAGATACCAAATAAGAAATAAGGCTGTCACAGTCTGGCTTGGGTCTGAAATAAAAGGTGTGTCCCTGTTTGCTGCTTCATAGTCATCCTGTCATTCAAATGTCTTCACTTCACCCACTGTGGTAGGGAGGCTCCTCAGCCATGGAGGGGTTGCCTCAGAGATATTTCAGACAAAGTCAATCATTCACTCAAATTTTCCAGTTTGGAATTTTGAAAATAAGGAGATGATGTCATGGACACAGTCCACTCCCCATAGACAAACAAACTTCCCACAGCATAATCTCAGCGTTCAGGCTAAATTTCAACTAATTACATTCTTCCTGCTTAAGGCACCCTGTAATGCTAACTGGTGTGCTATTCCTGAACTCTTGCTCTATCCAACACATACCACTTTCCATCCCAGCAGTGGCTACATTTCAGTGGCTGGTGAAGTCGCATATTTCTGAACATATACAATTTGTGATCAGTTTGCCAACTTCGTTGAGTGCTTTGGGATCTTTGGATCTAAGTATGTGTCAGTTATGAGATGATGTACTGTTATAATCAAGAGCTGCAGCAAAATTACATTACCAAAAAATCCTCTCTCTAGTTAGGAAAACACAGCTATGTATGTTAAATGCTATCTGAAGCTGCTGGTCTTAGTTTGCAGTTTCAAGCAAAACACAATGAATTTTTGCATCTCAGAAACGTTGCCTGTGGTATGAAGAGGCAAAAGGGGAGAAGAAATTAATTTTTCCCTGAGGAGTGTAAGGGACATTGTTAAAAGAAGCCGTTTTAAGATGAAGGAAATCCAGTACCCTCCATTCTGATAGGAGCAGGTTTGGTTAGGAAACAAGTGTAGGGGACTCTTTGCTTGCACCATCACCCAGCTCCCACAAGGGATGCTGACGCAGGACAGTATGGTGGAGCAATAAAGGATGGGATGGCAATTCTCAGATCTGTAAGGAACCAATTTTTGAATATTTTTATTCACCAACTTCTAATCCTATTCAACAGACAGAAAGGGTGGCAAGGAGACACAACGGGCAACAGCAGGTTCATAGGGCATTTGCTAGCAAAGACAGAAGCACACTGTCCCGCTCCAGTGTCCACTCCTGTAATGGAGTCTTAGAGCTAGACGATGCAACAGCAGATTGAAAGAGCAAGATAATTATATAGGAAGGTGATTTCAGTACTCTGATTCCCTTGCTTGGAGATGGGCACTGGGGCATCCTTTTCTTTACCACATAAATAAAACACAGCACCCCTCTTCTCCAAGATACAAATGGCTGCATCTGGTTCAAGCATGGCCTGACCTGCTGGAGTCAGTCCTGTTCAATAAATATCCAAAAACCCCACTTACACTGTCATCATCCGCATCTATGTTGAAGTTTATCTCTGCAATCCTGTCAAAAGGTGCACTGCAAAGAGAAATCTGCATAAGGGCTTGGAGCAACAGGTACAAAGATAGCTAAACATATAAAGATACTTTGCAACCCAACTTCTCTGCTGTTCTCTGCACACTCACTGCTGTATCATTCCAACCCAATGCTTTCTTTACCCTACTCTTCGAGGGAAAAATAACAACCCTGTATTTCTGCTTCTCTCCAGGTATCACTGTAGGATTAACACTGCTAGATCTTGTTCAGCTCTTTAGCATGAGACCACTGGGACTGTGCTAGCTCATAAGGTATTTTGACTGTATACAGCAGGAATTGGCAACCTTGGCACATGGTCCCCCAGGGTAAGCACCCTTGGCAGGCCCGGCCAGTTTGTTTACCTGCCACATCCGCAGGTTTGGCCAACTGTGGCTCCTACTGGCCACGGTGCTGGCTGCCGCTTCCCGCAGTCCCCATTGGACCGGAGCAGTGAACCGTGGCCAATGGGAGCTGCGATCGGCCAAACCTGCAGACATGGCAGGTAAACAAACTGGCCGGGCCCGCCAAGGGTGCTTACCCTGGGCGGGGCCGCGTGCCAAGGTTGCCAATCCCTGGTATAGAGTAATGTAGAGGGACAGAGAATAAACCAAGCCCTTACTGGGTGTTACATGTCAACTCCTGAAGAGTATAAATGCTGCCTGCAAATGTTTCAGTCAGTTCTTTCAACCGAGTCAGAGACAAGGCTCCCAAAGATTAAGGCAATTCAGCCTGATCAGAAACCTCTAAGAGCATCTCATATAATGATGTTCCGTCCTTACTGATCACTTATGTATCAGCTCAAAGTCCCTAGTAAATAATGATGCAAATAGCTCATAATGGCACATAGGTTAAGAGAGACCATTACTAGAACTGGAGAGGGGTCCACAGGGCAGGAGTGCAGTTCATCGGACTAACCTGGGGGCGCTGAGGTTGATTTTAAGCAGTCCCTACACATGCCTAAATCTGGGCAGTGTTATTTATGTCTCAAATGTTATCAATTTTTCCCTAAAATTAAAGCTTCTAATTAAATTAAAAATAATTAAAATTAAAGATATTAGTACATCTGTTGTAAAATATTTAAAAATATTCAAATGACCATCCCACTAAAAAAAAGGGTAATTTTTAATATCTTAAGTCACTTCTTTCACAGGTTTCATCAAATATCCTACATTGGAACAGTTTTTGTTTTATTCTGTCTCCCTTCCTATTCATCCTCATAGGAATGGATAGTATGTCCCAGCTACAATTCTTGGTCAGCTCCAGTTTTACATTAACTGTCTCTAAATGACTCCTGATAGAACTTATGCTGCTTTTCCCCCCAATAATTGATTTAATTTCTGTTTTATTACAAAATGGGAAATGCAATCGGATTACCCCATAATCAGTCAATTGCATGCTGGATTGGAACTTCTTGGCACTATTAATGGCCCTTATGACCACAATGCTCAAGAAAAAGACTAGAGAAGATCTAAGATCCTCCCTTCACTCTGAAAAGTAGCTTGCATTTATTTGAGTCTCATACTAGTGGAGACCTTAGAACTTTGAGAATCCTGAGACCTTCAGAGCTAGATGGTATTGACAGCTTTCAGGACATACTGGTTGGTACTTTCTTGAGGGTGACTCTAAAGATGGCACAAACTCATCTAAAGCTGGCATACAACATAAAATGGCAATTTGAAAAATTATTTTACTCGGGCTCTGGTAGTGACTTAAACTCAGATACATCAGGAGCTGCAAAAGATTCAAAGGTAACAAAGTCCTGTGGCACCTTAAAGACGAACTATAAAGTTTTGAAGCATAAGCTTTCGTGGGCTAATACCCACTTCGTCGGATGTGGGTATTAGCCCACGAAAGCTCATGCTTCAAAACTTTATAGTTCGTCTTTAAGGTGCCACAGGACTTTGTTACCTCTGCTATTCCAGACTAACACGGCTACCTCTCTGATTCAAAAGATTCAAAGAGTCACTTTGCTACCACAGAGCTTTCCAGGCTAAAAACTGCCCCTTTCCACTGCTCACCAGTAAGTCTACCAGCCTCTAGCATTTTTCTAGTTGAAATTAAGTCTCACAAAATGGAAGGAGACGCCTAACTTTTTAACGCTTTATGAAATACACTTATAAGATGTTATAATTTATTTTTAATGAAAGAAACCTATAAGGGCGACAACAATCTTGGGAGATGGGGATGAAGAAAGTGTTTTAAATGAGGTTAGCTTCTCTTACATAACAGCTGCACAGGGATTATCACTAGAGTATGTCTACAGTGCAATGTAAGGCATAACCTATCTCCCATCATCCTTTCTAGCTACAAACAACTCACACTAACTGAGGGTTCAGACCCAGGGTCGCAGAAGCCCACAGGGTGGAGGGTCCAAGCCTGATTTAAGTCAGGGTTTAAGCTCTATTGACTTGAAGTGGAGTCATACTGTGGGGATTTGTTTACACGGCAATAAAACACCTGCGGCAGACGTACCCTAAGATTCTGTAACATGAAATCCATCCACCTCTCCCTTCTTAATGGTTTTTGGAATTGCCTTATCACTTGCATGCTTCCTTCTACATGAGGACAATGAAGATTTCCTCAGGGACTTCATCGTCCACTGTAGACATGGAAAAACTCAAAAAATGAACTTACTTGATATTGTCATCCTGGTCTGCAAACTCTTCGTCATTGAAGCCAAACTGATCCACAAAGTTGGCTGTCATCTGTTGTATTTGGTACTCTGAGAACGCCTGAGGGATGCAACCAGAGACTGGTTATAAGGCAATTCAAGGAGTTTAAAATAAACACTACAAGAAGATGCTGCTAATCATGGAATCATAGAATCTCAGGGTTGGAAGAGACCTCAGGAGGTATCTAGTCCAACCCCCTGCTCAAAGCAAAACCCACCCCAACTAAATCATCCCAGCCAGGGCTTTGTCAAGCCTGACCTTAAAAACCTCTAAGGAAGAGATTCCACCACCTCCCTAGGTAACCCATCCCATCCATAGTCTACTCCTCTGAGTTTGTATGGCACCTAGCACAATGGGTCCCCATTCTTGGTTGGCCCTTAGGCACTACTATAATATACTTAATTATATGCCTCCACCACTATTGTTTGTTAGGACTTTGCTGCAGTAGCCAAACATCTATTTTTCTGACATTGAAGTCCTCCCACCATTAGCACTGCTGTTGAAACTGCCATCCCACCAGTGCAAGGGGGACATTCCAATATCCCTTGTAGAGAGAAATCAGTTATTTTCCCTTGGTTTTAACATGGCAACTAGGGGGGTAAGAAAAGCGTGTTTTCAAAACCACAGAAGCTGGCTGGGGGACTCAGGTGAAGGGCTAAGTGCCCTAACACTCACTTTTTGAAGCTCACTAGAGTTCAGGTTAAGGGTGTCCCTTCAATCCCTTCCACACCTCGTTTTATATGACTAGCTAAATCTGAGCTACCTAAAATGTCTTTGCTGGATCTAATCTGCCCTGCTCTTTCCTAAACTGCACCTCTACTGTCTCCATGAGTCATCGAGACACCACTTCTCCCATTCAACTCTCACTTAACAATCACTATGCAAATACACCCTTCAGCAGGGCTTGGAGAGTGCTCCCTATGATGAGGGCCAAATTTATACACAGGAAAACTAGGCACCTCGGGCCAAAATTCACTGGAGGGGGAGTCCAGGGCCCACCATGCAATGCACTCACTGTGGTCAGGGTTGTCGTACTACAGATCCGCCAGGACCAGCTGCTCAGCCTGCCACTACTCAGGGCCCTGCTCGCCATGATGTAAGTGCAGGCAGGCCAAACTTGAGTGGTGCTGTGACCCTGTGCACCAGGTCACAAAATTGCTCATTCAAATTAGGCCCGGCTACACCTCTATCAGCATAGGTAGAGGCTCGCAATGTATGTCTGCCTGGGGCCTAATGATGGGTTAAATCCAGCCCTGCTGATGTCCAGCCTGTAACCATTAGGAAATTTCAAACATTTGCCCCCAAACACAAGAAAGCAAAGTTCACCCCTTCATTTGGCCCTCTCATTTTATGAGAGAACGCCTATATAATTGCCTTTCCTTTCCTTTATAAATAATACCATTTTAACCCATACATCTCCAAGAGCTTTACAAAAGAGGTAAGTATCACTATACCCCCATTTTAGAGCTGTGGAAACTAAGGCACAGAGAGATCATACTGCAGAGCTGTGGAGAGCTGGGAACACAATCCAGGTCTCCCAACAGAGCACTCAATCTAGTGGATCACACTGCCTCTCTCTAACAAATGTCTGGCTTCCCCATGGGCACCTCAGCAGGAGAGCAGCCTTCACCAAGGGGCAGCTCCACCCTCTGCTGCAGTGAGTGAGTGATATTTTCCCACATGGCACAAAAACTTTAGGGTGAGAAGGTTTAAATACTGGCCAAATTGTCCTTCTCTTCTTGTAAAAACAGCTCTACTGCTAACGAATTAGACAGACGCACAAGCAGCTTTAGACCCTGGTAAGAATTCCGGAAGCTGCCCCATGGTGAGAAGGATAAAAGAGGAAGCCAGATGTAGTGTGCTCCTCAGCAACAGTAGGAAGCTCAGAGTCTGTCACCTGTTGGAGGGAGAGTTCATTGGGGAAAGCGTTCTCGATGTCCTCGTCCTCACTGGAAGAATGCAGATGGTGGGTGCTCACCTGAAACAAAGTTCAAAATGAATATTAGGGAAAGCCAAGAGAGGTCACCGTATAATCTTGCCCGCTTTCAAATCTATCACAGCCAGAGACCAAAGCAGACTCATAGGAATTATTTTGCTTCAGAGGGCAACATCATGAGACACAATAGACATCAAAGAGGTTGCCAAGCTACAGCAGTACTGCTGCTAGGTCAGAGAGGAATCCCTCATACTCAGCACTACAGAGGAGAGGTTCACTGTAACTCTCCACTCCCGCTCAGGCCTTGGGTACCCGCTGTGTAGGATCAAGGAAAATATCACAGAAAAGGTTGTATAAAACGGATAATTTTCAAATAAAGCAGGTGCCAGAAAGCAGCAGGCCCATCTGAAATGTGTAGAAGGGTTTAGCATTGTCCTTACCAAATCCACTGTATTCTTCCGGTTTGTCTCTCTCAGTGTCTCTTCTACAAAGCTCTCCCACCTCCCTCTGCAATCCTCAGGCAGCTCTGTAACAAATGGGTCACTACCATAGTTACCTCATAGTTCAAGGAATAAAGGACCAGTGCCAGTCAATGGAACAAGTCAATCCCACTCTTTCCCATATATTACACAATGTTCAGATCCCCAGATACGTAAGTAACAGTGTTCGGGGGTACATGCATCGCAATACCTGATGCAATATTTTATATAACATATTTTTAATCCCTCAGCACTTGTATAACCAAAACGTTGATATTTAAAAAGATTAAAAACACTCCTATGACCCAAACCACTGAAAGTCAATGGAAAATCCAACAAAGTAAATAGAAGACAAAACAAAAATATTGGGCCAAGACTGGAAATATACACATCTGAGGAAGAGGGGTACATCTGAGGTGTCATTTAAGAGCGGAGAGGGCACTGGCTGAAATGGATATCAGAATATGGAGAGATTCCAGCCCTAAGGACCTCCAAAGCAAAGTTAACTCATGCCACTTCATATTCCTTGGATACAGGTGAGTCTCATCTTACGCAGGGGTTCCGTTCCACGGTTAGCGCGTAAAGCTAAAACCGCGTCTAGTGAAACACTCATTGAGTTGAATGGTGGGCGGAATCGCCCGCACTACACATGCAGTTTTTAAATTGTTATTTTTATTTTTTCTTCTGTTTTTGTGGACCACGCAAAGCTGAATATGCGCATGTTAAATGCGCCTAAGATGTGACTCACCTGTACTATGTTCTGTAACTACTAGTTCTTCCCACACATTATAATGTACCACCTTGGTTCTGGGCTTTGTTCAGTGTTTAACATGCTATTCTCCCATGAAATGAGCCAGGTTAGAGAGCTAAAGAGAAGAGAAATAAGGCAGGTTCCTCAGCCAGTGTAACCCCTAAATGGCCAAGCAAACTATAAGACATCACTTAGAAATTCTTTCCCAATGCAGCCTCTCAAGTTGCTAACATTAGTGTTTGATAAGCATGTAAGAAGCCAAGAAAGGTGAAAGATTCTTCTCATCTGCCCCAATGTGTTTTGCATTAATATACTTAATTGGTATCCTTATCTCCTGTAGATAAACAAAGGATTAAGTGGGCTACACAGTGGTCTTCAAACTATAGGCCAGTCAGGTGGAGTCAGAAGATCATCATCTGCCCCGTACATCTCTCAAACAGAGAATGAAGCCTTAGTGATAATTTATTAATGGAAACCACATTCGCCCCATAACACTTCTTAAGCCCCAATAACCACACTTTATTTATTGCCATTTCTTGATATGTTATGTCTAAACAAGACTGTCATCTTCCTGGGCCAGGGCCCCAGTCTCCCCTGTAAATCTAAGGTACTGCAAAAATGTACAACTGCCTGTTGAGCAAGGCACTCTGTAGGACAAGAAGAGTAGAACTCTACACATAAGGGCTGGTCTCCCACTATTGGGGGGGGGGGGGAGAGATCGACTGCAGATATGCAACTTCAGCTACATGAATCACGTAGCTGAAGTTTGCGTATCTGCAGCCGACTTACCGTCCGTCCTCACGACGGCGGCAGTCGGAGGCGCGCTCCCGCGTCAACTCCAGCTTGCACCTCCCGGCAAGCTGTTGTTCCAGAGTCGACGGGGGCGCCGCGAGCGATCGATTTCTCACGTCTTCACAAGACGCGAGAAATCGATCGCCAGAAGATCGATCGCTACCCGCCGAGCCGGCGGGTAGTGAAGACATACCCATAGTTATGCAGATACAATCCCACAGACTTCAGCATGGCAGCGTGCATGTAAGAGAGCAGAATGTGGCCAAAAGCTTCAGTAAGAATCAAATATAAACATTCAGCCAGAAATCTTTTTTTTAAACTGTAAAATGGGATCTTACCAGCATGTAAAACAAGGCAAAACGAAGTGTTTCAGAAAGAGCTATTCAATCAGAAAAACACATGACGGAACGGACTAGACCATGTACCTTTAATGAATTCACTGGTCTGGGTCTGCATGGGGCCCTTCTCCATATTCTGTACCACAGCATTGGCTATTCGGGTAAGGTGGCCCATATTCCCTCGCCTCATTCCACCTTCTGCCCTGAAAACAGCAACAGTCAGTACCAGTTCAACAAAACACTCAACACATTCTTATGAGTCACCTGCTGCTGCCACAATTTAACAGGGGAAACAGTAATTACTCCAGCCTGGCAGATGTAAAGATGCTGCATTGACACAGAATAGGCTGAAGGGGATGTGCTGCCTCACAACAGTGGAAGCAGCTCATATTATCTCAGGCAGATAGTGAGACAGGAGAGAGAACTCCCACTGCATCCAAATACACTGGATATACCAGACAGCTATAAAAGCCACTATGAGATACTAGCACAGAACTAAATCATTTTTTAATCATAACTTCCCTGAAACAAAGACACAGCAACAGAGAAATATTTGAATCATTACTGTATCGAAAAAGCATTGGAACTGTAGTTGAAGGTCAGAGAGAACAAGAGATTCTAATGATCTATAATGACATATTTCCCTCAAAGAATTTTTTAAAAATAATCAAAATTAAGTTAAATAATAAAAAAGTCACCCTGCCCCATGTGTTTTCCTTGCTCCGATGCTATCCAAGGAAGATGTCAATCTCATACTCAATCAATGAGTGAAATGGCTGAGCCAATCCTCCTATCCATACTATGCAGAAAAGGACTGAAGTGACTCAGGAATCAAAATAGATTTGCTTTGATGGCAGGTTGCACTTACACAGCTCACACCAGAACTACTCATCTAATACAGCAGAGCTGCGTTCAAACTGGCAGGTGCTGACAATCAAAAGAATGGACAGAACTAACACAAGTAACCTACTTATTCATTTCAACCCTTCATTCACATTACAGAGTATCTCATCAAATATTCAGGTTTGAGGCAAATATTATTTGTGCAGGACTAACTGTGTGCAAGGTTGACACAAGCAGCCCTGCTGAATATTGAGGAGGCTGGTCTAATTCAAAGAACATTAAAAACACCATAGAAACACGATGTAAAAGAAGTCTCCATGCCACCCACTACTGAATCCTAGATAAAATACTGTAAAAAGAAAACCACCTCTTTTATCTGAGCTCCTGGAGGAGATGTTGATGATAAAAGCATACAGTACTTCAGTGACACGTAAAACTTTTCACTTTATATTTTGGAGTAACTGGAATATATCAAATGTTAATTTTGTGGTGGTTTGCTATTCTAATGTCAATTCCCCCATAAACAGTTTGGAGTTTTCGTAGACTTATTGATTTTAGGGCCAGAAGGGACCACGTTAATGGGCTGCTAGATTGACCTGCATAACACCAGCCGCCGGACTTCCCTGTTTTGCTCGTGTTACTGTAAAATTCAAGCTTTATACAAGCCCCCTAATCAGAATGTTCCTTTTAACAACATGAAGTTGTGCCTAAAATTAATGATGAGCAAAATCAAGAGCTCTACGAGTGTCTTCTGAATCTCAATGAGTGACAAAAGTCAAAGCCCAAACAGAGATGACCGAGAGGCAAGGTCCGTGAGATAATACCTTTAATTGGACAAGCTTCTGTTGGGGAGAGAGACAAGTCACAAGGAGGAAAGAAAGAGGTGTTAATGGGCCACTTCACCTTGCAATGTGTGTTAACTACTTAGGCTAAACAATCTGTTCTACCTTGTGTTTAGCAGTGACACTAAGTTTCATCATCCCCAATCATTTAAATCTATAAAACAAAATTCAAGTACTATGGACAGACACAATTATGGTTGTCAGTGCATTATCTACCATGCGGGAGGACTGTCAAGAGAAATTAGCAAATTGCCTCTACAGCACATTGAAGCTGTAAAGTGCTATAAATAGCAACAAAATGTTTAGGCAAGGAAACGGAAGCCCAGATAATTTTCTTTCACCAGTCTATTTTCTTTATTTTTAGAGTCGTAATTCATACCAATCACATTATCTGAATGGCTTCCAGAGTTAGAAAATTAAATGAGGAATCTAATCTCAAATAGATTTCCCCAGACATCATCCCAAAAGTTGGGGGAACAGTACATAAGTTGTTGGGGGTTTTTTAAGCAAGCTGATGTGCTATGTGGTGTTCTTTGGGAAAGAAAGAATGAAGAGTGCTTTGCATGTCTACTGAAGCACTGTGAGGCTCTTACCTGTCCACAAGGGTGTAAGTATGTGTTTACCTGGTATGTGTTTGATTTTTAACATCTGAACAATCTGCATTCTGATTTTATAGCACGTTAGCAAACTTCTCTATTATCCAAATAATTGAAAGACTATTCAACACAATAGTCAAAATTTGCAGCCCTCAAATTGGGCCCTCCATACAATCAAAAACACCCTTACTGTATTTTGTCATTGACTTCCCAGGCATCCAATATCCTTTGCAACAGACAGCACTTCTGGAACAGCTAGAGAGGGAGAGATAGCAAGAACATTTCAGGCACTGGCTAACGGATATCCAGAAGCCTATATCAGATCGGGGATCACTTTCATTAATCTCTTTACACCTTCTACCACTTAAAATTACTTTAAGACAAATTTTAAATGGATTCATCTAGATGGAACAAACTGCACGAGAACTCTGGAAAGGTCCAGCAGTCCTCTCAAGTTTTCCTTAAGTGGCTCAATCCTCCTCTATGTCACAGAATTTCCCTTCTCTTAGAGTAGGGGAGAGAGTGATTCCTGCAAGATTCTTCACTTTACCCTTAGAGGGTTCATTATAATATTATGAAGAGAGCTATCATGGTTTTAAGACGACAGCACAGAATATTCTCAGCACTAGAAGCACAGGCACAGAGAGTGTCGGGAATCTGTAACCATGACAATTGATGGGGGGGGGGGGTCCAAAGTATCAATGCATCTTTACTAAAAGGAAAAGTGATCTCTAAACTCATGAAGAGGGGTGATATTTTTCCTCTATAGTCGAAAGAATAAACCATCTGTACAAAGGCAAGTACCGTATATTTCGGCGTATAAGACGCCTTTTTAACCCCCAAAAATAGCCACAAAATTTGGGGGGGCGTCTTATACGCCGAATATATTAAACTCACCGGGCAGCTGGAGCTGGGGCGGCTGCAGGTGGCCCGGCGGGCGGGGCGGGGCGGCGCTTCCCCCCCGAGCCCACCCGCATGTGTTGGGGCCGGCGGGGAACGGGAGCAGCTCGGGCCCCGGGGCCCCTGGGAGCGCCCGCCCGCGCGGCGGGGACGGGAGAGCGGCGCGCTCCCAGCAGCCCGCCCGCGCGGCGGGGACGGGAGAGCGGCGCGCTCCCAGCAGCCCGCCCGCGCGGCGGGGACGGGAGAGCGGCGCGCTCCCAGCAGCCCGCCCGCGCGGCGGGGACGGGAGAGCGAGGCGCTTTTTGTGTGTGGTGGTGGGTTTGTTTTTTTTTGTGTGTCCGGCTTTTTTATTTAAAAACTCGGGGGTGTCTTATACGCCGGAGCGTCCTATATGGCGAAAAATACGGTATATTTCCATCCAGAACTGGAAGACCAAAGCAATGTCTAGACCAGCATTCTTCAAAGTTTTTGCTCCACGGCCCCTTTTCCCTGTCCCGCCTCCACTCACGGCCCCCAGGGTATGTCCGCCCAATAGAAAGCTTCTGCTTTCTTTCTACGGCATTTCAGCAGGACAAAAAAAGACTGTGACTTTGGCAGTCTCCCGGGCGGGATCGGCGGTGGCCCAGGGTCTTGCGCACTCCCAGGGGTGGTCTCGCGCACCCCACGTTGAAGACCACTGGTCTAGACAGCTTGACAAGCATAACCCTCTCTTCTTGAGCAGTTTGTCAGGCTACTCTTGTTAACCAAGACCCGTGTTGAAACCATCCATCTAAAGCTCTCAAGCGACATGACTAGACTTACATGTGTCACCATAATATTCTCCGGACTGTGGTCTGGAATCTTCAAGTTCTCTGTGGTCACATTGCCATTCAGCACCTCCTCCTTATTTTCCAGGTCATTTGTTGCTGATTTCCCGTCATGCACAGAGTGCGAGAGAATAGCTGCTATGCACAGTTCCACTTGGAAGTGCAAAAAGTTATTCCAGGTGTATTTAAAAAATAAGTCCTGGAACAAAATAAAGGATAGAAAAAAACCCACTTAGGACATGTCTGATCAGACCTTTACACAAACACACAAACTTACTTTGTAACAACAAGAGGACAAAGTGGAAACACTCGGTCAGTCATCCCAATTTATAGAGCATATTTCCTGACAGCGAAACTTTGATCAGTGGAATCCTTTGTGGAGTAAGGTACTACACTCAGCATAAAATAGTCTGTGTTATAAGGTGCAGCTTGGTTTCTATGCAGGCTTCACTCCAAAAACTGAGGGCCCCTGAGACTGCAAAAGTGTTATCTAATTCTCCCAAACAAAAACTTTGTTAACATAAGAGTTATACTTGCTCAAGTGTCAATTCAACCAAGATAATCACTAAAAATCAAGGAAATCAACAGTTAAGACAACTTTCATTCACATGCCTTAACTTCATTACTCCTGGGGGAATTCTGTGCCACTGCACACGTGCAGAATTCATGTCCGGTGCAAAAAAATGTTTTCCCCTGTAGAAAATACATTCAGCCCAAGAAGTGCCGCAGTGGTGCCAGAACAGCTGGCTGATTGGCAGTAACAGCAGCAATCTGCGTTCATCACAGCAGCCTGCCTGTGGAGCCAGAGGCAGAATGGGGCACATGGGCTGCTTGGGGGTCAGAGACTGAGTTTCAGAATGGCATATTGGGGGTGGGGGAGAAGAGGCGCGGAGGAACAGACTGGAGCGTGGGCTAGGGAGCCAGCATTGAGCCAGGGGCTGACTGGGATGGGGGCTCCAGGGCCATATGGGTACAGGGAGTGCAGGACCACATGGAGATGGGGAGTGCAGGGATAAGGACAGATGTGCCTGACTGAATGGGTGAGGCTCAGGGTCAGCCAAGGTCTGCATGAGGGAGGCTGGCTCCCCAACTCCCTAACAATCCCTCCCTTTCTATCCCAAAAGAAACTGTTCCCTATTTCTCCCACCTACACCCAACAACCCTCCAGGTTCGCTCCCAGGCTCCTTCCCTCTCTCTCAACAACTCTGTTACCCCTGACTCCCCCAAGCCTTTACACTGCTTCTGCAGGGTGTGGGAAATACAATTCTGTATTGTAGTTTAAATGAATTACTTAAAGTTCTGTATTAATGTGCCTAGTTACGAGTCTATTTGTCAAAAAAAATATCCTGAATCTTTTTTGTCTTTATTGTTACACACATACTTGCTGACAAGTATTTTAAAAGAAATTACCAAAATAATTAAAACTGGTGTGATTATTTTGTTATTTTGACAAAATATGAATAATTTTGTAGAATTTTAAAGCGTTGTGTGCATAATTTTTAATTTTTTTGGCGCAGAATTCCGCCAGGAGTATAACATCTAGACAGCATTACACTAAAATGCACTCACAGATATCTCACCCCCACAACAAACTCTTCCAATACGTAAGTTATAACCAAACATAATGCACTCTAGTTCCAGTCCATATCATACACAAAATCACTGACTCATAGCACAACTAAATTAAGATATATTCTATGGCTTGGTTAGCTATGATGAAAAATAATCACTGACAATAACTTAGCTGTACCACTCAGAAAATATCAAAAATAATTTTTCCTAAGCCATTTTCTTAGTTATTCTGGAGTTTATTTGGTTTATAACCCCAGGGTAAGGCTGAGCAGAGGGTAAAAAATCTGTTCTTGGAGATCTGGAGTCCTTCCCATTAAACATCTGAGCCGTCACAATACGTAACTACGATATTTTCCAAACATTCTGCTACATTATTTTAACAGTTAATGTTGAAAGAATCACAGAATCATAGTGATGTAGGACTGGAAGGGACATTGATAGGTCACCTAGTCCAGTGCCCACTATTGTAGACCATCCCTGTCAGGTGTTTGTCGAATCTGTTCTCAAAAAACTACAATGATGGAGATTCCCTAGCTAATTTATGCCAGGGTTTAACTACCCTTATAGTTAGGAAGCTTTTCTTGATGTCTAACCAAAATATCCCTTGCTGAAATTTAAACCCATTATTTTTTGTCGTCCTCAGTGGATAAGGACAACAATTTATCACCCTCCTCTTTACAACAACCTTTTATGTACCTGAAGACTTATGTGCCCCTTAGTCTTCTCTTCTCCAAACTAAACAAACCCATTTTTCAATCTTTCCTTGTAGGTCATGTTTTCTAGACCTTTAATCATTTTTGTGGCTCTCCTCTGGACTTTCTCCGATCAGTCCCCATCTTTCTTCAAGTGTGGTGCTCAGAACTGGACACAATATTCCAGTTGAGGCCTTATCAATGCTGAGTAGAGTAGAATTACTTCTTGTATCTTGCTCATAACATTCCTGCTAATACATCCTAGAAGGATATTTGCCTTTTTTGTGACAATATTACATTGTTGGCTTGTATTTAGTTTGTGATGCACTAAAACACTCAGATCCTTTTCGGCAACACTCTCTCCTAGGCCACATGCTGTTCACACTGGCACTTGTCTCAGCAAAACTTTTGTCTTTCGGGGGGGAAGGTGGATGAAGAGGGAGAGAATTAATACCTCTGAAAGACAAAAGTTTTGTCACTCAGTTGCCAGTGTAGTCATAGCCTTTGAGTATGTCTTCACTAGCGACGTTAAAGTGTAGCCAGCAGCACTTTAATGTGGCTGTGTAGTCGCAGCACCAGTGCTGGGAGAGCACTCTACCAGCACTATAAAATAACCATCCCTACAAGGGGAGTAGCTCCCAGTGCCGGGAGTGTGGCTTCCATTGCTGGTGCACTGTCTACACGGCCATCTTACAGCGCTGAAACTTGCAGCGCTCAGGGGGATGTTTGTTCACACCCCAAAAAAGATAGTTGCAGCATTGTAAAGTGGCAGTGTGGACAGGGCCTCACTGATGATTGCTGGGACCACCAGCCCCCACCCAGGGTTGGGCTCTATGCTTCTCTGGAGACGCTTGGGGCTGGTCTTCACTAATGCGGTCCCGGATCGATCATCTGGAGATCGATTTATCGCGTCTCATTAAGACGCGATAAATCGATCGCCTGCAGCTCCCCCATTGACTCCGGATCTCCAGCTTGCTGGGAGGCACAAGCTGGAGTCGACGGGGGAGCGCGCCGCTGACTGCCGCCGCTGTGGGGACAAGCGGTAAGTCGGCGGCAGATACGCAAACTTCAGCTACGTGATTCACATAGCTGAAGTTGCGTATCTGCCGTCGATCCCCCCCCCATAGTAAGGACAAGCCCTTGGTTACAACGCTGGAGGAGCAGACTGCTGGTGAGTTCCCCATTTCCCATGGGGTAGTGGGAATCAGGCTTTGGGCCTCAGTTCTGGGGTTGTGGAGCAGCAGGCTCCAGGGTTTCAGGCTCCAGCCACAGGGCTTTAGGCTCCAGCCCCCCAATTATTCCCCCAGCCCTATACCCTCCAACCCTCATTGTCCCTGGCCTCTTCTGCTTCCCCCAAACCACCATCTAGAGCTTGATTTGTCCCGAGGCTTGGCAGGGCTGAGTAATATCTGCTGTGAAAAGCGACATTTGCATGTCTGGTAATATTTTTCACAACAGACTAACTAGCTAGCAATAAATAAATTACAATGATTTGGGTGCGTATATGTGCATATTTATTTGTTTTTAGGGAAAATGTGAGAGTGGCACACTCTGAGGTGACCAAAATTTGTCCTGAGAACCCTGGTCTAGGCTATATTTCTATATAAGCAAAAGAAGATCTCCTGGTAAAGCCAGGGTGACCTCTTACCATACTTCCTATCTTGAAAGTTTGAGGTGTGTTTCAACACATCAACCAACTATAATTACGTTATAAAGACAAGCTTGAGAATACATAATCCTACTTTCAGGAGATTAAGCAATTAGACACTCAAACAGGCATGCACCAAATACAGTGTATCTGTCTTTGTACTGTACAGATCATAGATAATGGTCTCTGTTTAAACAGCATATTCTTCCACAATATGTCACTGTACTACTCACAAGTAATAAATCCATGGTATTGAGTCTGCATAGTTCATAGTTAATACTGGGAGTGTTTGTGTGAAGCAGAGCAGCTATTAGCCGAGCTCCATGAAGACGAGCATTCCCCAATGGCTCCTCCAGGACACCAATTGTAGTCAGGATTGACGTTTTCTACCACAAACAGAAAAAGGAACCAGATGTCAAAATGTCATTAGTCTGATTTTACATTCAGTTCGGCTTCATGTAAACCTCCTCTGCTACGAAAACTGTTTGATACCTAAGTCACCATTTCCTTTTACCCACTGAGTCATGTCCAGGGACCATACAGTAAGTGAAATTAAAGAACTTCTGAAACAAAACTAACAATATTCAGATAGTATTTTCTATATCAAATTTCAGAAAGCTACAACCACTAATGAGTAAATAGGAATCTTTATTATAAAGGGCTCATGACAGAAGTCTTGCCCTATGGGAAACATAACCATCTGTTGATAATATAACTATCCCAGGCGATTCATAGCAGATCAGCCCATTCAGGAATTCCAAAAGTCTATAATATTTGGAAATGTTTCCTTTCCACACATCCCTCCCCAAAACCCTAGTTACAATAAAACAATATCCTTAATGTTATTCAAATACAGCAACTCTGCCGCCAAATCCCACCACTTGGTACCTAGACATCTAAAGCTTAAAAATGAACTCTGAATTTCTCTTTGAGGGTTTAAGTTAATTTATTGTAGGATTTGGGGGTTTTTTAGTACATGATGCTTTTAGGTTAGCAAAACTGAAAATACCCAGGAGGTAAATCATCTTATACTGAGAGGAAAGAAAACCACTGAAATGCATGTTGTCAGCTACTGTGAACACAGGAAGGGCTGAGGTGCTTTACCTTGGGGGGATTGAGTAGAAGCTGGTGAAAATCCTTTAGCCGTGGTTCAATACCATGTAAGATGCTGCTATTGACAGTGTAAGACCTTTCAAATCCCTGAGAGAATGAGTCCATCAGTCCCTCCACTCTGTAGGGAGAAAGGTAAAACATAATATTCAAAATATGGACAAAACCATCAAGAGTAGTCATGCTTGACTTCATCAGAAACCCATCCCAGCCCTATTATCTGGCCTTGTAATTCCCTCTTCAAATTCACAGCTCTTTTCCAAGAGAAACTATTTATTGCTGACTGAAGTTTTAAATACTATGTAAATACAAATCCATGAAGCAGAGTGCGATGACAGCGTAAATTATTGCTTGCTCATCAGACTGAGGACAGCAAGGAAAAAGAATTAAAATATGTCCTTGTGTTTAACATTTCTGAAATATTTAAGCATTAAAGATGTATCAGGAAGTGTTAATACTGTACACAATTGTTAAACCTTATAACAAAACTTCAAGACGTTTAGCAAAAATAATGCAAATACACTAGCTGATACAGCTCCGATCACGTCAGTATTTCTGTGTGCACAACAAACATTAATGTATCCTAGAGAGGCAGGGAAGCATTATCTTCTATTTACAGATGAAGACGTGAGCCACAGAGAAATTAAGCGATTTTCCCTGAGCCCACACAAGCAATCTGTGGCAGAGCTGGAAACTGAATCCAGATGTCAAGTCACTGCCAGTGCCATAACCACAAAATAATTCTTGCTTCGCAAGCCTCCTGATGACCTTGCAAACCTACACTTCCTTCCGTCTGTTCTAAGCAAACAGGAAGGAGTTTCCGGTAGATGAGCAGTTCAGCTGAAAAGGATCTGGGGTTCCAGTCAATCACAAATGGAGTCAAGTCAACAATGTGATGTAGTTGTGAAAAAGGTTATTATCATTCTGAGGTGTATTAACAGGAGTGTTGCATGTAAGACAAAGGACATAATTGAACTGGTGAGGCCTCAGCTGAAGTAGTGTCCAATTCTGGGCATCACACTTTTGGGAAAGAGGTGGATAAACTGGAAACAGTCCAGAGGAGAGCAACACAAATGATAAAAGGTTTAGGAAACCTACCTACAAGGAAAGGTTAAAAAACTGAGCATGTTTAGTCTTAAGAAAAGACGACTGAAGAGGGACCTGATCATGGTCTTCAAATATGTTAAGGGATGTTATAAAGAGGATGGTGATCAATTGTTCTCCATGTCTACTGAACATAGGACAAGAAGTCATGGGCTTAATCAGCAGCAATGGAGATTTAGATTAGATAATAGAAAAAAAACATTCTAATTACAAGGGTAGCTAAGCTCTGGAACAGGCTTCCAATGGAGGTTGTGGAAGCTCCATCACTGGAGGTTTTTAAGAACAGGCTGGACAAACACCAGTCAGGTATAGTCTAGGTGGACTTGGTCCTGCCTCAGCACTGAGGGCTACATAGGATCACTTCTTGAGGTTCCTTCCAGCTCTAAATTTCTAGGATTCCAGTGCCCATTTATTGATTGGAGAGTTATTGGCCGACCTCGTGAGGCCCTTGCACTCAGCTTGGTGGCATTTTGAGTCTGGATGTAACCTGATAAGTTTTGAACATCTCATCTGATCAAACTGTCAGGGAATGATCAGAGCCCTATTGATTAGGGTAAAAAAGAGAAAAAACAAAAAGAGCAAATGGGAGCACAGAGCCCAAGGCATTTGGTTATCACAGCCACAGTTTCAATCACGTCTAATTTTTCTACAGATCAAAAACTGCTGATGGCAGAAATTAGCATATTCCAACAATACCGCTCTCTGAGAGATTGAAGGAGACAGAGAGGAAGGAAGAGGAATGGAAAAACATTTGGGGAAGGGGCACACACACAGTCCCTGACATGGAGAGAATGGATGATTCAAGTATGGGGGAATAGGGGTGTGGCAGAGGCCCCGACATGAGGGGAATGGGTGACTCTTGTACAGGGGGAGGAGGGTATGAGGATGCAAAGAGCCCTTGGCATGGAGGACAGAGGTTGGAGGCACACAGGGAGATTGTGGGGGGTGGAGGGATGCTAGGAGTTCCTGGTGTCTGCAGTGAGCTTGGCCTACAAACACAGTGAAGTGTTTCTCCCCTTAGTTATACCTCTTTCTCCCACCTTCTGTTTTTATTTAGATTGTAAGTTCTCTGGTGTAAAGATATGCTTTCCTATGTGTTTTCCCTTAGAACAATGCGGCTACAACCCTGAGATGCTACCTGGAAGCATTTATAAACCGCTTTTCTTGTATTTATTTTTAGGCAGCCCCTGAAAGTATGCCTGGTACTTATCTTTTGAACAAAGTCAAACTAGATTTTGAGCGGTAATATTTTCTTACTCAGAGGAGTAAACCTACCCAGAGCGCCTTGTCTCCAATAATGTTAATAAAATCTGAGTTCCATTCACTATGCAGTTTTCAGTCTGGTCTCCATCAAACATATTTTTCAAAAGCTGTTCCACGCATTCCTGCCTGTTAAATGACACACAGGAGTTAAAGAAAGGCATCAGAGACAGGGCCGGCTCTAGGATTTTTGCCGCCCCAAGCAAAACAAATTTCCCCCCCCCCCCCGCCCCTTTTTGCCTTTTACACATATTTACACTTTGCAATGCTTTTTTTTAAACAGTTTAAAAGCTTTAAAAAGTGAAAACTGAGAATTTGTAGTTAGAATAAGTAAATAAATAAATAAATGCTTTACTCGCCTTTACCACGGTTTGATTACTTTGAAAGTTGAAATGATTTAAAACAAGTTAAAACACAAGCAAAATATTCAATACCACATGCTAAACCACTGGCACCTATGTGATATGGAAATTGGCGCGAATAGCGCTGAGAGGGCGGCACAGTACAGGCAAGTAATCATGATTCCTGATTCAATTAATCAAAAAACGTTAACATTAACACATTTAGGCACATTCACATTATGAGTGACCGTGTCACAACATGACACAATATTTTTCATGTCACGCTCCTATCGCATTATAGGAGACTAGTGTAAAAGCCCGTGGACATGGGCCAATAGTAACGCGCTCCCCCCCCCCCCGCTCAGCCCTCCCACTCCAAGCTCGCCCCCCACTCAGCCCCCCCCCAAGAGTGCTCCCCGCTCAGCCCCCCCCACTCCAAGGGCCCCCCCTGCTCAGCCCCCCCCACTCCAAGGCCCCCCCGCTGAGCCCCCCTGCTCGTTCAGCCTCCCCTCCCCTCCCCTCCACGCCCCCCCGCTCGTTCAGCCTCCCCTCCCACCATAGCCCCCCGCTCGTTCAGCCTCCCCTCCTCCCCCCACAGCCCTCCTCCCCGCTCGTTCAGCCTCCCCTCCCTCCCCACTGCCTCCCCGCCCGTTCAGCCTCCCCTCCCCCCCACAGTCCCCCCTGCGTGTTCAGCCCCCCTCCCACCCACTCCAAAGCCCCTGCTCACTCAGCTCTCTCCCCCTCCCCCACTCCAACGGCCCCGGCTAGGCTGGGCGCAGCTGGCCGTGCCGTGCCCGGGCGCCTCCACCCTGCCGGCCTAGCACCCCCTTCCCGCGCCCCGCCCGGCCAGAGCCCCCTGCCTGTGTCTATTGCGCCCAGCCACCCTCCTACCCTAGGCCCCTGATCCAGACCCTGCTTCCCTCTCAGCGGCGTACGCGCGGTGGCCATGTTGTGCTGCCGAACTACACCTCCCAGCATGCTGTTAGTCCGGGCCATCTCTACTGCGCATGACGGCTTCACACAAACTTCTCCAACCGATTATTAAATAGGATTTTTCTGATCTTCATGTATTATTATTTTTTGGACATTGGTGGATTTAAAAAACAAAAACAAAAAAAAACGGGGGATGGTGCAGGAATGCCACCCCTGGAAATGTGCCGCCCCAAGCACATGCTTGCTTTGCTGGTGCCTAAAGCTGGTCCTGATTAGAGATACAATAGTTTGCAGTATTAATTGTTTTAATTTTGAAACTACCACTCTGTTTCTGAAATAAAGAAATAGCAATTCTTTGGAAGACAGATGAGGGGAACTCCCCTCTCAGTACCAAATATATCAGGCTGGACCTATGTCAGGTCTTGGAGTCTGCTTATCTAGGGCTTGGGCATGTACCTGATTACACCACCGACTCTCAGAACCAAAAGGTGACTATCTCACATGAGCAGAGGAATGCCTCTACATTATGAACTGCTAGCTGGCAAACTCCATGCACTCCATCTATTTAACTTATCAAAGAGAAGGTTAAAAGGTAACTTGATCACAGTCTATAAGTACCTGTACCGATTCCATGGAGAAGATATCAAATGCTACTGGGATCTAATCTATCTGCCAAGGGCATAATAAGATTAAATAACTGAAAATTAAAGTCAGTAGGGTTCAAACTGTAAATAAGATGCAAATTTTCAACGGTGGGGTAATTATCTACTGGAACAAATTACCACCAAGAAAAAGGGTTAAATCTCCACCTCCAAGTGTCTTTAAGTAAAGATTGAATGTCTGCCTAAGCAATATGCCCTAGCACCACCACAAGTCATTAGGCTACATGCACAAATCACCAGGGGAAAGCTGGTGGCCTGTTTTGTGTTTTAGGTCAAACTAGATAATCATAACAGTCACCTCTGACTTTAAAAACTAGAAATACACAGATGTGACTCTCCAACTCAGGCTTAGGGACTGACCAGCACAAATGTGGGCAGGTAGTATCTCTACTCGCCCAGTGTGCGGCAAACAGGTAAGCCTTGATTGCCCATTTCACGTCACTGTAGTCTAAGGTGTACAACAAACAAAAGACCGCTGCAAGACAATGTTTTGGTTGGCACTGTGCACTCTCTCACGCATCCATGATGATTTGAATGCAATCTCTAGTTCCACATCTGTGACCAAATCTCTTTTTGAGTCTATCCAGGTACCAAGTGAAAAGCATGTAGATAGGTCGCTAGTAGCCTCAATAATGGACGTCCCCTAGGCAGAGAGAGACTAAAGGTGTTATCAGATCAAAAACAACAAGGAGTCTAAATTAGTCAGTCCAGAGACATCCTGCGTAGAGAGGAAGTGACAGCAGTACCATTTGAGCATCTTAAAGAACTCGTAGGTCAGAAAGCACAAAGGAGGAGAGAGGTGGCACTTCCTTTTTCTTCTGCTTGAGCCACTCTTCTAGGAAGATGTGCTTCCTCTTCTCCTTCCTTTTACCTGGAGGATCATCCTAGGTGGACTTTTGGTTCTAAAACAGGCATCAGCATCGGAAGACAAGCCCAGAGTCAGTTCCAAGAGTTAGGGTTTTTTAGTGATTATCTTGGTTGAATTGGCACTTGAGCAAATATAACCCTTATGTTAGACTAAGAGAAGATCTAGTCTGAGGGCATGAGGGAAAGTACAGTTTGCTCCCTTCAGTAGCAAAGGAACCGAAGCAGTTAAAGTTATGAATTCCCTCATATGGAATAGATTGCTAACATCAACCTCATGCAAGATCTACCATGTGCCTTCTAACAGACCTGGCTTTCCAAGGCAGTTCTGCAGCTAACCGCTGAAGCGCCATATCCCTTGTGGGAATGCACGGAGGCTCTCAACTATTTTATTTTCTGTATAAATTGAAAGCTCGGATTCTGCAGAATTATCTGCATCCCTCCGCACACTGAGAAAGCTACCGACTTGACCAGACAAGTGAATGAATAGAATTTTCAAGCCCCAGTTAAACTCTCCTGGTTTTCATTTCACTACTTAAAGATGAGCTCCATTCAGTGAAACCCTCTTTTGGATTCCCCCACCCCTTTCTTGACAAAATAATTCCTCTTGACCTAAAAAAAAATCTCATGCTTTGTCTCAAAACTGAAGTAAATATTTTAGAATGTTTGATACAATTAGGAAATTATACACAAAACACTTGTTAGAAGAACAGTATTAAGGTTCCAAAATCAAACACCTAGAGCAGGGGTCTCCAAACTTTTCAGCCCGAGGGCCGCATTAACTATCAAGTAGCAGTTCGGGGGCCGACAACACACTCGAGGTCCAAATAAAAAAGAATCAAAACATGGATGTTGTTTTTAATTATTTATTTAATATTATTTTATTCAGTTATTATTTGCATATCTGTAATTTATCACATTTGTCCCGAACATTTCGCAAGGTAAATAAAAGTTGGCTGAATAAAAAATATCAATCATCAGCGAGGGAGGGGGAGAGGACACTGTTCGAGGCAGACCTCAGGCCTCTGCTCCATGCAAAATAAAACTTTTACCCCTGACATTCACAAACTTTATGTCAACGAGTTCCCTGACAGCAGGTTCAATGCTAATAAGACGACTGGCAACAGCTTCCACCAAACGTCTGAGAAGAACAAGTCCCCAAACTTACTCCAGGACCCAGGAAAACAGATTGTGACTGTTTTGTGCACAGACAAGCTCGCACCTTGTGAGAGCAGCGGAATGCGGCATTCCCCGAGGCCGCAGACAGCCCGTGCAATGCCCCCCTCCCTCCCCCCGCCTTGCTAATCCCTGTATTTCTTATTACACTAACAACCCTCCTTTGCACAAACCCGCTACTCCCGGCGGATTAAAGCTCCGCGGGGCGGTGCAATGGGGGAAGCCCCTGGCCAGTGCCCCGCTCGCACAGGAGAGAGGCGATCAGGCGGGCATTGTTCGGCGTTTTAACAACCCCCAGTTAACCAGCAAACAAGAATCTTCAACTTGACCTTGGGCAGGGGCTGTGCGCGCGGGCTAATCCGTCAGGCCGGCCCGGGACAGTGATGTATTCCCCGGGATTGCCCGGCCCGAGCGCTCTGGAGAGCGGCGTGCGCCTCCCAGCCCCAAGTCTGGGGGGAGGGCGCCTCGGGAGCCCGGCGCGTAAATCAGCCCCGGCTAGCGCTTGCGGGGCACGGAAAAGCTGTGGCCAGCACTGTTCCCATTAAACGCAATGGGGCTTTGCTTTGGCGGGGGAACAAAAGTCCTGGCAAGACGTCTTTGTGGCTAATTCAGTCAAAGGCGCAGCCCCGGTTCCCCCGCAGAAAGGTCAGTGGCGTTGTGTATGGTCCGCCGCGGGGGTGTTTTCACGGTGCAAACGGAACCAGCTGGCCCTGTCAGACCCTCCCCACCGTGGCTGCGGGACCGTCCTACACCTGCGAGGGCTCCCGGCTTCCCAGCCCTGCCGCCGCTTAGGCTTCTTCTTCCCCCCACTTTGCCAGCCTGGTTCAAGCCCTTCCCGGGGCTTTCCAACCTCCTGGGTGCCTGGCAAAGGGGCTCCCAGGCGGCGCGCTCCATGCTCGAGGCGCTGCCGAGCTATTGCACGAAACTTCCCCGCGTCTGTGTCAACGGCAGGACCCTTGGCTAACCCGGGGGCAGCCCTAGCTCCTCTGGCGGGGGCTCGGGCTGGTGCGGGTTGATCTGCAGTGCAGGGAGCAGGGCGCAGGTCCGCAAGAGGCGCCTCGTCCCCGCTGCTCCATTGCCCGCGTCTCAAAACGCCGCACTCCGGCCGCACAGCCGATTATCCAGCCAGGGGCTGACTCCGGCTCCGGCCAGCCGGGGAGCCCCGAGCTCTCGCTCTCCCTGGCGGGAAGGCGGGGAGCGGGGGCAGTTGGGTCGCGTTTCCCAGCGGACTCCCGGCTCTGTGCGCGCAGCGCGGGGCGGTAGCGGCAGGTCCGCAGAGTCAGTTCACTGGGCTACGATTTAGTTTTTAGGGGCTATTTTGTTGCTCTCCGAATCGCTCGTCCCCTGCTCCCGCGGCGGACACACGGAAGTGCGCGGAGCCCACCTACCCCCCGCGTGGCTCCGGCTGGGAGAACCCCTCTGGGCGGGAAGAGCCAGCCGGGGGAGCACGCCGCGACTCCCATCCCTGAGCTCTGTCTGGGGGGGCCCAGGCGGCTCTCCCCAGCCAGGCTGTCCGCTTTGGGCTCCCGGGCTGGGCTGGCACGTCCCGCCCTGCCCCGGGCAGGGAACGCGCCTCTCTCGCGCTCTCCAAGCAGCTCAGTGCAACAGGTTGCCCGGAGCAGGTGCACCGGCGGGGAGGGGGCGAGTTGGCGCTGAGGGCAAAGGCCCAGCGGTCCTGGGGAGCCGGCCCGGGGGGTGCTGCTGCTGTGCCGGGAGCAAGTCCCCCCACGCTGGCGCCCCCAGGCTCACGCGCCCGCCCCTGGCCAGGGAGCTGCGCCGCTGGCACCACGGCATCCAGCGAGCTCTGCCGCCGCCGCCCCTGCGGGGAGGGGGGGGGACCCTGCTCTGCCCCCATGGCGGCGGCGCCGGGGGCTCCTTACCCCGGGAGGGATGGTCGGTGCCCTGGCGGATCCTTCGAGGGTGCCCCGGCCGCTGCCCCCGAGCCTCCCCAGCGCCTCCCGCGCCCCGGCCCAGCCCTGCCTTCCACGGGCCGGATGAGAGGGCCTCACGGGCCGCATCCGGCCCGCGGGCCGTAGTTTGGAGACCCCTGACCTAGAGGAAATGCCAGAACTCAGGTTGCCTGTGCAACCTCAATTTGGCCCCTCTGGGCTTATATTTTTCCATGGGGCCCCTTTCTTCTCAGTGCAGAGCATGGGCTGTGCTCTGGAAATGGTTGTGTAGTGAAGGAGGCTGTTGTCTGTAGGACCCCACCTCATGTGTCTTAGAAATTGGAAGGTGTGTAGAGAATGATGCAGAGGATTGCAAGAGGAGACAGGATGGTCTCATAGATAAGGCAACTGAATGCCACCCTGAAGAACTGAATTCTATTCCAGTCCCTACCATAGAGTTTCTATGCAATACTGGACAAGTCACAAACTAAAATCTTCACAGGTGGCCACTAACTGTCATGGTGTTTCACAACACACCTGGGGCCAGATCTCTAGAAGTGCTGAGTGCTCCCAACTGAAGTTGATTGCAGCTGTGCTAGAGAAATGCTAATTATGCTTGAAAATCAAGCCCTAGAGGTCTCAAGTTTGGCACCCAAAATTAATGGACAGTTTTGGCTTTAAACTGTCTGAGCCTCAGATCCCCAGCTGTAAAATGGGGCTATTACCCCTCAATCTCATAGGGGAGTTATAATTAATGTCTATGAAGTAATCAGACACTATGGTGAGAACATTACCACCATTACCTTCTTCTCAGTTCTCTTCTGTTTGTCACTCTCAAAAGTGGTGTCTTTTTTTTATTAGTGTAGGCTTTTCAGGGGAGAGACCACGTTTTCCTGTGTCTTTGTACAATGCAAAAGTACAGTAAGGCTTGACTGGGGCTTTTGGATGGTTACCATAATGTAGCAACAATAAATATCATTAGTTAGAACAATTGTGAGGAGTGTGGCAAAGGTCTGAGATTATTTACTGCACAGTTCATGCCCCAGAAAATTGATCAGGAAATAACATTCCCACTAACAGTCATTTTCATTTAGGAATACTCCTCTGACATGTACTTACGATTCCAGTGCTGTGAGAAGCGGGTCAGGCTCAGATATCTCCTGTAGCTGGTTACCCTGGTCTCTGCTCAGTCTTATGATATCACATAAGGTCTGGGAAGCATTTGATTGCCTCTGTAAACAATGTCAAAGGTCACATTTAAGTACTAACTGCACAGCTGGGTTCATCATGCCCTTTAAAGAAAATGTAATGCAGCTAGGGTGACCAGACAGCAAATGTGAAAAGCCGGGACAGGAGGTAGGCGGCAATAGGAGCCTATACAAGAAAAAGACCCCAAAATCGGGACTGCCCTATAAAATCGGGACATCTGGTCACCCTAAATGCAATTGGGATAGAAGAGAGAACAGCAGTCAGCAATGCATGGAACTAAGCAAATAAGAATCCCTCAGCTCCAAGTCAGCAGTATTCCAAGATAACATGGAAGATCAGATATATTCTGCCTTAATTAACTAGCTTTCAATCAAAGTTTATATCTTCATAGTACCATTCGTATCAGCAACATAATTAATAGAAAGATTTTAGAATCAAAGAAAGGGTTTTCTTTAACTCGTAAATTAAAATAAACTGTAAAATTTCAAAAATTAGGTGTTTTTCCCTTTCCTTAGGTCAAGACTGTTACTACAGATGTTTCATCTTTGCTTATTTCTACTCAGTAATATTTCTTCCTTAAAAATATAAAACACACAAAAGAGTTCTTAGACAAAATTCCTTAAATACCACGGGTTTGTGTTACAAACATTTAGTTGCAATATTTTTTTGCTTGTCTGTCATACTAGCTATCTGGCTGCTAATCCGAGCCATTTGTTTAGACACTCTTCAAGGCCGTCTTGATACTGTAACCCTCACCTATTCAACAACATCGCTAAAGATATCCAAGTTCACAAACTAGTCGTTTCCCATGTACTTTCACAAAGGGATAACTTCTCATGTGATGACATCAGAATTTGACCCCTTCCAGTAAAAACACAACAAGGAAATCATTATACACCCATTGAATTCATTTTGTTGCTGACCATTGTGCTGATGTATTGGTGAACAACCAGATCAAATACAACTAGTGAAAACAGAGATTGAAAATTACCCTAATGTTTTCTGGTCTTAACTTTTCAGCACCAGTGACTGCAGTCAGGATACCCAGATCTGATGGATTCATGTCTAAATTCCAAAGTCAAGGTTATATGCTATATGAAAATGTCTGAAAAAAATAAATCATTTGAGCTGTCCTTTTTTATCTGGATAATCTAATACTTGGGCACTTTTCTTGCACAGGCTCAAATAAGTGCCTCTTGTTGATTTTAATAGGCTATTAAAACAAAAATGTTGCTTTTGATTTAAAAAATTAGCTAAAGACCACTACTAGCCAGTTGTCAAAGTCTTTCAATAACATACTCCAAGAAGCACATTCTCAATAAACTCCATTGAATCATCGATTGTAAGGATTCCATCTAAATGCATACCCCCATACAGAGCATAGCTTTGAATAATCAGAAAACAAATGACTAGAGAAAACCCCTTTTAACTGATCTCAGGCACAGTACTCAAAAGAAGAACAGCACTTCCCCACATATTCTCCATTACTATTCTCTTCCCATTAGCATTCTTCCAAGAGTTAGAGAAGGAGTACTCGGAATTCCCTCTGCTTATAGACCTCTTATTAAGTTTACAAAATCAGACAAAAAATAAATGATTTCACACTCACATCCTCATCTTGGCTCGAATGGATCAGCTCGACAAGTCTCTGAATTACTTTTGCTTCGTTAAGCCACTGAGGAGAAAGGAAAGAGTCCCTGGTTTGAGATCACATAACTTGGTCAGTTGCTACTTACACAAGCACTGCTTAGCATGGGATACACAGAGTAAGGAAAATTAGTCTCCATCTATTTCACAGTCCACAAGATATAAACACTCCTCTCCACTTCCTCAGTGCTAGAAATTGTTGTGTGTTAATTTGTACTGACCAAGTAACATCAAGCTTTAGCTACATATTGTCCCTGCAACAACTGCCAGACCAAGTCAATAAATTTAATGGGAGTTGAAGCCAACTGAGATGGATTTATTATGTTTCTTAACACAAATATTATGGAACCACAGAAAACAGAGATGAGTAAGACCTATTAGATCCTTAGATCAATTTCCCGCCCGATGCAAAATTGTTTCCTATCTCTAGTTTTATATATAACAGATTCATAGATTCCAAAATCAAAAGGAATCACTGTGATAATCTAATCTAACCTTCTGTATAACAATACAGACCATAAACTTCCCCACAATAATTCACAGAGCAGATATTTTACATAAAAATATCCCATCTCGAATTTAAAATGGTCAGTGTTGGAAAATTCACCACAACTGTTGGTGAATTGTTCCAATGGTTAATTACTTTCACTGTGAAAAATTTACACCTTACTTACACTCCAATCTGAATGTGTCTAACTTCAACTTCCAGCCACTGGAGAGTGTTAGACCTTTATCTGCTACACTGAAGAGCTCATTATTAAATATTTGTTCCCCATGTAGGTAATCAAGTCACCCCATAACCTTCTCTTTGTTAAGCTAGATAGATTCAGAGCTTTGAATCTATTGCGATAAGGCATGTTTTTGAGCCCTTCTGTCATTCTCATGGCCTGAGATTTATAGATTGTAGAGCATAAAGGGACCACTGTGATCATCTAGCCTAACCTCCTGCATAACACAGGCAAAGAACTTCCCTGAATTAATTCTTGTTTGAACTAGAGCAGATCTTTCAGAAAAACGTCCACTCTTGATTTAAAAGTTGCCAATGATGGAGAATCCACCACAACCCTTGGTAAACTATTCCAGTGGTTAAAATGCAAATTTTTAACCATGAAGGTAATTATTTCCAATCTGAATTTGTCCAATTTCACTTCCTGACTATTGGAGTAAAGATCAAGATATAAGCAGACAAGAGAGTAACATCTTCAGAAAACACTGAGCAAGTTAGTCAAGAATGTGGTTCCCTGTCTGAATCTTAACTATGTTTATGCTCAAACTGAACTTATTGATTTGGGTTTTAACATGTGCTTTCTTTCTCTTTCCTCTTCAGCCCAGTGTGGAGCTGTTCTAGGGTTACTAGATCCCAGCAACCTGCTCCCCTCTCCAGGAGGCATCATTCCCCTTTAATACCAGCTTAACCTTTATTAGGACAGACTTTTACAAAGCCCCTTCTCTCCCAGCCACCATCAACAACCAGGAAGAAAGTAAGAGGTGAGCAAGTGGATTACAAAGGAAACATTTCCTATCTGCGAAGTCTATACGATCAGGAAATATTCTCATAAGGAAAGTGGACACAGTACTCTAAAATATATTGTCATAATAATTCTGCATTGGCTGAGGGGAAAGGACAAGATCCATAAATCTAGTTATATGGCCCCCAACACCATACTATCATGTGTTTATAGATGGACCCGAAGCTCCATTTACATTACAGAAAAGAGTTAAAATTTTCAGTTGCCACAACAGTGCTGCTAGGGCAAACTTGATCTTCCCACTTTCATAAAAAGTGATCCTCCTTTGGTGTGGGACCTTGGTCCAACCCTTTATCTCCTCCTACCTCTCCAACTATTGCCCTATCTTATTCTCTTCACCACCCAAACCACCAAACTAACCAACCATGCCATCTATAACCATTATACCCAAGGTCCTCTCCTCCAACTTCATCTCCAACTTGACTTCTGCCCTCTCCACTCCTCTGAAACTATTCTTACTAAAGCTTCTAGTGACTTCTTCCTAATCAAATCTCAGGAACTCTAACTCCATCCTTTTTGATCTCTTAGCTTCTCTGAACACTACTGACCATTCCCTAACTGTTCAAAAACCTGCCCTCCCTTAGTTTGTACAATCCCATCTGCTCCTAATTATCCTCTTACTTCCCTGTTCATTCCTTGTGTCTCTCATTTGGAGTCTCCCTCCTCTACCCATTTTCCTTTATCAGTGGGGGTCCCTCAGGTACCCTCCTCCTCCATCTATACCCACTTTCCAGGACCTTATCTGTTTAAGTGGCTTAAACTACCATCTTCATGCTGACGATTCAAATTTATCTCTGTACCCCGACCTGTCACTACCTATCCAAATCCCACATTTTAGCCAGTTTCTTGTGCAAGTCCAGCAATCATCTTAAACTCAACATGGCAAAAAATGAGCTCCCTTTCTTGCTATTGATATTACCACTATCCTCCCACTCAAGCTCATAAAGTAGGCAGCTTTGACTTCACTCTCTCTCTCTCTTTAGACCCATATATCCTGGCCATATCCAAATTTTGTTATTTCTGTTGCCATAACACTTCCGAGAAACAGCCTATTCTCTTTGTCCACACAACTAAAACTACCATTCAAGTCCTTATTTCCTGTCTTGACCTCTTCTCTCTGCCCTACCTGACACTCACATCACACAAACAAGCACAACCAAAACCCTGCTACTAAGACTAACCTGTCATTTTAATCAAGTCATTCCCCCTTCTTTATGTTTCTCCATTGGCTTCCCTTTCTCCAGTGTGTTTCAAAATCCAATTAATGGTCCTTTCCTTCAAGGCCCATCCCAATTTCACTAATCCCAATTTATCTGATCTTGTATTTTAAACACATAATTCTTTCCTCTCTATTCCACAAAGGATGCCAGCATCTATCTCCTGACTGTTCGTTTGTCCTATATATACCTCCACTCTCTCTACCACATATGCATTGTATAGCACATGGTGACCCAAAGTTGCAGCTTGGGATAATAGCCTGATACCTTACCAATCTTTTTGATGTGGCAGGAAATCCCTTTCCTTGTATTACTCTCTCTCAGGGAACATGAAGAGGGATATAGAGATGTAGCTTGTCTAGGGAAGCTCCTAAGCCTAGTTTCACAGTACACTGTACACTCTTACCTGAGAGAATCTATCATCTAATTTTTGTTTGTTTAGCTGGTTTTGACTATTTGATTCCCTATCTCTGATTTGGGCTGTTCACCTTCCTCCCTAAAAAGGAAGACGAGCTCCCCCTTTTTTGCGGGGGAGGAATATTCATGCCTAGAGGAATCAGCACATTTCCATGGTCCAATATTTTCTGCGCTGATCGGCCATACTGCACTTCATGAAGATGAGCAGGTGGACCAAGCCTTGATTTTAGTATTCACTAGCGAAAATACCCGGCGTTGCTCGGGTCCATCGGAGGTGGGGAGGGGGCAGAGAGCTGAGCGAGTGCGGGGTCCGTTGGAGGGGGGAGGGGGCAGAGCGCAAATCTGACACCCCCACCTCACCCCCCCCGACCAAACCCGACACCCCCACCTCATTTACCCCTCGACCAACCCCGACTCACATTTTCACCCCCCCAACCAAACCCAACACCCCTACCTACCACCACAAACCAGACACCCACACCTCACTTACCCCTCGACCAACCACGACCCCCCTCCTCACCCCCCAACCAAGCCCAACCCCCCCATCTTACCCCCCCACCAAACCCAACACCCCCTGACCAACCCCAACACCCACCCCTCACCCCTCACCCCCCCGACACCTTCCCCCCCCGACCAAACCCGACACCCCCACCTCACCCCCGACCAAACCCGACACCCCCACCTCACCCCCCAACCAAACCCGACACCCCCACCTCACCCCCCAACCAAACCCGACACCCCCACCTCACTTACCCTCCGACCAAACCCAACGCGGGTCCGTCGGAGGTGGGGAGGGGGCAGAGAGCTGAGCAAGTGCGGGGTCCATTGGAGGGGAAGGGGGCAGAGAGCTGAGCGAATGCAGGGTCCATTGGAGGGGGTATTATGACATCATAACTATGTCACAGAGAACAGCAGCTGCCCAGCTGATGTGATTGGCCTTTAAAGAATTTCACCCCTGGGGGGCGTCAGAGGTGAGATTTGAAAAATTTTCGACTCTTACCCAGATTAGGACCCTAAGACCTATAACTGTACCAAATTTCAAGTCTCTAGCTCAAACAGTGTGGAAGGAGTAAGTGCACATACATACATGCATACACGCATACACCATTTGACTTTTATATACAGTGAAACCTCGATTTAACAGACTAATTCGGGCGAGGGGGGTGTCCGTTAAAGCCGAAAGTCCGTTATTTAATAATTTTTTTAAATCATTAAATAGGCACGGGGCTGCTTGGGCGATCGGGTCAGCTGCCTGGTCAATTTCACCTGAAATTGACCAGGCAGCTGACCCGATCGCCCAAGCAGCCCCGCGCCGGCTCCCCCCCCCTTCCCCCCACCTGGGGAGTCCTCTGCGGGGAGCCGGGCTGACAGCTCCTGCCCGGCTCCCCGGGGCGGGAGCCGGCGGCCCCCGAATAACGGATTTCGGATGCATCGGGAATTTTGTCCGTTGCATCCGAAGTCCGTTAAATCGGGGTCCCTTAAATCGAGGGTTTACTGTATAGAGATTTATGTCCTCTTTAGAAGCTTGTCCCCATGAGCCTGCTTCTGAGGAGGGAGCAAAATTGGGCTCGGAGATTGCTCCAGAAATATTTCATTGTTTTATCAATCTCCCTGTCTGTGAAGAGGCTGGGCTTATTAGTTTTCCCTCTTCCACATGGGCCCTTTATGGGGGTCTCTCGAGAAATCTATTGGCCTGGGGTTTACTGATGGGCTTCCCAGAAGCTCTAGCCCTTTCTGTGCATAGGATCCCCATGGGCCAGCCAGGTCTGTTTTTCCCATGAACGTCTCAACCAGGAATATGAGGAGCCTTTTATTGAGACAAACGTCTGAAATAAAGTTTGGAAATTCCCCTCAGAAAAGCACAGCAGCAAGAAGTCTTGTTAAGCCTGTCACTCACTGGGGGCTCAGGAACAAACGAAAGGCACTTCCGGAGATGGGGCATTCTTGTTGCCAGTGACTGACAGGACTAATTCTGCTCCCAACCTACAAACAGGCTGACGTACCCATTGCACCAGATCTGTGGATCTTAGCACAAGGAATAAAAATGTGTTTTTAGAAGAGGAGTGAATTTACTCTTGTATTACTTGAAACTGAGTATAATATCTCCTCAGAAATGCTTCCCCCGCCCCCCACCATCCCCGCTCCAACCACAGAGAAACGTTAAGCAAGGCTCACGTTTAATACTTCCTGCCGTAGAGGTGCTGGTTCCACGCAGCTGATCAGACGAAGCAGCAGGTCCATCATTGCAGATGTATCAATATGCTTTAGTACCAGGCTAATAAATTGGTCTTTTTTTCTCAAAAATGCAATCACCTTTAAAAAAAATGCAACATGAGTTTTGTGTACAATACATGGACGTGACGTCACAGAGCTCTCAGTACTCCTCAATTTGTGTTTCAATCAACCAAACAATGAGAAATAGCTAGGAGGATAAATAATTCTTCTTGAGAGAGAATAGGGAAGCAAAGGAACATCTGACTGCAAGGAAATGCCAAATAGAGCTCCATTAACAGTCCTTTGTCATGTCCCAAAGAAATCCTATTCCATTGAGATATATGGAGATTGAAGACACTGGTGAAGCTGAAGATTTTTTAATCCCACTAAAGCTCCTTCGTATAAAATATCTCCATGTTAAAAGGGAGTAAAATTTGGAACGGAATTAACTCATCTCCATGATACTGTATTGCAAATATTCCAACCCTCTTTGGTTGTACACACAATACATGTATGACAAGTTTATATGTTAAAATGTTAAAGGATGGGCATACGTGCAATACCCCAGACACAACTGCCCCCTGAAGTAAAAGTGAAAGCTATGCACTAGTTGCTCAGTGCACAAACAATTCACACACATCAAAATGATAGGGTTAATAAGATGCCTTACAAAATCCAGGCTCCATTTCCAATTCCAGCAATCCACACCAGAGCTATAAATTTATAGCTAAGCATCTTCCTCCTCTGGGGAGGAGGCAAGAAATTGCCAGTTCAGTGCTCGTACAACCACATCACTAGTAATCAGTGTGTTTGTATCGAAACAGACTCAATCACTACCTGTTCAGTTTTTCTTGCAATGAGATTCCCAATAGTCTTGCTGAAGAAACTGGCAAGCAAAGGGTTCAAAGGCGGCTCGTGATCCAAGAACTCATACAGGATATTCAATAAAGTTTCATCCCCTCCTAGCTTGTCATTGATCTGTGGCACATCAGAGGTCAGGAGTTCACAGGCTGTATTCGGATATCTAGAGACACAGAACCAAAGCAGCAACTGAACGTGAGATTAGACCTTTCTACAAATTCTTACAAGACAGTTGAAATAATAATTCCTATGAAATAGAGCCACAACACACATCTCTCAATCCATTTATGATACAATAACTCACTTCAGAACTCCCGCTTCAGATGGGTATCCTGAAGCAATGTTCAATCCAAATCCAATCTGCCTCCCTACAAGTGACCCACAGAGGCTCTCTTAGGAGATCCCAAGAGTGGACCAGCACACTGAGAGTTGGGACAAGGGGGACAGCAACATTCACCCCTGACCAGTATCTGTAGCTGCATTTAGGCCAGCAGAATGATTCTCCTTCCCCAAAAAAGGGGCGAGAGATGGCCTGACAATGGAGAAGTGGGAGTACTCCTGAGGAGATGAATAGGCCAGTGATAGCAATGACAGTGCTGAGATCCCTTCAGAGCTACCAGCCCATCCCATGCCACTTTCCAAAGGAACTCTGTGGTCACAAGAGAGGGAGAAGATATAGAAGCTGTGGGTTTTTCTATCTGAATCCTATTTCTGCTACTAGCAGAACTGGTGGGTTTTTTCCTTCCCAACCCCATCTCCGCACCCTGGCCGCAAAACTGAGTTTATATTTTTTTTCCTGAGAATACACTGTGAAACAAACTAAGACAATTTGGGAAAGAAACATAATACATGCTCCCTTTGTAAGTATGTATATTTATTCCTCAAATAAAAAATGGTACACACATCTTCCAAAGGAAGCCCCTGGAATTCTATAAGATACAAGAACAGGATAATAAAATCCCTCGCACTCTGTTAAAAAAAAGCCTATCACTCTTTTGTATCATAAGATCCTGACCAACTTTTGCCAACTTACTTGCTTTTTCAGCACCTAGCCTATTACAAAGTTTTGACCAAATCAATCCAAATATGCTAACTAATGAAAAATCTAAAAATAAAAATACACAAAAATGAACTAATGCTCAGTGCGCTGGGCAGCAGTACAGTTCTCTTAAGAACTAACAAAACTATTTGCTTCCAGTGGAAGAAGAGAAGGGAGGGGGGAAAATCCAATGAAACCAGAAGCTGGGAATGAGCGACAGGTGATGGATCACTTGAGGATTACCTGTTCTGTTCATTCCCTCTGGGGCACCTGGCATTGGCCACTGTTGGAAGACAGGATACTGGGCTAGACGGACCTTTGGTCTGACACAGTATGGCCGTTCTTATGTTTTTAAAACAGACAGAACATTTTCTATTCAAACTGTTTCATTAAAAGAAAATACTATGAAAAAACTTAAACAAAACAACTGGTTAGCTTCATAGCAATACCTATTGACTATTTTCTAAGTCAGGGGTCGGCAACCTTTAAAGAGGTGGTGTGCCGAGTCTTCATTAATTCATGGTTTCATGTGCCAGTAATACATTTTACATTTATAGGGGCAGGTGGAGGGAACCCCAGACTGGCAGCGCGGGGGGCAGATGGGAAGGGGTAGAAGGGAGTGGGGATGGTGATGGAGAAGATGGGAATGGTTATGGAGGGGCAAACATGACACAGGTATAAGGGAGTGGGGGAGGCAGTGAGAGGAGCCAATAGGAAGAGAAGGGTAAAAGGGCGAGGATGTGGGGGCAGATGGGAAGGGGCAAGGTAGTGGAGGTGGTAGTGGGGCAGATGGGAAGGGAGACAGTGGGGGATAGAAGGGAGTGAGGGAGGCGGTGGAGCAGACAGGAAGAGGGAGTTGAAGGGAGAGGGTGTCTAGGGCAGATGAGGCAGGGTGGGGCGCAGATGGGACTGGAAGATGGGCGAGGCAGTGGGGAGACAGGAAGTGGGTGGAAGGGAGGCAGTATAGGGGGTAGACAGGAAGGGAGTAGGACAGTGGTGTGGCGGGTAGATAGGAAGGGGTAAAGGAGTGGGGGGGTAGATGGGAAGTGAGTGGGGAGAGGCGGGCAGGGGGGCTGCAAGGATTCAGAGGGGGAGTGAGTGGTGGGTTTTGGGGACGGGACGCTGCTCCTCTCATGTACAGGGGGATCTGGGGGTGAAACTGAGGAGGGACGGAAGCAGACTTCCCCTGACCTGAAGCAGGACTGACAGAATGGGCGTTCTGACGTGCCCTCCCCCCATTTGGGCAGTGACGGAAGGGGGGAATTGCCGCTTTCCCTGCACACGGCTCTACGCCAGTGTAACTCTGCACAGCCCTCCCCTCCCCCTCTACTGTTCCCAGGCACCGCACTGACGCCCGCCTATAGGGGCGGCGGGCAGAGCAAGCGTGCGGGGAACCCAGCGGCAGCCCCCTCACTGCGCTCCCTCCGTGGCATGTCGTCCCCTGCCCAGGTGGCTTCTTGTGCAGGAGGTGGTGGACAGTGCCAGTGATGTTCTGTCCTCCCACGGCCCTAGCTCTCTACATCACCCTGCGCCCCCTCCTGGCCAGAGGCTGCGGTGCCCCAGGGCTTGATCCGGCGGGCGAGGGATTGGCTCCTGCTAGATACGCAGGGTCAGTCCTGTGCTCCCCACAACGGAAGACGGTGCGCGGCTGCCAGTTCCATCCAGTTCCATCCATCCTAGCATGCAGCGGGCTGAGTGGGGTCGGGAGCCGGCTGGCAGTAGCGTGCCACTGAAAAGCAGCTCGTGTTGCCAACCCCTGTTCTAAGCATTTACTCCTCAAGACTTCTGTTTTATGTGTCAAGTATACTCTCTGCAGATTAGGAAGCGACAGTCACTGCTGGTGCTGACTGTGTGCACACTATTACAAATGTATCTGTAGACTTCTACTTTGAGACAACTATAATAGATATTAAACTTACATTACAGCTCCCACTGAAAATATTTAACCAAAAATGCAGCTCAGCATCCTTTACAAGCCAGGATAAGGGCTCCAAGATTGCTCTTCTATGTGTGATTGAATAACTTATAAAAGTTCCACGGGGCCCTTTGTGGAATGTTGGCAGCTTCAAAGGAGGGTTAATTATTCAATTTAAGCCCCAACAGGCATAACTGAGAAAGGTCACAATTGTTACTACCCCCAATTATCTTTACAGGCTATGATTCTCCAGACACTAAGACAGAGCCCAATAAATCAGTGGTGACACCAGGAGAATAAAAGGAAAATGTCAGCACTTCCATGTCAGTGGCCTGTGTGTCTCCAATTTAGAAGACAAAAGACATCCAAACAGGATGTTAGGAATCATTAAAAAAGGGATAGAGAATAAGTCGGAGAATATCTTATTGCCCTTATACAAATCCATGGTGCGCCCACATCTTGAATACTGCGTACAAATGTGGTCTCCTCATCTCAAAAAGGATATACTGGCACTAGAAAAGGTTCAGAGAAGGGCAACTAAAATGATTAGGGGTTTGGAACGGGTCCCATATGAAGAGAGATTAAAGAGGCTAGGACTTTTTAGCTTGGAAAAGAGGAGATTAAGGGGGGATATGATAGAGGTATATAAAATTATGAGTGGTGTGGAGGAAGTAAATAAGGAAAAGTTATTTACTTGTTCCCAAAATAGAAGAACTAGGGGCCACTCAATGAAATTGGTGTGCAGCAGGTTTAAAACAAATAAAAGGAAGTTCTTCTTCACACAGCGCACAGTCAACCTGTGGAACTCCTTACCTGAGGAGGCTGTGAAGGCTAGGACTATAACAGGGTTTAAAAGAGAGCTGGATAAATTCATGGAGGCTAAGTCCATAAATGGCTATTAGCCGGGATGGGTAATGAATGGTGTCCCTAGCCTCTGTCTGTCAGAGGGGGGTGATGGATGGCAGGAGAGAGATCGCTCGATCATACCTGTTAGGTTCACTCACTCCGGGGCACCTGGCATTGGCCACTGTCGGTAGACAGGATGCTGGGCTAGATGGACCTTTGGTCTGACCCAGTATGGCCGTTCTTATGTTCTTATGTTCAGTTACCTACTTGTACAGTCACTATTGTTCTTTGATGTGGGTGCAGGCATGTATTCCACTCAGGTGTACACGCACCCAGAGCACCAAGCCGGATAACTTTGCCCAGCAGTATCCATAGGGCAGCCCTGTGCCCTCCTACCCAATAACCCCTCCCCTGGATATTTAAGGGTACCACAGGCTCCGATCCCCACAGTTCCTTCACAGCGAATGTCAAGAGTTGGGGCTCCAATGCAGTGGGACTGGAGGGCAGGTCGTGGAATACACGTCTGCACTCATCTCAAAGAACAATAGTTACTGTACACATGTAGGCAGCAGTCTGTTTTTCTTCTTCGAGTGGCTCCAGACGTGTACTTCACTCAGGTGACTCACAAGCTATAACAGTAGGTGGTGGGGACTGAAGGTTACTTAAAGAACAAATGCTGAACTGCCTTTCCAAAGTTTACCATTGCTTCTAGGTCAGATGCAGTATAACAGCATGTGCTCAGTAAATATACAGAAGTCCTGGTAGAATGCTACTGATGTCACTTGGTCACTCATTGAATGTGCCTGTAACCTCTACAGAGAGAGGATAATGGAGCAATCTCATATGCTGGACTATGTAAGCACTTGCGGCCACATGGCCTAGCAACTTGAGGAATACATGGACCATAGCTGAAGGTTGAGATTGGAGTGCTAGACATAGGAGACAAATTGCTTGAAATCAATTGTTAGCAGAAAAGCTCTCGAACTCAGAGACTAGTAGGGCACCAGTGAACTCAATGTTTTGAGTTGGTATTAACATCAGACGCAAATAATCAAAGAGACATAGTGTGAACTGGACATGACTACAGGACTTGTTCTCTGGACTTGACTCTCATTAACCAATCATCCAGGGACAGAAGGACATGAATCTCTCTTTTTCTGAAATATTCTGCTACTACAGTCATACATTTGGTACATACCCACAGAGCAGAAGACAGGCCAAAAGGAAGCACACTATACAGATAATGCTCACCAGACTCTAGAAATCTCATATCTCCTGTGGCTTAGAAAAATCTCCTCACGAAAGTAAGCATCCTGAAGACTGAGGGCAGCAAATCAGCTGCTGTGATTCAAAGATGGAAAAGTAGTCACTAGGGTAACCATGCGAAATCTCACATATTTGATGTACTTGTTAAGACTGTGGAGATTAAGGATCGGTCTCATCCTCCCAGGGATTTGGGGAATGAGGAAGTACTAAGAGTAGAATCCCTTTCCCCAATCCTGAAGAGGAACTTCCTATATGCCCCCAAAGTCTGGAGAGCTTGCACCTGGTGAAGAAGCAGGGACTTGAGAGGGGGTCCCTGAAAAGGGATGGGGCAGGATGGTGGGAAGGGGAATGGACAGGAATGGAATGACATAACCCAGTTTCACAGTACTTTGGACCTTCTTGTCCATAGTTATCTACTCCCAAGCCTTGTGGAAGTGAGACAGTCTAACCCCAGACAGAGGGGAAATGGCTTGAAACTTAACGACTAGAATCCCGACACTGGAGAGTCAGATTGGCTGTTTGCCTGAAGCTGATAAAGGATGGGCTAACTGAATAAAATTGGCACCAGAAGACCTTCTCCTATGAGACTTATGCTCCTTTCTGGAAAAAGCCTGATGTCTAGCGGGATAATATGACCTAAGGAACCACTGAAGGTGATATTGCTGTTGTCGCCCCAAGAAGTGATGCTTCTATTACCAATGTAAAACCCCCTAATGAACACAGCATAGCTTGAAAGGGCTTAAAGGAATGTAATATTTGGTCAGTTACCTCTGAAAATTGAAATTGGACGTCAAAGGACAGAGTTCTCAATCATCTGTTGAACCTCAGGAACTATACCAGAGTTCTGCAAGATCATTTCATTTATCCTCCCTGGATCTGAGGATTGCAGAATATCCAGGAACACGTGTGGGTTCTCCTGAACAAACTTAGCCTGAATACCCAAGGTTGATGCCATGTATCTCAGAAGGTCCTAGTATGATTTAAAATCCTAAGGTACAGGGGAGGAAAAGTCTGGCATTGAAGATTCATTTCCTGATGAAAGAGAGGAAAGAAGTGGAGCCAATCTAACCTCCTGTGCTGCCCGTAACATTTCAGGTTGAACCAGTTCCACGTGGCATGCATCTGACAAAATGGGTATTAGCCCATGAAAACGTATGCTCCAGTATGTTTGTTAGTCTATAAGGTGCCACAGGACTCTGTCGCTTTTGCAGATCTAGACTAGACTAACACGGCTACCCCTCTGATTCTTATTATACTGTAGTTGCAGCAATGGAGGTTCAGGAGGAAAGGCTACTGGAGGAATAGGTGCCCTTCTCTGTACTGCACTGAGGATCAAGACCAAGCCAACCGCAGAAAATCCCAGTAGTTCCAAGGAGCCACTGTGGGCAGGAGTATAGCATTGTTAGCCAGCAGGAACTGGGCCAAGGTCCTTATCTCTACTATGGGAGCGGTGCTGATCTCTGTACCAGCAGTGATCCCCAAGAGGTCTCAACAACTTTCTAAAGTGATAACAAGGTGGCAAGGAAGAGGTGGCGAATGTCTCTGAGTCCAACCCTGAAGAGCCTTCCAAGGAGTCCAGAGTCAACAGAGAAGTCACCCCAGGAGGGGCCAGCAAACGACTAACTTCCTCCAAAGTCCAGCACAAAGGGCACATCAATTCTGATAAAGTAGTCGGTGCCTGAAACACTGATAGAGGCTTCACACTCAACATTGGAGCAGACGTCAGCACCGAAGTCGAAACCGGCACGTTCCCACACATGAAGTGTGCACTGGAGTCATCATTTTACCGAAGATCATACCTGCACGGACAATCCCCTCGGTACTGAAAAGGCAGCCACAGCGCTGAATTGAGGTGAACAGGTAAAGGCCCAGAAGATGGCACCAACAATAACAGCAGGTGTACAATCAGTTCAGACAGCACTGAGGACACCAAAGAAGCAGCAACTATAATTAGAGGAGAATCAGGAACAGACCGGCACTTACAGTGCTGCACCCTGGAGAAGTCTGCAGGCCCAGCTGGGGGCAATTACACGCTTTCTTCGCCCTTAGTTTAGAGCAGGGGTGGGCAAACTTTTGGCCCAATGGCCACATTAGGGTGGGGAAATGGCTTGCAGCGCCATGACTGTAGGGCTGGGGCAGTGGGTTGAAGTGCACAGTGCAGGAGGGGTGCAAGGTGTGTCAGGGAGCTCAGGGCAGGTGGGTGGGGCACAGGGTACGGCAGGAGGCTCAGGGCAGGGGGTTGAGGTGCAGGAGGGGTGCAGGGTATGGCATGGGGCTCAGGGCAGAGGGTTGGGGTGCAGGAGGGATTCGGGGTGTGGGCTCCAGCCTGGCACCACGTACCTAGAGCAGCTCCGGGCTGGCAGCGGGGCCAGGGCAGGCTCCCCACCAGCATGCCCTGGCCTTGGCCCCGCACTGCTCCGCTCCGGAAAGCAGTCAGAACCACGGCCCTACAGGAGGGGGCACAGAGGGCTCCGTGCGCCTGTGGGTACCTGCCCCAAAGCTCCTATTGGCCACAGTTCCCCATTCCTGGCCAATGGGGGCTTATGGGGAGGTATCCACAGACAAGAACAGCCCACAGAGCTCTCTGCTCCCCCTCTCCCAGGGGGAGCAGAGACATGCTGCTGGCCACTTCCCAGAGCGGATCGGGGCTGCATCACCAAAGGGTGGCAAATCCACAGGCCAGATCCAGAGCCCTGATGGGCCGGATCTGGCCGATGGGCGGTAGTTTTCCCACCCCTGGTTTAGAGTCATCCCAGGCTGTTACATCTAGTTTAGACTATAAACTCCTTGGGATAGTAACCTGCCATTGTTTTATCTGTGAACTGTCACACACGTTTAATGGTACAGTTTAAATAAACTTTAAAATTCCACAGATCCCTTTGCAAACAAGGTGCAGGTCTAAGAAGATGTTTTCTCAGCAAAAAGATTAGAGGTACTAACTGTCTGATGATGATGATGCAGAGTGGTGATGCTGATGACAACCACAAAAAAAATGAAAAGAAAGAGAACTTAAGGGTCTGGTTAAATGGAGCAATTACAGGGCCCTGCACTGACACTCATGGATTTATTTTGTTGGCACTGATCACTCATAACCCAGAACATGCCTAGACCCTAGTTTGCCTCAACATCACTCCATCTCATTAAGCAGTAGCACTAATGGACTCCTAAAGCAAATGCTGCCCAGTCCTCCTTACCCAGAAAGGGGAAAAATGGGTGGAGGGCTCCCTATTAAGGACTCTGAAGATTAGCCTCACCAATGCATATTATTCTGGAATGTAAAAGAACAATGGAGAAAGCTATAATAATGTTGCCTGTATAAACTCTGGTACTACAAGTTACTTGATCAAAATCTTCCTTTGTAAAATAATGACAATCTAATGATGCATTCCTGGTTCCTTCTGACTTCACAGATTGTATAGCAAAAATATTACAACAGTAGCCAGTAATTTTTCACATTGTTTCATGACATTCACATGCCTGAATATATTCACACCAAAATATATTTTGCTATTTTACATATGCATTAAGTTAACCACACTGTCACTACAGACTGTGTTGCTAATTTAATGCATATGTAAGATAGTGAGATATAGATTTCTAGTGACAATGGTAATAACCAACCCCTGATCAAACCCCATGAGCACAGTCACATACACTTGCACATGTACATTAAGATTTCTGACAAATGTAACAAAGAAAAAATAGCAAATTTCCCAACTCCAAAACAAAGGAGTTTGGTCACATTGTAACCTGGGAGAGATTCTGAAATGCAACTGATCTCTCTTCTGCCAGAGTTTCCAATAAAAAAAAAACAGAATGTTTTTAGACTAAAAATTGCATATAAACTCAATGGAGTGATATGAAAAACAGAGCAAGAAACAGGAATATTATTGGAGATATACCTAGCTCATAGAACTGGAAGGACTTTGAAAGGTCATCGAGTCCAGTCCCCTGCCCGCACTAGCAGGACCAAGTACTGTCCCGACAGATTTTTTGCCCCAGATCCCTAAATGGCCCTCTCAAGGATTGAACTCACAACCCTGGGTTTAGCAGGCCAATGCTCAGCCCACTGAGCTATCCCTTCTCCTATTGTGATGTAATATTGTAATATTCACTGTGAATCACAAAATAGTCAAATATTTATTTCACAAACTGAACCTCAAGACCTTTTTTGCAAGGCAGGAGGTTTCATTAGCCTTGCACCAGAGAAGAATTTCTGCACCCAATTCTCCAATGCATTTTTCTTCCCATAAAAGAGAATCTGTGTACGTACTTGAAGCGGACCTTCTCGTCCATGTCCACAGGGGGCTCATGTGTGATGAGGCTAACCAGCTCCTCCATGCAGTGCTGCTGGCAGATGAAGTCCAGCAGTTTGCGGTTCTGTGCCTTACACTCCTGTAGGATGTCATCTTCATCCATCAGCTCATTCAGCGTCACATCCTCCTTATCCAGCAACTTGTCCACATGTGATGTTGTGTTCAAATCAAACTTCCAGAACATGATGATGGAACACACCCAGCTGCAATGCGAGAGAGTAAATGTTAATACTCAACATCCACACGTCAATCCTCAGCTACTTCTTCCCATACTGTGAAGATAAAATAAGGGTCTTTTCAGGGTTCCTTATCCTGTCTCTAAAAAGAAAATAAAAATGAGTTAAATTATTTAAGCAAAAATACACATTTCTGTGACTACAAAAATTCATAAGCACCCTCCACACTACATCTTTCATGTGGTTAATTTTAAGCAAAACAATCGCACTGAAGTCAATGTGAGTGCTCAAGTTAAGAAAGTGCTTAAAGGTTTTGCTGTGCTTAAAGTGCTCTCTATCTTGTAGGATTAAGCACTTCCATTATAAATAGAGGGTTAATTTTTCAGGACATTAGTTATAAGGATCACAATCAAAGAAGTTAGATAGGTGAAATGTATTTATCAGTATTTTTTCCTACTCTGAAATGAGCACCTTCTGCTCCACAAAAACTGGTTTTTGTTTTCTCATCTTCCAAGCACAGAGGAGAGGCTCCTTAAAAATCCTCTTTCTAGCTACAAAGTGGAAAGGGAAAGACTAAGAACCTTTTGTCCCAGAGTTACATCAGACCAGGAGCGGCTCTAAGGTTTTTGCCACCCCAAGCACAGACGTTCCGCAGCATGCCTGCGGGAGATCTGCAGCTGCCGCGGATTCGGCGGCGTTTCTGCGGGAGGTCCACGGGTCCTGTCGTCCCCACCACCAAAATGTCGTTGAATAAGCGGACCTCCTGCAGAAATGCCACCGAAGACAGCCTGACTGCTGCCCTGATGGCGAACATCAGGCCACTCCCCGCGGCTTGCTGCCCTAGGCACATGCTTGGAGAGCTGGTGCCTGGAGCCGGCCCTGCATCAGACAAAGACAACATATCTATTTTAAAATGATAAATAAATGCACTGAAGACCAGACAACAGGATGTTTCCTCATTGTATGAAATAACTAAGTTTTAAAAAGCCTGAAAAATCAAAATCTATCACATGCAACTGAGTCGACAGCAGGGCATAAACCCTCAACCTTTAGACTGACAACTCAGCTCCATACCATTTGAGCTACAGCAGTAATTGATAACCTTTATTTAGTTCAGTCTCTAGGGGAGAACTTGACACATTTTCCTTCTGATTTGCAAAATTGCTAGACAGCAGTAGCATCATAGAGATTAGGAATACTGGATTCTATTCCGGACTCTGGGGAAAGTGTGTGGTTTAGTGGCTAGAGATTGAATTTCTTTGGTTATATTATCTGAAAGGCAGGGCAACAGAGTAGCTGAGATTTGGGTCTACCATATTATGATCCTGTGTAACTTCTATTAATTTATTTGTAAAATGGGGTGGAACTGCAGACTTCACTGCCTTTTATAGCTAGGATTTATCGCCTCTGTCAATAACAAGGTTGGAGAGGTGCATGAGAACATAAACCCCAGTTAGAGATGAAATCTGAACTCTCAATCTCTGCAGCTCAGGGAACTTTCCCCTAGACTACAAGAAGTTTTGGTGAGGGGGTGTCTCTGTCCATCAAGAACAAGCCCCTGATGGAGGTTTTTATGTAAGTAGATACATTACGTCATCACAGCTAACTACAACCGATTTGTTTTGGAAAAGTTCTTTGCAATCATGAAGAAAAACTGGCACAAAAAAACCCTATTTGTAACTGAATAATCAGCATGTGAAAAGCCACATGGGGAACACTGCACAGATCCAGAGTATTTTAGATCTCTTGCAATAGACACCCAAAGAAAGGGGACAGGATCCAGTGAAAACTTCATAAAGGGCTGATTTGGGAACTCATTATTCTCTGTGTATCAACCCAATTTTCATCAAGCCACCATGACAGTCAAATAGTACTTAAAGTTTACATTCTGTGTTTATTTTTTGCCATTTTAATTAGATTTTAAAAAAAACAAAATAAATGTTTATACATGCGGGTTATACTAAAAATTTTGACTCAACCTTAACTACTGAGTTGTAACCAAATCCTCCATAATATTAACACACAATACAGCAAGTTGGAGTTACAAATATAGCATGAGTACGGCATTACTGCAACAATGAGCCAAGAGGCCCTGGTCCACGACAGAAATGGTGAAATAAAGGACAGGAAAAAAGGGACAGGATTTTTGAAGAAAACAGTACGTTTGCCATAGAACACAGAAATGGCTAACATACATGCCAGTCTTCATAAGGGCAGAGTACTATGCAGAGTATCCCCTACATTGAAGGTATAGGCTAGAAAGCTGTTTGGAGACCTGCTTCCCCAGACTGGTCCTGCCTCCCACAAATGATTTCAGCTAAATGATTACCACCTACTTCTTCTGTGCTCTCAACTGCTCTGAAAGGGTGAAGAGTCTTTATTTTAATAGCCTCAGACTCCTTGCCTTTCCTGTTGCTCTGCTGTCTGCTATAAAACAAGTAACAGCCAGGCCTCCTGAGATTCATACCTCATACCATTCTGAATTAGTGGCTCAGACCAGCCTCAGCTGGCTTACTCTTTCCTCTGCTCCAAAACCAGCCTATTCAACACCATATGTCAAGGCTACCGAAGTGAGAAAAACAAACAAGCTTCAGGATTTGCTTCTTGGTTGCCCCCTGAATCCATAGAAATGGATAAAAACAGGGTTACTTACCTGTAACTGTTGTTCTTCGAGATGTGTTGCTCACATCCATTCCACTATAGGTCAGGCACGCGCTGCGGGCCTGGTTGCCGGGTAGATTTTTCCCCTAGCTGCAGACTGGGCGAGCAGGGAGCCCCCTGGAGTGGCGCCACTGAGGCACTCTATAAGTACCCCTGCGACACAGTCTGGCCCTCAGTTCCTTCTTTGCCGGCTAACCCGACAGTGGGGAAGGAGGGCGGGTCTGGAATGGATGTGAGCAACACATCTCGAAGAACAACAGTTACAGGTAAGTAACCCTGTTTTCTTCTTCGAGTGATTGCTCACATGCATTCCACTATAGGTGACTACAAGCAATACCTAGGAGGTGGGGTCGGGTGGACCCATTGCTGATCGTAAGACCGCTGACCCAAACGCCGCATCGTCCCTGGTTTGCTGGACTATGGCGTAGTGGGCGGCGAAGGTGTGGACGGAGGACCAGGTAGCCGCCCTGCAAATGTCCGTGATAGGGACTCCTTCCCGGAAGGCCGCAGAGGACGCCTGCGCTCTCGTGGAATGTGCTGTTACTCTCTCAAGCGGCTTGCCCGCGAGTTCATAACAGGTGTGAATGCACGAGGTGATCCAGGAGGAGAGCCTTTGGGCGGAAACTGGTTGGCCCTTCATTCTCTCTGCAACAGCCACGAAGAGTTGCGTTGTTTTCCTGAATTGCTTTGTTCTGTCTAAATAAAAAGCAAGAGCCCTCCTAACGTCCAACGTGTGTAATTGTTGTTCCCTTCCAGAGGTGTGTGGCTTAGGATAAAAGACTGGGAGACAAATGTCTTGGTTCACATGGAAGGGGGAGACCACCTTAGGCAGGAAGGCCGGGTGGGGACGTAGCTGCACCTTGTCATTGTGGAAGATAGTGTAGGGCGGCTCGGAGGTCAGTGCACGGATCTCTGACACTCTACGAGCCGAGGTGATAGCTACTAGGAAGGCCACCTTCCAGGAAAGGTGGAGTAAGGAACACGTGGCGAGGGGCTCGAACGGGGGCATCATAAGGCGTGAGAGCACCAGGTTGAGGTCCCAGGGTGGAATGGGACACTTGACGTTCGGGTACAGTTTCTCCAGGCCCCTGAGGAAACGGTATACCACAGGATCTGAAAAGACTGAGTGGTTCCCCTGGCCCGGATGAAAAGCTGATATGGCAGCGAGGTGGACGCGTATAGTAGAAGTAGAAAGGCCCTGGTTTCTAAGGCCTAAGAGGTAGTCCAATATGCGCGGGATAGCAGCCTCACTTGGGACTACATCATGTTGTCTGCACCATGCAGAAAAGCGGGTCCACTTGGCTGTATAGGTACTTCTGGTGGATGGTTTTCTACTTCCCAGAAGGACATTCTGTACCTCAGTCGAGCATAAGAGCTCAGGACCTCTCAGCCATGGAGTAGCCACGCTGTGAGGTGGAGGGACTGCAAGTCCGGATGCAGGAGGCGACCGTGATCCTGCGAGATCAGGTCGGGCCACAGCGGGAGGCTGATGGGAGGGGCCCTGGACAGCCGGAGGAGGGACGCATACCAGCATTGCCTGGGCCAGGCCGGGGCTATGAGGATGACTTGTGCCCTGTCCCGTCTGATCTTCAGGATCACCTTGTGGAGAAGCGGGATCAGAGGGAACGCGTAGAGCAGGTGCCCCGTCCAGGGTAGGAGGAAGGCATCTGTCAGGGATCCCCGGGAGCTGCCTCGAAAGGAGCAGAACTGGAGGCACTTCCTGTTCTGCCTGGAGGCGAAGAGATCGATGTGGGGAAATCCCCACCTCAGGAAGATCGGTCGGATGACATCCGGCCGAAGGGACCACTCGTGGGACATGAATGACCTGCTGAGGTGGTCCGCCAGCGTGTTCTGAATCCCGGGGAGGAAAGAGGCCACCGGGTGAACGTCGTGGGCTATACAAAACTCCCATAGGAGAATCGCCTCTTGACACAGGGGACTGGATCGGGCCCCGCCCTGCTTGTTTATGTAGTATTGGGCTGTGGTGTTGTCCGTCAACACCGCCACACAGTGACCCTGTAGCGTGTCCCGGAACGCTTGGCACGCAAGTCGGACGGCCCTCAGCTCCCGGACATTGATATGGAGGCAGAGGTCTGACTCCGACCAGCGGCCTTGTGTCCTGAGATCCCCTAGGTGAGCTCCCCAACCCATCGACGAGGCGTCCGTCACTAGGGACATGGATGGGCTGGGGGGGAGGAAGGGGACCCCTCGGCACGCATTGCTCTGGTCTTCCCACCAAGTCAGAGCGGATAGGGTGGCTTTGGGGATAGAAAGGAGGGTGTTCAAACTGTCCCTTCTTGGCCGGTAGGCCACTGCGAGCCACGATTGCAGTGGGCGTAGTCGCAGTCTGGCGTGCTGTATCACGTAGGTGCACGATGCCATGTGGCCTAACAGGCTGAGGAAGACTCTGGCCGTGGTCATTGGGCAGCTGCGAAGCTGTCTGACGGCCGACTGGATGGTGAGAAACCGGGGCTGGGGCAGGGATGCCTTTGCCACCCTGGAGTCTAGTAGGGCCCCAATGAACTCTATGCTCTGGGTGGGCTCCAGGGTGGACTTCCCCTCGTTGAGGAGGATTCCCAGGCGGTCGAAGGTGTTGATGACCAGACGCACGTGCTCTGACACTTGGTCCCTGGAGGTGCCCCGGATCAGCCAGTCGTCTAGGTACGGGTATACCTGTACCCCGCGGCGCCGCAGGAACGCCGCCACTACTGCCATGCACTTCGTGAATACCCTGGGCGCGGTGGACAGGCCGAAGGGCAGGACTGCAAATTGATAATGTTCTTCCGCTATTAGAAAGCGGAGGTAGCGCCTGTGAGAAGGTTTGATGCTCACGTGGAAGTAGGCATCCTTCATGTCGAGGGCAGCGAACCAATCTCCCGGATCCAGAGAGGGAATAATAGTGCCCAAGGTGACCATGCGGAACTTGAACTTGATCATGTAGGTGTTGAGTTCGCGCAGGTCCAGGATGGGCCGGAGGCCCCCTTTCGCCTTGGGGATTAGGAAGTAGCGGGAGTAGAACCCCTTTCCCCTGAACTCCTGTGGTACAGGTTCGATGGCTCCCAGTGCGAGGAGCGACCTGACCTCCTGTACAAGCAGTTGCTCGTGAGATGGGTCCCTGAAGAGGGACGAGGGAGGTGGGTGGGTTGGAGGAGTGGAGGAGAGTTGGAGGGAGTATCCCACCTCCACCGTGCGGAGGACCCACTGGTCTGATGTGATGTCCGACCATGCACGGTGGAAGTGAGACAAACGGTCTCCGAAGGGAGGATCCAGGACTGTAGTTATTAAGCTGCCCCCGGGCGCACCATCAAAAGTTGGACCTAGGCCCCTGGGGAGGCTTAGGTCCCCGCTGTTTCCCGCCCTGCCTAGGCCCCTGACGCTTGCGGAAGGGGCGGTTTCTCCTGCTAGAGGAGTCCTGTGGCTGGCGGGCGGGTGGGAAGAACTTCCGGCGCGGAGGGATGAAGGGGCGCCTTTGTGGCCCCGGGGTGTGCATGCCCAGGCCCTTGAGGGTCACCCCTCTGTCATTGAGGGCCTGGAGCCGCATGTCTGTGTCCTCCGAAAAGAGGGCCTGTCCCTCAAACGGGAGGTCCTGAATTTTATACTGCATCGCCGGGGCAAGGCTGGATGAGCAGAGCCATGCTGCCCGGCGAAGGGCTATGCCCGAGGCCATTGTCCTGGCCGCTGAGTCTGCTGAGTCCAGGGCCGCTTGCAGGGTGTGCCTTGAGATATCCCTGCTCTGAGTTAGAAGGGCCCTAAATTCCTGTCTGCTCTCCTGGGGGAGAGCGGTCTCGAATTTGTTGAGGGCCTCCACTGTATCAAAATGGTGCCTACTCATTAGGGCCTGATGGTTAGCCACCCTGAGTTGGAGGCCCCCGGAGGAGTAAACCTTCCTGCCAAAGTGGTCCAGCCTCTTGGCTTCTTTGGCCTTAGGTACCTGGGCCTCCTGTCCATTGCGCTCTTTATTGTTCACCGACTCCACCACCAGGGAGGAGGGCGTAGGGTGAACATACAAATACTCATAGCCCTTGGCCGGGACAAAGTAGCGCTTCTCTACCCCCCGGGCAGTGGGGGGGATGGAGGCGGGGGTCTTCCAGACCGATGTGGTGTGCGCTTTAATCGTATTGATGAATGGCACAGCCACACGTGCCGGGGTGCCCTTTGTTAGCATGGTGGTGACAGGGTCATCCACCATCTGGACCTCCTCAAGGGGCAGATTCATATTTTTTGCAACTGCCTGGAGGAGGTGCTGGTAATTGGAGAGTTCCAGGGCGGGCGGGCTATTGGAAGAGGTGCCCGCCACCGCCTCTACCCCCACTGGGGAGGCGTAAGGACCTGGCTCTCGGGGGCTGTGTATCGCCGACGGCTGGCTGGCCGAGGATGGCCCCGGTAGGTCCTGCCGAGCAGCCCTCGCACACACTGGGAACCCTGGCTCAGATTGGGTTTCCCCAGGCTGATCATGCTCCCATGCCACCCATTCTGGCCAGGCCGGGTTTTGGGTGGCTGGGGCTGGTCCCATTACTGGAGGGGACGCTGAGGCAGAGGAGTGCCATGGAGCCGCTGTAGTGGCCGACTGGAGGGCCTTAGGCGGAGAGTCATGCCGGGTTTGTGTGCCAGCAGACTCTCTACGCCTCCGGCGCCGAGGGCTTCTCGACCGGTGCCGGGAGAAGTGACTGCCCCCTGAAGAGCGGCTGCTGCTGGATTCACTCCTGCGGGATCCACGGTGCCGCGATGACGACCGGTGCCAGGCTGAACGCCGGTGCCGCGACGAGGTCCGGTGCCGGGGCGAGCGGCGGTGCCGCCTAGATGTGGAGCGCCGATGTCTGCGGTGCCGCGACGACGAACGGTGCCGAGGTGATCGGTGCCGTGTGGAGCGTGACCGGTGCCGCGACGACGAACGGTGCCGGGAAGACGAGCGGCTCGGTGATCGGCGTCCAGAGCGGCCCCTGTGGCAGCTGACGGACCGGTGCCGGGAGTGCGACCGGTGCCGAGAGTACGACCGGCGTCTGTCCGTGCGGGAGTGCCGGGACTCCGATCGGCGCCAGGACTCGGACCGGCGGCCGGAGCGCGATCTGCGCGACCGGCCATGAGGAGACCCGGAGCATGGTCTCAACTCATTGCGGCGCCGAGACTGCGACCGGTGCCGGGAAGCTGACCGGTACCGGGAGTTCGATCGGCGCCGCGAGATCGATCGGCGTCCGTGCCCAGCCGGGCTTCGAGCCGCGATCTCAGTCACGGTCATGGGCGGCTTGCCCCTAGACCGGACAGGTTGCTGAGGGGTATCCTCCGCAAGCAACCTCCTCGCAGCAGCGAACGCCTCTGGCGTGGAGGGAAGCTGCTGCGGAATCGGCACCCTGAGTGGCGAGACCACTGGCACCGGACTCGACGGGGCCTCCTGCGGCGCCGGAGTCGTCGGTGCGGGTGCAGGCGGCTGTGCCTCTGGTCGGCTCCCCGGCGGCGACCGTGGGAGCGTGAGCGGCGCCGGAGGCTGCACGCGGTCCGGTGCCGATGCTGGGCGCGGTTCCGAGTCCTTTCTGCGCTTAGCGCTGGGGGAGCGCAACCGGTGCCGAGGCTTTGCTTTGGCCGGCTTGGGTGCGGGGCCCGGTGCCGCACTCGAGTCCGGAGTGAGGGCCGCCTCTAACAGGATCTGCCGCAGGCGGGATTCTCTGTCCTTGCGGGTCCTGGGTTTGAAAGCCCTGCATATTTTGCAGGAGTCTGCCAAGTGCGCTTCCCCGAGGCACTTAAGGCACTTGGAGTGTGGGTCCCCCGCAGGCATGGGCTTCCCACACTCCGCACATGACTTGAATCCCGGAGCCTTGGATGACATGGCTCCGGTGGCAGGGAAATCCCCTGCACCTAACTATTTACACTATAAACTATTTAACAACTACTTAACAACAACGATTAGTGAGAACAATAGGAATAACAGCTAGGAGATAAGGAGGACGCTCAAGAGCAGTACTCCTGTTCCGACTACCAGCGCGAGCGGTGAAGAAGGAACTGAGGGCCAGACTGTGTCGCAGGGGTACTTATAGAGTGCCTCAGTGGCGCCACTCCAGGGGGCTCCCTGCTCACCCAGTCTGCAGCTAGGGGAAAAATCTACCCGGCAACCAGGCCCGCAGCGCGTGCCTGACCTATAGTGGAATGCATGTGAGCAATCACTCGAAGAAGAACCAGTTTTCTAACATTGAAGGAAAGAGTTCTGAGCCACCATTCACTCAGGGCTCCAAACTCCAGGCCCTAGAAAAAAAACAGAGAACTCAAGTCTAGCTTATTATTAAGCAGTAAATTGCCCTACCCAGAGACTCTTTACTTATTCCACAGTGACAACAAGCCCTGTCACACTGAGATCAAGATGAGGGTTAGAGTGATATCATCAGAGATTTACTCAGCTAGGTATGAAAAAATCGTGGTGTTTCACTTAAGTATTTTGTTTATTTTAAAATAATACTTGCAAAGTTATCAATTTTATAGGCATGACAGAAAACAGGAGTTTTAATCAAGGATTTAACTGTCCCTTTCCCAAATTAACTTCTGTAACTGTGGCAAGTTATATGAATAAAGGAAGAGCTTATGTTAAACTGTGAAAGAATCACATAACTGCATTTTCATCCTCTTTCACTGGCACAAATAATAGGAGGAGAATTCAAAACTAAATTTTGCACCTGAAGTGACACATTTTAGAGTTGAGCTATTCATTTCAAAACAACAATGGACTATCAAGGCTGCAATAAAAATAATATAATCAAAGATATTTTTCCCCACCATCCCCCCAACCCATCTTCCCACAGGGACTTTTACTTCCCTTTGTCTAATATAGCACTTCAGTGAGAAGAGATTACTTTCCTAACCTGGGATAACAGATCCACCCTTGACAGACAATCCCCAAAAGGTTCATCTTTTGGTAATTTGTGCAGTCTCAAGAAAGGCCAGAACAGTGTGTGTAAACAGCTAGAATTTGAAATCTGGGTTTTTGAGAGGGAATTAATTAATCAGAGGTTCAATCAAAGAGTGCAATGGAAACACAGCTTAACCAAATTCTTCCTCAACACTATTTGGGCTCGCTCTGGGAGTTTATTTGGTACCCCAGGGGCTATATTTAATAACAGTTCAGCCAGTTAAAGCCACATCATCTTCAATTTGATTTTTCTGTTTCCCTCCAGTGATGCAAGTGTATCCTTATGGTCTTCATAAGGATACACACCTCTAGGAAGCCAAAACAGGGACTTAACCTTTTCCTCACCCCATATGAAATTTCCCAATCTTTTTAATAAAATACAGATATTACTTTGTTCCCTCAGTAATAGATGTTCTGATTGTAAAAGACAGTTAAGCTGTTTTCTTAACTAATGAGAACTTGTGTACAGAATTTTCTGTTTCTGGCTCTGACCAGACCTCTCGGGCTGGATTCCTTCTCAGACATTACCTCATCCTCAATCAAAATTCTGAAGTCTACTATGTTTGGAAGAGGGCTAATATGGGGAAATGAAGCTTTTCAAAGAGGAGAGGACCCTCCCACACAGGGGTCAGTAAGATGTGATACTAGATGGTACACAGAAGGGGCAGCTGAAATTTGAGTCCCTACAGAGAAGGCAATGCCTTTAGAGACCTCATGGGGATGTGGGTTGTTTTTCAAAATAAAGGAAGATTAATACTGTTGGTTTAGAACAAAATGATTATTGCCCCTGTGGTTCTCCCCGGGTGTTATCCGGACCGGAGATCTATTAGGTTACTCCAATGCTCAACTCTGGGAGTCAGCCTTACCCTGCTCTGCTGAGAGAACCCCCACTCCTGGGCTGTTCACGCCCAGCCTCTGGCATGTAAACTGCTCCTTGGATTGTGCAACTGAATGACACTAGCCAATATCTCTGGACACAGACACAACCCTGTCTACACTGGCACTTTATAGTGCAATAAAGCCGCCAGGAGAGCTCTACCTTATTACCCATCCACACTGGCAAGGCACGTAGAGCACTCTGACTCCTTAGCTGGAGCACTCCTGGTACTCCACCTCCCTGAGAGGAATAACGTTTGTTGTGCTCTCACTGGAGCACTGTGGCACCAGTGTGGACACCTAATGCACTCTGATTGGACTCAGTAAGTGACTCACAATGCCTGTTCTAGCCACTCTGGTCATCACTTTTGAACTCTGATGCCCTGTCCTCAGGTGACCAACCATCAGACCCACCCTTTCAATTCCCTGGGAATATTGAAAATCCCCTTCCTGTTGCTCATCCAGCTGTGGAGTTGCTCTCAGCGCATCTTTCCACGTGACCATGGCTCCACGCGTGCATGGAGAATGGTGAGGTGCTGGACCTCATCAGTGTTTGGGGGAAGGAAGCTGTGCAGTCCCAGCTGCGCTCCAGCCATAAGAATTTACGATACCTTCGGGCAGATATCAAGGGCCATGACCGGGACGCAGTGCAGTGTTGGGTTAAAGTAAGGGAGGTATTCTTACCTCTGACACTCAGATGCTCAACTCCCAATGGGGTCAAACCCTGAATAAATTTTGTTTTGCCCTGTATAAAGCTTATACAGGGCAAACTCATAGATTGTTATAGAGGGGGAACAATGATAGAGAGATATGCACAGCTGTTTGCCCCCTCCCTCCCAGGTACCAACACGTACTCCAGGTTAATTAATAAGTAAAAAGTGATTTTAATAAAGACAGGAAATAGGATTTAAGTGGTTCCAAGGAGTAACAGACAGAATAAAGAGAATTACCAAATAAAATAAACAGAACACGCAAATCTAACACTATTACAGTAAAAAGCCTCACCCTCAGTGAATTCCTTCTTTCAGGATAAACTCCGTTAGCGTGGGTCCAGCTATCACACACACACACACACACACACACACACACACACACACACACTCACCGTCCTCTGTTCCAGTTTTTTCCAGGTATCCTTGGGGAGTGGAGGGCTGTTCTTTGAGCCAACTGAGAACAACATGGAGAGGTCTCTCCCAGGTTTATATAGACTTCCTCCTGTGGGTGGAGAGCCCCTCCTCCTTCCTATGCAGAGTCCACATGGACTCTCAGAGCACATGGTCCAGTCCCAGGTTTGAACCAGACTCCACTCATTACCAGTCAGGCCTCATTCCTGGGGAAGCTCGGGTGTGGACGGGCGTTTGCTTGATTGGTTCTCAATTGGGCTTAACTGAGAATAGTTTTTTCTCAGAGAGTTGCTCATCTGCTTTCCAAAGTCTACATATAACTAACCAAGCACATAGCCAATATTCATAACTTTGAATACAAAACAGACACACACATACAAATAGGATGAACAGATCCAGTGGATCATTACCTTCACGTAGGTATGTTACATGGCATAATTAGCAAAACCATATTCCAATAATATCATACATATATTTACAGGCGACCCCCATAAAGCCTTATGGGGTACACCGTGACACAGTCCATGATGGTAAATTTGTTGAGAACCACTGTGATGTCCCCGTGGTGTTTTCCAGATCGGTGAACTGCCAGATCATGCCAATCCTCCACTCTGGGAGCCAGCTTTGCACTGCTGTGCTGTGAGAAGCCCACTCCTGAGCAGTTCACACACAATCTCTGGCACGTAAGCTGCTCCCAGCTACTTGCAACCGAATGACACTAGGCAATATCTCCGGTCCCAGACACAAACCTAGGAACCTCCATCTTGTAGTGTCCAGTTATGCCCGCTGGACAATGCAAGCTTATACAAGTTTGTTAATTTAACAAAGAAATTGATATGCACCAGGCTTGTTATCCCAAGGGAAGTCTCTGACACACTTCAAACCAAATGCCCTGCTTCAAGTAGAATAAACAAACATTTATTAACTATAAAGATAGATTTTAAGTGATTATAAGTCCAAGCATAACAAGTCTGATTTGGTCAAAAGAGATAAAAACAAAACGCATTTTAAGGTGATCTTAACACTTTCAATATCCCTACAAACATAGATCTCACCACAGGCTGTCTGGTTGCCCTTCAGCCAGGTTCTCCCCTTTGATCAGCGCTTCTTGATGGTGGTGGTGTCTGTAGATGGAGGTGGGCAAGAGAGGAAGCGCATGGCAAATGTCTCTCCCTTTGATCATGTTCTTTCTTCTCTCTTGGATTTGCCCCTCCTCCTTCAGAGTCAGGTGAGCATTATCTCATCACAGTCCCTGACTGACCAAGGGAAGGGGGGTGACTCACTAGAGTTGGACAGATCCTTTGTTGCTGCCTAGGCCAGTGTCCTTTGTTCCTGTGAGGCTGGGCTGGGTTTGTCCTATACATGCCCTGATGAGGTGTGAAGTGCCCCATTGCATGTGGAGAGTTTTTGCCTGGGCTTATTTTAGGCCATGAGGACACTTTTTCAGCCTCATAACTGTATACATGAAATTACAACCTATAATATTAGTATAACATTACTGTAACAATAATTACTATTACATCATCACTATAACAAAAATGCTCAGTGCATCATGAGCCTTCCAACGACACTTGACATGACAAACATCGCATTAGATACCAACATAATCATAATATAAGGATGAACATGGGGGTGTAAGGTGTTCCCATGAGGTACAGAACGTCACACACTGATCTAATGAATGCCACTTCTCTTTCTGCCAGAGGCTGTTTACAGATTCGCTGCACCGTTCACATATATGTCATAATTTCAAGTTCTTTTTCCCAACCCTGAGAACTAGAAAAAAAAATTAAATCAATGAACATGAAGAATCTGATGTTATCACGTGATTCTGGGAAGCAAAACTCCAGACATGTGCCTGTTGTACTTATGCCTTAATTTGACCCTGCTCCGAGGTGTATCAGAACTCCAGTGAAGGAGAGCCCAACTTGAGAAGCCCAGCATAGCGTACAAGTTTATATTCTGAGTATCTGCACAATCTACCATGAGCTGTCAAGCGGGCAGAGCTTGAGAGAGTTCCACTATTCCTCAAAACCCCAAATCCAGCCCTGCCCAAGGTTGACAGCAACAGATTGGTAAATAAAGTAACTGACCTCTCATGAGCCTTTCCAGTCCCGCATTCTATAATTGATTTCTAAAGGAGAGGTTGCAAGTGCATATAGCTGGAAACTTATTAAGGCATCACTAGTGTGTTGGTTTGCTTCTTCCATAACCATGTTCCTGCCTTCTTCCATGCCACCTCACACTTGGAGTGGACTCAATGATCAACAAGGCTGTAAATTCTTAGGGGCCGGGACTGTCTTTTTTTGTTCTGTGTATGTACAGCGAATAGCACAATGAGGTCCTGGGCCATGACTAGAGCTGCTACACTCTATAGTAATACAAATAATAAACAATTAGTCTAGTTCAAATTCCTTCTTCACACACCCCTCTCCTACTGTGAGGTGTACATGAAATGAGCCATCTAATTATTGATGGGTGCAGGTGTAGTTAGGGATCTATTGTGTTTACAGAAAACCCCTAACAAAAGTGAAACTAAGAATATACATTCCAGCCATCATGCTAACCATCCTTCTTGTATTTTGCATCCCATTCCCCCATTTTTTTTGTTTGTTTGTTTTTTGCTGGGGTTTTTATGTTTTTTGGGGGTCCCCCCCACCCCACCCCCTTTTTTTGTGCTAAGATGGGGAAGTCTTTCCAATGGTAAGCTTTTTTCTATATGTCTATACACAAAGATGCCCATTTTGGGAGCTACCACAACAAATATGAATAATAAAAGGCACCAGATTTGGAACCTAGTATTTTTGCTCTCTTGAGAAAAGAGGAAGTCTTAGAGCTGAGAAACATTTAGAGCTTGCATGCACAAGACATCCTACTTGCAACATTTTAGCTTACAAGTTACACAGATATGTAGATTAAAGTGGCGATGCTATTTTCTTTCTTTCCTATACTTCAGAAATCTTTTTCTAATTCCTCATTAATGGATCATTCATTGGGTTAACTAAGAGAAAATCTGAAGGGTTTCCCCAGAAGCATCAAGATTAAGTGAAGCAACATTATTTTGACTAAGTGTAATATCCTAATGTTTTCTATACTTTTATATCACTTAAAGTGATTCTAAGGAAAGTATTCCAGAAATTGTAGTTCCGTACATACTGCAAGTGAAGTTATCGATCTTTCATCAGTGAACTACTAATCATTCATTTGGAAGGAATATTACTTCATTTTCTTTTCATATCATATCAGTGCCCAAGAATGCCAATCGAGGCTCAGAACTCAATCCGTTAGTCACTATACAGAAAAGAGCAATGGTTCTTGTCTCAGTGAATTTACGATCTACTCTACTTGGTGAAAATTATATTGTAAGAATTCTTTGAAGATGACCCATAATTTGTCACAAGATTTTTGCTTCAAAATTGGTTTACATGTTATTTTGATGAAAAGGAAAAATAATTAGAGCACTGTAGGTTGTCAGCAAATTCCTTAGTCAATAAAACCTACAAAGAAAAGAGGAAGCTTTTTGAATTGCACATCAGAATTCAATGCAACTCCTCAGACTGGTAAGAATAAAAATCTAAATTAAGATGCCCTATGGCAGATGTGAAGCAAACTGACTGTTTTACTACATTAAAGGTGTCACACCTCAGTTAGCTCTAGTTACAACTAAAGTGTTATCCCTAACCTGACTCTCATCCCCACACAAAAGTCTCTAGTTAAATGATGCTGTAAGCTACAGTTCACTGGCCTGTGAGGGGTAGAAGTGATGCTGTTTATAGATTCAAGACCAGAAGGGATGCCATGATCATCTAATCTAACTTTCTGTAGAACACAAGTGTCAGACCTTCCCCAAAAGAATTCCTAGAACAGACTTTTTAGAATTATAGAATTTCAGGGTTGGAAGGGACCTCAGGAGGTCATCTTGCCCAACCCCTTGCTCACAGGAAGACCAGACAAGGATTTGTCAAGCCTGACCTTAAAAACCTCTAAGGAAGGAGATTCTACCACCTCCCTAGGGAACCCATTCCAATGCTTCACCACCCTCCTAGGGGAAAAAGTTTTTCCTAATATCCAACCTAAACCTTCCCAACTGCAACTTGAGACCATTACTCCTTGTTCGGTCATCTGGTACCACTGAGAACAGTCTAGATCCATCCTCTTTGGAACCCCCTTTCAGGTAGTTGAAAGCAGCTATCAAATCTCCCCTCAGTCTTCTCTTCTGCAGACTAAACAATCCCAGTTCCCTCAGCCTCTCCTCATAAGTCATGTGCTCCAGCCCCCCAATCATTTTTGTTGCCCTCCTCTGGACTCTTTCCATACAATCTTGATTTAAGAATTGTCAGGGATAGAAAATCCACCACAACCTTTGGTAAATTTTTCCAATGGTTAATTACTCTCACTGTTAAAAATGTAATCTTATTTCCCATCTGGTTTTATCTAGATTCAACTTTCAGCCATTGGATCACTTTGTACCTTTCGCTGCTAGATGGAAGAGTCCACTATTATATATTATGGGGGGGGAGGATAGCTCAGTGGTATGAGCATTGGCCTATTATATATTTGGTTCCCATGTAGATATTTACAGATTATCATCAAGTCAACCCTTTGCTTTCTCTGTTAAACTAACTAGACTGAGCTCTTTGGGTCTATCACTATAATATATGTTTCCTAAAATCCTTTCATCATTCTCATCACTTTACCCTGAACCCTCTCCAGTTTATCAACATCCTTTGTAAATTGTGAGCACCAGAACTGGACAGAGTATTCCTGCAGCAGTAGCACCACTGCCAAATATAGAGGTAAAATAACCTCTCCGCTCGAGGTTCCCATTATGCATCTCAGGAAAACATCAGCTCTTCTGGCCAGAGTGTCACACTGGATTCTCATGCTCAGCTGATTATCCTCAAATGTTTTTCAGAGTCACTGCTTCCCAGGATAAGTCCCCCATCCTTTAAGCGTGGCCTGAATTCTTTGTTCCTACATGTATACATTTACATTTATCTGTATTCAAATACATAGTGTTTGCTGGTGATGCTGATGCTTGAACTCGTAATGCAGCTGCAGTGCAATAGCTCAGTTTAACTGAGCAGCTAATCCACTCTAATTTCTAATCCAATTACTCTATGCTGCTTGCTAATCACTGAATCATAGAAATGGACTGCAAGGGTCCTCGAGAGGTCATCAAGTCCAACCCCCTGCACGAAGGCAGAACCAAGCAAACGTAGACCGTCCCTGACCATCCTTAAAAACCTCTGACTACGGGGATTCCATAACCTCCATAACCATAACCTTCATTGGAAGCCTACTCCAAAATTTAACTACCCTCATAGTTCGGGCAGGTGTACACTTAGAAAGCTGCAGCTGTGCCCCTGCAATGCTTTAGTGAAGATGCTGCTAAACCGACGGGACAGCTCCTTCAGTGGACATAGTTAATACACCTCCATGACAGGCAGCAGCTATGCTGAAGGGAGCCGCTCTCCCATCCATACAGTGCTTTCTACACTGGGGATTATGTCAATATAACTGCATCATGCAGGGTGTGGATTTTTCACACCCCAAGCAATGTAGATATAGCAATGCAAATTTGTCATGTAGGCCTGGCCTTAGAAAGTTTCTCCTAATATCTAATCTAAACCTCCCTTGCTGCAGACTAAGGGCATGCCTACACCACAAAATTAAGTTGAACTAACCTAGGTCATCATACAGCTGCCACAGTAATTACATCGCTTGAACATGTCTACACTTTGCTCCTCAGGGGTGCACGTCACTAGGAGTGCGTATATCGATTGTACTGTCAGTGTGGGGGCTTGTGGAACGGCTTCAGAAAACCAGAACCGTCGACATAAGCAACACAGTATCTACACTGACACAGCATCTACACTGACACAGCATCGACCTAAGTACCTAAGTACATCAACACCGGCTCTGCACTTCTCATGGAGGTAGAATTATTAAGTCTGCACAGCGGGGCAGTCGGTGGAAGCAAAATTGTAGACACTTCAGTCAACATCAGGTGTCCTGCGTCGGCCATACTCTATAGTGTAGACAAGGCATAAGGTCTTTATTTTTTGTCCTACTTTCTGGGGACATAGAATCATAGGACTGGAAGGGACCTCAAGAGGTCATCTAGTCCAGTGGCTCTCAACCTTTCCAAACTACCGTACCCCTTTCAAGAGACTGATTTGTCTTGCATACCCCCAAGTTATACCTCACTTAAGAACTACTTGCTTACAAAATCAGACAGCGTCACAGCACACTATTACTAAAAAATTGCTTAATTTCTAATTTTTACCATATGATTATAAAATAAATCAACTGGAATATAAATATTGTATTTGCATTTCAGCATTTAGTATATAGAGCAGTATAAACAAGTCATTGTCTGTATGAAATTTTACTTTGTACTCACTTCACTAGTGCTTTTTATGTAGCCCGTTGTAAAACTAGGCAAATATCTAGATAAATTGATGTTCCCTCTCTCTGTGTACCCCCGATGGAGAACCACTGATCTAGTCCAGCCCCTGCACTCATGACAGGATTCAGTATTAGAACACCACTGACAGGTGTTTGTCTAACCTGCTCTTAAAAATCTCCAGTGATCGAGATTCCATGATATACCTAGGCAATTTATTCCAGTGCTTAATCATCTTGACAGTTGTGAAGTTTTTCCTAACTTCCTACCTAAACCTCCCTTGCTGCAATTTAACCCCAGAGCTTCTTGTCCTATCCTTAGAGGTTAAGGAGAACAAATTTTCTTCCTCCTCCTTGTAAGAACCTTTTATGTACTTGAAAACTGCTATCATATCCCCTCTCAGTCTTCTTTTCCAGACTAAACAAACCCATTTTTTTCAATCTTCCCTCATGAATAGGTCCTGTTTCCTAGACCTTTAATCAATTTGGTTGCTCTTTTCTAGACTTTCTCCAATTTTTCCTGAAATGTGGCACCCAGAACATGGAGACCTGTTGATCACCATCCCCTTTATAACAGCCTTTAACATATTTGAAGGTTATTATCAGACCCTTCCTTGGCCTTTTTTCAAGACTAAATATGCCCAGGGTTTTTAACCTTTCCTCACAAGTCAGGTTTTCTAAATCTTTAATCATTTTTGCTGTTCTTTTCTAAACTCTCTCCAATTTCTCCACGTTTCTTAAACTGTGGAGCACAGAAATGGACATGGTACTCTAGCTGAGGCCTCAGCAGTACCAAATACAGTGAGACACTTGCTTCTCGTGTCTTACATGTGACACTCCTGGTTAACACACGGCAGAATGTTATTAGCCTTTTACACAACTCCATCACAAAATCATATTCAATTTGTGATGCACTATAGAATCCGGATCCCTTTCAGCAGTACTATCACCTAACCAATTATTCCCTATTATGTAGTTATACATTTTATTTTTCCTTCTTAAGCATAGTATTTTGTCTTTGTCTTTATTTAATTACATCTTATTGATTTCAGACCAATTCTCCAATTTGTCAAGGTCTTTTTAATTTCTAATCCTGTCCTCCAAAGCGCTTGCAATTCCTCTCATCTTGCTGTCATCCATCAACTTTATAAACATATTCTCCACATCATTAATGAAAATACTAAATAGTACTGGATCAAGAACAAACCTCCTGCAGGATCTTTACGTTTGACAGTGAACCACTGAAAACTACTCTTTGAATGTGATCTTTCAACTAACTCTGCCCACAGCTTATAGTAATTTCATTTATGCCACATTTCCCTAGTTTACTTATGAGAATGTCTATGACGTGTCAAAAGCCTTACTAAAATCAAGCTATATCACATTTACTACTTCCTTTCTATTCACTAAGCCAGCTGTAGCCATAGTCAAAGAAGAAAATGGGGTTGTTTGCAGTGATTTGCTCTTGAAAAATCCATGTTGGCTATTAATTTTAACCCATTATCATCTTACTTATCAACTGATTGTTTAATCATTTGTTCCACTATTTTCCAGGTATCGAAGTTAGGCTCACTGGTCTGCAATACCGCTGGTCTTCTTTGTTCCCCCTTTTTAAAAACAGGTACTATACTATATTTGCCTTCTCCAGTCCTCTGGGACCTTTCCTATCCTTCGTAAGTTCTCAGACACAATTGCTAACGGTTCGAAGAATGCTTCAGCTAGTTCCTTAAATACCCCAGATAAATTTCAGCAAGTGCTGCCAAATTGAATATATCTAAATTACCTATTATTACCTAAATTATCTAAATTACCTATTATTACCTAAATTATCTAAATATTCTTTCATCTGTTCTTTCCCTATTTTGGCTTTAATACCTTTCCCCCTTGTTCATATTAATTGTGTGGAGTATCTGGTCACCATTAACCTTTTTAGTGAAAACAACCAACCTCAGCTTTCTCGATCTCATCAGTTATTAGCTCTCGTTCCCCACTAAGTAAAGGACGTTTACTTTCTGTGCTCTCTTGCTCCTAATGCATTTAAATCAAATCACTCTGTATAACTCCAGTGTAGTTTTGAAAAGCCAGTATTTTCATGAAGCATGGTCACTCACTCTAGCTCAGTGATTCTCAAACTTTTGTATGGGTAGGCTGACCATACGTCCCGTTTTGAACGGGACAGTCCTGTTTTTTTAATGTTTTTTAACCATCCCGTCTTTTTGTCCAAAATATCAATTTTGTCCCGTTTTTGGGGCAGGACTCATAAAACAGGACTCATAAAACATGGAGTCATAAAACGTCCGCTCCCCCCCCCCCCCCCCGCCGCCGCCACCGCCGGCGGTGCGCTCGGCCCCCGGCTGCGGCTCCAGACCGCTCTGCTCCGCCGTCAGCTTCAGCCCGCTGCCGGCCGGACGTTTTATGACTCATAATCACATAACTGAATTTATGTGATTATGAGTCATAAAACCCGGCCGGCAGCCCCCCCGCCGGCGCGCTCGACCCCCGGCTGCGGCTCCGGACAGCTCCGATCTGCCGCCTCCTCCAGCCCGCCGCCCGCTGCCACCTCCTCCTCTCTATTCCTCCTTCCCTCCCTTCTCTCCATCCCCCTTCTCCATCCCTCACTTCCTCCCTGCTCTCTCCCTCCGTCCGCTGCCTCCTCTCACTCCCTCCATCCCTTCTCTCTATCCCCTTCTCCATCCTTCCATCCCTCCATCCCTTCCTTCCTCCCTTCTCTCTATCCCTCCATCCCTCTCTTCCTTCTCTCTATCCCCCTTCTCCATCCCTCCCTTCCTCCCTTCTCTCTCTCCCTCCGTCCACTGCCTCCTCTTCCATCTCCCTTCTCTCCATCCCTCCTTCTCACTGTCCCTTGCCTCCTCCATCCCCCCTGCTCCCTACCCCCATCTCTTCTCTCATCCATCCATCCTCTCCCTTTCTCACCTTCGTGCCTTCTCTCCCTCCGTCCCCTCCATCATCTTCATCCCTCATCCCCCCCTTCTCTCTCTCCCTCCATCCTCTTCATCCCCCATCCCTGTTCTGCTTATTCCTCCATCCATCCCCCCCGACCCCCCTCTGCCTCCCCCCCGCCCGGTGCTGGGGGGCCCAGGTGGGGCCATGCCCCCCCACACACACCCTGTCCCGTTTTTGCCCTCCCAATGTCCCGTTTTTGTCTAAAGGAAATATGGTCAGCCTATGTATGGGTGACAGTAGTGGGGCAGCTGCCCCACTCCAGCAGAAAAGGGGTTAAAGTCAGCCTTGGGAGAAGGCTGGGGCTGAGAGTGCTGAGATGGTCTGATTGGGAAAGTGGCCCCAGCTGGGACATGCCCCAATCAGGCAACAGCTGGACTGTATAAAAGGGCTGTGAGCCAGGCACTCAGCAGTCTCCCTCTGGCTGGGGAGGGAGATGGATCTAGCTGCCTGGAAAGTGTAAGGGTACCTAGAGTGAGGCAGGGCTGGGGAAAGGCCAGTGGAGCTCCAGGCTGGCAACACCCCAGGCTGCAGGGCCTGGTCCTAGGCCCACAGAGGTACTAGGTGGTAGAGGAAGGCAGCTGGTCCAAAAAAAACCTTGCCTATGATGACTGGCTCTTACACTGTAGTCTGCCCCAGGGAGTCCCCGGGGGTCTTGATGATGACTGGCAGTAGCCTAGATTGAGGGAATGTGGGGAAGTGGGTCGGGGTTCCCCAGGAGGGGAAACCTAGCGATCTGTGTGGAGGTACTGCCAGGGGGTAGCACCCCAGGTAAGAGGGCACCAGGCCCAGTCCAGGAGAGAGACAGGCCAGCGGACAGCGAGACACTGGCCTGCAGAGGGCGCTCCAGAGGCTGGAAGAGCTAATTCCTGGACGACCAACAGGAAACACAGCAGGGGTGAGTCGTCGCACTGTTACAGTGACCCCTTCCACAAAGCATAGCCCCCCCCCCCTTATAATTCAAAAATGCTTTTTATATATTTATATGTTTAACACCATTATAAATGTGAAGGCAAAGTTGGGTTTGGGATGGAAGCTTCCAGATTGTGCCACCCCCCACCCCCGCCATTTAATAACTTCATGACCCCCTAAAGGGTCCCAACCCCCAGTTGAGAACTCCTGCTCTAACTAGAGTAGCTCAAGTGCAGTAATTCGAACATACTAACTTGAGCTGACTGTTCCAGTGAAGACAAGCCTTGAATGTTTCAAAAGATCTATCTGGGCGCTTTTTTTTTTTGTGGGGTCTGGGGAGGGGGAGCAGAGCCAGAGAAAGGACACAGTGTTTACCACTATGAGCTATTAAAATGCCAACCACTAGATGAATCATTTAGTCAGTGTGATATAATAGAAGATGAAAGACCAAATGCATTTCTTTGAAAGCTTGTATGTTAGCATTGTTACAACTGAGTCTTCATTTAACTGTAAAAGAATGCTGCAAACATTTTGTATAGAACTCAACCTTCAAAATGGTCAGAAGAATTTTTCATATGAATTACACTTGACAATACAGTTATTTAATTAAAAAGTAATTTGTCAGGATATTGTTTGCAATACATTATCAATCCACAGGTGTGTACTTCTGTGAATTATAAACAGCCACTCCTAAATTCTCTGGCAAAACGAACCTATTTTATTGCCATAAAATACGTTTCATCCTCTCCCTTTTTTTCCTTCCAATGCAAAAAACACACATTTGCAGCTCAGCTGAAAACACTCATTGATAAAAAACTTACTGAAACTACAGTAAAGAACAAAATTGTCTGACACCTAGATGAACATAATTTGTTGGGGAAAACTCAACATGGTTTTTGTGAAGGTAAGTCATGCCTCACCAATCTACTAGAATTCTTTGAGGGGGTCAACAAGCATGTGAACAAGGGGGATCCAGTAGATATTGTGTACTTAGATTTTCAGAAAACCTTTGACAAGGTTCCTCACCAAAGGCTCTTAAGCAAAGTGAGCTGCCATGCGATAAGAAGGAAGGTCCTCTCATGGATTGGTAAGTGGTTAAAAGATAGGAAACAAAGGGTAGGAATAAATGGTCAGTTTTCATAATGAGAGAGGTAAATAGTGGTGTCCCCCAAAGGTCTGGAAAAAGGGGTAAATGGTGAGATGGTAAAATCTGCAGATGATACAAAACTACTCAAGATAGCTAAGTCCCAGGTAGACTGCAAAGAGTTATAAAAGGATCTCACAAAACTGGGTGACTGGGCAACAAAATGGCAGTTGACATTCAATGTTGAAAAATGCAAAGTAATGCACATTGGAAAACGTAATCCCAACGATACATATAAAATGATGGGGTCTGAATTAGCTGTTACCACTCAAGAAAGTGATCTTGGAGTCATTGTGGAGGGTTCTCTGAAAACACCCATTCAATGTGCAGCGGCAGTCAAAAAAGCAAACAAAATGTTGGACATCATTAAGAAAGGGATAGATAAAAAAAGATAGAAAATATCAGATGGCCGCTATATAAATCCATGGTACGCCAACATCTTGAATACTGAATAAGATCATAAGAATGGCCGTACTAGGTCAGACCAAAGGTCCATCTAGCCCTATATCCTGTCAACCAATAGTGGTCAATGCCAGATGCCCAGAGTGGTAATGATCAAGTGAGCTCTCTCTTGCCATCCATCGCCCCCTCTGACAAACAGAGGCTAGGGACACCATTCCTTAACCATCCTGCCTAATAGCCATTAATGGACTTAACCTCCATGGATTGATCCAGTTCTCTTTTAAACCCTGTTATAGTCTTAGCCTTCACAACTTCCTCAGGCAAGGAGTTCCACAGGTTGATTGTGCACTGTGCAAGGAACTTCCTTTTATTTGTTTTAAACCTGATGCCCGTTAATTTCATTTGGTAGCCCCTGGTTCTTATATTATGGGAACAAGTAAATAATGATGTGTTATTCTCTTTCTAAACACCACCCTTGATTTTATATACCTCTATGATATCCCCCTCCTAGTCTCCTCTTTTCCAAGATGAAAAGTCCTAGCCTATTTAACCTCTCCTCATATGAGACCCATTCCAAATCCCTAATCATTTTAGTTACCCTTCTCTGAACCTTTTCTAATGCCAGTATATCTTTCTGGAGATGAGGAGATCTGTACACAGTATTCAAGATGTTGGCCCACCATGGATTTATATAAGGGCAATAAGATATTCTCCATCTTATTCTCTATCCCTTATTTAATGATTCCTAACATCCTGTTTGCTTTTTTGACTGCCACTGCACACTGTGTGGATGTCTTCAGAGAACTATCCACGATGACTCCAAGATTTTTTCCTGATTAGTTGTAGCTAAATTAGCCCCTCTTGTATTGTATATATAGTTGAGGTTATTTTTCCAATGTGCATTACTTTATATTTATCCACATTAAATTTTGTTGCCCATTCACTTAGTTTTGTGAGATCTTTTTGAAGTTCTTCACTGTCTGCTTTGGTCTTAACTATCTTGAGCAATTTAGTATCATCTGAAAACTTTGCCACCTCACTGTTTACTCCTTTCTCCAGATCCTTTATGAATGAGTTGAACGGGATTGGTCCCAGGACCGAACACTACTAGTTACCCATCTGCGCGCAGATGTGGTCACCCCTTCTCAAAAAAGATGTACAGTGAAACCTCGATATAACGGACTAATTCGGGCGAGGGGGTGTCCGTTAAAGCCGAAAGTCCGTTATTTAATATTTTTTTTAAATCATTAAATAACAGGACTTTTTTATAGAGGTTTTACTTATCACGGCCGGGAGCCGTGAGTAGGCCCGCCCGGCAGCAGCCAGCAGCCTGCCCGCCGGGGTCCCGGCTGCTGGGACCCGGGCGGGAGCCGTCAACCCGCCCGCCCGGCTCTCCGCTGCGGGGAGCCGGGCGGGAGCTGTCAGCCCGCCCGCCCGGATCCCGGCTGCTGGGACCCCGGCAGCAGCTAGCAGCCCGCCCGCCCGGAACCCCGGCTGCTGGGACCCGGGCGGGAGCTGTCAGCCCGCCCGCCCGGATGCTGGCTGCTGGGACCCGGGCGGCAGCCAGCAGCCGGGCCTCGGGCGGGCTGGCTGACGGCTCCCGCCCGGGTCCCAGCAGCCGGGACCCCGGCGGGCTGGCAGTGGGGAGCCGGCAGGCAGCCCGCCCGCTGCCTGGACCCCGGCGGCAGCCGGGAGTCGGCAGCCAGCCCCCGATTTAACGGATTTTGGATGCATCGGACTTGCTCCTAAATTTTGTCTGTTGCATCCGAAGTCCGTTAAATCGGGGTCCGTTAAATCGGGGTTTTACTGTACTGGAATTGGAAAAGGTTCAGAAAAGGGCAACAAAAATGATTCGGGGTATGGAACAGCCTCCATATGAGGAGAGATTAATAAGACTGGGACTATTCAGTCTGGAAAAAATACGACTAAGGGGGGATATGATTGAAGTCTAATAAAATCATGAATGGTGTGGAGGGAATAAATAAGGAAGTTTTATTTACTCCTAACACAAGAACTAGAGGTCACCAAATGAAATTAATAGGCAGCAGGTTTCTTCGCCCAAGGCACAGTAAACCTGTGGAACTCTTTGCCAGAAGATATTGTGAAGGCCTGCCCTATATATGGAGATATACTTATCTCATAGAACTGGAAAGACCTTGAAAGGTCATCGAGCCCAGTCCCCTGCCTACACTAGCAGGACCAAGTACTATCCCCTGACAGATTTTTTGCCCCAGATCCGAAAATGGCCCCCTCAAGGATTGAACTCACAACCCTGGGCTTAGCAGGCCAATGCTCAAACCACTGAACTATCCCTCCCCCCGTCCTAGACTATAACAGGGTGTCACAGAGTGCCCAGGGCGATGCTCTGGAACTTGCTCCCTATGAAGCCAGTCAGGACTCCGGGGGAAGCTTCCCTCTCCGTACACAGCCTGTCTCCAGGGCTAGGAGCTTCACAGGTACAGCTTCCACCTTCCTGTGTCTGATCTCGGAGCATTCAGCACCTTCTGCCCCTCCGCGTGCTTCCACCGGCGAGTCCGCCCAGGAGGGGTCCTGGGGGAGCCCATGGGTCTGCACCCCAACTCCACAGTTAGACGTGACTCTCAGCCAGCCAGTAAAACAGAGGTTTATTAGTCAACAAGTGATCTCACACAGAGCTGGTAGGAACACCGAACCGGACCCCTCAGCTGGATCCATTTTGGTGCCCCAGGAAAGCCAGACCCTGCCTGGGACCTGCCTCCCTTTTGCCCAGCCAGCTGCAGAGTGAAACTCACTCTCCAGTCCCTCCTCCCCTTTTCCTTTGTCCCTTTCCGGGTCAGCTGATCTCCCTCCAACAGGTTCAGAGATAGAGAGGTGGGGGAAGGGACAGGGCATTGGCTGCTTGCTTACACTGTCTCTCTGCTCTGTACCAAGTACACATCCTTATCTCTCCACACAGACCCTCAAGAAATGCATTGGGGAAAATGAGGCACCCACACTATCCAGAGGAAACATTAAGAGCATTCCTACTCCGTCACACAGGGTTCAAAAAAGAACTAGATACAATCATGGAGGCTAGGTCTATCAAAGGCTATTAGCCAGGATGGGCATGGATGGTGTCTCTAGCTTCTCTTTGCCAGAAGACGGGAATGAGTGATAGGGAAAGGATCACTTGATGATTACTAGTTCTGTTCATTCCCTGAGGCACCTGGAGTTGGCCACTGTTGGAAGACAGAATACTGGGCAAGATGGACCCTTGGTCTGGCCCAGCATGGCCATTCTTACTGATTGTTAAAAATAATAATTTATGAGGCTTCCTCCCTCCCTTATGCTCTTCAGGTAGCCCAGCTTCGCAAGCTGTGGCTGCTCATTATTCTCTCCAAATAACCTAGCTCAGAACCTCCTTCCCCAGAAGTACATCTGAGAAGTGGGCAGTTTGTAACTGGTTTCAGCATGTGATAAATTGGAGAGGCTTCAGAGAAGAGTCATGAGAATGATTAAAGGATTAGAAAATCTACTGTAAAGTGACAGGTTGAAAGAGCTCAATTTATTTAGCTTAAAGTAAAGGTTATGGGGAGGACTTAACAGTCTAAGAATCTACAAGAGGAACAAATATTTAATGAGAAGCTCCTCAATCTAGCCGAGAAAGGTCTAACACAATCCAATGGCCGGAAATTGAAGCAGACAAATCCAGATTGGAAATATGGCATACATTTTTAACAATGAGAGTAATTAACCATTGGAACAAATTACCAAAGGTACTGGTGCAATTCTGACAATTCTTAAATCAACACTGGATGCACTCTTCACATTTTCAAAATCATTTCCGCAATTATATGGCTAAAAAACATTTTGAAATGAAAACAGATTCTGAAGCACAATTAGCCATCAAGGGCTGAATTTCCATGACAAATTCCATGCTTATGAAATCATGAAATATGTGGGACTCTTCTTATATGATCCTCATTACTGTTGTATCTGAGCACCTTTTAATTAAAATGTGCAATAAAAAACAGACTTTCCCCTTTCTTTGTGTGTGAAGATCAATTGAAAGGTAACAGGTAGGAGTGCTTGTAAGAGAGAACAAGTCTACGTAGAGAGACTAATGTGAGATGGGTTTTTCACTTAGTTCTGAATGCTGCAATATTCTGTCAAAGCATTTGTTGTCTATGGCAAACCAATCAGTCCTCTTCAAGCAAAGCTACAGAGTGGTGCATATCCATTTTAGTTTGCCTCCTCTTCAAAATCTGCATGAGGCCGCTTGAAGAGGTGAAAGTCACCACAGGTTCCAATGTCAAATCTACACTAATTAAACCGAGCTGATCATCTACTTTTTCCCAGATATAACCAATGCCATCACCAGAATAACACAATGCCTACAACAGATAAGCAAATTTGATGTTGGTCATGAGATTCTGCTATCTCGCCTGAAGGTGGCATGGGTCCAGGATAATGTAATAAAATGGTCTGAGTCCTTCCTGGAGGGATGAACCCAATGAGTAGTAATGGGGAACTGCAGCATCACCACTAGTTCCTTCTCTTGTAAAGTTCCACAAGGATCAATTTCCAATCTACTCCTTTTCAGTATCTACATGAAACCACTGGCTGAACTGGTCAGACAACATGGATTCAAATGGCAGTGATACACAGCTGACACAGAAATCTATCTATACATCACCAAATCACCACCACCAAGATTGCCCAATTCTTGGAGAAGACCAGCTCTTGGATGACGAACAGCTGGCTGAAACTCAACCCAAGCAAACCAGAGGTGATGCTGGTGGGCACAAGGAAGCATTTTGAAGAGCTTGCAGTTTCAGGGCACTCTCCCCATTGGCTGAAGAGAAACACCCACAGTTAGTCCAATCAGTCCATAGTCTAGAAGTATTCTTGGATTTCTCACTGATGCTGAACTCTCACATAACAGAATCCACAAGTACTACTTGCTACCCCTCTGCTTGCCTAGAAAACTCCACCCCATCCTGGTGGAAGAAGACCTGGTTGCAGATATTCATGCCTTGATCACCTCTTGGCTAGATTACAGCAAGACAATATACCCGGGCATGAAGCCTTCAGCACTTAGGAAACCCAAACTAGTTCAGAACACTGCAGCCTATCTCCCCAGCAATATAAACTACCACAAACATATCCAACTGCCTTCTGCTCGCTATACTGGGTTCCAATAGATTTTCAAATCATGTTCAAGGTCTCGGTCCTGACCTTCAAAACACTCCACGGCCTGAGCCCAGAACTTCTTAAAGACCATCTAAAGCACCAGGATGAAGACTGGGGGAAACAACTATGGTCCTCTCAACAATCAAGAGTAAAGTTTATCTATGCACAAGAGAGAACCTTCTCTGGGAGACGTCTGAGACTGTGGAATGAACTCCCCCAGGAACGAAGGCCCATCAGAATCTCATAACCTTCTGCTCCACGTTTTTTTGAGGTTACTTTCTCTAATGTGAACACACAGCAACAGGTACATTTAAAAAATAAAAAACACACACTACCAAAACAAGACATTCCACTGCACACAACTCTTCTTCTGAGTACAGCATGAAAGAACAACACAAGACAGATGTGTAACCACATTGCTTAATGCACTATTGGAACACGCTCAGAAACTACCGTCTAGTCTATATACAGCTTATAGAGACTAGACAAGACAGATCAACTGGCTCCGATTGAATACTAGCAAGACCAAGTAAATGCTGGTAAGAAAGGAGTTAAATCCCCTGGTGTGGGAACAAAATTACCGCAGCAAGCCAACCTACTCCATTGATCAAGGGCAATAAGAAGGAACTTTGGGGGGAGGGGTGGTGTCAGCCCCGCCCTTCATACCATTGTGCAGCAGCGCAAGGATACTATGGGGACATGCATCACACCTCAAAAGGAATGGACGTGCAATCACTCAAAGAAGCAGCACGCCTTATGGTGACTGAGCTCCTTGAGTCTATCTAGCCTAACTTCTCTTTAAGGGCTGATCTGAAGAAAGTCTATAAGTACCACGTGATAATATGCTTTTCAATCTAGCAGACAATGGTCTAACAATATTCAATGATTAGAAGTTGAAACTAGACAAACTCAAACTGGAAATAAGGTGCAAATATTTAAGAGGGAGGGCAAGGAACCATTGGAACAACTTAGCGAGAGTTGTGGTGGAGTCTCTGTCATTGGAAATTTTTAACTCAAGTGAGTTAAACTTTTCTAAAAGAGATGTTCTAGTTCAAAGAGTTCAGGGAAATCTTATGGGATGTGTTATATGGAAGTCAGATTATCACAGTGGTACCTCTTGGCCTTATAATCTGTGGGTCACAGATTCACAGAGTTTAAGGCCAGAAGCCATCATTAGATTAGGTAGAGACTGGGCTCCTGTACATCACATGCCTCAAAATGGTGGCAGAGGAGCTGGGCTTCCCACCAGGATTTCTGGCAACTGAACTACACTGGTTAGAGCCCTCCCAACAGCACCACTCTCATTTTATCTACCTCTTAGTATAAGATGCCAAGTAAAATTTTCAAGTTCTGAATACTAAGATGCATTGTACAGTTGTAAGCATTTATTATGAAACAAATGAGCCTTAAAGAGGATGAGTATACATTCATACCTTCCGTAGAAATCTTGTTTCAAAAATGAAATCTTCTCCACGGACAGAGAAACATTTGGGTTACAGTTCCTGGGGTGTATTCATCTTTTAAAAAAACCAAAAAAACTTTCTTTCAATCTGAAGTTTTGCTCCAGTCTTTTTTTCCTGAGAATTAAACAAAAAGAAAATACTGTTACTATTCATCAAGGAAAGCCCTTGAAAGGCTACTGTGGCATGAAGTATCTTATACATGTAACCTCACCTAATGGGAAATTTAAGTTAGATTATAAAAAGATGGAACTTATTATAGATGCCAAGTTTATTGTAAAATCATCACATATGAATAACCTTCTACCACGCTACCTGCTGCTTTACCATTTAATACAGAAGACAAACATGAACATTTATTTTGTTTTCTGGAAGCACAATGGTTAACAGCCCCTCCCCCTTGGTGTCCTTAGACTCAGCTTGTGAAATACCTACTTCATTTAGGAACACACTTTGTTTTCCTGACATCACTCCAAAAGAGAGTTCTAAGTTGCCAAGGAAACCAAAAGGTCATTTTCCTTGGTCCAAGAATAATTACAACAGATTACATGTATTACATATTCAGTCTGAGGCCCCTATTACTTTGAAGGGACAGCAAGACACTGAAGCCCTGAACTGAATATACAATACACTGAAAAGGAAACTCACATTGAGGAAAACTGTGAAAGAATTGTATGTTCCTTAGCTTCCCTTTGCTTTTAGTGAAGTTGTGTTTTAACTAGAGCTCTCGATTAATCACAGTTAATAACTCAGACAATTAACTCAACAAAAAAAATAAAAAAATAAAAAAATGCTACTCTGAAAACTGTCAAATATTAATCGCGATTAAAAATTGTGATTGATCACACTGTTAAACAGTAGAATATCAACTGAAATGTCAAATAGTTTTGGATGTTTTTCTACATTTTCAAATATACTGATTTCAATTACAACACATAATACAAAGTATACACTTATTTTTATTACAAATATTTGCACAAATTTGCACTATTTGTGCAAATATTTGCAATATTGTAAAAATAAAAACAAAAATAGTATTTTTCAATTCATCTCATACAAATACTGCAGTGCAATCTCTTTACTGTGAAAGTGCAACTTACAAATTAGATTTTTTTTGTTACATAACTGCACTGAAAAACAAAACAATGTCAAACTTTTGAGCCTACAAGTCCACTCAATACTACTCCTTGTTCAGCCAATCACAAGACAAATAAGTTTGTTTACATTTACAGGCGATAATGCTGCCTTCTTACTTATAATGTCACCTGAAAGGGAGTACAGGCATTCGCATGGCACTTTTATAACTGTCATTGCAAGAGTGACAGAGTCCTGTGGCATCTTAAAGACTAACTAAAGTATTGAAGCATAAGCTTTCATGGGCTAATACCCACTTTGTCAGATGCATGCAGTGGAAGTATCCAGGTGCAGGTATGAATAAGTAGGCAAGAACCAGGTTAGAGAGAACAAGCTTAGTCCAATCAGGACTAGTCATTGCAAGGTATTTATGTGCCAGATATCCTAAACATTCATACGCCTCTTCATGCTTCTGCCACAATTCGAGAGGACATGTTTCCATGACGATGATGCTCATTAAATAAATTATGTGTTAATTACATTTGTGACTGAACTCCTTGGGGGAGAATTGTACGTCTCCTGCTCTGTTTTATCTGCATTCTGCCATATATTTCATGTTACAGCAGTCTCAGATGATGACCCAGCACACATTGTTCATTTTAATAATGCTTTCACTGCAGATCTGACAAAATGCAAACAAGGTACCAACGTGAGATTTCTATAGATAGCTACAACACTCGACCCAAGGTTTCAGAGTCTGAAGTGCATTCCAAAATATGAGAGGGATGAGGTGGGGAGCGTGCTTTCAGAAGTCTTAAAAGAGCAACGCTCCGATGTGGAAACTAGAGAACCCAAACCAAAAATAGTAAATCAATCTTTTACTGGTGCCATCTGACTCAGATAATGAAAGTCAACATGCATCGATCTGCACTGCTTCACATAGTTATCGAGCAGAACCCCTCATTAGCATAGACGTATGTCCTATAGACTCATGGCTGAAGCATGAAGGGACCCATGAATCTTTAAGGCATCTGACCCCCAGCTACAACAGCGCCATGTGAACACCTGTCCTCACTTTCAGGTGACATTGTAAACAAGAAGCGGGCAGCATTATCTCCTGCAAATGTAAACAAACTTGTCTGTCTGAATAGCTGAACATGTAGTGAAGAAGTGAAGTAAAGAAACAGACTGACAGAGCCAGAAGAGTATCCGGAAGTCACTGACTACAGGACAGGCCCAACAAAGAAAGTAACAGACCACTAGCAGTTACCTTCAGCCCCCAAGTAAAACCTCTCCAGTGCATCATCAAAGATCTACAACCTATCCTGAAGGACGATCCCTCACTCTCACAGATCTTGGGAGATAGACCAATCCTCACTTTCAGGCAGCTCCCCACCCACAACAGGAAGCAAATACCAGCAACCATACACCACACAACAAAAACAATAACCCAGGATCTACCCTTGCAACAAAGCCCAGTGCCAACTCTGTCCACATATCTATTCCAGGGACACCGTCACAGGACCTAACCACGCCATCAGGGACTCGTTCACATGCACATCTACCAATGTGATATATGCCACCATGTGCCAGCAATGCCCCTCTTCCATGTACATTGGCCAAACCAGACAATCTCTACACAAAAGAATAAATGGACACAAATCTGACATCAGGAATCATAACATTCAAAAACCTGGAGAACAACACTTCTATCTTTCTGGTCACTTAGTAACAGACTTAAAAGTGGCAATTCTTCAACAGAAAAACTTCAAAAACAGACTCCAATGAGAAACTGCTGAACTGAAATTAATTTGCAAACTGGATACCATTAAATTAGGCTTGAATAAAGACTGGGAGTGGCTGGGTCATTACATAAATTGAATCTATTTCCCCATGTTAAGTATCCCCTGACTATTACTCACACCTTCTTGCCAACTGCTTGAAATGGGCTATCACTACAGAAGGTTTTTTTTCTTCTGCTGATAATAGCTCAGCTTAATTGATAAAGCCACTTCAAGTTGGCATGGCAACCTCCACCTTTTCATGTTCTCTGTGTGTGTGTATATATGTGTGTGTATATATGTGTGTGTATATATTCCTGCTGTATGTTCCACTCTATGCATCTGATGAAGTGGGTTCTTACCCACGAAAGCTTATGCCCAAATAAATTAGTTAGACTTTAAGCTGCCACAAGTACTCTTCATTCTTTCTGCGGATACAGACTAACACGGCTACTACCCTGAAACCTGAACAAGAAGTGGGACTGTGGACTTGTAGGTTCTAAAGTTTTGCATTGTTTTATTTTTGAATGCAGTTATTTTTTGTACATAATTCTACATTTGTAAGTTCAACTTTCATGATAGAGACTGTATTACAGTACTTGTATGAAGTGAATTAAAAAATACTATTTCTTTTGTTTTTATAGCTAATATTTTTATTCAAAAATAAATATAAAGTGAGCACTGTACACTGTGTTGTGTTATAATTGAAATCAATATCTTTGAAAATACAGAAAATATCTACAAATATTTAAATAAATGAAATTCTATTATTGTTTAATAGTGCAATTAATCGCAATTAAAAAATTGTGATTGAAAAAATTAATCGCTTGGCAGCCCTAGTTTTAACAAGATATTTTTACAAAATCCAGGGTCTTCTCATCAGACCTTGAAGTAAGGTTCCAACCTTCTGTTTAAGACTAAACTAAAGTGTAACATTAACAACGAACATGCCTTGAGAAAATTTATGTATATATCCCCCCTTCAGTATCACATCCATGAAAGATGGGCATTAGACAGAAGCATTAGACAAGTACTCTAACATCTAGAGTATTTCAAACTAGAATTTCAAAATCTATGGAAAGCATAAGGAGTTTACAATTCATATAGCACTCAAGGGAAAAGTAATATACTTTCTCACCGTCCCCATCCTAAGTTACTTATGAATTCACAAATTTTAATAATTCTAAGTGGGAAACTTATACCCAAATAAATTTGTTAGTCTCTAATGTGCCACAAGGACTCCTTGTTGTTTTTCCTCCACAGAAAGGAAAAATTCTGTTTCTAGCCATTGTGATAAACAGGCCACTTCAATTTACAAATGGAATTAACAGCATAAATTTATAAAGATTGAAATTAATCCTTTTTAGAGGCACAAATACAAAGAGATCATATGATAAAGCATCCCACAGTCTGAAGATATACTAAATTATATGAATAAGCAAGCCGATGATCATCATACCAAAAGGACTAAAAGTAAAAAATCCATTACAATGAACATAACACCTAGTCTGTGGTGAGAGATTGTGCCACACACTTTCAAAGAAACTGCAGAACCACCTGATCAACATTCTGTACAGCAAACAGGAGAAGATCAAGAATGAGCTCTCAAAACTGGAGACTCTCATAAGAAAACAACCTTCCACACAAACTTCCTCACACTCACAGACCTCGGGAGACAGACCAGTCCTCGCTTACAGACGGCCCCCTGACCTAAAGCAAATATTCATCAGCAACTACACATCACACAACAAAAACACTAACCCAGGAACCAACCCCTGCAACAAACCCCGTTGCCAACTCAGTCCACATATCTATTCAAGGAACATCATCACAGGGCCTAACCACATCAGCCAGATGATCCGGGGCTCGTTAACCTGCACATCTACCAAAGTGATATATGCCATCATGTGCCAGCAATGCCCCTCTGCCATGTACATTGGTCAAATCAGACAGTCTCTACACAGTGCAATAAATGGACATAAATCAGATATCAAGAACTGTAACATTCAAAAATCAGAAGGAGAGCACTTCAATCTTCCTGGACATTCAATAATAGACTTTAAAGTGGCCATTCTTCAACAAAAAAACCTTCAAAAACAGACTTCCATGAGAAACTCCAGAACTGGAATTAATTTGCAAACTTGACACCATCCAATTAGGCCTGAATAAAGATTTGTAGTGACCCAGCCATTCCCAAAAATAATTTTCCTTCTGTTAATACTCACACCTTTTTGTCAACTGTTAGGAATGAGCCACTTCCACCATGACTGAATTTACCTCATTAGCACTACAAAAAGTAATTTTCCCTTTGTTGATATTCACCCCTTCTTGTCAACTGTTGGGAATGGGCTACATCCACCCTAATTGAATTGTCCTGGTTGGCACTTCCCACCCCCCACTTGGTAAGACAACTCCCATCTTTTCATGTGCTGTATGTTTATATCTGCTTACTGTATTTTCCACTCCATGCATGTGATGAAGTGGGCTGTAGCCCATGAAAGCTTGTGTCCAAATACATTTGTTAGTCTCTAAGGAGCCACAAGGATTCCTCGTTGTTTTCATATAACTACAGGTAGTCCTCAGACCTGACTTACATCAAACGCCGCTTACAACGCTTTTCAATGGACTGCCTGTTTTGACCCATGATGCTTGTTTCACTCTTACAACACTCAATTTGCATAAAGTTCACTTGAAATCACTTCCTGGTTGCATTATACTGGTATGGAACTGGAAAGGGTCATTTCTAATTGGCTTTGAGGCAGTAGGGTAGCTTGTTGCCGGGTAGGGTTGCCGCTTGTTTTTTACTGACTCCCGGCCCCAGCCAATCAGAAAGCTGGAACCATGACTGGCTGGGGCTCAGCATGTGTACCGTTCTCCCTGGCTGCTTGAGCCTGTGTTGCTTGCCTTGTGAGCAGTATATGTGAGTTTATATGTTTACTTGAATGCTGTTTACAAAATAGTGTACAGTAAATACACTGATGTTGCAACATTTCTCATCTATAATTCATTTAGCACAAAAAACTGGGTTATTGTGGTGAAAAGAGTGTATCAAGCCTTGGTTGAGGGACCAATCCCGCCTTCATACCATTGATTCCTATGGGAAAAGTGGTTTCGACTTATGTTTCGACTTACAACACAATTCTGAGGAACAGATTGTGTCCTAAATCCAAGGACTCTCTGTAACTTACACCAGTTACTATTTTAAGTCCTTAACTTACTATCATAAAGTCTCACATATAAGCTAATCTCCATATAAGAAAACATATAATGAAGGTGGGTGAAACCTCTTTGAAGTTGGTGGGCATGAAAACACCATTCAGGATAAATGTAAGAATTTAATCTCCTTTTTGGAGTAAGATGAAACAACAGTAACCACTGCCAAAAACACAGGCCAAATGCATGGCCAGTCAGAAGCTGAAGAATGAATACAAATGCAGGCAGCTAGGTACTGTTGGGTGAAAACCCATGTATCTGTGAGCAGCAGCATACAGAAAGCCAAGGAGACAGTGGTGGCCCTGAGAGAAATCCTAGAGAGATCTTTTGAGGCAGAGTGCTAGCTGGAATGAGGCTAGGAACTGTGAGCAAAGAAACTGCCTCCTGTTTGATTACATTTGCTCCCTATTATAGTCTCATAAATGGGATTTAGTGTGCAATTCTTTGTAAATCAACCAGACTGCAGCAAAGAAATACTGACTTCATTATCACTTTCTCCTTCTAACAGATACAACTTTGGATAATGGCCAATTGCATGGGTCAAAACAGGAAACACCACTAACAATGTGATGTCACACTAAGCTCTAATGATCTATAAGACATGATACCTATTAAGTGACATGCCACTATATTTCTCATCTTACCATCTGCAATGGCTGCACTCACATATACCCAAACTGATGATGTAACTCAGCTATACTCAGTCTTGGACAGCTAGCAAGTTATCTTCCTGGTTAGCAAACAGAAGCACCAAAATAAATGTATACAGTAAACTCCCGATTATCTGGGCTCGGGTTAACCGGGCTGCGGATTAACCGGGACGTCTAAAACAGGGTTAGGCAGGGGAAGCCCTAAAACGGCAGTAGGGTGAGCGCTTAGGCTGCCGCTGCTTTGGGGTTTCCCCCATTGGTCCCTTGCCAGCAGGGGGCTCAGCCTGCAGCCAGCCTGGGTGTAGGAAACTCCGGCTGGCAGCAGGCTGAGACCCCAGCTGGCAGCAGCCTGGGGGGAAAGCCCAAAGCGGCAGCAGGCTAAGCACTCAGCCCACTGCTGCTTTAGAGTTTCCCCGCAGGCTCCTGCCAGCCGAGGTCTCAGCTCCCACTGCCAGCCTGGGCTTCCTACACCCAGACTAGCAGCGGGAGCTGACGGGGGCAGGTGGTGGGATTAAACCAACTAAACTTTTCAAATTCTAGATACAACTCTGACAAAATATATTAAAATAGTGCAGCTTCTATCTATATGTACTTTGTAGCCCAGTGTATTAGCATTCCAGTATTTACATTGAGAAACTGAGATACTTTTCAGCTAAGTGCTTCACTGCTTTCAGGCCAGTTTACAGTGTGGATTAAGTATGAATTTAATGAGCAAATCTAACTGAAACAAGAAAGCACCATAGTCAAACTTAAGTCACACAATGGTGTGATGAAAACTCCTTAGGAAGCTTCTTTGAGTATTCACTTATTATGAACGGCTGTGAACAGTATTTATTCTAAACTTGCAAAAATCTGAAAGGGAAGAAATAACCACACACACATTTTCTGACTCTAGGAATATCTCTGTTCTATCTTCCCTATATTTGTTAATTTTAAGTTCCTGTGTCACTGTATTATTGACTTCTAAAAAAGCATGTTTAGGACAGTTTGTAAAGAAGATTCTATGCAAAATAAAGGTGATATATACAGATTATAGAAATCCCAAAGAGAAAACACACTGAACCCATGTGCATGTAGATTGTAGAAGGACTTTTAACTCTTCATCTAGATACATTTTGCTGATGTGGCAAAAGCATTTGTTTTTTTGACACAGTGAATTGATGAAACATACTTTGCCTCCTGATATTCAGCTCATACTAACAGTGACCTGAAAATGATTTTACACTTTTATTCTAGGTGATCCTCTTTTTTTTTTCGTTCGTCCATCAAAATTGATGAGGACGACCCAGTGTCATCAGTTTGTTTGGGAGTGGGTTCTGAGATGGCTGATTAGTCCAATCCGAGCCCGGAATTGACGGTTGCACTGGGGACATTGAAGATCAGGCTGTCGACCGGGGGAAGAGAGGATACCAGCCCTGGACTTGCGAAGAAGGCGTTTCTCTATAGCATCACTCAGTCTCTTTTGTTCGTAGGCTGTTGCACCATCATGAACTCGTCTGCGCCAGGAGAAGCGATCATTAGCGATGCTCTCCCAATTTTCAGGATCTATGTTACAGTTCTTAAGGGAGGCCTTAAGGGTGTCTTTGAATCTCTTCTTTTGACCACCAAGAGATCGCTTGCCGTGTTGTAATTCACCATAAAACATCTTCTTGGGCAATCACTCATCAGGCATTTGCACAACATGGCCAGCCCATCTAAATTGTGCCTTGCAAAGCAGGGTGTGAATGCTTGTCATATCAGCCTGTAAAAGGACGTCGGTGTCTGGAATTTTGTCCTGCCATCTTATCTTCAGTAGTTTCCGCAGACAGCTCAGATGGAAGTGATTCAGCTTTTTTGCATGACGACTGTAGACAGTCCGGGTTTCACAAGCATAGAGGAGGGTGGGCAGGACGACCGCCGAATAGACTTTTAGTTTGGTTTCAATCTTGATGCCTCTCCAATCCCAAACATTAGATCGAAGCCTTCCAAAGGCTGCGCTGGCTCTGGCGATTCTAGTGTTCACTTCCTCGTCGATGTTGGCTGCCTGTGATAAAGTGCTGCCAAGGTATGTAAACCTGTCCACGTTATTGAGCTTATGGCCATTGATAGTAATGGATGGCTCAGTGTAGTCAAAACCAGGAGCAGGCTGATGCAGAACCTCAGTTTTTCTGGTGGAAATCGTAAGGCCGAAGTTCATGCACGCTGTGGAGAATAGATTCATGCAGTATTGCATGCCTGTTTGCGTACCTGAGTTAAGGGCACAGTCATCAGCAAATAGAAAGTCACGAATGGACTCAACTTGGACTTGAGTTCTGGCCTGAAGCCTCCTTAAATTGAATAGCCTTCCATCAAAACGGTAGTGCATGTCGATCCCGACATTATTCTAGGTGATAGTCTTTTTAAAAAAGCAGCTTCACAGTTATCCTGATGTTCATTTTCGTAGTGTCTTCTCTTCAATTCAATTTACAATCTGAAAGGCTCTGGAACATTTCTCTTTGTACCATCAGAAAACAGTTTTGCAGAGTAAATGGAAAAAGGGGTTGGTTCCAAATCTTTCAAGAAAGCCTTGGCAGCTTATTGCTACAAAGTAGCACACTCTGGGTCTTATGGTCCATTAATAGCTAAAAAAAGCAGCATTGCTGAGTTGCTTGGTGCCCATTAACAGAGTTTTAGGCTTACCAACAGCAGAAATATGTCTGGCTAGTTCCTACAGCAACATCTTCCTCTGCACTAACAACAAGAAAAAAAGAGAAAAAAAAACCCTAGATTCTCTGGGCAGCCTGCCAGGTAACCTTAACTTGACAGGAAGGAACAGCAAAAAAATAAAGACTGCTAACTGAAAGATGCTTGTTTTCTCATTCCTGTTTCCTTCTTCACCTTCTCATTATGTGTCCTTGTTTATAAATTGCTAATCCCCACTTTAAAAAGATCACTATGCACAGATGTGAAGCACACAGCATCACCAGACCTTTAAAGAGAAAAATGTATCTGCTTACCTGAAAATTTCCTTTCTTTGAGTTAATGAAGTCCATAGATCGGTTACAATGGGTATTTCAGCCTGCTTGCAGGTTAGAAACAGAGCCATACTTGTCAGTCACTGGCAGCAGGGAACTGCCCTGCCCCCTTAAATTTCCTCCAATTGAAACAACTTCAACAGCCAAGGTAATTTCATTCTACTTTCCAAAATTAGAGACTTCATTAAATATACATTGAAGAAAAAGAACAATTTATCCTACTACAGAGCATAGGGACGATTTCCCCTAATGAAATAAACCTAAATGTTTAGTTGCCAATTTCCAGATCTATTCAAGATGATCTGTGGAAATTATTCAAGGAAAGGAAATATACAGGTAAGTGCAGAAAAATGTTCCTATTCTTCATCATGCTAAGATACAGATATCTATTACAGTAGGATTTTCATAGCAGTAGCCTCTACCATGGGAAGTAGGATCATCCTTAAATATGTACATTCAAAATAGTGTAAATTATATATATTTCTTCTCTTTCCCTGGGCACTGAGGCAGGGAGAAGACTTCCATCAAAAATGGTGCTGGTTAAAGATTGGATGACCATACGCAGAATATGGTGAATTTATATACTGATGGCTATCTCGCTGTCTAGCAGATCTCACTACTGGAGATATGACTTCTGTGCCCTGAAATTGTCAGCACTTCTACAGATTGGACTTTGATGCTTGAAAATAGGAAAACTATTTCTTGAATTTCCTTTGGGCATGAATGATATGACAGTTGCAAAAACTGTTTGTCAGAAATCAAAATACCCACTGGGTGTCATTCAGGAGAGTTTCCAAGTTCATAAGCTCCTCTGATTGGAGGTAGCAGTTACCAGGAAGTCTACTTTAATGGATAAATATAATGACACTTGCAAGAGGGGGTTAATTGAAGTAGTGTTGTAAGGACCAGAATGAAATGTCAAGGTTGCATTCTATAACCTGTGGGGCTGGAAACAAGCTAGTTATCCTAAGGAGGGATTTAATGTCAGGGTTTACACATCATGTCTTTAACATGCTGAGACCCTTATATTAGAGACATTTAACATTTTTGCTTGAACACTCTCATTAAAGCCCTCCTGAAGGGATTCAAATTCATTTGTTTCATGTGGTAGTTAAAACAAAAACTTTGCTTCTACCAATAAAATAAGTTCGATTTATCGACTTGTCTGCAGTCCATGGGTGTGATCATCACTTCACTCAAGTACCCATTATGAACCTGTCTGGCGCTGGATGGAGGATTGCGTTTTACAGCAGCAGACCTTCCCTGAGATGTGGAAACACTGGAAGGTTAATACTGGAAGGTCAATACTAGGTTAGACAGGCTTAAACCAGAGTGTCTCTGGCACTCTCTTTCCTTTCTTATGTATGGCTCTGGGGAGCAATGGAAAGGAACAGAGCAGAGACCTTGCCGAGCTTTGTAAGAGACCATCCACAACCTCACACTCTGAGTCTTGACACATGGAGAGGCCACCAGGCACTTTACTGATATTTCCAGATACAAATAAATCAATCACCAGCTCATCAAATTGACTTACAATAAGTGAGGATATGTCTGGGTCCAGGTTCCACTCTGTTTAAACCAACTTCTGCCATGCAAACCTTGGTCTTCAACTTCTCCTTGATGGTCAGCACATAGAGATAGGAAACTCTGCTCTGCCCATGAAAGGAGAAGTTGATTTTCTCTTTGGGGCACGGCTGACCACACTCTTCCTTAATTATTTACAAAAACCTCATCAGACACGTTGACTGTCATGACTAGACTAAATCTGTTATTCGGTGTCCAAAAACTTCATTATCACAAAGTTAAGGTTTACTGGCAGTGCCTCTTACCCTTCCAGAATATTAAGTGCAGCTGCATGCAAACCTCGGAAAGCTAGGAAATATAGAGTTAGGGTACACTTCAGCCCCCAGCATGCAAAATTAACTCCGTTCCCTGGAACTGGCAAGATCTACTGGAGATATAATTTTTTAGATAATGCTTTCTTAGCCAAAAGACCGAGAGGAGGATAAAAATATTTCAGCCAGGATTTCCCTATAATAAACAAACATGAGGAAAGACTAGGTATATATGTGAATGGCTCTCTCATTACACTAATTGATTGCATTTCCCTAGTTAATTTGCCTTCAAAACTTCTTATCACCTGTCAGACAGAGATCCACTACAAAAGCTTTTTTTCCTCCTGCTAATAGCCCATCCAAATTAAACAGCCTCTTAGAATTGGTATGCTAATGTACAACTTTTTTTTGCTTTCTGTGTATATAAATACATCTTACTTCTGTTCCATTCTAGGCATCCGATGAAGTGGGCTATAGGCCACGAAAGCTTATGCTGAAATAAACTGGTTAGTCTCTAAGGTGCCATAAGTATTACTCATCTTATTTACGGATACAGACTGACACGGCTGCTAATCTTAAACCTATATATGCCACATTAATCCAGTTATGTGGAACACATCACACCATATTATTTTGTTAATCTGTATGCATTCCAACTTCCCTTCACTGTGTTAATGTCACCTATATTGATTGGTGCAGGGATTACTTTGAGCACATTGCTGCAGCTCTTACTGTGATGCAAGACAATGTGCATCTGCACCCAAAGGTATGGGCCCCTCATTACTGTGCTGAATCATGCAAGAATCGTAGCACATCGGTCTGTTCTTGTTGTAGCAATCGGGTGGCATACATAACAGTGCGTTATAGGACAGAAGTAAATTCACTGGTGTTCCAGAAGGAATCGTTGTAAAAAGGGTCAAGAGGCGATAAACATCTGCCAACTCTACAGTGGTTTGTGTACAGTAGGTAAAGAGGTCGAGCATAGACTAAGAACAGCCAACAGTCAGTTCTACCCTGAGACAGAAAGACATGATACCTGATTGGGAGCTCTCAGAGACCAGAAAGGGCACGGAGATGCAGCTAGCCTTGTGACTGTTACAATCTGGCTAATTAATCATAGAATATCAGAGTTGGCAACCTTACCCCCTGCACTAATGAAGGTTTCTATCAGTGAATTTCCTCAGTTTTTTTGTTTGTTTTTTAGCAAAAAGAGAAGTGTGTGTTTGTCAGAGTTAGTGGTCATTTAGATGGTTATTGCTCTCAGCTATGTTCACAGTTGATAGAAACTGTAGCTAGATAATTGTAAAAAGACCTAACTTTTATATCATCCTTTTCATCAGTAGATCACAAAGAGCTTTACCTCAGTATCCCCATTATATAGATGAGAAACTGAGGCACAGAGTGGTAAAGTGATTTGCTCAAGGACACCTAGAAGTCCAGAAGCAGAGCTTGGAATAGTCACAGTCCAGGGGTCTCTATACTAGGCCACATGGGTTGCTTGATGATTCCTCTGCTCCTACCTGCCTTTGTACCTTTTGTCACAATGGAGTGGGGATAATGGTTGTGCTTTGAAATGTCTGCACTGGGTATTTGCTAAGAGGGTCAGTAAGATGTCATCTAGAGGTCATCTAGTCCAACCCCCTGTTTAAAGCGGGACTAACCCCAACTAAATCATCCCAGCCAGCACTTCGTCAATCCTGACCTTCAAAACCTCTAAGGAAGGAGATTCTACCACCTACCTAGGTAACTCATTTCAGTGCTTCACCAGCCTCCTAGGGAAAAAGTTTTTCCTAATATCCAACCTAAACCTCCCCCACTGCAACTTGAGACCATTGCTCCTTGTTCGGTCATCTGGTACCACTGAGAACAGTCTAGATCCATCCTCTTTGGAACCCCCTTTCAGGTAGTTGAAAGCAGCTATCAAATCCCCCCTCAGTCTTCTCTTCTGAAGACTAAACAATCCCAGTTCTCTCAGCCTCTCCTCATAAGTCATGCACTCCAGGCCTCTAATCATTTTTGTTGCCCTTCTCTGGACTCTTTCCAATTTTTCCACATCCTTCTTGTAGTGTGGGCCCCAGAACTGGACACAGTACTCCAGATGAGGCCTCACCAATGTCAAATAGAGGGGAACAATCATGTCCCTCAATCTGCTGGCAATGCCCCTACTTATATAGCCCAAAATGCCATTAGCCTTCTTGGCAAAAAGGGCACACTGTTGACTCATATCCAGCTTCTCATCCACTGTAACCCCTAGGTCCTTTTCTGCAGAACTGCTGCCTAGCCATTTGGTCCCTGGTCTGTAGCAGTGCATGGGATTCTTCCATCTGCACTTCTCCTTGTTGAACCTCATCAAATTTCTTTTGGCCCAGTCCTTTAATTTGTCTAGGTCCCTTTGTATCCTATCCCTACCCTACAGTGTATCTACCACTCCTCCCAGTTTAGTGCCATCTGCAAACTTGCTGAGGGTGCAGTCCACACCATCCTCCAGATCATTGATAAAGATACTGAATAAAACCGGCCCCAGGACCGACCCTTGGGGCACTCCGCTCAATACCGGCTTCCAACTAGACATGGAGCCATTGATCACTACCCGTTGAGCCCGACGATCCAGCCAGCTTTCTATCCACCTTATGGTCCATTCATCCAGCCCATACTTCTTTAACTTGATGGCAAGAATATTGTGGGAGACCGTATCAAAAGCTTTGCTAAAGTTACGGAACAACACATCCACTGCTTTCCCCTCATCCACAGAGCCAGTTATCTCATCGTAGAAGGCAATTAGGTTAGTCAAGCATGATTTGCCCTTGGTGAATCCATGCTGACTGTTCCTGATCACTTTCCTCTCCTCTAAGTGCTTCAGGATTGATTCCTTGAGGACCTACTTCACGATTTTTCCAGGGACTGAGGTGAGGCTGACTGGCCTGTAGTTCCCTGGATCCTCCTCCTCCTGTTTTTTAAAGATGGGCACTACATTAGCTTTTTTCCAGTCATCCGGGACCTCCCCCGATCGCCATGAGTTTTCAAAGATAATGGCCAATGGCTCTGCAATTACATCAGCCAACTCCTTTAGCACCCTCGGATGCAGCGCATCCGGCCCCATGAACTTGTGCTCGTCCAGCTTTTCTAAATAGTCCTGAACCACTTCTTTTTCCACAGACGGCTGGGCACCTCCTCCCCATGCTGTGCTGCCCAGTGCAGGAGTCTGGGAGCTGACCTTGTTCGTGAAGACAGAGGCAAAAAAAGCATTGAGTACATTTGCTTTTTCCACATCCTCTGTCACTAGATTGCCTCCCTCATGCAGTAAGGAGCCCACACTTTCCTTGACTTTTTTCTTGTTGCTAATATACGTAAAGAAATCCTTGTTACCCTTAACATCCCTTGCTAGCTGCAACTCCAAGTGTGATTTAGCCTTCCTGATTTCACTCCTGCATGCCTGAGCAATATTTTTATATTCCTCCCTGGTCATTTGCCCAATCTTCCACTTCTTGTAAGCTTCTTTTATGCATTTAAGATCAGCAAGGATTTCACTGTTCAACCAAGCGGGTCGCCTGCCATATTTACTATTCTTTCTACACATCGGGATGGTTTGTTCCTGCAACCTCAATAAGGATTCTTTAAAATACAGCCAGCTCTCCTGGACTCCTTTCCCCTTCGTGTTCATCACCCAGGGGATCCTGCCCATGAGTTCCCTGAGGGAGTCAAAGTCTGCTTTTCTGAAGTCCAGGGTCTGTATTCTGCTGCTCTCCTTTTTTCAATGTGTCAGGATCCTAAACTCGACCATCTCATGGTCACTGCCTCCCAGGTTCCCATCCACTTTTGCGTCCCCTACTAATTCTTCATGGTTTGTGAGCAGCAGGTCAAGAAAAGCTCTGCCCCTAGTTGGTTCCTCCAGCACTTGCACTAAGAAATTGTCTCCTACACTTTCCAAAAACTTCCTGGATTGTCTGTGCACCACTGTATTGCTCTCCCAGCAGATATCAGGGTGATTGAAATCTCCCATGAGAACCATGGCTTGTGATCTAGTATCTTCGCTTAGTTGCTGGAAGAAAGCCTCATCCATCTCATCCCCCTGGTCTGGTGGTCTGTAGCAGACTCCCACCATGACATCAGCCTTGTTGCTCACACTTCTAAATTTAATCCAGAGACTCTCAGTTTCGTACCGGAGCTCTGAGCAGTCATACTGTTTTCTCACATACAATGCAACTCCCCCACTCTTTCTGCCCTGCCTGTCCTTCCTGAACAGTTTATATCCAGTTTATAGGGGGCCCATGGGGGCCAGATGGTCTGAGATGTCAGTAAGGATCCCCTGGGAGGCCTGTTATAGAGGATGAAGTAGGAGGAGGAGCTAGTGTTGCTAGTATCTGTGCTCCATGTAGTGCCCTCCATCCATGGCCCAAGGGAAATCAGAGGAGAAAGGGTGGCTGCACTCTGCAGTTAAGGAACAGCTTTGGTGCAGACTTTAGGAACTAAGGCACAATATTTAATCTGGGACCCTGAGCTTCTGGTACTGCTCCTCTAATGAAAATGGGATGGGGGAGGGGGAGTACTTGCCATTCCAGTCCTGTCCGGCACCTTTCCTGCAAGGAAGGGAGGAGACATATATGACACAACAGGACTGAGGTGAACCTGCCAGGCGAGACTGAAGCAGGAACAGAGATGGCTGAGCTTCCCAACTGACAATGGGTGAAGGAGGCACTCACCCTTCCTTTTGCCTTTGGTTTTCTCAGTCTAGCTTTCTTCCCTGATGCCTGCAGAGACGTTAGCCACTGCAGACTCCTCAAAAAGGGAAAATCTCTCTAGTAAGCAAATGCAGCTCTGGGACATGGCCAGGAATTAGTCATTACTGAGCCCAAATGTTAATCAGAAATTTGAAATAAAGGATTGACTTTTCCTTCAGAAGAACTCTGCAGCAGGGAGGGTTCAGAGAGCCATCTGCTGATGGGGAGGCAGATAAAACTGGAGGGAACTTCAAGGATCAGGACAATGGCTTGCTGCCAGGGACCAGATCTGGTTCTGTCTCAAGATGCAAAATTAACTCAAATACCCATCAAAATGGATCTGTGGACCTTATCACAATGAAGACTGGAGCTGAACACTGGCATATTTTAAATCATAGTATTGTTCATTAAGACCCTCTTATGAATGACTACTAAAAAGTAGAAACCTAAAAGGTCCCCAGGAAATGCAATTAATTTGCACTGCAGACTGCTGTCTTTAGCTCATGAGTCATCGCTCCCATCAGGCAAGTGCTTGTCAAGAGCAGCAGCAGCTAAGTAGGAAGCAGACAAAGCAGCAACAGGATGGTTTTGAAGAGTAGAAAGTGTGGAGGGATAAGGAGGAACAGTAATAGGAGTAGCCACTTAAATGCCCCACTAGGCAATATTTAAGTAATGTACGTTTGCTATTAAAACCTATTTGTAAAGTAATCTACTAGGAATGTTGAACCCTATCACTTGCATTGGTTTGTGTTAGGAGATCTAATCTGTTTTCCGAATCTTAGTTAATATGAAGTCAAGTCAAATATACTTCATGAAGCATAGCAGAATCATTGCTAAATGTGAATGAATGAATGCACACTTTTCTTTAAAACATGTTCCACATTGGAGAGAAATGCTTCAATATTCATCCGTTCCAGATACGTTTACACAAGATGGAACATTTTCCAAAAAAAATACAGTTCAGTGTTAATTATGAATCTCAACATTCAATCTGATAAAAACTGAACAGAAGGTTCCTCTTGGAACCTGCTCCATTGGCCACTATTAGAAGGCAGAATACTGGGCTAGAAGGACCCGTATGATCCAATATGGCCGTTCTTACACACTGTTGGAAACACACTGCCTCCTTCAAGTGTTTTGATATAACACTTCTAAACTGCCCCCTTTAACAAGAAGTGTTTATGATGTGCATACTCTTCCATACCATAGAAGAGAACAGGTACTCCATTAAAACTTGTGACCCTGAATACATACATAAAGGTTTCGTGTCCACATTTTCAAAGAGATGTTGGAAAATTGGAGAGGGTGCAGAAAAAAAGCACAAAAATTATCGGAGGACTGGAGAAAATGCCTTACAGAGAGATATTTTTATAAGCTTAATCTCTTTAGTGTATCAACAGATGATTGAGAAGTGACTTAATTATGATGTATAATTACCTTGGGGAGGGGAATGGAGGGGAACAGGTATGAAAGAGTTCTTTAATACAGTGGAGAAAGGCCTCACAAGAACCAATGGCTTCAAAATGAAGCCAGACAAATTCAAATTAGAAATTAGGCACAAAGTTTTAACAGTGATGATAATTAACCATTGGAACAAACTACCAAGGGAAGTGGTAGAATCTCCATCTCTTGGAGTCCTCAAATCAAGATCATGCCTTTCTAGAAAATATTCTTTAGTCATACAAATTACTGAGTTCAGGTAACTTGATACAATTTCATTATCTGTGATATATAGGTCAAACTAGATGATCTAATGGTCCTTTCTGGCTTTAAACTCTATGAAAAAGTTTCAGAGATGATAATTTTAATAGCAGCTCTGGCATATTCTTCTCCAACCTCATGCTTTCAATGCTAATACAGAGGATAGAAAATAATTGTGCTGTTCATCTGAATATTTTTCAAGTGTATTTTTAGCAACTGTGGCAAGAAAAACACAAAACAAAATTTCAGAGTAGAGTGGAAGAAATATTTTAAATAAGAAAAACAAAAACTCAGAAGATAGTAACTTCATCCATGGCCCAAGAGCACACTGGAAATTTGATTTCATACTACAGATCTAAGAACTCAAGTCCTAAATCATAGAATTTGAGGATTGGATGGGACCTCAGGAGATCATCTAGTCCAACCCCCTGCTCAAAGCAGGACCAATCCCCAATGAAATCATCCAACAGATTTTTACCCCATATCCCTAAATGGCCCCTTCAAGGATTGAACTCACAATGCTGGGTTTAGCAGGACAATGCTCAAACCACTGAACTATCCCTCCCCCCATCCTACTTAACACAATCATTACTAGTGTCCGTTTTATCAACACAAGGAAATTAAATGGAAGACTTCAACTATTTGTCTTTTCATTTTTCCATCTACAGAATTTCTATAGGTATCTGTTACTGACTTCTGAAGTTATCACAGCAAAAGAGCAAATACTTATATGATTTTTTATTTTTTAAATTAAACAACCCCCCTTTAGGCTTCCTTTACTTTACAACTGCAAAGCTTCCTCTCATTTTATGATTTCATACAAACTAAACAGCACTGCAGGGACTCCTCTAACAACTGCTATAAACATGATAATCAGGAGCTCTATTCATGAGGTTCATGGAGCTCACTCCACCAGTATCTATTTACAGTTTGGAACTCTCTTCAGACTTCAAGCTTAAGAGAACATAATAGTACTTAAATATCACTTCACATTTTCACACTGATGTACTAATTTTCACACAACTCCTGTGACAGACAATTATTCCATTTTACAGATTAGGAAAGGGACAGATAAAAAGTTCTACATGATCATGCAAGATAATGGATTCCTGAACACCAGAGTTAACATCATTCTTAAACATTAACAGAATCATCTTGAACAGCTATGTGGGGGTCGCAAGCCCCTGCGGCTGGCAGCCAGCCCCGACCAGCCAGTGGCGCCCCGAGCCCCAGACCCGGCCACTGGTGTGGCAGGCTGCCGGCGGCGCCCCGAGCCCCAGGCCCTTGCCCCAGGCCCTGTCGCGCTCGGGCCCCAGCGCGTCCCGGGGGGTTGCTAGCACCCTCCCCTGAGCTCGGCCCCTGCCCCGGGGGCTGCTGGCACACACACCCCCAGCCCAGACCCTGCCCCTAAGGGGGGTCGCGCTTAAAGGCCTGGTGTCTGAAAGGGGTCACCAGTAGAAAAAGTTTGAGAACCACTGGGCTACAGTTTGTTGGATAGGAGGGTATGCCTGCACCCCATCTGCAAACTGCAATGAGGTACAGTAAAACCTCCATTTAACAGACTAATTCGGGCGAGGGGGTGTCTGTTAAATCAAAAAGTCCGTTATTTAATAAAATTTTAAAAAAAAAAAAACTGTCGGAGCAGCAGCCCGCCCGCCACAGAGTCGGGTCGGCAGCTCCGCAGCCCGCCCGCTGTTGGGTCCCGGGTGGGAGCCGGCAGCCAGCCCGCTCACTGCTGGGACCCGGGCGGCAGCCGGGATCTGGGCGGCAGCCGGCAGCCAGACCGCCCGCTGCCGGGATCTGGGCAGCAGCCGGGAGCCGGCAGCCAGACCGCCCGATGCCGGGATCGGGGCGGGAGCCGGCAGCCAGCCCACCAGCAGCTGGGACCGGGACAGCAGCCGGGAGCCGGCAGCCAGCCCGCCAGCGGCTAGGACCGGGACAGCAGCCGGGAGCCGGCAGCCAGCCCACCACCGGCTGAGACCGGGGCGGCAGCCGGGAGCCAGCAGCCAGCCGCCTGCGAAGGGGACCGGGCCGCAGCCGGGAGGGGTCGCGGTCTGATATGAATCAGAAATTTTGTCCGTTGCATCCGAAGTCTGTTAAATCGAGGTCCGTTAAATCGAGGTTTTACTGTACTGATATAAGAATGGTCACCAGCTGAAGGGAAATGTGAACTAAATTGCATAACTGTTCATCAAAAGATTCTTTGGCCAAACTGCAAATAGGAGTCCGCCTTTGTTTTCTTTTTCTGGACGAGTGCTGTGTTTTGCTTTAAGTACTTTTTCTTGACACCAAGATGTCTCCTACTCAACAGACATTACCTGAAAATGAAACGGTCTATGTTTCTGGATGGATACTTTAAACCGGCACACGTTAACCTAACTATGTATGCTGCAAAAGATTCAGTCTGAAATAGCAGAGACTAAGGGATTTTCTAATAGAAAATTACTGCAGGAAAACACAAAGGTTCAATGTGCCAGAGTAACTCAATATGCACCCCACAGAAAGAATTAATTCTAGCTATTCTGTGGCTATGAAATCCCCAAATTAAACAATATCAAAGATTTCCCTGATTCAATGACTAACATTATTCATACCCAGTTGCCATCCAATCAAACTTCTAGCTAATACCCAAGGCTATTTTAATAACTGAATTTGCAGAAGTTTAGACCTATATTTTAATTATTTTTATTAAATGTGAGACATGGTTGCTGAATTGGCAAGATTTATGAGTAAACAAAGTCAAAATCAAAACAAAGCACATAACAATCAGTACATTTATTTTGTGCTAATGGTGAATTGCAACATAGTTATAAAATAAACAAAAGGATATGCTCTCTGTTCTAGGGCAGCCACAAATTATTCAGCTAGACACAGGGAATCAATGGAATAAATTCTATGCCCTGTGATTTTTCAGAAGATAAGATTACATTTTCATAATGACCTTAAAAATCTATTAATCTATATTTTTATCTCAATTACCATATGACTACATGCACAGATTTAACAGTTATATATTTTCAATATAAAACAAAATTTCAAATGATTATCTTTGAATGATTGTTAAAGACTGTGACTAATTTATCTACAAAATTTAAACGGATGAAACAGAATACTAGATTTCAGTTTTAATACTGATTTTCCCTCCAACAACAGTCTTCAAATATTCCATTAAACAATTTTCTCTGTTCACATCTATTTCTCACATTGCTGAACAAGACTTTGATGTCAACTATATTTTAGGTTAAAACTTGTTTAGGCCAGAAAAATTTAAACATATTGGAACTTCACAGCTAACTACAAAGTCTTCCAGACATATGCTAAGCTAATAAATTGGTAATTATGATCCAAATAAATGTTTTAGACCATCCCGGTGGTGGCGCTTAAATATTACTTCATAGAAAATCCACTCTGGTAATAAGTAATTTGACATGTAGATTGGAGATGAGAGCTAGGGAATGCTGCAATTACATCAGACCCTGCTGGACAATTAGGAAGCAGTATCTGTAGACTGAAAATTCCTGTTGCACTCTTTATAAAGGTAAAGTATTATAAATCAACTTCATCTATATGGTCAGTACCATATTCTCATAATGGAGCTATCAAAAATCACAACATATGACAGTCTTCCTTTAACAATATCTCATATAAGATATAAATTGTAAAATAGTTCCAAACATTTTAAAATCATAATTACAACCATTCTACAATACCATATCCATGTTAAAACACTTGCATTCTTTTGAATACTGTGATCAGAACCAGTTTGACCTCAGAAGACACTGGTGCTATCAATTTACCTACATGTTCTGTTATTACTACAATGCTGATAAAACAATATCACTTTAAACAAAATATACAAAAAATCATTTTTAGTTCTTTAATACTTAGAGGCTTTAAAGTAGCACGTTCTACATGAGTAAATAAGCCCATGATTTAAAGTTTTTTTCCATAACCTGTCTTGATGCTAAATACTGATCACCAGGAAGCTTCACAACTATATGGGTAATACCCTTCAAATATATAGAATTAGCAATCATTGCACATCTTCTATAGCTCAGTTTGTTCTTGATTTTATGAATATAAAGTTTATACTCATTCCAGTTCAATGCATTTTAGGCACAAACTTCAGGAACAAGTTCACACTGATAGCCTTAATAGCCATTTGAATTGCCAAAAAAAACAAATCAATGTACTCTGTAACAGAAAATATTACTTCAAATTATTGGGAAGCAATAGGGCCTCTTTGAGGTGGGTATCTTTTATACAAGATTTAATAAAAGACTCTAATAGATTATACACACTCATGGGAACTTCCCATAAAAGATAGGCAGTATATACTCTGGTGACTGGGCCACTATAATTACCTTAGAGAGAAAGAGTACACAATGTAATATTCAAAAGTAATGGTAATTCTAAGGCTATCAAAAATGTTATCATCATAAAACTTCTATTATAATCTCAATCTTATCTGAATGTAACTTTTAATTCCCATGTTTTAAAAAATAGAAGAAAGGCTCAGGTTATTGATTTGTATGCACTGTTAAGAGCATCAGAGAGGTAGCCGTGTTAGTCTGGAATAGCAGAGGTAACAAAGTCCTGTGGCATCTTAAAGACTAACTATAAAGTTTTGAAGCATAAGCTTTCGTGGGCTAATACCCACTTCGTCAGACACTGTTATATACCAATGTCTGAAACAAATAATTTTCAAACAAAGCATTTTTTCAGTGAGACACAGAGACCCATTTTTATCCAAATGCTATGTCAGTGGACATTCTCTTTGATCCTTGGAGGTGCCGAGTACTATTAAGTCAAACTCACTGAAGGGTTTGAGCAAATTGAAGACTGAAGGCTGGGCTACACTAAGTCGATGCAATTTACATTGATCAGGGGTGTGAAAATGACACCTCCCTGAGCAACATAAATTATATCGATTTAAAGCACTGAACACAGTTCTCTATCCGTGGGAGATGCTCTCTCGACGGCAAAGGTGGAGTTATTATGCCAATAGAAGAGCACTCTCCCATCAGCATAACACATCTACACCAGATGATTCCAGTAGCGAAGACATGCCCTGGGTCTCCGGTCGCAACAACTGACCACAGAGTCCCCAAGTGATAGTTTAAAGAATCTGGTTAATAACATTACTGCTCCTCAGAATCTTAAAACAGTACGTTTCAATCTACTGCTATAAACAACAGAAGTAAGGACACAAAATGGAGAGGCAGTCTTGGTTTAAGAATATAGGAAATACTTAACAGGTCAGACCAATGGTCCATTGTTTCCAGTATCCTATCTCTGTGAGTGGCCAGTAGCAGTTGCTTCAGAATTAGGTGCCTGAATCCCCAGTGAACCATGATGGAATAACTTGGCCCCCATTAACAGCATCTGAGCATCTTCAAGAGGCCAATTTATGCCACATTGTATCTTATCTAATGCCTGGATGGTCTGATTACTCTAAGAGTGTAGAACCTCAGAGTTACAAACACCTCAGGAATGGGGGTTGTTCGTACCTCTGATATGTTTGTTAATCTGAAAATGTTATGGTTGTTCTATAAAAAGTTTGCAACTAAACATTATCTTAATACAGCTTTGAAACTTTACTATCCAGAAGAAAAATGCTGCTTCCCCCCCCCCCTTTTTTTTAAGTACTTTACATGTAAAACGGTGCTATACTGTATTTGCTTTTGTGTGTGTGCATGCTCTGCTTCCTGATAGTGTATTTCCGGTTCTAAATAAGGTATGTGGTTGACTGGGCAGTTCATAACTCTGGTGTTTGTAACTCTGAGGATCTACTGTAAATATCTAATCTTTTTTTGAATCCTACTAACTCATGACCTAAACGATATGTTGTGGCAATGAGTTCCACAGACTAGCTACAAACCATGTAAAGGCAGTTAGTTCCATTTGGTAGTTTTAAATGTCTCACTTTTCAATTTCATTGAATGTCCCTTTTGTTCTTGAATTAAAAAGGGTGGTATATAAGAACCATTCATGTAACCTAAAACTCTCACACATTCATTTTATATACCTCTATCGTGCCTCTTTAATTTGTCTCTTCTTTAAACTAAATAGTCTTCAGGGGTCGGCAACGTTTCAGAAGTGGTGTGCCGAGTCTTCATTTATTCACTCTAATGTAAGGTTTTGCGTGCCAGTAATACATTTTAACTTTTCTAGGTCTCTTTCTACAAGTCTTTAATATAGAACTAAACTATTGTTGTATATCAAGTAAATAAGGCTTTTAAAATGTTTAAGAAGCTTCATTTAAAATTAAATTAAAATGCAGAGCCCCCCGGACTGGTGGCCAGATCCCAGGCAGTGTGAGTGTCACTGAAAATCAGCTCGCATGCCGCCTTCAGCATGCGTGCCATAGGTTGCCTACCCCTGGTAATTCTTTTCAATATCTCTTCATATACAAGGCTTTCTACTTTTTCAAGTAATTTTCACTATTCATCTCTGGATTCCTTCTATTTCAACTACTTCTTTTTGAAACAGAAGAACTTAACACCATATTGAATGTGAGAGCATACCACCAATTTATATAATGGCACTTTGCTGTTTTCAGACTTATTTTCCACCCCACTCTCTCTTTATACATCTCTACATTTTGTTTGGCTTCCACACATTAAGAACACATTAATAAAGATGCCCATCTTTTTCCCACCTCTACTGGTTACAGTTAATTTCAAACCCAATAACATACATGATTAGTAATTTATTTTCCTTCCTACTTACATTACCGTGTATTTGTCAATGCTGAATTATTGTGCCATCATATATATTGTATTCTGTGTTGTAACTGAAATCAATGTGTATATTATTTTTATTGTAAACATTTACACTGTAAAAGTGACTGACAAAGTTATTTAAAATTCACCTCATATAAGTAGTGTAGTGCAAACTCTTCATTGTGAAAAGAATGAGGAGTTACCTGTGGCACCATAGAGACTAACAAATTTACTTGGGCATAAGCTTTCGTGGACTAGAACCCACTTTATTAGATGCATAGAGTGGAATATACAGTAGGAAGACAGACAGAGACACACACCACACACACACAACATGAAAAGATGGGAGTTGCCATACCAATTCTAAGAGACTAGTCAAATGTAGATTTATTTTTGTGTGTTACATAACCACTCAAAAACAACAATGTCATTCTTTAGAGCCTACATGACCATTCAGTCCAACTTCTTGTTCAGACAATTGCTAAGACAAGTTTACATGTACAGAAGATAATGCTGTCTTATTATTTACAATGTCACCGTAAAGTGAGAACAGTCATTTGCCTGGCACTGTTGTGGCTGGCGGTGCACAGTATTTATGTGCCAGCTATGCTAAACATTCGTGTGCCCCTTCATGCTTCAACCACCATTCCACCATTTTCATTATCTGAGTCAGATGCCACCAGCAGAAGGTTGATTTTTCTTGCAGAGTATTGCTCTTTTAGGACTTTTGAAAGCATGCTTCACGTTTTGTCCCTCTCAGATTTTGGCAGGCACTTCAGATTCTTAAAACTTGATTCAAGTACTGTAGCTATCTTTGTAAATCTCACATTGGTACCTTCTTTGTGTTTTCTCAAATCAGAAAATGTTCTCAAAGGGAATAATATGTGCTGGGTAATCATCCAAGACATCTATAACATGAAATATATGGCAGAATGCAGGTAAAACATAGCAGGAGACATACAATTCTCCCCCAAGGAATAGAATCACAAATTCAATTACAGTGAAACCTCGATTTAACGGACCTCCATTTAACGGACTTCGGATGCAACGGACAAAATTTTTCAGAGTCTGATGCATCCGAAGTCCGTTTCTGGAGGGCTGGCTGTGGGCTCCCTGCTGCTGCCCGAGGCTGGAGCCGGGACCCTGCGGGGCTCTGAGCCTGCGCGCGGCAGCAGCCGCCACGGATTGAGCCGGGGGCGGGCTGCCGCCTGGCCCCCGGCAGCAGTCACCCTCCCTGCAGGGTCCCGGGAGCCGGGACCCTGCGGGGCTCTGAGCCCGCGCGCGGCAGCAGCCGCCGCGGATCGAGCCGGGGGCGGGCTGCCGCCTGGCCCCCGGCAGCAGTCACCCTCCCTGCAGGGTCCCGGGAGCCGGGACCCTGCGGGGCTCTGAGCCCGCGCGCGGCAGCCGCCGCGGATCGAGCCGGGGGCGGGCTGCCGCCTGGCCCCCGGCAGCAGTCACCCTCCCTGCAGGGTCCCGGGAGCCGGGACCCTGCGGGCTCTGAGGCCGCGCGCAGCGGCCGCTGCGCTTTTGAGCCGGGGGCGGGCTGCTGCCCGGCCCCCAGCACCATGCAGGCTCCTTGGAGGGTCCCGGGAGCCGGGACCCTGCGGGCTCTCTGCCCGCTCGCAGCAGCCTCCGCAGTTTGAGCCGGGGGCGGGCGGGCTGACAGCTCCCGCCCGGGTCCCAGCAGCCGGGGACCCCGGCGGGCGGGTTGACGGACTAATTCGGGCGAGGGGGTATCCGTTAAATCCGAAAGTCCTGTTATTTAATAATTTTAAAAAATTATTAAATAACGGACTTTCGGATTTAACGGACACCCCCTCGCCCGAATTAGTCCGTTAAATCGAGGTTTCACTGTAATGCATTTTTTTTAATCGAACATGTCCCCTGGAATGGTGGCTGAAGCATAAAGGGGTATATGAATGTTTAGCATACCTGGCCCATAAATACCTTGCAATGACGGCCACACAAGTGCCATGCAAATGCCTGTTCTCAATTTCAGGTGACATTGTTAGTAAAAAGCAGGCAGCATTATCTCCTGCAAATGTAAACAAACTTAATTGTCTGAGCTATTGTCTGAACAAGAAGTAGGACTGGAAAAGTTTCAGCATGATCTGTTATAGGAAAGCAGAAAAAAAGGAAAAGACAAAAAGGGAAAATAGATATAACAAAACCAAGTCAAGATGCAAAAGTTACTTTTTTAAAAATTATTAAATAGAAAGGTGATTGATAATATTAATAAAGTAACCAGGAAATGGCAAATAACTATTTTAAATTCCATTGAGTATGACTTTGGAAAGTGGTCTTTCAGACTATGGATAGTTAGTAGGCTTTACTCCTGGGCTAAAGTTTAAGCCTGCTAACAGGTATCCTCTCAACAAGTGGAAGATTGGCCAAAATGAGACCAACAGAAAGGAACAAATAATATAGTAGTAGTAAAATGTCTGAGGATATTTTGCAGTGTTACCAGAATACTGGGAAAACAATAGCTAAAGACACTAAGGGCTGGTCTTCACTGGGGTGGGATCAACTGAAGATACGCAACTTCAGCTACGTTAAGAACGTAGCTGAAGTTGGCGTATCTTCAGCTGACTTACCTGCCGTCCTCATGGTGGCGGCAGTTGGCGGCGTGCTCCCCCGTGGACTCCGGCTTGCGCCTTGCGTCAAGCTGGAGTTACAGGAGTTGATGGGGGCACCGCGGGCGATCGATTTCTCACGTCTTAACGAGACATGAGAAATCGATCACTAAAAGATCGATCGCTACCCGCCGGATCTTGAAGTGAAGACCTACCCTTTATAACAAGAAATTATCCACACGAGAACCATGAAACCTGTGAAATAATTGGTGGGGGTCTGCTGCCTCCAAGGAAGTAAAGGAAGCAAGTAAAAAGGATTTAAAAAATTGAAGAGAAGCTAAAATATTTATCTGAATTTGTTTTCTTTACAATATACTAGGATATAATTACCTCAGATGTAATTTTTCAGCCAATACAGAAAAGACTGCCAAAGACAGAGGAGTCAAGGGAGGCAGAGCCAGAACACATTGAAAATTTCACTGCTGCTGCTCCCTCCCTCAGCCTCCTGAGGTACTGTGAGGGTGAGTAGGAGGATCTCCACTACTGAACCGCACCTCCCAACATCCATTTTTTAATCCTTCTTTTCTAAAATAGCTCCAGTATCTGCCTCTATTGCTGCTGCTACTCCTAGCTTTGCTAAACAAAACTGGAATCAATTTGACCTAATACTTGCCAATTTCATTGCTGTCCACAGGGTTCTAAACAGAATCAATGAAACACTGACAAGATTGATCAGTATTTTTACTCTTCTTTAACCAAGCAAAGATAGAAGCAGCGGCAGAGGTATGAAGAAATCTGTCTGCAAACTTGATAGCACTGCACAGGTAACTTTTGGTTCATGTTTGAAAGGGTTGTTTTTGTTTTTTGCAACCATCAAGGTTAGAAACCCAGTTTTGTTTGTTTCATAATAAAAGCTTAATTTATACAGAATCTAATAGCACTTGCTTGAAAAAGCTTCCTATTTGCACAGCCCAGTAGATTTTTCAAGCCTTACCTGTATGGCTTACATAACCTATTGGACTTAGCCACTTAACCATAATGTTCTTGGCTCTTGCCTTCCTGTTTTCTTTGTATATAGGGGTATGGATGAGTTCATGACTGCCTAAGATTATCACTTATTATTTGTAGTGCGGTAGCAACTGGGGACCACAGTCATGGATCAGGGCCCTGTACAAACACAACATGGAGGTGGTCCCTGCCACAAAGAGCTTATAATCTAAGTATAAAGTGAGAGACAACAGGTACAACAACAACAGGAGACCACAAGGAAGCAGAGAGACAATACTACCGGTAGTTAGTTGTCATCAGCTGCCTACCATCTCCATGCTCAGACTAAAGATTTTGATTTCCTTATTTTTCACTTCAGGTTCTTTTGAATTAGCGTCTTCATTTTTCTCAACTCCCCTCAGAGTTCATTTTTGGTATGATCCTCCCATAAAGATAAATAAGACGAGGAATACTTGTGGCACCTTAGAGATTACCCAGTTTATTTAGTCTCTCCGGTGCCACCAGTATTCCTCGTCTTGGATACAGACTAACACGGCTGCTAATCTTAAACCTCCCATAAAGATGTTGACCTTATTTATACTCTATTCATGGCTATGTAATGTTTCCACAAGAGTTGCTTCTTGCACCAACTTGTGCATTACCTAGGACTAACATTAGAGTATCTTCTCTTGTTTGCAAAAGAAACTATTCAAAAGAGCAATTGTTTAAGGCAGTGGTGTCAAATTCCTAGCTGCTAGCCAGATCTGACCATTAAAGCATTTATGTGGTCTGCATGACAAACTCAAATTCTGAAAAATCTGTTTTGGGTGGGTTCTTTAGTTATGGTTCTATCTCTGGTTTTGAAAGATCATCTTCCAATTGTGGTGTGACTGTAACCAATACAGTGATGCCTTCCATAGTCTGCAAACAGACAATGCCTGAAACAATTGCTGTGTGTGACAACCTCCATCTCTCACTAAGGTGTTAATTCTAAAGCCTTATGACAGCATGTTAATGTCAACATTAACTATTTCATTGCTGATTATTTTAGCAGGTCAAATGGAACAGAGAAGAGAGAAGCCTATGGTAGGGGGAACTGTAGAGGGAAGAAAAGAGGACACACAAAGGCAGGGAAGGGGCATTAAGGAAGAAAGAGAAACAAGAGGCTTAGAAATAGTGGTCATAAAATAGAGCATATTTCCCTCTTAAGTGATATTGGGGAAAAACCAAGGCATTTAAATAGTAAAAATAGTAACTAGAAGTTTAGTTATCACCTAGGGGCCATATACTGTCCTTGAATCAGAGAGGTAGCCGTGTTAGTCTGGAATAGCAGAGGTAACAAAGTCCTGTGGCACCTTAAAGACTAACTATAAAGTTTTGAAGCATAAGCTTTCGCGGGCTAGCCCACGAAAGCTTATGCTTCAAAACTTTATAGTTAGTCTTTAAGGTGCCACAGGACTTTGTTACCTATACTGTCCTTGATCTTTGTATAAAGGATAGTATATGGCCACAGAAACAGTCACCATGGAGAGAAGGGCAGCATGTTGTCTTACATTTGTAACTTAGCCCACAGACCATAATCAAATACAGAATTCTGCCCTCTCCACAGAATAAGTAGGAGACCCCTGTTAAGGGTAAGATGTGGACAAACTGCTTTTTTAAATGTCTCAACATAGACCAGTTTCTACAGACAGTTTAAGTCACTTATTAATTCAGTTTTATTAACTCTGAGCTCTCTCAGCATTGTACAGTCTTTAAACTTCCTGATTTAGAGACTGGTAGTGAAACACTGCTAGTATATTTGTATTCCTATGACTTGGGATTTGTATCCCTCCAAGTCCTCTTCATTCAGAAATTTCATCTTAGAAAATTCAATGGAATCTTTTAGTTATAATCCTACTCTCCCAGCTCTTTGACCCAATCTGTCTGTCTTATATAATTTCTACACACATACCCCCAGGATGTTGGCATTCTACCATGTTTCACAACTGCTATAATATCAAGATTCTCTTCCATTGTCAAGCATTCTAGTTCACCTATTTTTGTTAAGCTGGAAGATAACGAATGTAACGCCAATATTTTAAAAGGGCTCTAGAGGTGATCCCAGCAATTACAGACTGGTACGTCTAACGTCAGTACCAGGCAAATTAGTTGAAACAATAGTAAAGAATAAAATTGTCAGGCACATAGAAGAACATAAATTGTTGTACAAAAGTCAACATGGTTTCTGTAAAGGGAAATCATGTCTTCCTAATCTATTAAGAGTTCTTCGAAAAGGCAACAAACATGTGGACAAGGGGGATCTAGTAGACACAGTGTACTTAGATTTCCAGAAAGTCTTTGACAAAGGTCTCTCACCAAAGGCTCTTATGTAAATTAGGTTTTTATGTGATAAGAGGGCAGATCATATCATGGACAGAGAACTGACTAAAAGACAGGAAACAAAGGGTACAAATAAATTATAATTTTTCAGAATGGAGAAGGGTAACTAGTGGTGTTCCCAAAGGGTGTTCCCCATTGGTCCTCGGACCAATCCTATTCAACTTATTCATAAATGATTTGGAGGAAGGGGTAAACAGTGAGGCGGCAAACTTTGCAGAGGATACTAAACTGCTCAAGATAGATAAGACCAAAGCAGACTGTGAAGAACTTCTAAAAGATCTCACAAAATTAAGTGAATGGGCAACAAAATTTAATGTGGATAAATGTAAATTAATGCACATTGGAAAAATAACCCCAACTATACATACAATACGATAGGGACTAATTTAGCTGCAACTAATCAGGAAAAAGATTTTGGAGTCATCGTGGATAGTTCTCTGAAGACATCCAAGCAGTGGCAGTGAAAAAAGCAAAGAGGATGTTAGTAATCATTAAAAAGGGATAGAGAATAAGACTGAGAATATCTTATTGCCCTTATATAAATCCATGGCACGCCCACATCTTGAATACTGCATACAGATGTGGTCTGCTCATCTCCAAAAAGATATACTGGCATCAGAAAAGGTTCAGAGAAGGGCAAATAAAATGATTAAGGGGGTATGAAGGGGTCCCATATGAGGATAGATTAAAGAGGCTAGGACTTTTCAGCTTGGAAAAGAGACTAAGAGGGGATAGGATAGAGGTATATAAAATTATGAATGGTGCGGAGAAAGTACCGTATTTTTCGTCCTATAGGACGCTCCGGCCTATAAGACGCCCCCTCGTTTTACAATAAAAAAGCCGGACCAAAAAAAAAAAAAAAAAAAAAGCGCCTCGCTCTCCAGTCCTCGCCGCGCGGGCGGGCTGCCGGGAGCGTCCCAGTTCCCCCCTCCCCGCCGCGGGCGGGCTGCCGAGGTTCCCCCCTCCCCGCCGGACCAAAAAAAAAATGTGCGCCCCGGTTCCCCCCTCCCCGCCGGACCAAAAAAAAAAAAAAAAGCGCCTCGCTCTCCCGTCCCCGCCGCGCAGGCGGGCTGCCGAGGTTCCCCCCTCCCCGCCGCGGGCGGGCTGCCGGGAGCGCTCCCGGCAGCCCACCCGCGGCGGGGAGGGGGGAACCGGGACGCTCCCGGCAGCCCGCCCGCGCGGCGGGGACGGGAGAGCGAGGCGCTTTTTTTTTTTGGTCCGGCGGGGAGGGGGAAACCGGGGCGCACATTTTTTTTTGGTCCGGCGGGGAGAGGGGAACCTCGGCAGCCCGCCCGCGGCGGGGAGGGGGGAACCGGGGCGCACATTCGCCCTATAAGACGCACCAACTTTTTCCCCCCCGTTTTGGGGAAGAAAAAGTGCGTCTTATAGGGCGAAAAATACGGTAAATAAGAAAGTTATTTACTTGTTTCCATAATATAAGAACTAGAGACCACCAAATGAAATTAATGGGCATCAGGTTTAAAACAAATAAAAGGAAGTTATTCTTCACACAGCGCACAGTCAACCTGTGGAACTCCTTGCCTGAGGAGGTTGTGAAGGCTAGGACTATAACAGGGTTTAAAAGAGAACTGGATAAATTCATGGAGGTCAAGTCCATTAATGGCTAATAGTCAGGATGGGTAAGGAATGGTGTCCCTAGTCTCTGTTTGTGAGTGGGTGGTGATGGATGGCAGGAGAGAGATCACTTGATCATTACCTGTTAGATTCACTCACTCTTAGGCACCTGGCATTGGCCACTGTTAGCAGACAGGATACTAGGCTGGATCGACCTTTGGTCTGACCCAGTATGGCCATTCTTATGTTCTCACATCGATGAATTGAGTAGTGTCTCATCCTTGGATCTTGAGGCTTTAACAGTGTTAGGAAAATATATAGTCGACTATGAATTTTAAATATTTTTCCTGAGCTGTGACCTGCCATTTTTGAATGTAAATGTTTGAATCATAATCAAAAGAGCTTAGCTTTCCCAGCAGCCACAATAGTGAGAGTCAGGAGATCTCTAAGCAGATGCTCTCCATTCCCTGGGGAAGCTGCTAAGCAGATCTCCCACTTGCCACCTGCTGCATCACTGGGGAAGGTGAGAAGTCCTTGTTGGGTTTATTGCCTGCTTACCTGCCAGACCGTGAGCACCCCAGGAACAGCAAGGTAGTACTCGACTGGCTATGCCTGAATAAAGAGCAATGCATACAAAGGATGGCTCCCCTCCCACATACAGCCATCAGAAGGGTAGAGAATAGGTACAGAATCATGTGATTCCCTCTTAGCCCAGATTGGAACAGTTTACAAGAGCTGGGGAAAGCCGCTGTACAACTGATGCCAGCTAGTTCCTCACTCAATGCAACCCATGCACCACAGGGTGCAGGGAAAGAGGTCTTTGCCAGCTCTATATTCACTTGGAACTTCTCTCTACCAGAGGAATCCTCAGCTGCGGGGAACTGAGGTTGTTTTCTGCTCCCAGCTTATAGGGACCACAACAGGGCAGAGACTATGCCCCTAAACAAGTAATGATGTCAGCTCTTAACCTTTCCTAAAGTATTACATTCAGCCTCCAAACTGAAAAGTCTGGACAGTACTAGAAGATATTAAAGATTTTATTTTTGGATCATGTGCCAGATTTTATTTAACTCTTCTATGACACACTTACTTTAATGAAACATACATCTGTGATGGCGGCCTCTCTCTTCCACCACGACTGTAATTTCTGTTCTGTTCCTCACTATTGGGTTACCTTTGTATAATTTGACATCCTCAGCACCTGGGCTTTTTCCTACATAAATGCCTTTCAGCACTGCTCAACTTTTCTGCACCTCTAAGTTAAAGTGACTCCCCCAAAACATTACAAATTTTCTATGCCAGCAGTGTGTTTCTCCTTTGGTTAAAGCGGAGCCTATCCCTTGTGTTACAGACTCTCCCTTCACTAAAAAGTTTCACCAGTGCCTAATAAGTTTTCCTGTGATTCAGGCCAGGATACGGTCTTGGGTCCCCAAATAGAAGTCCTACCAACTATCTAACTTTTGAATATGAATCATCATATCCTACAACAGGGATTGGCAACCTTGGCATGCAGCACCGCAAGGTAAGCACCCTTAGCGGGACCGGCTGGTTTGTTTACTTGCCAGTTCACCGATCGCAGTTCCCACTGGCCGCGGTTCGCTGTCCCAGTCCAATGGGGGCTGTGGGAAGCAGCGGCCAGTGGGAGCGATTGGTGAACCGGCAAGTAAACAAACCGGTGAGGCCCGCTAAGGGTGCTTACCCTGTGGTGCCGTGTGCCAAGGTTGCCAATCCCTGTTCTACAACAATAAAGTACAATAGTCACGAGGAAAAATCCAGCACACCAGAAACATGGAAAAACAGTCAACTTCTAAACAATTCTGATCATAGCCAATCTTCCGCCATTATGATGCACAAGTGTTTATTATTAGGGATGTTTCAATGAAGACATGATCTTTATCTGCTTCTTTTGCACATTCCAAAACGTAAGTCAATTTGCCATGGTATTTAACAATCAGTTGCTATAAAAATTACTGCAACACCACCGCCAATTGCCACCACTAAGATAGCCAAAGTTGCCATGATAGTTTGGGAGTTTTTAAATCACAAGAGTCACAGCAAAAATTTTGGCAAAAATCAGAGATTTTTATCCAGTTTTTTCTATAACTGATACAAACTGCCCTAAGACCACCCCAGGTCTGCAAATGGTTACTCACATGCTTAACTTCAAGCACACACATAATTTATTACAAGACTGGGGCCTAAATATGGAACACAAATTTTCTCCCTTCTTGAGAGGGAAAAGGTTTCACTAAGGAAATAAGCTTCAGTTTCAACTTTTACTAGGTTGACAAAATGATATTATGAAAAATACCTCAAAGCCTTTTAAATTTGTCTTAATTTCTCCTTTTTCACTTCCTAATTTTCTCTAGCTAATACAAAATAAGACCTTCAAATTAGGAAAGAAGCTTTCACTAGATTTGTCAACAAATACAATCTTCCTGTAAATTCCAAGGCTGAAGCCACAAATGGACATGCTACAATTCCCACCACAATTTTTATATAATCATAGAAGCTGTGTATTACTGTTATTTTACATGTACAATACATACCAAAGCCCAATGACTTCCCTAATTCAAATCTAGGCCATACAAATTAAAAGACACTCATTCCGCCTAATCAAACTGACCATGGACTCCATATGACCTTGCCAACATGATCTCCTCTGCCAGTTTCAGTGTTTAGCCAACTGTTATGAATGACTCAGAAAAGGCTAGGCTGTAATATTCTCTCTCACTCTTCCTCACCGCCTTTTACAGAAGCCCAGAAAACCAACCTTCAACGTCTCCAATACAAGAAAGTGAAATTTAAACTCTTTATACAATGTAAACCTGAAACTTAGAATTATTCACCCAAATCCCATATTAAAAGGACAAAATAAGACCCAAAACATTTGATAAAATAAGATCCAAAAAAAAGGAATTTCATAATTAAAGGTTCTTTGAATTTCTGAACCCGCTGGCTATTTTTAAAATTAAACAGTAAGGAAAACTATTTAGCAGCATGTAGTTAATTGTGGTTTGAGGATTAAGAGGGAGTTTCAGTAATTAAAAAACTTATTTCTGTTCAAAGAGACAAATCTACAAGATGTAATAAAGCAATATAGATCTTTTATTATGCACCCTCAAATATCAGGAGTGGGATATACTTTGCCTTGAGAAGTTCTTCTGAAAGATTAAATCTAGGCTGTGAACTTGAGATAAGCAAAACTTGTGAAGGGTCAAAGGAGTAGCTAATACAGCTAAAAAGCCCAAGGGAAAAGTAGGATGGTGTGGCAGAAAGGACACAAAGGAGGCATATTGTTAGGGCTGAGGCTGGGGATCAGGATCCTCAGGACTGGAGAAAGGGGAGGCAGAGAGAGATGCCTTTCAAGATACTGGGCCTCCACAGCATCCAGAGTCTGGAACCCCTCCAGGGAATGTAGGTGCCTTTCAGCTAGGGATGGGTAAAAAATACTGTCCGATTCTGGGGACCTTGCAAGGAGACACATCTGGGGCTCAGGGTATCACAGGGTGGCAGGTCGGGGGATTGACACATCCAGGGAGACTCAGTGTGTTTAAAATGGAAGGCAGACACTGTGCTGAGAAGGTGTCATGAGGGGAATAGTGGGTAGAAGGATCATGGGGGACGTAACACATTCAGGTGATCCATGTGTGTCATGGGGGGCATGTCAGGAGGCTGACATATCTAGGGAGGATCAGGAGTGTACTGTGGAGGCTAGGGAGGCAAACACATTAGGGGGAGGAGGGAGTCACAGGTAGGCAGGCTGGGGGGGGAAGGCACTGTGGGGGAGGGCTCATGATGGCTCAGACCCCTCTGAGGGAATGGGGGGGGGGCTCAGGAGAGCAGGGTCATCCAAGGGGCATAGACACCTCTACTAAGGAGGCTCAGCCACATGGAGGGGTGAGGGAGGAGATGAAACACTTCCGTGAGGGCGGGGGAGGGGGGGGGCTCAGACAGCTCTGGGGCAAGAGGGCTCAGTAGGGCATGCTCATCCGTGGGGCTCAGACACCTCCGAGGTGTCAGGGGCAGGCACGTTGGGGAGTTCAGACACCGCGAGGGCCCTCAGTGGAGCAGGCACATCGGTGGGGCTCAGGCACTTTCGGGGTGTCATAGGCAGGCACATCGGGGGGCTCAGACAGTTCCGGGCCTGGGGGGCTCAGTGGGGCAGGCACATCAGGGGGGGCAGGCACGTCAGTGGGGGGCAGGCACTTTCGGGGTGTCAGGCAGGCACATCGGTGGGGCTCAGACACTTTCGGGGTGTCACAGGCAGGCACATCAGAGGGGCTCAAACACTTTCGGGGTGTCACAGACAGGCACATCGGGGGGCTCACACAGTTCCGGGCCCTTGGGGCTCAGGCTCATCGGTGGGGCTCAGACACTTTCGGGGTGTCACAGGCAGGCACATCGGTAGGGCTCAGACACTTTCGGGGTGTCACAGGCAGGCACGTCGGGGGGCTCAGACAGTTCCGGGCCCGGGGGGCTCAGTGGGGCAGGCTGATCGGGGGGGCTCAGACACCTCTGAGGTGTCACGGGCAGGCACGTTGGGCAGCTCAGACACCCCCGAGGCCGGGGGGCTCAGTGGGGGGCAGGCACGTCAGTGGAGCGGCAGGCACGTCAGTGGGGCTCAGGCACTTTCGGGGTGTCACCGGCAGGCAGGTCGGGGGGGCTCAGACAGTTCCGGGCCCGGGGGGCTCAGTGGGGCAGGATGACCGGGGGGGCTCAGACACCGCCAGAGGGGCTCGGGGGCTCAGGCAGCTCCGGGGCAGGCTGGGGGCGCCGCCAACAGGGGCTCGGCCGCAGAGAGGCGGAGGCAGCACCAGCCGCGGGTCTCACCTGCGCCGGGCCCGGCCTTCCCCGGCGGCGGGCCCGTAGCTCCGCTCCCGCTGCTCCCTGGGCTGCAGAGGCCGACAAGGCCGCGGACATGGGACACGTCCCCGGGCCTGGCCGCGACTCGCTCCCCGGCCGGGCTGCGCTGTCACCGAGCGCCGGGGCTGAGGGCTTGGCCAGCACAGGCTCGCTCGCTCGCTTCCTCGCTCCAAAATGGCGGCGGGAGCGGCCTGCCCAGACCCGGGAAGGGGGCGGGGCGGAGAGAGCCGAGGGGCGGGGCCTGAGGCCGGGCCTGGGCAGGGCCCAAGGCGGCACCGGAGTGGAGGGGGCACGTGAGGTTGGAGGTTTCTGCGCAGACGCGAGGGGAGTGAGCTCTGCCGAGGCGGGGTGGGAAAGCTCTAGGAGGGGAGCATGGGAAGGTTCCACGGGCCTGGGGAGGGGGGATGGGAAGGTTCCACGGGCCTGGGGAGGGGGATGGGAAGGTTCCATGGCAGGTGGGAAGGGAACAGCGTTCGACAAGGGGTGAAATAGGGGAGGGGAAGGTTCCAGGGGAGGGTCCGTGGACCTGGGGGGAGGGGAGGTACCATGACAGACGGGAATAGCATTTGGCGAGGGATGTAATTGGGGGGTGGGCGGTTCCGTGGAGGTGGGGATGGAGTTTGGGGAGGGATGTAATTGGGGGGTGGGAGGTTCCATGGAGTTTGGGGAGGGATGTGATTGGGGGGTGGGAGGTTCCGTGGAGGTGGGAATGGATTTTGGCGAGGGATGTAATTGGGGGGTGGGAGGTTCCGTGGAGGTGGGGATGGAGTTTGGGGAGGGATGTAATTGGGGGGGTGGGAGGTTCCGTGGAGGTGGGGATGGAGTTTGGGGAGGGATGTAATTGGGGGGTGGGAGGTTCCATGGAGTTTGGGGAGGGATGTAATTGGGGGGGTGGGAGGTTCCGTGGAGGTGGGGATGGAGTTTGGGGAGGGATGTAATTGGGGGGTGGGAGGTTCCATGGAGTTTGGGGAGGGATGTAATTGGGGGGGTGGGAGGTTCCGTGGAGGTGGGGATGGAGTTTGGGGAGGGATGTAATTGGGGGGTGGGAGGTTCCATGGAGTTTGGGGAGGGATGTAATTGGGGGGGTGGGAGGTTCCGTGGAGGTGGGGATGGAGTTTGGGGAGGGATGTGATTGGGGGGTGGGAGGTTCCGTGGAGGTGGGAATGGATTTTGGCGAGGGATGTAATTGGGGGGTGGGAGGTTCCGTGGAGGTGGGGATGGAGTTTGGGGAGGGATGTAATTGGGGGGGTGGGAGGTTCCGTGGAGGTGGGGATGGAGTTTGGGGAGGGATGTAATTGGGGGGTGGGAGGTTCCATGGAGTTTGGGGAGGGATGTAATTGGGGGGGTGGGAGGTTCCGTGGAGGTGGGGATGGAGTTTGGGGAGGGATGTAATTGGGGGGTGGGAGGTTCCGTGGAGGTGGGGATGGAGTTTGGGGAGGGATGTAATTGGGGGGTGGGAGGTTCCATGGAGTTTGGGGAGGGATGTAATTGGGGGGTGAGAAGTTCTGTGGAGGTGGGAATGGCATTAGGCAAGGAATGGAAGGGGGGGTAGGAAGGTTCCGTGGAGGTGGGAATGGAGTTTGGCGAGGGATGTAATTCGGGGGTGGGAGGTTCCATGGAGGTGGGAATGGTGTTTGGCGAGGGATGGAAGCGGGGGAGGAAGGATCCATAGAAGACGGGAATGGCATTTGGTGAGGGATGTAATTGGGGGGTGGGAGGTTCCGTGGAGGTGGGAATGGCGTTTGGTGGGGGATGGAATGCCTACTTAGTTTCATAAGTTTTGTGAAGGTCCTTGTCAAACGCTTTCTGAAAAGCCAAGTACGCTATATTGACTGAATCACCCTTAGCCACATGCTTGTTGATGCCCTCAGAAAATCCTAATAGATTGGTGAGTCGTGACTTCTCTTTACAAAAGCCATGGTGACTCTTCCCTAACATAACACGGTTTCTATGTGTCTCTTAATTCTGTTCCTTACTGTAGTTTTCACCAATTTGCTGGGTTCTGAAATTACTCAACAGCCTATAATTGCCAGGATCTCCTCTGAAGTCCCTTTTAAAAATCAGCTCCATTGTCCTTTACATTCCAACACTGTACAAGAAAAGGACTAATTGAGATTTGAAAAATGTCACATTGGATCATGTCCCCTAGTCTCTGAATGTGTCTTGTTGTCTCTTAGCCTGTTTTATTTAGGCTTTCATTCTGCAAACACTTATGAACATACTTAATTTCAGCATTTGTGTGGTTTCATTGAAGTCAAAGGGGTTACTCACATATGTTAAGTTATTCATGTGTAAGTGTTTGCAGGTTTGGAGCCTATGGACAGTCTTCAATAGAAAAGGTTTTCTGATTACAGTATACTGGCACACATCCCTAATGTAGACAGAGCTTATACTGGCAAAAAAGTGCTTTTGCTAGTATAACCTATACATAGGGCCCATATTTTTCACAGACGTTGTGGTGACTTTTAATACGGTCTCCAACAGTATTCTTGCCAGCAAGTTAAAGAAATATAGGCTGTATGAATGGACCGTAAGGTGGATAGAAAGCTGCATGGATTGTCGGGCTCAATGGGTACTGATCAATGGCTCCATGTCTAGTTGGCAGCCATTATCAAGCGGATTGCTCCCAGGGTCAGTCCTGGGGCCAGTTTTGTTCAATATCTTTATCAATGATCTGGAGGATGGGATGGACTGCACCCTCAGCAAGTTTGCAGATGACACTAAACTGGGAGGAGTGGTAGATACACTGGAGGGTAGGGATAGGATACAAAGGGACCTAGACAAATTAGAGGATTTGGCCAAACGAAATCTGATGAGGTTCAACAAAGACAAGTGCAGAGTCCTGCACTTAGGACGGAAGAATCCCATGCACTGCTACAGACTAGGAACCGAATGGCTAGGCAGAAGTTCTGCAGAAAAGGACCTAGGGTTTACAGTGGACGAGAAGTTGGACATGAGTCAACAGTGTGCCCTTGTTGCCAAGAAGGCTAACAGCATTTTGGGAGGGACATTGCCAGCAGATTGAGGGACGTGATTGTTCCCCTCTATTCGACATTGGTGAAGCCTCATCTGGAGTACTGTGCCCAGTTTTGGGGTCCACACTACAAGAAAGATGTGGAATCATTGGAAAGAGTCCAGATGAGGGCAACAAAAATTATTAGGGGGCTGGAGCACATGACTTATGAGGAGAGGCTGAGGGAACTGGGATTGTTTAGTCTACAGAAGGGGAGAACGAGGGAAGATTTGATAGCTGCTTTCAACTACCTGAAAAGGGGTTCCAAAGAGGATGGATCTGGACTGTTCTCAGTAATACCAGATTACAGATCAAGGAGTAATGGGTCTCATGTTGCAGTGGGGGAGGTTTAAGTTGGATATTAGAAAACACTATTTCCCTAGGAGGGTGGTGAAGCATTGGAATGGGTTACCTAGGGAGGTGGTGGAATCTTGTTCCGTAGAGGTTTTTACGGTCAGGCTTGACAAAGCCCTGGCTGGGATGATTTAGTTGGGGTTGGTCCTGTTTTGAGCAGGGGGTTGGACTCAGGGCCGGCGACGGGGGTACTACGGGTACAGCTGTACCGGGCCCCCCGACTTTAGGGGGGCCCCGGTACATAGCTGTACCCGTTGTCGTCCCCCCCCTTGTCACCGGACCTGGAGAGCGGGGAGGCGGCGCGGCTCTCCTCCGGACAAGCGCGCCTGGCCCCGGCAGGAGCTGTGAGCCCGGCCGGCGGCAGCAGCTCTGTCCGGGGGAGGGGAGGGGAGGAGAGAAAGGGCAGCTCACGCCGCTCTCGCTCCCGCTGCCGCCAGCTGTTAGCTGGCGGGGGGGAGCGCCGGCTGGGGGGGGGGCATCCGCTGTCAGCTGGGCTGGGGGGGTCCGGCTGGGCTGGGGGGGGCCCATCCGCTGTCAGCTGGGCTGGGGGGGGGCCGGCTGGGCTGGGGGGGGAGCACTGGCTGGGCTGGGGGGACCCCCAGCCGCTGTCGGCTGGGCTGCGGGGGGGGGGGCAAACTATCAGTAGGGGGCCCCCAAATTTCTGTCGCCAGCCCTGGTTGGACTAGAGGACCTCCTGAGGTTCTTTTCAACCCTGATACTCTGATTCTATGAAGTCATGGATTCTGTGACTTTACAATATGACCACCGTGACATCTATAGGGGCCAGTGTGGCTTTCCCCAGGGCCAGATGCTCAGGTGGCCCCAGCAGCTGGCCCCAGGGACCACTCAAGCAGCAGCCAGTGCGGCTGGCCGTGGGACTGCCTGAGCAGTGGTCCTAGGGGCAGCAGGAGCAGCCGCTGTTGGCAGGTCTTGGCAGTGGTCCCAGAGGTCACGGGAGCAGCTGCTGTTGGCGTCCCCTGGCAGCTTCTGCTGCTGCTCCCCTTCCCCCACTGCGAGCAGCAACCCCCACCAGGGGCATTTCCCCAGCAGTAGCACTCCAGGGCACCCCCAGACACACCAAAATTTAGTCGGGGTATTAATAGTATAAGTGATAGACAGGTCACAGGCCCCAAGCTCCCCCTCTTCCCCTCCCAGAGCTCTAGGAGCCCCAACTGAACTGCCTGTCCACTTCAGCTGCCCCAGGGCCACCAGCTGGCCCAGGACCAGTCTACCCACCCTGAGCCCTGGGGCTCTGGCTCACCCACCTCAGCCGTGCCGGCCTCCTTGACTCCAGGCCACCAGCCAGCCCACCCTAGCTGTGCCAGCTGCGCCAACAGCTTGGCTGCCAGCCGGCCTGAGCACTGGCCTGACTCCTGGGCCGCCAGCCAGCCCAAGCACCAGTGTGTGCCACCCAAGACTGCCAGCTGAATCCCAAGCTCCAGGACGCCAGACTGAGCTGAACCCTGCTGGCTTCAGAGGAGGAGGGACCGAAGGCGAGCCTTGAGGGGGAGTGTGAGTGGGGCCACGGCCTGGGTTACGGGAGGCATAGCCTCTCCTAGCCTATTATACCCACCATAAAATGAAACGAGCATGGAGGGAGACAATGAAAGACTGAGGCTGGATAGCCTGGAAAGGACTTGGGAGAAGGAATGGATGATAAAGCTACTGTAGGACCAGATAGAGATGATTAAGTCTCTCATTACCCTGCAATCTGAGTACACCCTTGCATGACTCACCCTGCACCCACTACAGAACTCCAGTCCTCTCCAAACTCTTCCACTGCAGTCCTCGTGAGTTCCCAGTCCCTCACGGTACCCCGTGCACTCCACGTCTAGGTTCTGGTTTCCCAGTGAAAGCTGGAGAGACACACAGCTGTGAAAGCCCTAACCGTAAGACTGTTCCTCATTGTCATTGTGACGGTGCTGTTCCTGGGGGGATCCAACTGTGAATGCCAAGTCAGGACAAATTGCTTCCAAAGGGCAACTAGAGCCCAAAGCTGGGGGTTTTCCACTCTAAGGCAAACCAAACGAGCCAAACAGAAAAGACTTTGGTTTCACCCCACTGGCTAACCACAAGTCACACAAGCAATCCCCTTAGACACTCCAGCTTCCCAGTACCACCACCAGCAGCCACCTGTCCTGGGGACCAATGGTTATGAAAACCAATACTGTACTCCAAATAAAGAAAACAGTTTTCCCCAATTCCAAAGAATCAGGCCCCAGACCCAAGTCAATATATAAATCGGATCTTACCCACAAATCACGCTGTTGCCAATCCTCTAGGGTCTAAAATCTAAAGGTTTATTATACAAGGAGAAAGATATAGGTGAGGGTTAGGAATGGTTAAAAGAAATCAATTACATGCAGCGATGGCAAATCTTAGGCTTGCAGCAATGGTAGAATAAACTGCAGGTTCAAATCAAAGTCTCTGGAAAGCATCCCCTGCAGGGATGGGTCAGCACCCTTTGGCCAGAGTTCCCCTCTGTAGCGAAGTTCCATCCAGAGCTGGACGCAAGGTAGGCTGAAGACTGGAGGTAGAAGACAAAATGGAGGGAGTTTCTCCCAGGTTTTATAGACTTCCTCTTGTGGGCGAAGACCCCCCTCCTCCTTATGCAGAGTCCAATTGCAAAATGGAGGTTCATTGCCACAAGGTCCAGTTACAGGACTCTCTCAGGTTCAGTTCCTGACCAGGAAGGCCACATTCCTGGAGAAGCTCGGGTGTGGACGGGCTTCTACAAAGTTCATTGTGTAGCTGATGGTCCTTAATGGGCCATCAGCCAGGCCAGCCAAGTTAACAACAGCTTGTCTGAGATTTCACCCAGAAGCCAAGCATAAGCTTGAAATACAGGCACCATATAGCCAATATTCATAACTTTAGTTACAAAAAAGATACACACATATAGATAGATTAATCATAATTAGCAGACCATAACCTGGTCGTAGACACCTTATATGACCCCCATTACACAATATTTGGTGCCACTACTGAACCTTGGTTGCACCAATGATCTATATGATCCCAAATAATTTCAGTAACGTGACAGTCATGTCACGTGTTTGACCAAAAATTTGTGTTTTGTCCTATTACTAAACTTGAGTCTTTGAAATAAAGTGATTATTTGTGGGAAACATACATCAGTTAGTACTAACATTGAAACACAATGAGTATAGATAGGACTATTTGCTCACTGCAATTAATAGTGTAATTCAAGGCAGCAGGTAATAGCTGCCTGTTCAAATGCCTCACATAAGGACACATTACTGGAAATCATTGTCAAAATACTCCTTCAAAGTCTCCCTGGTTGGAATAGCTTCCTGCTGCACCCCTCTAATTGTCCTTCTATCTGGCTGCTCAAAATCAGCAGCCAGCCAATCAGCCTCAGTGGCCCAACCCAGGGAAACTTTTCCCGCTTCACTTTGCAAATATTATGTACACTACAGCATGCTGCAATGACCATTGGAATATTTTTCTCACTGAGATCTAACCAGCCAAAAAGACAGCACCAGTGAGCTTTAATCAGACAAAGGCACATTCAATGGTCATTCAGCACCTGCTGAGCCTGTTGTTGAAGTGCTCCTTCCCACTGTCTAGGTTTCCAGTGTAAGGCTTCACGAGCCATGGAAATGAGAGGTAGGCGAGGTCTCCAAGGATCACTATGGGCATTTGCATATCCTCCACTGGAATCTTCTGGTCTGGAAAGAAAGTCCAGCCTGCAATTTTCTATACTGGACTACATCATGCACCTTCCCTGACCACTCTGCATTGATGTCAGTGGAATGGCCTTGGTGATCCAACAGCGCCTGCAAGATCATGGAGAAGTAGCCTTTTCAGTTGATGTACTCCATCACAAGATGGTCAGGGACCTACATTGAGATATGTGTTCCATCTATCACCCCACTGTAGTTAGGGAATCCCATTGCCTCAAAGCCATCAATTATTTCCTGCACATTACCAAGAGTCACAATCCTTTGTAGCAGGAGACAATTAATGGCCCTGCACACTTGCATTACTGCTACCCCCAGAGTGGACTTTCCAACCCCAGAGTGATTCGTGATTGATCAATAGCGGTCTGGAGTTGCCAGCTTCCACACAGTGAGCTCTGCTCGCTTTTCCACAATGAGGGCAGCTTTCATTCTGCTGTCCTTGCACTGCAGTGCTGGGGTGAACTATGTACACCGTTCCATTAAGGTGGGTTTGTACATCCAAAAGTTCTGCAATTATTGCTTGTCATCCCATACACACACCCCATAATGCAATCCTGTCACTCAGTGTTTGTTTCCGTAGCCTAGTACCAGCAGTCCACCCTGGCAAGCTGCTCCGTGAATGCCAGCAGCAGTCTTAAATTATTTGTTTGGCAGACAGCAGAGCAGGCATCACCGATTCACTCTCTGTTTATCAACTCATGAAATACTGCAGGACCAACTGCATTGTGTTCTTAAGGCTCATCACCAGACTGGTCAGCAGCTCGGAATCCATGCCGTCAGGCAGAAGTGGGAGGCACACAGTTTACAAGGGTAATTGAAAAATGGTGCAAAACAAGTAGGAAGCCCAAGGAATGATGGGATGGAAAAACTTTCATCACGGGACGGCGAGCTGTCCATTCTCAGAACTCCCAGAGGCAGAGGGTGACAAAGGATGGTGAGTTACACAGCGGGATAACTGTCAATGATGCAATATTCTCTCTATTGAAGCAAGAACAAGTACTGTGGAAGCACTCTGCTGACAAAAGGAGTGTTGTGTGGATGTGCACAACTGATATTATCAATAATGCGACTTATGATCTTTGACATAACTTAAGTTGACTTAACTCAGAAGTGTAGATGTGGCCTAAGTATAATGTCATGTTTGCTGTATATTTTTCCAATCCTTTTGTCACATGCCCAAACCATCTAAGCCTGGACTCCCTCAACTTTTCTATAATTGGTACCACCTTTCCCCTAATTTGTTCATGCTGAACATGGTTCATCCTTGTATCTCCAAGCATCCATGTTATCATTTTAATTTTAACCATATTAAAGATCTGCTTCTATATCTTTCTCAGTCCCCCACCATTCACAGTCATACAAAAGTGCAGGACTGATTGCAAGATAAAATGATGATGATTATTTATACTGCAGTAGCACCTAGAAGCCACAGCCTCTCTGTGTACTAAGAATTGTACAAACATATAACAGAGACAGTGTCTGCCCCATAGAATTTATATTATTTTTAAAAACCTAAAAAATTCTACTAATAGATTACTAAATGGAAAGAATTAAAAATATCTAATTTACTCTTCATCATTCATTCCTTTAACACTTTGCATGAAATTCACCCAAGGAAGTGGGTCTCACAAGGCATATGCACCACTTAAATTTCACTTAAATCTTTAAATGGTATATAGAGATTAATGCTAGAAGTTATGTATTTTACTTCACTTAGTAGAAACAGGCTAGACATTTTCTATGTATAGGCAGTTTCAGTCTTTTCTTCTCATGCACTAACACATGCTGCATGCAGAGATTCAGAAATAGGCTTAGTTTAAGAGAGAAGGATGTATTGTGAGATACCAAGTTTATTATCTGAATACTGACTGGTGACTATTTTGATCTTCAGACTCCCTCCTTAACTGCCACCCACTGAGTAGTGGATATAATAGCAGTTGGGTCTGTGGACAGAAGATGCTACCAGCAGCTATTGTGTCTGTGGTGAAATTGATCTTAATTCACAGGATCTCCTGCACTACACTAACTCTTGAGTGTTGAAGTCTCTTTTATTAGCATTTTTGAGAATCCTCCCTGAAATGATCTTTTCCAAATTATTTTCAATGTAACTAGGAGTGTTAGGTGGTTTGTTGTTTAATGTTTCTGGATTTTTTTAATTAAATGTGAGGCAGCCCAATAAGAGGACAGTAGAGGCAAATATAGTGTAAGCCTCCGACACTCAGTTTTGCCACCGCATATGTTTAATAGCACACCTGCAGTACTATTCCAGTCCTGGGTTCTACACACCATTCTGGCTAATTCTGACCAGAGCTGCACTTTTACAGCCTGTTATTTCAGTCCAGCCCTCCCCCCTCACGTTCTGTGGACACCTCTGTGAGTTTGTCCTGTGGAGTAATAAGAGGTGCTGTTGTTGTAATGCAGCATTGTTCAGGCAGAAGTCTGTCCCCTCCCCATTGTTCATTTTGACTTAGTTTGCCTGGACTAGGGAGTGAGGGCAGTGGCAGTATCGTAGCCAATAAGGTTAATCCGAGGTGCGATTATTGCTAATTGAAAATTCTGGAGCCGTGGTGGGGTCCTTAAGAAAGGTTAATGACACACAGGAAGGCTTGGTACTTATCCTGTACCTGAGACCTTCCATGAGAGGGGCAATTTCCTCTGTTCAGGAGCAGAAGTGGTAAACTGAGGCACAGAAGGGTGGAGTGGTAACACAAGAAGTAGGGATGGAACCCAGAAGTCCTAGCTCCCACAGGCCAGGGGGGCAGGACGAGGACACGCCCCCTTCCCTGCTATCACCCCCTCCCTCGTTACCCTGGAACCCCCAGCCCACGTGTCTACTGCTGACCTCCCCGCCTTCCAGCCAGACTCGCTGGCTCCCCGCGTTCCAGAGAGCCTGGGGGTGGCCGCTCTAGCTGACAAGAGGCTGTCTCTATGGTCCACGCCCGCGGAGGGGGTCCTCCCGGGCGGCAGGGGGCGCTGGGGCGGGCGGGCCTCGGCTGTCCCTCGCGGGGCGGGGCGCGGAGCGGAGCGGCCGCCGCTGGCCGCCATGGACGCGTTGTGCAGCGCCGACCCCCGGCCCCGCGGCCGCCGCGGGGAGCTGCCCGTGTGCTGCTGCCCGGAGCCGGGCCCGGGGGCCTCGCCGCTGCCCTGGGCCCGCTTCTCCGCCTGGCTCGAGTGTGTCTGCGCGGTCACCTTCGACCTGGAGCTGGGGCAGGCCATGGAGGTGAGGGGGGCGGGGGGGCCATGGAGGTGAGGGGGGCGGGGGGGCCATGGAGGTGAGGGGGGCGGGGGGAAGGGTGAGGGGGATTCTGGGCTGTGGGGGGCCGGGGGGCTCGGGGCGGGGGGAAGGGTGAGGGGGATTCTGGGCTCTCGGGGGCCGGGGGGCTCGGGTCGGGGGCGGGGGGGGAGGGTGAGGGGGATTCTGGGCTGTGGGGGGCCGGGGGGCTCGGGCCGGGGGCGGGGGGAAGGGTGAGGGGGATTCTGGGCTGTGGGGGCGAGGAGGCCGGGGGGGGTCGGGGGCGGGGGGGGAGGGTGAGGGGGATTCTGGGCTGTGGGGGGCCGGGGGGCTCGGGCCGGGGGCGGGGGGAAGGGTGAGGGGGATTCTGGGCTGTGGGGGCGAGGAGGCCGGGGGGGGTCGGGGTACGGGGGGAAGGGTGAGGGGGATTCTGGGCTGTGGGGGGCCGGGGGGCTCGGGCCGGGGGTGGGGGGAAGGGTGAGGGGGATTCTGGGCTGTGGGGGGCGAGGAGGGCATGGAGAATACGGGGTGAAGGCGATCTGGGACCATGGGGGTGAGGGAGCCAGGGGGGCATGGAGTGAGGGGGATCATGAAGCGAAGAGGGTGGGGGGCATGAGCTGGGGGGGCTCTGGGGCCATGTGGAGCAAGGGGGGTCAGTACAGGGCTCGGGGGCTCGGGACATGGAGGTGAAGAAGGGTATGAGGTGAGGGGGGCTCTAGGGTCTTGTGGGGCACAGGATGAGGGGATGGAGATGGGCAAAGGGTACATGGTGAGGAGGACATGTAGGGGCAAAGGGGTCATGAAGGTGAATATGGAGCCATAGGGTAAGGAAGAGCTGGGAGATACGGAGTGATGAGGGCTTTTTGGGGGGTCATGGAGGTGAGGCGGGTCTAAGGGTACAAGGTGGGCAGGAGGTGAAGGAGCTAGGGAGGGTGGCCTAAAGGGGAAAAAGGGAGTGGAGGTATTTCTTTTTCTTACTTGCCTGCTGCCGCATCAGCCGCCAGCATCCTAGCACTGCCGGAACGTCCCAGGCTGACCCCATTAATTGCTCTTCTGCCCCAGACACCTCCTTTTTCTGGGATACCCCCAGCACAGGGGGTCCCCTTGCCCCAAGCACAGGTGTCATCCTGTGACTCTATTGTCCCTCGCTCCCCAGCACTGGTGTCCCCTCACCATACCAGATTTCACCTGTATAAAAAATGTTGAGGGTCCATATAGGCTTATTTGTCCCAAGCCCCTCACCCCCCTTGGAAAGACCCTCCATGGGGTGATGGGGGAGCTAGGAGGGGAGGCTGTGGGGGTGGGGGCAGATGGCCATGGAGGTGAGGGGATGAACAAGGGTAAACTTTGGCTCCCACCTGGACCCCATAGGGAATTCCCCAGAAGGGATGGAGATAATTGTTTGAAGATGGGGGAACACTTAGCTGAAAGGGCTTGAGTTGCCTCCTTGGGAGAACATGGAGCACGAGACCGGACCCTGTGGAGGAAGGAAATTGAAAGACACACAAAGGGAGCTAGGTGTATGGGACATGTGAGGCGGCTGAAGGCTTGAAGCCCACCCTGCTTAGAGGAGAGTTTGAGGTCCCATCATAAGACAGGATCTTGCAATATAGGGTTAATGCACATTTCTACTGATTGCACTGAACCCCCAGTTCGAACCCCATCTCCTGCCTGTCAGTCACTCACTGTGTGATCACAGGAGCTACCCCTCTCTGTGCGTTTATTTACAGTCTGTAAAATGGGGATGATACTGACCTCTGATTTCTAGGTGAAGTGAGGCTTAATTATTTTTATAGTACTTTGAGGTCTGTAGATGGGAGGAGCTAGAGGTCAAACTAGCACATCCCTGCCTAGGAGTTGTTTGGGGGAGTTTTTTGCTTTTGTTCCCTGGACAGTTACATTTATTTTTACTTTCTGTGCAGTTTGAAAATAAAATGAAAATTAAAAAATAAAATAAAAATTCCACACCACAATTCAGTCAGTTTTACATTCACGGTGGACTTGTTTCTTCACAGCCAGGTCTACTAAATCCTGGAGAGAGCATGCAGATCTGGGGGCTGTGGTGGCATATCAGGATAATTCTTAGGATATCAGGATAATTCTTAGGATATCAGGATAATTTCATAGATCCTAATGAATACTTAACCTGAAAGAAGTTGACCTCTCAGCTTTCACTACCTGTCCATTGTTAGATGAGAAGGGGGACTTGAACTTGCATATGGTTGAGTTAGCAATGCAGCAAATCATCTTGAAATGGGATAATCTTCTGTTTGGTGTAAGGGGCTGGAGAAGCACTTATCTGACAGCCCCAGCTGTCGAACACACCGGGGCTATCTCAGGACATTGGTGATGCCACATCCTATTTTTACCAGTTTATATCTGGGACAGGCCACACTGTCTGGTCCTTCTCACCCTTGTGAGGGAGCAGAAGGGGAACCCCGCTGAGTTATCTGCAGCAAGGGAGATAGTTTGGGAAAGAGGAGGGATATGGGTGGAATTAAGCATGGAAACTCTGTTTCCTGGGTGGGAAGCAAGCAAATGATTAGAGGGCTCAAGCTGTTGTGTTTTGGCAGAGAATTGTAAGAAGGTAATTTAAAAAAAATCTTAAATGGTTTTGAACCATCAAGATATACACTAGTTAGCGTCTTTAATCCTGTGATGTTATCATCATTTCCCTTATCCTCCCCCACACACATCCATTTCCCTCCTATTATCCCGCTGGTCTTCAATTAAGTCCTGATCCTATCCTATGAGTGACTCCACTCGGGCAGATCGTTGCATCCATACAAGGTCAGTTAGAGAGTCAGAACCCTAGACTGTAAGCTCTTTGGGGCAGGGCGAATGTCTTACAGTATGTTTTATAGATTCTGGTGTGATGGGACCTCAATCCTGACTGGGGTCTTTGGACACTACTGTAATGCCGCACCATTACGATCAAGGCGTTAAGGAGAAATGTGTGTCTATATGTGGCCCAATATGCTTCTAGAGAGACATTGATAGTTATGGTATGTATACAGCAGCTGAGGAGGGTGCTTCCCAGCCGGGGTAGATGGACACAGGCACGGCAGCTCGGGCAGGCTGGCTACTGAGCACAATCCCACCCAACCACCTGGGTGTGTACTTGAATGTCTAGAGCTGCGTCCTGTGTCACTGTGGCCACATCGGTGTTTTTAGCATGCTAACACAGCTTACCCATGCCAGGAAACACCCTCGCAGCTGCTGTGCGGACCCGTGGACTCACCCTTCATAAATGCTTAGAAGAATTTTGCCTTTGCCAATGGCGTTGCAAAGTGGATATAGAGATGGAGAGAAAAGTTTTCCACTTTGCTCAGGTTGGGCGTATGCCATACTTCTTTGCAGCAACCTCTGACAATCTATGCATGAAGATGCACTGGTGCCAAAAAAGGCTTTCGTTCTGCATGTTAGTGGAAATCCACGCAACATGCAGACGTGTCTTATTGCAGTGTAGGTGTATTCCACATATGGCCACCACAGTTCTGCAGTAGAGGTAGATCTGGTTGGAGCCAGATTTGCATCCTGAGACCTGTAATTATTGTGGGCTGCGCCTGTGTATTAAACAACAGGGAAGCTGCATTGTGCTCCTTGGGATACAAACTAGATGAAGGGCACATTCATTCTAATACTGGGATTTCTTAACTGTTTATCGGACTTTATTTCATTTTTCAGTGCCTAACTAGCTTTTGGAGAGGTATAAAAAACCTGGAGACCTAATTACCTTGCTGAAGGGTTCTTCGAACCTGTGCAGTCTCAAATATTTTTTTCTAAATACAAATCTTCCAGAGGGATCTGATTGGATAGAGCTTTGTGTTATTAAAATCAGTGCATTTCTTTCTTCCCCCCGCTGCCCTAGATCTGTATAAAAGCCACTTAATTGGAGCCATCCTGATGCAGAGTTAGAATCATAGAACTGGAAGGGACCTCAAGAGGTCACCTGTCTCAGTCCCCTGCACTAAAGGCAGGACTAAGTATTGTCTAGACTCGTCTAGACCATCCCTGACAGGTGTTTGTCTAACCTTCTCTTAAAAATCCCCAATGATGGAGATTCCACAACCTCCCTAGGCAATTTATTCCCATGCTTAGCCATCCTGACAGGTAGGAAGTTTTTCCTACTGTCCAACATCAACTGCCCTTACTGCAATTTAAGCCCATTGCTGCTTGTCCTGGCCTCAGAGGTTAAGAACATTTTTTCTCCCTTCTCCTTGTAACAACCTTTTATATACTTGAAAACTGTTATCATGTCCCCTCTGTCTTCTCTTCTCCAGACTAAACAACCCCAATTTTTTTCAGTCTTCCCTCAGAGATAACGTGTTCTAGACCTTTAATCATTTTTGTTGCTCTTCTCTGGACTTTCTCCAATTTGTCCACATCCTTCCTGAAATGTGTCACCCAGAACTGGACACGATACTCCAGTTGAGGCCTAATCAGCTCAGAGTAGAGCGGAAGAATTAATTCTTGTGTCTTGCTTACAACACTCCTGCTAATACAACCCTGAATGATATTTGCTTTTTTTTGTGCAAGTGTTACATTGTTTACTCTTTTCAAGCTTGTGATCCACTCTGACTCCCAGATCATTTTCCGCAGCACTCCTTCCTATGCAGTCATTTCCCATTTTGTGTGTGTGCAACTGATTGTTCCTTCCTAAGGGGAGCACTTTGCATTTGTCCTTATTGGATTTTATCTTATTTACTTCAGACTATTTCTCCAGTTTGTCCAGATCAATTTGAATTTAAATCCTATCCTCCAAAGCATTTGCAACCCCTCCCATCTTGGGATGGTCCACAAACTTTATAAGTGTACTCTCTATGCCATTATCTAAATCATTGATGAAGATATTGAACAGAACTGGACCCAGAACCGATCCCTGTGGGGCCCCACTCATTATGCCCTTCCAGCATGACTGTGAACCACTGATAACTATTCTCTAGGGATGATTTTCCAACCAGTTATTACCCACCTTATAGTAGCTCCATCTAGGTTGTATTTCCCTAGTTTGTTTAAGAGAAGGTCATGCGAGACAATATCAAAAGCAAGATAGACCACGGGCTTGGCTACACTGGCGCTTTATAGTGCTCTAACTTTCTGGCTGGTGAAAAATCACCTCCTTGAGCGCAGGAAGTCCGAGCGCTTTAAAGCGCTAGTGTGGACAGGCCAGTCTGAGCACTGGAAGCCGTGCTTGGAGCTAATCCCCTTGTGGAGGTGGATTACCAGGAGCGCCGGGAGAGCTCTCTCCCAGCATGTGGCCAGGCTCACACTTCAAAGCTCTGGAGCGTTCCCATGTATTCAAAGTGTAGCCAAGCCCTTAATCTACCACTTCTCACCTATCCACAAGGCTTGTTACCTTGTCAAATAAAGCTATCAGGTTGGTTTGACACTATTTGTTCTTAACAAGTACATGCTGACTGTTATTTATCACCTTATTCTCTTCTAGGTGTTTGCAAATTGATTGTTTAATGATTTGCTCCATTATCTTTCCGGGTGCAGAAGTTAAACTGACTGGTCTGTAATTCCCCGGTTGTCCTTATGTCCCTTTTTATAGATGGACACTATATTTGCCCTTTTCCAGTCTTCTGGAATGTCTCCCATCTTCCATGACTTTTCAAAGATAATCGCTAATGGCTCAGATATCTCCTCAGCCTTGAGTATTGTAGGATGCATTTCATCAGGCCCTGGTGATTTGAAGACCTCTACCTTGTCTAACAAAGTCCTGTGGCACCTTAAAGACTAACTATAAAGTTTTGAAGCATGAGCTTTCGTGGGCTAATACCCACTTCGTCGTAGCCCACGAAAGCTCATGCTTCAAAACTTTATAGTTAGTCTTTAAGGTGCCACAGGACTTTGTTAACTCTGCTATTCCAGACTAACACGGCTACCACCCTGATTCTTAACTTGTCTAAGTAATTTTTGACTTGTTCTTTCCCTATTTTAGATTTTGATCCTACCTCCTTTTCACTGGCATTCATTTCTTGTCCTTTAACAACAATATGCATGAAGGCAAGCCTAGTTTGTATTGTGGATCCATCAGATGGAATGGAAACTCTCAATACACCTTTACAAGTTGTCAGTGTAGCCTAAGGATTGCATGTTTCCAAGTGTTGCGTGATTTGTATGCTGATATTCAATCAGTCTTGAACATAGAGTTCCACTGGCTTAAGTCAAGGCCTTGGTGGTGTTCAAACATATAATAGGTGTCACAAACTATGATAGGTGCTACGATAGGAGGCATCAGCTGATGTAGGAATCAGATATAATTACGTTGGTTATGAGTCATGCACCAGCATGTTTCCTCAAATAGACTATGAAGTGACTATCTCAGTTCAGGGCAACTGCATCTGTATTTCCCTTCAGTGGTCCAGCAAGGGCACCCACTCTCAGACTTCCAGTTCCATGGCTGTTGCCTCTCTTAGGAGGAGAACTGCATCTCACTCCCTTCTGTCCAGGGAATGTCAGGCAGAACAGTTCCTGGCTTTCACTGTATTTCCAGCACAGATAGTCTGCCTAAACAGACCTGCTTGCTTTCTCTTCAGAGACTGATAATGATCATCAACAGTTGTAAGTTACTGCATAGTTCTTTCTAAGCAAGCCAAACAGGTTTAAAACAAATAAAAGGAAGTTCTTCTTCACACAGTGCACAGTCAACCTGTGGAACTCCTTGTCTGAGGAGGCTGTGAAGGCTAGGACTATAACAGGGTTTAAAAGAGAACTGGATAAATTCATGGAGGTTAAGTCCATTAATGGCTATTAACCAGTATGGGTAAGGAATGGTGTCCCTAGCCTCTGTTTGTCAGAGGGAGGTGATGGATGGCAGGAGAGAGAGCGCACAGTAAGCTAAAAAGTATGACAGCGAAGACACATTAAAACAATAAAAGAACTTGCACATATGGTAATAAGCTTATCTGGAACTTCCTAGTTTCTAAATCGATTCTGGCAGATGAGTCCTTTGATCCTCGACCTAGGAGACCCTGTGGTTACCAGTTCATCACAGCCTCATCTCAGAGCAAGCAGCTAGTCTTATGAGGCTTCAGTAGGCAAATCTTTCCAATTCTTCCCTAAGGATTGGGGCCCTCTGTGTCTGTTTGCTGTACGAGGAAGAAGGCCCTGAGGCACTTTAAACCCAGGGTTTTTATCCTAAAGTCTCTTCAAACTAGTATCTGTATATTTCCCTGCAGGGCTGGGTTTCAGGCCTGAGAAAGGATGAAGTTCATTAGCATCCCCCCTTCCCACTAGAGAAGATATGTACAACATCACAACACATACACAATTGCATTGTTAATATAATGTACCCCAAAGATATTAACTGTAGTAAGTTTATCTTAATTCCATAGGGCTTGTTCAGGATATTACTGGATACTGTCATCTGTCACCCTGACAACAATATCAGGGAAAACTTCAAAATATTTTCCTATCCTTGTTTTTCTCCCTACAGTTAACAGTTGGAGTCTGTCGGTGTTGTTGGGAACAGATCTTACTAGCACATTGCTACTGAACTTTACAAGGGCCCTGACTGCTCGGCTGCGGCTGTCATAGAAACAGACAGTGGAGTGCTGGAAATGAGGACTGGTCGTTCTAAAATAACCCATTTCACAAAAGCACAACCCCTCCCGCCCTAACCCCCTCCAAACACAAGCGCTTTGTGCAACAGGGGCTATTTTAAACCACCAGACTCCATATTCAGGGATACAGTTTGTGTTGCTATGACAGCAGCAGAGCACTCTGAGCCCTTGTGGATTTCAGTGGGGGAGCCAGGCTTAGTGGAATGGCCTGTTCTCAACAGTACAAGCAGGCTGAACACTTAAGGTGGGAGAGCTCCTATTCCACAAAAAATACTGACTGAATTCAGCCAATTGGTGCCCTGGTTAGATTTCAAGGGATCTTTACAATGAAAAGTTCCTTTTTTATAGAGTACATTTTTGCAATTGAAAAGTGCTATATCCTAAATATTCTGGATTTTTTTTTCATCCACAAAGTATTTAATGAGAGAGAGAGAGAGCCGTGTTAGTCTGGAATAGCAGAGGTAACAGAGTCCTGTGGCACCTTCCTGTGGTATTTAATGGGTATTAATTTATTCCCAACCTCCTCCTGGTTGGGTAAGTATTCTTAGCTCATTTTACTGGGGAAGCAAAGATATAGATGTTAAGGATCAGACTTCCAAAAGTGACCTTTGATTTCTGAGTGCTTCAATGTTTGGGTTGTCAGCCTGAGACATTTGGGCTTGATTTTCTAAACTGCTCATTGCCTGCAGCTCCAATTGAAGTAAATGCTTAACATCTCTGAAAATCAGGCCCGAAGTGTTTCAAATAAAGGGGCCAAACTTAGTGTCCACATTTGAGCATTTTGGTTTGAGTGGTTTGCCGAAGGCCATAAAAGAGATGGTATAAGAATTAGAATTCTGTTCCTGACTTCCAGTCCAGTGCTCAGACCACAAGCAGTAATTCCTCCAGAAAGAGTGGTTGTACTGGCTTCATGAACTGCTCGTTTGGCTGATCATTTGGGAATGAAGAGACTTCAGGCATGTCGGACTCCACTCTTGTTGCACCCTTTGCTCTGTGTGTGATAAAGAGGGAGTCACAGAAAGAAAAATTGGACTGATGATCAAATTGGACATAACCATATGAGTTTGGAGTCAGCTGCTCATTGCAAAAATACACGAAGGATTTTATGAAAATAATTATGCTCCTCCTGTGCAGTTCTAATGCATCACATCTTGGTGTCTAAAACCATAGGTTCATTGGCCTTACTTTTATTATACATCTACTCCTTCACCACTGCATGGTACCTGTCATAACTTCACTCCTGGTGTTTTATAGTTTATGCCTTTTTTTGTGTGGTGAGGCTGTATTGTCAGCGTCGTCTCTAATAGTTAACTTGACTCATTTTCAGAAGCTGATTAGGCCAGCCTGCCAAAGCAGCTATGAGGAGTTACTAGAGCTAGGACAGGCTTGATCCTGTGAACCTTCAAAGCTCTGGCTTGGAGCCCAGAGTAGCTATTAATAGACAAGTAGGAGAAGCCAAGTTTTGAAAACAGCTTCTGATTTGAATACCAGGCAGTTCTCATGCTGTCCTGAAACAGAACTACCTCCTGAGACACTCAGACGTAGACTATACCTAGAAAATCCCTGTCTAGAGGGTCATCCAGTGCTAGTTGCTTTCTAAGTGCCAGTAACCTGCCTACCTAAAATTCCCCCCTGCAGTTTCACTTGGCTACATTATTTTTCATTTTCTGTCCAGAAGGGCTATTTGGGGCAGCTGCTGCATGGTTTATTAAAAAAGTCTTGTAAATACTATAGGATCCATCTGGGTAAAAGGTGGGATATAAAGCTTAATATAAGTATTGCTGTGTCAGAATTCCTCACTTCTCTTTGTATTTGTGATTGAGAAAGAACCTTGCTAGCATATGTCAGTTGCACACAGATTTCTGTACTTGTCACTGAACGGAGAAATGCAGAATGAGTTTACTTCCCTTAGCAGGGTTACACTGTCTAGAGGCACACAGGTGCAATGCTAGCAGCACTTAAATATTTCAGGTACAAAATGGAATTTGTTTTTAATTTACATATATAGAATCAGTCTAGGTTCTTCTGCATTTGAAGCATTAGGTGACAAATCCCATTAACCTTATAGCATAATTCTTTAGGGCATTTGAGGTTGGAGTCAAACATACAACATGCCTCACCAATCTGTTAGAATTCTTTGAGGGTGTCATCAAGCTTGTGGACAAGGGTGAGCCAGTCGATCTAATGTACTTGGTCTTTCAGAAAGCCTTTGATAAGGTCCCCCGTTAAAGGCTTGTAAGCAGTCATGAAAGAAAAGGGGAGGTTCTTTCCTGAACCAGTAACTGGTTAAAAGACAGGAAAGACTGGGTAAGAATAAATGGTTGGTTTTCACAATAGGAGAGGTAAATGGTGGTGTTCTCCAGGGGTCTGTACTGGGACCTATACTCTTCAACATATTCTGAAATGATCTGAAATAGGGGTGAACAGTGAGGTGGCAAAATTTGCAGGTGATACAAAACTACTCAAGATACTTAGATCCAAAGCTGACTGTAAATTGTACCAAGGCAATGTTACAAAACTGGGTTCCTGGGCAACAAAATATATGATGAAATTCAATGTTGATAAGTGCAAATTAATGCCTGTTGGAAAGAATAATCCCATCTGAACATACAAAATGATGGGATCTACATTAGCTGCTACCACTCAAGAAAGTGTTCTTGGTGACATTGTGCATAGTTCTCTGAGAACATTTGCTCAATGTGCAGAGGCAGTCAAAAAAGCTGCTAATGTTGGGAACCATTAGGAAAGGGATAGATAATAAGACAGAAAATATCACAGTGTCACTACATAAATCCATGGTATGCCCACACCTTGCATACTGCATGCATTTCTGATTGCCCCATCTCAAAAAGATGTATTAGAATTGGAAAATGAATAGAGAAGGGCAACAAAAATGATTAAGTACATGAAATGGCTTCTCTGTGTGGAAAGATGAAAAAGATTGGGACTGTTCAGTATAGAAAAGAGACCGCTAAGGGGGGGTCTTTATGATAGAGATGTATAAATAATAAATGGTGTGGAAAAAGTGAATAGGGAAGTGTTGTTTGTTCCTTTACACAACACAAGAAACAGGGGTCACCTGATCAAATTAATTGACAGCAGGTTTAAAACAAACAAAAAGAAATACTGCTTCACACAACACACAGTCAAGCTGTGGAACATGTTGCTATGGGATGTTGTGAAGGCTAAAAGTACAACTGCATTCAGAAAAGGATTAGGTAAGTTCATGGAGGACAGGTCCATAAATGGCTATTAGCCAAGATGGCCAGGGATGGAATCCTATGTCCCAAAACCTCCAACTGTCAGAAGCTGGGACTGGCTGGCGGGCCTTGGATTATTCCAAATTGTCATGTTCTGTTCATTCCTCTGAAATGAAGGCACTGGCTATTGTCAGAAGACAGGATACTGGGCTAGATGGTGTGTTGGTCTGACCCTCTATGGCCATTCTTACGTTCTTATACATTTGCTGTTCCATTGCAGTGGTCTCATCTGCAGCCTTCTGAACACTTGGACCATTTTAAAGAAACAGGAGCCTTCTTAGCCATGTTCAAAAGCAGAACCCCCCCCCCCCCCCAATATAGGCCCATGCTGAAGTGATATCTGGAATGGAGATGCTTTCCTGAATTGAGGCCATAAAGAGAAAAGGACTTTAAAACAATTTCAGGCTGAATGAGGATAGTTCTGTTTGGCTTGCTCTAGACTAGAGAGCACAGTCATCAAATCAGCAATCTCTGCTATCAGTTTTAAACTTCAGGCTACTTAGTAGTTAATTTTTAAATTTAACAGAACTGCTAGTTTTTAATCCAGGGATGTCAGAATTAAAACGTGAATGATTCTTTCTGTCTACAGATCGGTTTATCTAATAAATGTGGCTTCTGCCACAGGCTGCCTTTTGATAACTCCCTGTACTATCAGATTCTAAATGGGTGTGTTTACCTGGTAATAGTGTGAGCTGGAGTCTGTGGATTATGTAACCTGATTTTTTCTTACAGCCAGGAAGCAATGTACATTAAAAACATTGGCCTAGTCGGGGGGTGAGTTTGGGGGAACATAGCAGTTGCCGGAGTCTACAGCTTGTCATCTCTTGTTTGTTTTGTAGTTGGTGTATCCTTATGACTTCAGACTGACAGAAAAAGAGGTAGGATCGTTTCTTCTGTCTTAAAGATCAGTCAGTATGGTAGAGGGTGTCTTACAATGTGTTCTTGTTTGTTACAGAAAACCAACATCTGCTACTTGTCCTTCCCAGACTCCTACTCGGGTAGGTGGCATCTGTGGGCTCTGCATGGAAAATGGGGATGGTTCCTGTTGTTGTGAAAGAGACATTAAGGTTCATATTAAAAAGAGTGAGTCAGCATCTGTAATGTAGCAGAGAGAACAATGGGCTGAATCTTCTAGAATGAAGACCTCAGAGAGCACTCCGGCATCAGGGCTACATGGAGAGGTTTCCAGTTGAATTTTGATCCTTATCTAAATAGATGCAGAGCCTGAGATCTAGCAGCTAACTGGGGAATTTCTCTTTGTGCAAGCTTTACTCATGCTTTTCAGGTGCCAGAAAAAGTATTAAAAATAGTAATGAGGGCTAAATTTCCCCGGACTTGCAGCTGTTCATGCTGATATCAGCATTTTGATGCAGAAGAGGGCTCAGCACAGACAGAAATGTTCTTCTCTTTTCTGGGGAAGGGGTTCTCAGAACACAATAAAACAAATTCAAAGTCTGTGTTTGCAAATCAGAAAGCTAGCTATAGATGGAAAGCTGGATTAGGCCACTTCCAGTCAATCCCGCCATGATTGTTTCTTACAGTCTGCTCTCCCGGCCTTTGGCCCGTTAACTTTTAATTGTCCTTGGACATGGTTCTTCCACTACTTCCTTTCTGAGCCCTTTCTGCGTCTTCTGCTGTCCATCCTACATTTTTCTATTCTTAGGGTCATCCCTTTATTTCTAGCTGTAATCCTTCATAACCCACACAATAATTCCTTTCCTTCCTTAGGGCTTAAGCACCTACAAAAATGTGAAGGGTGTATCAAGGCTCACCCCATGTAGTGCATTAGTCATTGATTAGCCTAAATGATTGTTTAGCCAAGTTTTACATAGGTAGCTCTTTCATCATAAATCAGTCCTTCCTGCTGTAGTTGCTGTGGCCTGCACATGTGTATTAGAGATGAGAATGGCAGCATGGTAGAACTTCGTGGGCTGCATTTTGCCCATCCTTGGACTGTCTAGTCAGTTTTCCATAGACCTGAATATCAGTCCCAGTTTGACTCTCCTTTCACATGCATGATGATGATTTGGAGCCTAAAATGCTGTGAACTTGGTTTGCACATACTCTGTCAGTGTGTCTCTGACCATCCTGTCCAATCTGGGGTGTCTCTGGAGAGAATTTCGTGCTCTTGTACCATGTGCAAAGTGTTCTCAGTTTGGGAGTTCCCAGCTGTGGAACTCACTCAGCTTGGCCATTTACCAGAACAAATACACCCCGGCTCTCGGGGTATGGTGCACTGGCTGTGTTTTCAGCCAAGCCTTTATGCATTTTTGGATTAAAACTATATCTGTGTAGGTTTCCAATCTGGTGGATGATGGGGGCAGGGCGCAGCTGCTCAGTGTGGGCCGTACTGGCTGATATCTTTAATGTTCCCGGCAAATGAGTGCATAATAAATGCATCAATACCAATTCCTGTGATCTGCTGCATCTCCTTCCTAACTGATCCCGCTGTTACTCTCTCACTGCTAATATGAGTTTGACATATTTTAACGTGGTTTTTACTTCCTTAAATGTTTTTGATAATCGAAGTCCCTAGTCCTTTCTTTACTGAAACTTCTTCTTGAGTGTGTGTGATCTTGTCTCTGTCTCAGGCGGCCTAGGAGATACTCAGTTTAGCTTCCGTCTCCGTCAGTCTGGAGGGCAGAGAAACACTCATTTTGGGGATGATGGCGAATATAACAGAGAAGCCCCCCTAACACTACAGGTCAGTTCCTGCTCAGTATGCAGCTTGCACCTGCAAAATGAACAGTAACATGCATGTGTTTAAAAACAAAACGTGAACATGGATTTATTTTTCCTGTAAATAATAGTCTTGTTTGTCTGAATTTTGCCCGAGGCCATGGGAATAATCACAAAGGGCTACATTTTCAGCATAGGGATTCCCATTCATCTTAATGTGAGTAGAGGGACATACTGCCGAAGATTTAACCTTTGTGTGGGAATAAAGATCATAGAATCTCAGGGTTGGAAGGGACCTCAGGAGATCATCTAGCCCAACCCCCTGCTCGAAACAGGACCAACCCCAACTAAATCATCCAATAGAGTTTTTCCCCATATCCCTAAATGGCCCCCTCAAATATTGAACTCACAACCCTGGGTTTAGCAGGCCAATGCTCAAACCACTGACCTATCCCTGGAGGGATTGGTCCTGCTTCGAGCAGGGGGTTGGACTAGATGATCTCCTGAGGTCCCTTCCAGCTCTGAGATTCTATGATCCTCCCCCAAAAAAGAAATCCCAACTAAATCATCTAACAGATTTTTGCCCCCGATCCTTAAGTGGCCCCCTCAAGGATTGAACTCACAACCCTGGGTTTAGCATTTTGTTGACGTTGACCATCTGCAGGCACGGGCCCCCGCAGCTCCCAGTGGCAGCGGTGTGCCGTTCCCGGCCAATGGGAGCTGCAGTTACAGGAAGGCAGCGGGCCACGGGGACGTGCTGCAGGGAGCTGTGCCGGTGAACGGTCAACGTCAACAAAATGTCTTGTGGCCCGCAATCTGATTACCCTGGTGGGCTGCACGTACCCGGCAGGTTGCCCACCACTGGACTAGAGGGAGGCTCAAGACTGGTGGCGGAGGTAGCAGGTTCCTTGACAGTGGTATTGTTGACCTCTCTCTTGCAGCGGGAGTCAGCTCATTACTTTGGCTATGTGTACTTCAGGCAAGTCAAGGACAGCTCAATGAAGAGAGGTTATTTCCAGAAGGTGAGTATTGAACTAGGTAGCTTGCTGATTTAAAGCTGTATATAGCTGTAAAATGGCATCTATCCATAGTTCTTAACAATCTTACCATTCCCTTCAATGACACCAGAAATGTTCCTCAAGGAAACAGGAAGGGCCACTTAAAAAAGCTGCTAGAGCTGGACTATGTGGAGAGTGTAGTCCGAAATAAACTTGCAAGAGGCTGCCATACTAGATAAATCATGTGACTTAAACTCATGCGATTTACAATCCATCTGTGCCACAACTTCCTGAGAAATCCCTGAAGGAATACCTCCCTTCTCATGCCCTCCAGCTTCAGGAGCAGAGAGATAGAGTATTTTGTTGTTATTTGTATGATGGTGGCACCCACAATGTTCTGGACACTATCTAAAAGGAGAGGAATATACATCTGGTGCCTCAAGGAGCATGGATTTTGAGACTAGTTCTTTTTCTCCAGTCTAGTGAAGGAAGATTTTCCAGTTCATTGCAGGCGTCCATTTCTCTTTCTTTTATCTTTATCCAGTGAATTACCAGTTTTGTTTTGATCTTCCCATCAAAACTAAAATAACCTCCTATTAAAGAGTTTGAACCGGGGGGAATTAAAACGGTCATTCAGAGACCTCTGCTTTGCAATAGGCCAGTCGGATAATTTGACAGAAGATTGAGGCTATTTTGCCCCTGTAATTGTTTTGTGCACTACTCCTCTTCTGTCTTGCTCTGTGCTCACATCCTGGAGTATCTTCCAAAGAGCAGTCTTAATGTAACACTTCAGCTTGTTCCCCAGTGAAATAATGGATCAGTCACTGAGAGAAAAACACCGCTTAAAATCGGGAGGGTAATGGAAAATTGGACAGTGCTGGAGAGTTTATGTAAAACAGCTCTTGCCGGGCTAACTTGATAGCTTTCACGTTACCCTCTACTGCTGTAATTCTATCGCAAAAGCAAAGAGCTAGTCTGCACTACCGCACTACATCAGCACAACTACACCAATGCAGTTGCGCCGCTGCAGTGCATCTGGTGAAGACGCGTTATGCTGACGGGAGAGCGCTTTCTTGTCTGCATAATTACTCCACCTGAGAGGTGGAAGCTATGTCAGAAGGAAAGCATCTCCTGCCAGTAGCATGGAGTGGACATTGCTTTAAGTCGATGTAACTTGCGTTCTTCTTCGAGTGATTGCTCACATGCATTCCACTATAGGTTAGGCACGCGCTGCGGGCCTGGTTGCCGGGTAGATTTTCCCCTAGCTGCAGACTGGGTGAGCAGGGAGCCCCCTGGAGTGGCGCCACTGAGGCACTCTATAAGTACCCCTGCGACACAGTCTGGCCCTCCTCCAGCTGGTAGTCGGAAGAGGAGTTCTGCTTTTCAGCGTTCTCCTTATCTCCTAGCTAGTCGATTGTTCTCTTAATTGTTCGTTGTTAGCAGTTGTTGTTAGTTAGTTTACATAGTCTTTGTAGTGTAAAGAGTCAGTGCAGGGGTTTTTCCCTGCTGCCGGAGCCTCTGTCTTCAAGGCTCCGGGATTCAAGCACTCAGAGTGTGGGAAGCCTACGCCTGTGGGAGACCCACACTCTAAGTGCCTTTCAAGTGCCTGGTAAGTGCACTGGGCAGTTTCTTCCTAGATCTGCAGTACCTTCAGCCCAGGACCCGCAAAGACAGGGAATCCCGCTTGCGGCACGTCCTGATGGAGGCGGCCCCGGACTCCAGTGCGGCACCGGACCCCGCACCCAAACCGCCGAGAGCCAAGCCTCGGCACCGGTCGCGCTCCCCCAGCACCAAGCGGAAGAGGAGCGCTCAACTTCGCCCTGCTCCGGACCGCGTCCAGCCGTCGGTACCAGTGCCGCGACCTCAGCCTTCTCCGGGGAGCCGACCTGAGGAAGAGCCGCCAGCACCCGCACCGCTGACTCCGGCGCCGCAGGAGGCCCCGTCGAGTCCGGTGCCAGTGGTCTTGCCACTTGGGGTGCCAACTCCGCAGCAGCTTCCCTCCACGATGGAGGCGTGTACTGCTGCGAGAGGGTTGCTTGCCGGGGACGCCCCGCAGCAACAAGTCCGGTCGACGGGCAGGCCGCCCATGACCGAGGCAGAGATCGCGTGTCGGAGCCCGGCAGGGCATGGACACCGCTCGATCTCGCGGCGCCGACCAGACTCCCGGCAACGGTCACCCGCCCGGCTCCGGTCGCAGTCTCGGCGCCGCAAGGAGTTGAGACCCTGCTCAAGGTCTCCTCCTGGCCGTTCGCGCCACTCGCGCTCTGGCCGCCGATCAGAGTCCCGGCACCCTGGTAAGGGCCGGTCGTACTCTCGGCACCGGTCGCACTCCCGGCACCGGTCCCTCAGCTGGCGCCAAGACCGTCCGAGACGTCGCTCCACAAGCCGCTCCGCGTCCAGGCACTGCTCGTCGTCTCGGCACCGAACCCCGTCGCGGCGCCGAAGGTCCTCCCGGTACCGATCATCGTCTCGGCACCGAGACTCCCCGAGGCGGCACCGTTCAGGTAGCCACGATTCCTCGGATGGGCACCATACCGCCCGGTACCGGTCGAGAAGCCCACGGCACCGGGAGTGTAGAGAGCAGCACCGGACCCCGTCGCGGCGCCGAAGGTCCTCCCGGTACCGATCATCGTCTCGGCACCGAGACTCCCCGAGGCGGCACCATTCAGGTAACCACGATTCCTCGGATGGGCACCATACCGCCCGGTACCGGTCGAGAAGCCCACGGCACCGGGAGTGTAGAGAGCGGCACCGGACCCCGTCGCGGCGCCGAAGGTCCCCCCGGTACCGATCATCGTCTCGGCACCGAGACTTCCCGAGGCGGCACCGTTCGGGTAGCCACGACTCCTCGGATGGGCACCTTACCGCCCGGCACCGGTCGAGAAGCCCACGGCACCGGGAGCGTCGAGAGTCCGCCGGCACGCGGGCCCCTCGCTCGGCGGGACCAGTCCAAGTCACCCAGAACCCTGCCTGGTCAGAGTGGGCGGCATGGGGGTATGATCGGCCCCGGGAAACCCAGTCTGAACCCGGGTTCCCGGTGAGCTCAGAGGGTCCAGTGGACGTGCTGGCAGGACCATCATCAGCAGTCCAGCCCTCCACGGTACGTAGCCCTATGGAGCCGGGTCCCTACGCCTCCCCCGTAGGGGTAGAGGCAGTGGCGGGCACTTCATCAACTAGCCCGCCCGCCTTGGACCTCTCCAGTTACCAACATCTCCTCCAGGCAGTTGCTAAAAACATGAACCTGCCTTTGGAAGAGGTCCCAGTGGTGGACGACCCGGTCACCACCATGTTAACTAAGGGCACTCCGGCACGGGTGGCAGTGCCGTTCATTAATACTATTAAACTCCACACGACGGTAATTTGGAAGACCCCCGCCTCTATCTCCCCCACTGCTCGTGGGGTGGAGAAGCGTTATTTTGTCCCAGCCAAGGGATATGAATACTTGTATGTTCACCCCACGCCCTCCTCCCTGGTGGTGGACTCTGTTAATAACAAGGAGCGCCACGGGCAGGAGGCGCAGGTCCCCAAGGCCAAAGAGGCCAAAAGGTTGGACCACTTCGGCAGGAAAGTTTATTCCTCCGGGGGCCTACAACTCAGAGTCGCCAACCATCAGGCACTCCTGAGTAGGCACCATTTTGACACGGTGGAGGCCCTTACTAAATTTGAGACTGCTCTCCCGCAGGAGGGCAAACAGGAGTTCAGGGCCCTATTGCTCCAAAGCAGGGACATATCTCGTCATGCCCTGCAAGCGGCCCTGGACTCGGCCGACTCTGCGGCCCGAACAATGGCCTCGGGCATTGCCCTCCGCCGGGCAGCATGGCTCTCGTCATCCAACCTAGCCCCGGCCATGCAATTTAAAATCCAGGACCTCCCCTTTGAGGGACAGTCCCTCTTCTCGGAGGATACGGATGCCCGTCTCCAGGCCCTCAAGGACAGGGGGGTAACCCTCAAAGGCCTGGGCATGCACACCCCAGGTCCACAGAGGCGTCCCTTCATCCCGCCACGCAGGAAATTCTTCCCACCTGCGCGCCCGCCCCAGGACTCCTCCCTCAGGAGAAGCCGCCCTTACCGCCGGCGGCAAGGGCCTAGGCAGGGCGGGAAACAACAAGGCTCTAAGCCTTCCCAGGGGCCCAAATCCAACTTTTGATGGTGCGCCCGAGGGCAGTTCACCAATCATAAACCTGGACCCTCCCTTTGGAGACCGTCTGTCCTACTTCCGCCGTGCATGGTCAGACATTACATCAGACCAGTGGGTCCTCCGCACGGTGGAGGTGGGATATTCGCTCCAGCTCTCCTCCACTCCTCCCACCCACCCACCCTCCTCGTCCCTCTTCAGGGACCCCTCTCACGAGCAACTCCTCGTACAGGAGGTGAGGTCGCTCCTCGCACTGGGAGCCATCGAGCCCGTACCGCAGGAGTTCAGGGGGAAGGGGTTCTACTCCCGCTACTTCCTGATCCCCAAGGCGAAAGGGGGCCTCCGGCCCATCCTGGACCTGCGCGAACTCAACACCTACATGATCAGGTTCAAGTTCCGCATGGCCACCTTGGGCACTATCATTCCCTCTCTGGATCCGGGAGACTGGTTCGCTGCCCTCGATATGAAGGACGCTTACTTTCACATGAGCATCAAACCCTCACACAGACGTTACCTCCGCTTCCTGGTAGCGGGGGAACACTATCAGTTTGCCGTCCTACCCTTCGGCCTGTCCACCGCACCCAGGGTGTTCACAAAGTGTATGGCGGGTAGTAGCGGCATTCCTTCGGCGCCGCGGGGTACACTTATACCCGTACCTCGACGATTGGTTGATCCGAGGCACCTCCAGGGACCAAGTGTCAGCTCACGTGCGGCTCGTTATCAGCACGTTCGACCGCTTGGGAATCCTTCTCAACAGGGAGAAGTCCACCCGGGAGCCTACCCAGAACATAGAGTTCATAGGAGCCCTACTAGACTCCACGGTAGCAAGGGCATCCCTGCCCCAGCCTCGGTTCCTCACTATCCAGTCGGCCATCAGACAGCTACGCAACTGTCCGATGACTACGGTCAAGGTCTTCCTCAGCCTGCTAGGTCACATGGCATCGTGCACTCATGTCATACAGCACGCCAGACTACGGCTACGCCCACTGCAGTCGTGGCTCGCGGTGGCCTACAGACCGAGAAGGGACAGTATGGACGCCCTCCTCTCCATCCCCAGAGCCACCCTATCCGCTCTGACTTGGTGGGAAGACCAGGACAATGTGTGCCAAGGGGTCCCCTTCCTTCCCCCCAGCCCGTCCATGTCCCTAGTGACGGACGCCTCGTCGCTAGGGTGGGGAGCTCACCTAGGGGAACTCAGGACCCAGGGCCACTGGTCGGAGTCAGACCTCTGCCTCCACATCAATGTCCGGGAGCTGAGGGCCGTCCGGCTCGCGTGCCAGGCGTTCCGGGACACATTACGGGGTCACTGTGTAGCGGTGCTGACAGACAACACCACAGCCCAGTATTACATAAACAAGCAAGGCGGGGCCCGCTCCAGCCCCCTGTGTCAAGAGGCGATTCTCCTGTGGGAATTCTGTATAGCCACGCTATTCACCCGGTGGCCTCCTTCCTTCCCGGAATCCAGAACACCCTGGCGGACCGCCTCAGCAGATCCTTTATGACTCACGAGTGGTCCCTTCGGCCAGATGTCATCCGGCCGATCTTCCTGAGGTGGGGGTTTCCCCACATCGATCTCTTCGCCTCCAGACAGAACAGGAAGTGCCTCCAGTTCTGCTCCTTTCGAGGCAGAGGCAGCTCCCGGGGATCCCTGACAGATGCCTTTCTCCTACCCTGGACGGGGCACCTGTTCTACGCGTTCCCCTCCGATCCCGCTTCTCCACAAGGTGATCCTGAAGATCAGACGGGACAGGGCACACGTCATCCTCATAGCCCCGGCCTGGCCCAGGCAATGCTGGTATGCGTCCCTCCTCCAGCTGTCCAGGGCCCCTCCCATCAGCCTCCCGCTGTGGCCAGACCTGATCTCTCAGGATCACGGTCGCCTCCTGCACCCGGACTTGCGGTCCCTTCACCTCACAGCGTGGCTACTCCATGGCTGAGAGGTCCTGAGCTCTTATGCTCAGCCGAGGTACAGAACGTCCTTCTGGTAGTAGGAAACCATCCACCAGAAGTACCTATACCGCCAAGTGGACCCGTTTCTCTGCCTGGTGCACACAACATGACATCGTTCCAAGTGAGGCTACTATCCCACGCATATTGGACTACCTGTTAGGCCTCAGAAATCAGGGCCTTTCTACCTCTACTATCCGGGTCCACCTCGCTGCCATATCGGCTTTCCATCCGGGTCAGTCGAACCACTCAGTCTTCTCCGACCCTGTGGTATACCGTTTCCTTAAGGGTCTAGATAAGTTGTATCCGAACGTCAAGCGTCCCATTCCACCTTGGGATCTCAACCTTGTGCTCTCACGCCTCGCGATGCCCCCGTTCGAGCCCCTCGCCACGTGTTCCTTACTACACCTTTCCTGGAAGGTGGCATTCCTAGTAGCTATCACCTCGGCTCGTAGAGTGTCAGAGATCCGTGCACTGACCTCCGAGCCGCCCTACACTATCTTCCATAAGGACAAGGTTCAGCTACGTCCCCACCCGGCCTTCCTGCCTAAGGTGGTCTCTCCCTTCCATGTTAATCAAGACATTTGTCTCCCGTCTTTTATCCTAAGCCACACACCTCTGGAAGGGAACAGCAATTACACACGTTGGACGTTAGGAGGGCTCTTGCCTTTTATTTAGATAGAACAAAGCAATTCAGGAAAACAACCCAACTTTTCATGGCAGTTGCGGAGAGGATGAAGGGCCAGCCAGTTTCAGCCCAAAGGCTCTCCTCCTGGATCACCTCGTGCATTCACACCTGTTATGAACTCGCGGACAAGCCGCTTGAGAGAGTAACAGCACACTCCACGAGAGCGCAGGCGTCCTCTGCGGCCTTCCGGGAGGGAGTCCCTATTACGGACATCTGCAGGGCGGCTACCTGGTCCTCCGTCCATACCTTCGCCGCCCACTACGCCATAGTCCAGCAAACCAGGGACGATGCGGCGTTTGGGTCAGCGGTCTTACGATCAGCAATGGGTCAACCCGACCCCACCTCCTAGGTATTGCTTGCAGTCACCTATAGTGGAATGCATGTGAGCAATCACTCGAAGAAGAAAACAAGGTTACTTACCTGTAACTGTTGTTCTTCGAGATGTGTTGCTCACATCCATTCCAAACCCACCCTCCTTCCCCACTGTCGGTTTAGCCGGCAAAGAAGGAACTGAGGGCCAGACTGTGTCGCAGGGGTACTTATAGAGTGCCTCAGTGGCGCCACTCCAGGGGGCTCCCTGCTCACCCAGTCTGCAGCTAGGGGAAAATCTACCCGGCAACCAGGCCCGCAGCGCGTGCCTGACCTATAGTGGAATGGATGTGAGCAACACATCTCGAAGAACAACAGTTACAGGTAAGTAACCTTGTTTTGCCTGGGGGGGGATGGTTTTTCACACCCTTGAGCGATGTAAGTTGTATCGACTTAAGTGGTAGTGTAGACAAGCCCTTAGATGGGAGTAAAACAGAGGCCTAGACCAAATGGCAAAGTGCTGAATTGGAGAAAGTGTCCAGTGATTCTTGAAAAGATTTCAGTTGGATCTTTGTGAATAATTTTGAAAAGCAGAGTAAACAGCACCCCGAGGGATACTGAATTGGAAGGTAGTGTAAAAACTAATGACCGAGATAGTATAAAGGGGTCCAGTGAGATTAGAACCATGGGCAGAAAAAACAAAATGACATGAACTTGGAAAAATGTCTCTCATTTCCCTTATTTCGTTTGTCTCTGCAGTCTTCCACATATCACTTCCTTTCCTGGTCCCTGATTCCTGCTCTGCTGGTTTGCTCCTCTGTATCTAGTCTCTAGGTCTGCTCAGTATCCTTCTCCCTCAGGGAGCTCCTGGTGTGCTTGCACTGGCACTTTGGACCTACTGGCAATTATTGGCTCTTTACACTGGTGGTCTTTTTTCTGCTGGGCTGCAGACTCATCTCTTATGGTTGCTGTGGTCCCTAGTGGAGGCTGCTAGACTGGCTCCTTCCAGCTTACATTTGCTTCTGCAGACATCCAGGCTCTTCCCTGAGCGTGGACACCTGGAGAATCCAGCACAAAATAACCATCCAGTGTTCCACAGACTGTGAACAAGTGCACTGGAAAGATCATTTTGGGTAAAATAGATTCAGCTTCTGAGCTCCTGGCAAGAGTCCATTGTGGACCTCCAGTGGGCAGAGTCTGGACACCTCTTATAGATGAAGTGCTAAAAGTACTGATGACAGTGCTACTGTGTATCTGTTTCAGTCTCTAGTGCTGGTGTCACGCTTGCCTTATGTGAACCTGTTCCAATCTCTGCTGCAGCTGATTGCTCCGGAGTACTTTGACAAGCTGGAGCCATGCCTGGAGGCAGGTAAGGAGAAAGGGTGGGCAGGAGGGTTTTGTAACAGGGATAAAAATCTAATATTAGTAATGGTGGAGGCAAATGAGAGATGTATAGCATGGAAAAAACCATTAATAAGCAAAGACTTGCGGAGCTGCACGTTACTAGTAGGGAGAAACGTAAATTAGTTCCATTACACAAATGTACACACACACAGCTGTTAAAAGATCATTATTAAGGAAAGTCAAATGCTCAGAAGTTAGGAAGTGCAAGAATTAAGGTGGTCTGTGCAACCTTAATTTGGATCCCTTGTGTGCACGAATTATGATATAGTCTTTAATCACATGATCATATACTATTTTTTCCACATTCTCCCAGAGGCACAGAGAGAGACTAAGGTCAAAAGTATCCACTTAATTTCGGCATCTCGTCTGAGACACCTAGGACCTAATTTAATCAGAGTACTTGGTGTTCTATATCACTGTGTGTGTTCAAAGCACAGCTCCCATTGACTTCAGTTGCTCTTGTGAGACCACAGGCATGACAGTCTCCCAGCTCTCAGTTATTGTCCCTGGACTTAGCTAGCCCAGGGGTGGGCAAATGTTTTGGCCCGAGGGCCACATCGAGGTAGCAAAATTGTATGGCGGGATGGGTAGGGAAGGCTGTGCCTCCCCAAACAGCCTGGCCCATCCAAGCCCCCTCCCCCCCGCTCCTTGTCCCCTGACTGCCCCCTCCAGCGCCCCCCCAAATCACCACCTCCGGGATCCCACACCCTATCTAAGCCCCCCTGCTCCTTGTCCCCTGACGGCCTCCTCCTGAGACCCCCCCCCCCCTGGTGGGTCCTGGGGGTAAGGGGTGGAGTCCTGGGGGTAAGGGGTAGAGTCCCCCAGGACTCCACCCCTTACCCAACCCTCCCTGTCCGCTGATTGCCCCGACCCGTATCCACACCCCCGCCCCTGACAGACCCCCAGGACTCCCACGCCCTAGCCAACCTCCCTGCTTCCTGCCCCCTTACCATGCTGCTTAAAGCAGCATCCTGGATGAAGCTAAATGCACTGCTGCTGTGCCTTGCAGGAGCGCACAGCTCTGCCCCCCAGAGTACTGCCCGTGTGGCTGCGGGGGAGATGGAACAGCAGGGGAAGGGCCGGGGGCAGCCTCCCTGGCTGGGAGCTCAGGAACCGGGCAGGATGGTCCCGTGGGCCAGATGTGGCCCACAGGCTGTAGTTTGCCTACCCCTGAGCTAGCCCCTAGGAGACCAGCCCCTTTGCATAAGAACATAAGAGCAGCCAGACTGGGTCAGACCAAAAGTCCATCTAGCCTAGTATCCTGTCTTCTGACAGTGGGCAATGCCAGGTGCTCCAGAGGGAATGAATAGAACAGGTAACCATCAAATAATCCATCCCCTGTCACCCAGTCCCAGCTTCTAGCAAACAGCCTTTGTTCATGTTTTTGCAGTGTGCAATGAGATTGATCAGTGGCCACCACCAGTACCAGGACAGACGCTGAACCTTCCTGTGATGGGAATTGTCATTCAGGTACATGCCACTCACAAACGCTCAAGCCACAGGCATTGACGGACACGGAGCTAGAAAGGAGGCATATTTCTTCTATACTCCTTTGGATGTTAATATTCCTGGTGGCTCTAAATTCTTTCCCTTTGTCCCTAGTCTCTGCACATTTAGACATAAACAGAAAGTTTTCATGTCTGCCAGCTGAGCCCATCTCCCCAAATAACCTCTTTGTGTTCCTGTTTGTAACCCAGGTGAGAATCCCATCCCGGGTGGATAAACCCGGATCAAGTCCCTTGAAGCAGTTCAATCAAGAGGTGAGCTGGAGAAGAGTGGTGTAATATGGCCACATAGCAAGCAGGGTCTAGATCACTGAGTAAGAGAAGTTTACTGCAGAACTGGAGTTCTTTGGAACTTGTCCCATGTGCTGATTGGAACAGCAGCTTTCTAAATATTCCTCTCAAGTGTTTTCACTAAACTCTTCAAAGTCCCCCGGATAAGAATTACACTGACCTCTGCCCGGGCAGAGAAATCCCTGAGTGATGCTGCTTCCGCCTCCTTGGTAATTTTACATCACTGCTCCTTGTTCTGCCATTTTCACCCCTGCCAATAATCCCTTCCCCTCTCCTCCTTTGTGCTAATTCCTTTCACACATTTCTGGACTCTTCACATCCACCACCTTCCCTGATGATCATTTCCCCAAGCTCTTCTTGGATGCAATGGGAAGGTTTCTCAAGCTTGGAAGGCGGGGGGGGGGGGGGGGGGGGGGGAGGTGGTGTTGGCTGGCTCCTGAGGTAAGAAATGAAATTCTTACACCTTGACTGGCTCAGCAGTTTAGCCCCTCTCAGTGCTGTCCACATTTGCTCCTAGCTTGGCTCTCCAAACATTATCTTTGTCTAAGTTTTTTGATGCTTTGGTACTTACAGTAGATGGAAAATCTTTCTGTGACTGAGGTGGGCGACTCAGAGTGACAGTAGTTTGTGCTCAGGACATTTCCATTCATTAACTGCCTTTCTCCTCTCTCCCATTCAGAACTTGTTACCAGCCCCGTTAGTTCTCCCCAGTGTTCATGAGCTGGATCTCTACAGGTGGGAGTTAGCTTCTCTCAATGCCCTCGTTCCATTCTACCTCCTTCCTCTCTGCTCACAAAGTTCTTTAACTGAAGGGGAGGTTGTGGGCATTGAGTGTGATCTTGATAGTTCTTGTCGCTATGGTGCATCAGTCTGAATGTTGGGTTGGTGGGAGCCGCATGATGCTTAAGGGTATTTGGGAGCTTTGTGGTGTATGTACGGGCTTCTTGTATGCTCAACCACCTGGACCATAGAGACAGGAATTTCTTCCTAACTTCAGCTGGGGATCAGCCTATGCCTTGGCAGATTGGTTACCCTTGAAATTTTTAATGTAACTAATCTACTGTAGATCCTATTCCCTTTTACATGCATCTTATTTTGCTTAAAATATATCCAGTGAGCAGTGAGATTCACAGGGAACTATATATTGCTTTAAATGTTTCCTTTTAAGAGCTTTGCAATGATTTACTGGAAGTCTCTCTCTCTCTCTCCCCCTACCTACCTACCTTGTGGAACCCACTGCTGCAGGATATTAGAAACTCATCCAAGACCTTAAATATGCAGATGCAGAGAAGCAGCTGAATGTGCATAATACTGGAGTCTGTTCTTTCAGGAACTCCATTTCTAGCCTTACCCTGTTTCTCTCTCTTTCACTAACAGATGTTTCCAGCCAGTGCTAATTCATATCCAGATGCTATGGGAGCTGATGCTACTGGGGGAGCCAATAGTTGTAATGGCGCCATCCCCTACAATTTCCTCAGAAATGGTTCTGGCACTTACCAGGTAATTTGTATGAATCACAGGGGATTGTCACAGGGTACTGTTAATTCTCCTCCCTTTAGAACCACTGCTCAGTCCAGTGAATTGCATCTGATCTAATTTGTGTACGCAAGTACAGTAACTCCTCACTTAACATTGTTTCGTTGTTATGTTGCTGATCAATTAGAGAACATGCTCATTTAAAGTTGTGCGATGCTCCCTGTAGCAGGGCGGCGACTCACCCCGCGGCACCTCCTGCTGGTTTGTCCAGGGAATTAGCTTGCCAGCATCCGGAGTGCCCTCTGCAGGCTGATGTCCTGCTTGCTGCTCTGGCCCCGTGTCCCTCCCGGACCCCGGTGCCCTCTTACCGAGGGTGCTGTACCCTTGCAGTACCCCCCACAGTCTCAGGGTCTCCCCTTCCTGGGGAACCCTCCACCATCTATCACCACCTTGCCTCAGTCTAGGCAACTGCCAGTCACCGTTTGCCCCCGTTCACTGGGGCAGACTGCAGTGTAATTGCCACTCTTCACTGGCAAGGGGGGTTGGCCTGCTGCCTCTGCATCTGTAGCTCGGGGCTGTGTCCTGCAACCCCAGTACCCTTTTGGGGCCTTCCCCTAGGCCCTGCAGCCTGCGGGTTTCTAGGCTGGAACTTCCTCCACTCCTCTAGCCTTGCCCCAGCCCTGCTTCACTCTGGGTACCCCGTCTAGCTTACCCAGCAGCCAGGCCTGGCTGCCTCCTCTGCTAGAGAAGGAGACTGTCTCCCTCAGCACCAAACAGAGCCCTTTTTATCAGGGCCAGCTGGGCCCTAATTGACCCAGCCACAGTTGGGGCTGCTCGGCCTAATCAGCCTGGGAGCTTCTTGCCCCCAGCCACAGCCCTTTGCAGGGCTGTTTTAAACCCTTTTAACTGGGAGTGGGGCAGTCACCCCACTACGCTCCCTTAGAACGTTGTTTGGCAGCTACTTTGTCCACTGCTTGCAGGAAGAGCAGCACTTTGGAGCTAGCTGGTGGGGGCTTGGAACCAGGGTGGGCCGGCAGCCTCCCTATCAGTTCCCCTAAGTTCCCTGTGCGGCAGCTGCCAGCAGGCTATCAATTGCCAGACAGTTCAGCTGCCCTTCCCCTCACTGCTGTGTGCTGCTCCTGCCCTGTGCCTTGGATCTGCTCCCGGGAGCCTCCTACTTGGGTGTGTGTGTGGGTGTGGGGGTGTGTGTGTGTGTGTGTGTGTGTGTGTGTGGGTGGGTGGGTGGGTGGGTGTGTGTGTGTGTGTGGGTGGGTGGGTGTGTGTGGGTGTGTGGCAGGGGGACAGGGCAGAGCTCAGGACGGAGGGAGCTTGCTGGCAGCAGCAGCTGTCTCAACTTGCTGATATTCTTAAAAAAGCAGTGTACTTACAGTGGGGTCAGCATACTTAAAGGGGCAATGCGTGTCTCTCTCTATCACATACACAATGTGTGTCTCTGTCTCTCTCTGCCATGCTGTCTCCCCCGCCATTCATGCTGCCTGGTAGAGTGTGAGGCCACATTAACAACATGTTAACCCTTGAGGGCTCAGCCGAGTGCTAGTTCATCATTTAGCAGTAAGGCATCCCCTGGGAAATATCCCACCCTCTTCCACCCTCTGACTTCACCGCCTCAGCCAAGCTTCACAATCATCATTGCTGTGTACAGTATTAAATTGTTTGTTTAAAACTTACACTGTGTGTATATATATATATGTCTTTTATCATGAGAAAAACATTTCCCTAGAACCTAACCCCCTCCTATTTACATTAATTCTTATGGGGAAATTGGATTTGCTTAACATTGTTTTGCTTAAAATAGCATTTTTCAGGAACATAGCTACAATGTTAAGCGAGAAGTTACTGTATATGTGTAAAATAAGAAACAGCATAATTACTAGAATGTTTACAAGAGTTCTGCCCTTATTCCACCTGAACCAGGAAGAGAATAGTAAGAATCTCCAACTTGGTAGGCTTGGTACTTCATAAACCAAGTTTCCTCTCCCCAGTTTTGTATGCTGCCTCAGCAGCCAGAGCTGTCCCTTAGGGTGAATTGGGGCGACCACTCCGGGCCCTGCGCTTTGGGGGGCTCCACGGGCTGGTGAGATTGGCTGGTGCAGTTGTTCCCGGAAGGCACAGGAACTGGGGAGTTCAGAGGGTGCTGCGGCACTGGCGGTCTCCTCGCTGCCACCCTGTGTGCCTGGGGCTTTCTCCCAGCCTCTGGGGTGGGACAGGAGGGGCAAGGTGGCTGGCTTTCAGCACCCCCACTTCTAAAAATGTAACGGAGACAACGCCCGGCTTGGCCACCTGCATTTCAATGCAGCCGGAGCCCTGAGACGCTGTGGTCAACAATAGCCCCACGATAGGTGCTGGCAACTGCCAGCAGCAGCAGGCGGCTCAGCACCTGGCCAGATTCGTCCCGCCAGCCCAGCCACTGATGCAGAGGAGGGCCCCCAAGCTGGCTGAGGCTGATTTGTCTCGGGCTCCGCACCCCCTTTGGGATAGCCCTGTCAGCCGTACTCTTAGCCTTTATCTGCACTTGGAGCGAGAGTGTGATTCCCATCTCAAGGAGACATACTTGCGCTAGTTCTGATAGAGCCAACTCACTAAACATAGAGCGTAGCCATGGCAGTGTGAGCCCCAGCAGGGGCTCAGAGTATGTACCATGGGAGACCATAGGCATGTTTTCAGGGTGGCTAGCCCCTCCTGACCCCCTCCTGACCCTTGCGCTGCCATGGCTACACTCTATTTCCAGCATGCTGGCTCTGTCGGAGCTCACATGAACGTGACTCCTCAATCGGGTAATGACCCCTCACCGCCCGTTTAGAGAGGGAGGGAGGAGAAATCCTCCTGTGTGTTTCAATCTGGCAGTGACCACTAGGAAACTGGCCTGTCTCAAAATTATTCCTCTCCAGCATGAGCTATTTTTCATGATGGCTACAATATTCCTGTATTCTTCTTGCAGCTGTCTCACCCCTCTGAAGTACTGCTGTGACTACCGTCCCTATTTCACCATCCATGACAGCGAGTTTAAGGAGTACACCACCAGGACACAAGCCCCGTAAGTACCCTGTCCTGTGCGACTCATTACTCAGCACAAGCTGCCTGAAGGAACCTTGGGTTTTGCTCTGGCTTCCACTTTGGTCTCAACCTTCTCTCGGTAGGCCGAACATTGTCGTGGGAGTCACAAATCCTTTCTTTATCAAAACGCTCCAGCACTGGCCTCACCTTCTTCGGATCGGGGAGCTCAAAATGTCAGGTAAAGCTCTAACTTGCGCTTGTCTTTCTGCATTGGACTCAGAAGTGGACAGTGAGATGGCCCATGTAGTCGTGTGTCTCTGCAACAGTTACATGTGCCCATCTCCACCCCCTGACGATCTGGGAATCAGAGAGGGTAGTTCAAGCTGCTAGCCTTGTGTGACGAAGTAGGAATATGGTGTGTGCATGCCTCAGTTTCCCCTATGCATTTCAATGACCATCTTCCTCTCCACCGATTGGTTCCCCGGATTCAAATTCAAACCCTCGGCCATTACAGGAGCAGGGTTTGCATCCTGCCCCCAGGAAGACACAGTTCTCCCCCTTCACCACCTCCTTCCACTCCCTCTGGGTGTCCACATGACTAGAACCCAGGGGACTTCACACCAACATATCGGTCGGGGACAGGGGTGGGAGTCTGTCCACCACCCCACCCATCTGGCGAATGGCGTCGATAGCCTTGGGACCCAGCGGGGAGCTAGACACCGGGGCTTTTCCGCAGGGTTCCCCTGGTTCGAATTGCTAGCCTGCTCACCAGCAGTGAGGTGGACATTCCCATTCCCCCATCCCTTCACCAGGGACCCCAATTTAGTATTGAGGCTCCCTGCGGAACTGGTATCCAGGGGTCTATCCCCACTCACCCCTCGGAAGTCCCTTGGGCCCATTTGGCTTCCCCATTCCCAGTTCACACTGCTGCTTCTCCTGCAGCACTTCCAGGCTCTTGACGCCTCTCACAGTCCAATTTCTCTCTTGGACTCTGCTCCACTTCCCTCCATCTCCAGTCCCCGGATGGGGAACCCAATCGTGAAGACCCCCCGTCTGATCAGGGACAGGAGTCTTGGGGATGCGCAGTGACCACTCCAGATGCTCCCAGATTCTCCTTCAATCCCATCCTGGATCAGGAATCTTTCATCGGTCTCCAAGCAGCCAAATCCTCCAGCTTCTCCTGAGCTGCACGATTAGCTTGTGCTTCGCAAAGCACAACCCCTGTATTTGCACAGGGTTACGAAGTTCTTCCTCACTCCGTTCTGGACTCACAGCCCTGTGTGCTCTTTGCCCCACAGTGTCCAGGGGGAACCCCCTTGTGTGCCAGCTCTTTTCCAGGTCACCGCCTCTTTGCCAGGGTTGAGCGTCTGCTCCTCCGCCCCTGGGACCGCTCACTGCAAACCCCAGGGTACCCTGATACTGCAAAAATCCTTCTCCCTTCTAGGGCCAAGCCACACGCTTCTCCGCCCCTGACTGCTCCTTGCAGTTTTCAGGGGGACCCTCGATCCGCAACAGTTCTTCTCACTGGTCACACACTCTCAGGGGTTAAGCTGCAGCTTTTCCACCCCCTGTAACTGGCATTCTCTGGGCCTTCAGCACGCCTGCTCCCCAGCCATCCCACAGTCACTGCAGGGTGCGCCGTCCACGGGGTGCCGTACATCCCACCGCTGTGCCACCAGTTGTCACGGAGCGCCCGGGCGATGGTCTGGAACCGCTCCCTAGGAAGCCAGACCGGACTTCGGGTGAAGGGCCCCTTCTCCGTACACAGCCTGTTTCCAAGGCTAGGAGCTTCATGGGTACCCACTTCCACCTTCCTGCGTCTGACCTCGGAGCATTCAGCACCTTCTGCCCTTCTGTGTGCATCCCCCAGCGAGCCCGCCTGGGCGGGGTCCTGAGGGAGTCCATGGATTCTGCACCCCAAATCCACAGTCAAACGTGACTCTCAGCCAGCCAGTAAAACAGAGGTTTATTCGATGTCTTCTATCTGGTCTCACCCAGACCATACAGCGAGCGTGAGCCCTCGGCTGGATCCATTTTGGGGGCCAGAGAGCGAGATAGCTCCTCTGCCTCCCTGCCTGACTCCAGCCAACTTCAAACTCCCCAACCGAAACTCAGTCTCCCCAGCCCCTCCTTTCCTTTCCTTTGTCTCCCTCCCGGGCTCAGCCAGCTCAGGTGACCTCCCTCCCCCACTTGGAGTCAGATTACAGCTGCAGGTAGGGACGCCTGCAAAGAGACTGTGCTTTGCATCAGCTACACATTCCTATCCCCTCACACAGACGCTCAAGAAATGCATAGGGGAAACTGAGGCACACACACAGTATTCCTACTTCGTCACACCTTGGTGCTGAGGTGACAGCAGTAAAGGCAAAGTCTTAAGAACATTACAACAAAGTTAGCTTTTATTTCTTCTAAGTTTTAAGGAAGATTATTCTTGGGAATGAAGATGGAAGGGAATAGGAGAGAAGTGATTGGTAGAGAGACACTGGTTTTATTTTCTGAAAAACCAAGAGCGCTGCTGGCGGCTGGGCTGAGGAGTTCTTCTCTACATGACTCTTGTTGTTAGCCTCATGGGCTGGCAGAGACAGGTCTGAAAGCTCCCTGTAGCAGTTGGGATACCAGCACTAGCTCAGTATTCATGTCACGGGAGGATACCGTTTAAGTTGGGCATGGATGGTTGGAAGTGCGAGTCCTCTCATGGGCGCTGTGGCTGAGGCTAGAACTGCAGCCTTTATAACCTGGTACTAGACTCTGTGTCTTTCCACAGGTGACTTACCCAAACAAGTCAAGGTGAAGAAACTAACCAAACTGAAAACTCTGGACACTAAGCCGGGTAATTCTCATTTAACATCAGTTCTGGTTTAATTGCATTTATTCTTCCTCTTTGCTGAGTTTGAAGGCTTTGCAGCAACGTGTTTGTCGTGAGCATTGTCCTCTGCCTCAGCTAAGAGCAACTTCAGGGCTGTAACTTCTTCCAGCTCCTCTCCTCTGCTGTGCAGTAATTCTTTACAGCTACACAAGTGTCCTTCCTGACTTGCGCTCTCCTGAGCTCTCCATTGTTATTACTGGGCTGTCAAAAGGCTTCAGATACAGAAAAAAATCACAGAAAATGTGGAAGGCCCCCGCATCTGGTTTTAGGAACCCCCCCCTTAGGGAGACTCTGTGTGAGGAAGGAGAAGCCTTGGAGATGGTGAAATGGAGCTTGTCACGGCGTGCCCGGGGCGATGGTCTAGAACTTGCTCCCTATGAAGCCAGTCAGGACTCCGGGGGGGAAGCGTCCTCTCTCCGTACACAGCCCGTCTCCAGGGCTAGGAGCTTCACAGCTTCTACCTTCCTGGGTCTGACCTCGGAGCATTCAGCACCTTCTGCCCCTCCATGCGCTTCCCCCAGTGAGCCCGCCCGGGCGAGGTCCTGGGGGAGCCCGTGGGTCTTGCACCCCAAATCCACAGTCAAACGTGACTCTCAGCCAGCCAGTAAAACAGAGGGTTATTCGACGAGAGGTACAGGGTCTAACACAGACCATAGAGCGAATGTGACCCCTCAGCTGGATCCATTTTGGGGGCCCAGGGAGGCCAGACCCTGCCTGGGCCTGCCTCCCTTTTGCCCACCCAGCTCCAGACTGAAACTCACTCTCTCCAGCCCCTCCTCACCCCTGGTTCAGCCAGGTCAGGTGACCTCCCTCCTACAGGTTCAGCCGGCCTCTGTTATTCAACACTTTCAGCCAACACCTTTCAGAGAGCGGGAAGGGCAGGCCCCAAGACAGCTTATCTCTCTACTTTGCATCAACTACACACCCTTAGCCCTCCACATAAACATTCAAGGAATGGATAGGGGAAACTGAGGCATCCCCACACTATCCAGAGGAAACATTAAGAACATTCCTACTCCGTCACAAAGCTGTTGTCCAATAGGGAGAGATTCGTGAGGTGAGACACAGAACTTTCAGGGGAGCTGGCCTAGACTTGGAGAATAGGTCCATCAACGGCTAGTAGCCAGGAGGATCAGGGAGGCAACCCCAGACCTCATGTATCCCTAAACCTCCAACTGCCAAACACTGGGACTCGGTGACAGGGGATGGATCACTCAAAATTGCCCTGTACTCTTCATTCCCTCGGAAGCAGCTGGCACTGGCCAATGTCAGAGACAGGTTACTGGGCTAGTTGGACCATTGGTCATTCTTATGAATTCATTTCTGCAGGAGATAAGGCCACAGGCCTCATCATGCTCAGAACTCATGTTGAGACTTTCAATATGTTCTTGTCACAGACATGCAACGCATCCCCTCGCTCTCAGATATTAAAGACTCCAATAGAAATTAATCAGGCTATTTAACCTGCAGGTTGGGAGTGGAGAGAAATGTGTATCCCCTTCTGTTGAGTATTTGGGAGGCTGTCAGATATGTTGATGGGACTCATAAGTACCTAGTTAGGTAGATACAGCTATCTAACACCACTGAACTATTCAACTCAAGTCTAGTCCTGAGCTAATGCTGCTGGTTATGTGTCTTTTCCGGTGACTTTTTTTTTGGGGGGGAAGGGGGGGGAGGTGCCTAGGGGCAGTTGGAAGGTCTCTAAGATTAATCCTCCTGTGAGTGCTTTTGTGGCCCCAGCTCTTGTCATTTCAGGAGGTTTCTGTCGTCAAAGCTTTTTCTCTTCTAACTAGCCAAGGTTGAGATTGGGAAATTCACCTCCCCTGCCTGTGAACAAGGCTTAACTACACAATGGTGTGACCTTGAGAAACTGGCAGCAGGGTGTGATTTGTTTTTAAGCATTTATCTGGTTTTAATCTAGGAATCTACACCTCTTACAAGCCATTTTTGCACAAAGACAAAACCCTGATAAAGAGATTGTTAAAGGTGAGCATTTTGTGTCTTTATCCTCCATCCTGTATAGAGCTGCAGGAAAGCAGTGCTAAAGTCTGGATTAAACCCAAAGGAGAAGTAGTACTGGTTTTCCCTTTGGCCCGAGGTCTTTGACTTCACCCTGACTCCAGTCATGGTTTAGTCCAGGCTGTCCAAGCGGGGCTTAATATTACTGGGACGTGCTTCTGCGGGTGGTGCTCTTAGAAGATTATTTCATTTGATTTGAGCTCTGGAGCCTCCTGATGTCTTAAAGTTAGTGTTGTTAGCAAGAAAGGCGAGGGATGACCATATTAGGCAGTCTACGTGAGTGACATCTCACTTCAGTGCCACAAGCGAGGAGCGTGTATTATGGGCCAAATTTGGGAGAGTGCACAAAATTCTTCTTTTCCAGTCTGCCCCTTGATTGGCTGCATGCAGCTGCAGTGTTTTGCTTAGAGCTCTGCACACGCGTGCATAGTCTCCGCTCTTACCTACTAAAGCTGCTGGCTGTTACGCGGTTTCTTCATGAGCTCTTCCCTATGCTGTAACTTCACTCTCTACCTGCAGGGGATTCAGAGGAAGCGCCCATCTGAAGTCCAAAGTGCCCTTTTGAGGCGCCACCTGCTGGAGCTCACACAGAGTTTCATTATCCCGCTGGTGAGTAGGGGGGTTGTTGATCTGTGTGGTGAAGGAGTAGGGGTAGAAGAACAGCTGGGTTCCACCCTGCCCTCTAGGTTGTTCCACAAAGACAGGCTCGGTGCCAGATGCCTGAACACCATCATAGACATTTTAATTCTTCTTAGAGGCAGGTTCTAGCAGGTTTGACTGGTACTGTGCTTGGCTCTGCAATCCAGCACAACGTGTATAATGGGAACAACCCTTTTCTCCTGCACAGGATTTAACTTCCCCTCAGATTGGTCTCTGACACCTATTCTGCTCTCTTAGTTTGTATTTTGTATTCTAATTGAAATCAATATATTTCAAAATGTAAAAAAGCATCCAAAATATTTAATAAATTTCAGCAGGTATTCTACTGTTTAACAGTGCAATTAAAACTGCAATTAATCACAATTTTTTAAATCTCTGTTAATTTTTTGAGTTAATCGTGTGAGTTAACTGGGATTAATCGACAGCCCTACTATTTAGTTCTGGAGGATTCATGCCCTACCATAGTATTTGTTAAGAGCCCTGTCTGGATGGCTATTGCTTTCCTGCAGAAAGTAATCGTTGTTTTCTACCCCTCCTGCTCAGTTAGAGAGCTACAGGCACCTATGCTAGATTAGAATTCCAATTAGAATCACATTGGCTTTTCCATCTTATTTGTTCTGATGCGGGGAGTTGTGATGACAGTGTTTTCTGAGTCTCACCCAGCTCCTGCTCTTGATTCCCTCCCGTCATATCTCATTCTGTGTGGCATTCTTAAAACTTCTACATCAGCCAGTTCTGATGTCTTAGCTTCCCAGGGCAGTGGGGATGGCGGGGAGATCAGCAAACGAGCATTTGGACTTGTGGAAATCTACACACCAAAGAAGTGGAAAAGAGAATGGAAGGTTTTTCACTTCATGGCATGTTGGTGGCTCCTAAAGCACAGTATGACACCTAAAGACCTTGGGAAGGCTCTCTAATTAGTCTAAGTTCTGTTTTCACTACTACTCCATAGGAGCATTACATTGCGAGTCTGATGCCTCTACAGAGGGCCATTACTCCATGGAAGGTATGTCTGGTTTCCTTTGAGAGAGTTGGAATAGTTACACTTTTACGGTGATCATGCTCTTGGGAAATTGTCCCAATGTTCCTGAATGCAACAGACTGCTCAGATATGGGAAAAGTACCCAAGGCCCAGGCCCTCTAGAGCTCCTAGATCTGCGTCACATGATCTTCGGAGAGTGCCCAGGCCCTCCCGCACTTAGACCTGGGTGTGACATTATCCAGGATTCTAGAATGACGGACAGCTATCTCCCCTCAATTCTCCAGCCAGGGGTGCCTTTTACCCTGCATTGCTGTGAAAGCGACCACTCCTGGTCTGTCCACACTCAGCCTCCAGCATGTAAATCACTCCCAGCTATACTGTAGGAGTGCTATTCAGCCATTCATGAATTACACTTCAGGGCAACACCAACAAACTCCCAGTGCCAGACCTTCCCCCCAGAAATGTGCTTTTTGTACTGCTCAGAACGCTCCTGGGCAATACAAGCTCATATGAAATCCATCATTTACTAATAGAAAATTATATGCACAAACCAAGTGACTACGAGTAATGAGGCATACAAGTCAGAATTGATTACAAAGAAATCAAAGGCAAAACAACTAATCCCTGATTTAACAGGCTAAGTGAATACAAAGCAAAGGTCTCTCTCACCACACGTTCCAGCAGTCTTACTGGCTGAACCTCTTGCAGTCAGGGTCTCCCCCTCCCGTCCAATGCTGCTTCCTTGTTCTTCAGGTGTTGGTGGAGTCTGTGGGTAGAGAGCAGGGAGAGATGTTTTGGGGTGGCTGTCCTCTCCACTTATAGCCCTTTCTCTTGCACAAGCATCATCTCCAGCTGATGTTCAGGAGACTGAAAGCTTATGGGGTCAGGAACTCTTGGGTGCCTCTTTGTCAAAATGTAGATTCCCACCCCCCCACCCTCTCTCCTGCCCAGGAGTGGCCACTTAATCAGGTGATGGTCCATTCAGTCTCGTTGACACCTGCCTGAGGCATTGACTAGCCTTTTATCTCTAGAGCGCTTCTCTGCGACTGCCCTCCAGACCATGCTGGAACGTGTCTTGGTAACCTTATGCAGTGGAGTCTCATCTCTTTACATATAATGTTGCCAAACATTTTACCAGGACAATAATGATCAGCAAATTGGGACTTTTCAAATTATACCTAATGCTTTGTACAAAATGTAACACAGTCTTGTAAAAGGGGTGAACAGAGGGGTACAGACTTGCACACTGGGTCATAGGACAATCCAAGGACCTCATCCCCTCCCCCCCATCCTCCAGGTAGGACTGTTAGGAAAGACGTAGGAAGCTGTGAAATCTATGGCCCTCTCTGACTGCCCTTATTGCGGACAGGATTGTTCCCCCCTGAAAAGGGGGATAGTATGAACCCTGGGACAGAGGCTTCCTCCTTACAGGAGTTTTCAGCTCACCAAGGCTGTTAGAGATCTGTAATGTACACTCTCCCAGCAGAATTGTTTGAGATGTGCAGTTTCAGGCATTTGGGGGTTCTCCTAGGTTTTCGGTTTATCGTGCATAGACTCTTCCTACGAGCTCTGAGCCTCATTCCCAGTACTTGGGGCTGCATTGCGATGCGTTCTTTTTGTTGCACAGAATCCTCCCCAGATCCGTCCTTTCCGACAAGAGGATTTCATGAAGACCCTTGAACACGCTGGTCCCCAGCTCACCTGTGTACTTAGGGGTGACTGGTTAGGCCTGTACAGGTAAGAATGTGGTGTTTGGTTGTCTTGTCTCCCCAGTAGCCGGTAAAAGGCATAACAAATGTATCTGCCAAATCCTGGCTTAGACTCATCAGCGGGCGAGACCATTCCCTTTGAAAAGCTTGATACCAACAAGGGCTGGCCAAGTTCTAATGGCCGGGAGGAACAGCAGACAGGCAGAGCTAATCCTGCTTATGTATAAATCATATTTAAAGTGACATGGAAGTGTAGGACTATAAACTCTCCTGTTTCAGGGTGATAGCCAGTCCCTGAGTGCGATAGGTTTGGGGAGAAACTTCCTCTGTACGCACATTATTCTATCATTGTCACTAGGGAGTCTCATGTACCTTGCTCCTAAAGCAGCTGGTTCTTGCCACCGTCAGAGATGTGGTACTGGCCCAGATAAACCCCGGTTCTGATCCAGTAGGACAATCCTTATGTGTTTGTCCAGCACCCAGCAGAATGGGACCCTGATGCTAATTGGGGCTTGTAGGTGCGACCTTATTCTAGATAATAATACAGGGTCTTTAGGATAAAGTTTGAGATGACTTGAGTGAGGGTTCCCCATATTATTATTGTAATGGAAAATGAGAGAGTTGCAAACAGAACAGAGAAACCCTTCACCAAAATCTCAGGGGGGAACTGAAACCAGATAATCACTCAGTGGATAGGAGAAATATGGAAGACACTGGGATCTAGATTTTCAGAGCTATTTAGGCCCTTTGAAATCAAGGAGGTAGGCACCTAAATACCTTTAAAAATCTGAACCTAGTGCTGAAAGAGACCCAGAAAGGGGACAGGCACATTCCGTAGGGATTTGGAAAATAAGGCTGCAAATAAAATCAGTGCAATTGTAGGTTAAATCAAGCAGCAGGATACTGAATAGCTCCTCCCTCTGCAGCGTTGGTGTGACAATAATGGCATAGTCAGCTACCTACTGACCAGCAACATATGGGCCAATAGGAGGGAGTTCAGAGAACATGACCAGGGTCTACAGGGCAGGATCTTGTGTGCTCTGCAGTTCTTAACCATGGAACTTTCTGCATAATCCATCCCACGGCATTGATTGGGGCCCATTGTGCTGGGGCACTGAGTCTTTATATGGTTGTGACGGTGCTGTTCCTGGTGGGATCCAACTGGCAGTGTCAGATCAGGACAGATTGCTTCCAAAGGGGCAACTACAGCCCAAAGCTGGGGTTTCTTCACACTAAGGCAAACCAAACCAGCTAAACAGAAAAGACTTTGGTCTCACCCCACTGGCTAACCACAAGTCACACAAGCAATTCCCTTAGACACTCCAGATTCCCAGTATCACCACCAGCAGCCACCTGTCCTGGGGATCAATGGTTATGAAAACCAATACCCCAAATAAAGAAAACGGTTCTCCCCAATTCCAAAGAATCAGGCCCCAGACCCAGGTCAATATACAAATGAGATCTTACCACAAATCACGCTGTAGCCAATCCTTTAGAATCTAAAATCTAAAGGTTTATTATAAAAGGAAAAAGGTATAGGTGAGGGTTAAGAATGGTTAAAAGAAATCAATTACAAGCAGTAATGGCACATTTCTTAGTTCAGGCTTGCAGCAAAGGTAGAATAAACTGCAGGTTCAAATCAAAGTCTTTGGAAAACATCTCTGCTGAGATGGGTCAGTACCATTGTCCAGAGTTCCCAGAGTAGCAAAGTTCCATCCAAAGCTGGAAACAAGGCAGGCTGAAGTCTGGAGGTAAAGACAAAATGGGGAATGTTCTTCCAGGCTTTATAGACTTTTTCTTCTGGGCCAAGACCCTCCTCCTTCTTCTGCAGAGTCCGGTTGCAAAATGGAGGCTCAGAGTCACAAGGTCCAATCACTAGACTTCTCCAGGATTCAGTTTCTGACCAGGCAGTGACATTCCTAGAGCAGCTTGGGTGTGGACAGGCATATACAAAATCCATTGTGTGGTTGATGTCCCTTAATGGGCCATCAGGCAGCCCAGCCTGTCTGAGCCTTCACAGGAGCCAAGCCTAAGCTTGAAGTACAGCTTGAAGCTTTAACTTTAGTTACAAAATAGATACACACATATGGAATAGATACGCACATATGGAATAGATACATACATAAGACACCTGTTATGACCCCCTTCACATAATATTTCGTGCACCCATTGATCTACATGGTACCAAACTATTTCAGTACCGTGACAATGGTTACGAAGGAACCTTTAAAAAAGTATGAACTGAGTGCCACTGATAAAGTGCTGTCTGCTTGAATCTGCAAATAGCAATTTTTTTCAGGCTATAATAAAGGTTTGGAATTCTCCATTCTTAACCAGGGATAAACTCTGAAACATGCCAGTGGAGATCTCAACAGCGTTAGCTGATTACTTTAGCATGAATATCCCACTAATCTGCATATCCCGTAATCCCAAACTGCCTCCTACTGTCTACGCCTTCTCTGCTGTCCCTTGCCAGCTACCAGCTTCCTCTGACAATTTCTCCATGTCCTTTTTCATTCCCAGTCTGAAATTCTGCCGCCCCCTGAAAATTAGAAATGATGGAGCCGTGTGAAACTAATGAAATAACAGGAGCTGTGCTAAGGCTTCATTTCCATATTTCAGTCCTTAAAAACCTCCATTTGTAAATAAAGCTGCAGCAGAATCACCCATCAGCTGTACTGTGGAGGCCTGCAGGCCCCTGGCTGCAGGGTACACAAGGCCTTGCTTATAAAGAGAGAAAAAGACCTAACTGTGTGTTTAGCTCAGTGCCAACAATCAGTGTTCAGTGCAAACAACAAGGAGGAGGGGAGTTGCAGTGCAGGGGGACGGAGCTAGGAGTGGGCAAGTTTAAGATGATTAGAAACACACAGTGGCACTGCCCTGGATGTGGCTGTGGAGTCATTTCCCCATGGAAAGGCCAAGAGCACTGTTTCCTGACACACTGGAAACTGGATTGGGCAGAATTCTAGAAAATGGACACATGGAGTCTGTGGCAGGGCCAAGACTAGAACTCAGAACTTCTGTATTCTAGTCCAGCCTTAACCATAAGACCATGCTGCCAGCCCACAGGTGGGAAGCATTCACAGGGCAGCCAACTAGCAGGATTGTATGAGAAGGGAGCTTCTGAGACTAAGACTAAATCAGGCCATTGATATGAGAGGTTAGGGAGGGTGGGGTCAGAAAAGAGCCTTATCCCTAGCAACCTATACGTGACTATAACAGGGTTCAAAAAAGAACTAGATACACACGGGGGTGGGGGGATAGCTCAGTGGTTTGAGCATTGCCTGCTAAACCCAGGGTTGTGAGTTCAATCCTTGAGGGGGCCATTTAGGGATCTGGGGCAAAAAATCTGTCAGGGGACAGTATTCAATCCTGCTAGTGTAGGCAGGCGGATCCTGCTAGTGTAGGCAGGGGACTGGACTCGATGACCTTCAAGGTCTTTCCAGTTCTAGGAGATTGGTATATCTCCATTTATTTATTTATTTATTTATTTATTTTTTATTCATGGAGGATGGGTCCATCAATGGCTATTAGCCAGGATGGGCAGGGATGGTGTCTCTAGCCTTTGTTTGCCAGAAGCTGGTAATGGGCAATGGGATGGATCATTTGGTGATTCCCTGTTCTGTTCATTCCCTCTGGGGCACCTGGCATTGGCCCCTGTCGTAAGCCAGGATACTGGGCTAGATGGACCCTTGGTCTGACCCAGTCTGATCTATTTTATGTTCTAACCTATCCATGTCCCTAATTACACTGAACCAGAGATTCTGTGTCCCCTCCAATGTCTTTGAGTTGGAACCACCGATGGATGGGAAATCCCTATGGGTAGCGAAGAAACCAGACAGCAAGTATCGTTCTCCAGAGCCTGGTCCTCCTTCCCCTTCTCACCTTCACATCTCTTCCTGCAGACGTTTCTTCAAGTCTCCCAACTTTGATGGCTGGTACCGTCAGAGACACAAGGAAATGACCCAGAAGCTGGAGGCCCTTCACCTGGAGGCGATCTGCGAGGCGGTATGTTCTGAAAGCAATTGAGGGATCCCTGTGCTCAGTGCCTGGGTATCTCATTGCTGGTGATGGGATGCCCACTGCCATGTCCTGATTCAGCACTTCCGGAGGGGGGGGGGACACTACAGTCAGGTATTTGGGGAACATCTATTCCACATCCCAGCCCCTGCCTGACTCTCCGTGCCTGGGAGTCCGGTTTGGGGTCAGACCAGCCTTCCCAGGCGCCAGGACAAACCCTGATCGGATACCTCTCCTCTTGCTTGATTCCTTCCAGGAACTGAACTAGACAGGAGTTCCAACAGCAACTCCCTAGAGCACATTACTCAGATTGCAAGGCCTGCTGGGATTGCGCCAGCGCCTCTGGCTCCTGCTGAGTGCACGGTCTGAGTGCAGTGCCACAGGGCAGCACAGAAATGCCACGACCATCTCCTTTTGGCAGCTACGTGTGGACTGTGAGCACACGGCAGGAGTAATGTGCAGGAATGTGACCGGGAGCAAGAGAACAGAGAGCGGGCAAAGCCTGCCGCATCCTCCCTGGACTCTCCGCTTGGCTGGGAGCAGATAGCATTGCCACAAGCAGAGAGCTGGGGAGGACATGGTCCTGTGCAGCCCGCCTGGAACTCTTGGTGCTGCATGCAGCACATGCAAACACCTAGCCTTGGTCACAAGTGTGCGGAGGAGCAGGGGCTTCTCTCCCCACCCCCGCCCCAATATTAGACTTTGTTTGGGGGTGAGCTCCGAGGGGAGCTGCTGCACGGAAGGAGGTTCCCTTAGGACAGTGATGGCGAACCCGTGGCACGCGTGCCACTGCCGACACGCCGAGCCGTCTCTGTGGGCACGCCGCTCGCGAGCCAGATGGGGCTCTTTTGAGCCTGTCATCTGGCTCGCGCGGCGCTCTCTGTCCGCGGGGCGGGGTAGGCGGTTGTGGCGCGGCGCGGCGCTCTCTGTCCGCGAGGCTGGGGGGCGGGGGAGGCGGTGTGGCGCGGCGCGGCGCTCTCTGTCCGCGAGGCTGGGGGCGGGGGAGGCGGTGTGGCGCGGCGCTCTCTGTCCGCGAGGCTGGGGGGCGGGGGAGGCGGTGTGGCGCGGCGCTCTCTGTCCGCGAGGCTGGGGGGCGGGGGAGGCGGTGTGGCGTGGCGCTCTCTGACTGCGAGGCTGGGGGGCGGGGGAGGCGGTGTGGCGCGGCGCTCTCTGACTGCGAGGCTGGGGGGCGGGGGAGGCGGTGTGGCGCAGCGCTGCTGTGACCGCGAGGCTGGGGGGCGTGTCGCTCCTCTCCTTCCCTCGCTGGAGTCGGGTCACAGCAGCGTGACCCAGCGAACAAGTAAGCGCGGGGGGGGGGGGGGGTAAGCGGTGTGCAAGGGGGCGTTGGGGGAAGGCTGGGCTGGGAGCGGGGGTAAGCGGTGTGGGGGAGAGACCGGGCTGGGTGGGTCAGTTGGGGGGGGAGGGTTGGAGGAAAGGAGGTTTGGGGGGGAGAGACCTGGCTGGGTGGGTCAGTTGGGGGGGGGTTGGAGGAAAGGAGGTTTGGGGGGGGAGAGACCTGGCTGGGTGGGTCAGTTGGGGGGGGGTTGGAGGAAAGGAGGTTTGGGGGGGAGAGACCTGGCTGGGTGGGTCAGTTGGGGGGGGTTGGAGGAAAGGAGGTTTGGGGGGGAGAGACCTGGCTGGGTGGGTCAGTTGGGGGGGGGTTGGAGGAAAGGAGGTTTGGGGGGGAGAGACCTGGCTGGGTGGGGTCAGTTGGGGGGGGTTGGAGGAAAGGAGGTTTTGGGGGAGAGACCGGGCTGAGTGGGTCACAGTTGGGGGGGGTGTACAGTTGTTTTTTTTGGGGTTTTTTTTTGTTTTTTTGTTTTTTTCAATTAAAAAAAAATGTTTAATGGAAAGCTCTGTTACTGTGTTTTTCTTTTTAAACAAAAGCTGTTAATTAGTTTGAAAAACTGTATGAATTGTTTTTTCTAACTAAAACCTCGTTATTTAGGTTTAATTGCAGTGTTGGCACTTTGAAAAAAACAAGTCGTTTTGGTTTGCAGTTTGGGCACTCGGGCTCAAAAAGGTTTGCCATCACTGCCTTAGGAGAACTTTGCTTCCCTTGTTGTAGAACATCGTGGCCTGGATGAAGGACAAGTCCGAGGTGGAGATTGTAGACCTGGTTCTGAAACTTCGCGAGAAGCTGGTGAGTTTCCTCTCTCCTACTGCTTTGGTTCTTAGGGGCCTGGGCCCTTCGGTGATGAGTGGATCACACCTGGTGTACAGAATATGGTGTATTCCTGCTGCCTGGTGTACAAAGTCAGCCAGGGAGCTGGGATCCTCCCTTAGATATGCAAGGAAAAGGACCCTACAGTCCTGCTCTTCTCCCCCCACCCCCTTAGGTCTCAAACCATATCCACGGGGGCAGCACTGCTCTGGGTCTGTATATCTTCCCGGGTAAGGAGAGCCATGGGGCTCCCTTACGTTAATGGCACAAGCAGAAGGGGGATACTTGGGGTCTGTATTAAAAGTTCCCCCTTCTCTCCCTCCCGCCAGATCAGAGCCAAGTGCCATCACCTCCCAGTGAAGGAGGAAACGCTGCAGAAAGTGGGTCTTTACATTGAGACCATCATCGGTTCCCTACCCGAAGATCTCCAGGCTGTGCTGCACCACCCCTGAGCCGCTCAGCACCAGGACTCTGCTGGGACGGGACTCCTCCCTCCACAGCATCTCCCGCAGAGCTGCCGGGGGCTGCAGTCAGGTTTGAGGAAGAAACTTCTCCCCTGATCCAGCACCATGCTGATCTGGATTCTGCCTGCTGGCGTCAGTGGGTTTGAGTCCGGAGCGTGGGGTGGAACGGACGACGGGACGGTGAACTGCCTGGGCACAGGTGTTTTCTGTCCAGCCCTGCTCTGCCGGAGGAGCTGGAGGAGGAGAGCTGTGTGTGGCCATGAGGGAGGCAGCCAGGGTTCTAGTCCCATATGGTAGGCTGTGTAGCACCAACAGACACATCCCCATCCTTGCCACCATGCTAGGCTCATTGGTATGTACATGTCCATCATTCCCACTTGTCATGGTTCCAGCTGTAGAGACAGGAGCATTCTGTGTATGTACAGAGCCTGCAGGAGAAACCTGAAGCGCTCGCTAATCTTGTGATTCCAGGCCCCTTCACCCGAGGGATGTGGAAAATCCACCACTATCCCTGCGACCGCCGGACCCATTGCTGGAGAGAGCAGTCACCGGCCTACTGACTTGTTTGTGGAGCTGAAGGCAGGAGAAAGGGGAGGTGGCGAGGTGGCTGCTGGAGGGAACGGAGCTCTCCAGAGTAGTGTGTGTCGGACTGGCTGGAGCTCTGAGCACACCCTGCTGGTTCTGGAGCCCCGGTAGTGAGAGAGAGCGAGAGCAGGTCGCATGCAGGCAGGTGTCTGACCAGAGAACGGCTAACGAGAAACGCTCCTACCCATTCTCAGCCCCCTTGCCCACCAGGCAGGACCCAGAGCCCCACTGCTTACAGTCTGCATTCCCCTCACTACGGGCGTGTGTACAGCTCTAGTTCCCTTGTGGGTACAGAGCGTGGTGCAGATACTTGTACTGCCAGGGCAATGCTGTCCTGTGCTTACTCGTCCTTACCCACAGCATCAGAGGAGTCCAGTACTGTGATTTCCAGGGGGCGGGGGGCTGCACACACTTAAGGGGTGGAGGAATGCTGGGCTGGCTTTTCTCCCAGTGCTAAAACGCCCGACTGCAGCCTCCCCCCTCTTTTGCGAGCAGTGTTTCTCCGGGCTCGCTGAGCACTGGTTTAACTCACTCCCAGGGCAGCCCTCTGAGAGCCAGTACCAGGCCCTCTCGCACCCTCTGCCACTCTGAGCAGGGCCTGGAGCGTTCTTGCCATGGAGTAAGTGTGTCCCATGCCTGCCATCCGGGGCCCGCACGCTGCTTCCCCAGGGCAGGGGCCCTAGAGTGGAACTTCTTGCCCAGGAGGGATGGTCAGGCTGTCAGCCGAGACCTTGCCCTTAGGTGTCCTGCGAGCTGTGTACACAGGGAGCGGGACGAGGGGGGCAGGGTTGGGGAGGAGGGGGTGTTCGCTGCAGCCCCCTCGTTCCTGTACCAATCTCTGCCCTCCATGGGGCTGTTTCTCATTGATGTGGAGGGGTCAGTAAAGCACAAATGCCGGAACCTTCCCACCTCATGGTAGTGAGTGTTTGGCTGCAGCCCTTAGCCCTCCTTCGGGCCTGGCCTTCCCTTCCCTGGCTGGAGAAGCAGGTGGGCAGGGCCCTCCGTGCAGTAAGTTACTCTGTAAACTGCTCCTTATGACAGCCCCATCTGTACAGTGTATACTCTGTATAGAGATGTGTGCGTGCTAACTACAGTACCCACAGGAGGGACTTAAATCGCTGCCGTATAGTAGTAAATGTTAGCTGAAAGCACGGCCTCTTGTCTGCGTGCCTCGGGGGGTGGGGTGGGGTGGGGGTGAGCTGAGCGTTCTGAAAAGAAAGGGGCGTTTTCTGCACCCTGTGCTTGGAGTAAGAAGAACCCGGCTGCCAGCCTGCTGGTCGTCTCCAGGTAGCCTCTTCTCGACGGTCCGCGTGAAGCTGCCCAGGGAAATGGCAGCGCACCCAAAGAATGCGGGTTCTTCCCACTCCCCTGGAGAGCAGCCTGGATTCTGGGCCGTCTCATGCTGCAAGGGGTTGGATTGGGTCTCTGGCTCCTACAAGTCATTCTGTCCTCCCAAGGGTGTTCTGGGCACAATATTTTACAATTCTGCAGATTGTACTTGTCAAATAAAGGTGGAGGCTCCACCATGGCATTAGGGAGCACAGGCCGCCGGCTGCACAGAGCGGGGAGATCACTGCAGTGTCACCTCCCCCCCGGGGCTGTACCTAACCCTGACACAGCGCAAGGACCGGGCCTGCCCCTCCAGGTGAGACGTGGGCAGGCAGGCTGGCTCAGCAAGGCAGGATCCAGCTGTGGGTTCAGAGGGTTTTGAGTGAGGGATCTGGATGCCCAGGGGCTGTTTGTGGGGCTTCTGCGTGCAACAGTAAGGGGGGTCCAGGTGAAGGTGGTTGGGGCTCAGTGGGGGGCTTGAGTGGGGGGGGATAGAGCGTGGCAGGAGGGACCGAGGGAAGCTCAGTGGGACGGTCTGCGTATGAGTGGGTGTGGATGCATGGGGGTTGGGTAAGTGGGGAGCAGCTCTCTGACCAGGGATCCCTCCCCCTGCAACTGAGGGGGGATCCCCTCCCCCTGCAACTGAGGGGGGATCCCCTCCCCCTGCAACTGAGGAGGAAGGAGGGGGATTTGCAGAGCTCCCTGCAGCCAGGGGAAAAATCGGGGTGGGTCTGACCTGGCCCTGGATTACCATGCAGGGGATGAGGAAGTTCCCTCCTCAGCCCAGCTGGGACTAGCAGCTAAGCCTGGTCCAGGGTAGGAGCCACCAGCCGGGTCTTCCCCCATCCCATGCCTTCCCTCACAGGGATTTACCTCTCTGCCAGCTGCCCTGGGCATCTACAACATACTGTGGGGGAGGATCACATGACCACTCAGGGCTTCCCTTTGCTTCCCCATCAGAAAGTCACATTTTTCTGCAGGGAAGCAAAGAAATCGGGGGGGGGTAGGGGGGGGAAGAGACCCACATAAATTCTGTGCATGCGCAGGGGTGCAGAATTCCCCCAGGAGTACACTTGTCTGCTATGCAGGTCCTAGGGGTTTGGGTGGAAATGGCAAGGTGGTGGTACAGCACATAGCTAAATATTTGGGCAAAAGGGAGCTGGTTTGCTATGTGGGTCAGGCCTGACACATTCAAAGCTGGCCGTGGCTGGAGAGTTCAGAAAGGTCACAGCTGCACCAGCACTAGCCTTGTGGACAGGCAGGGCAGCTGTCTTACTATGCCTGTCTGTCATAGAGGCACCAGGCGATGCTCCAGAACTGCTCCCTATGAAGCCAGTCAGGACCCTAGGGAAGCCTCCTCTCTATGAGCAGATAATCTTCAGGGCAAGCTCCTCACAGTTGCATAGGGGAAACTGAGGCACCTTCCTGGGTCTGACCTTGGAGCATTCAGCATCCTCTGCCCCACTGTGCACTTCCCACAGTGAGCCTGCACAGGCGGGGCTCCTGGGGAAGCCAGAGGGTCCTGCACCCCAACTCCACAGTCAGACGTGACTCTCAGCCAGCCAGTGAAACAGAAGGTTTATTAGATGACAGGAACATGATCTAAAACAGAGCTTGTAGCTACAGAGAACGAGTCCTCAGCTGGGTCCATTCTAGGGGGGCAGTGAGACAGACCATCACGTCTGCACCTCACTCCCTTTCCCCAGCCATCTCCAAACTGAACCCCCCTTCCCCCGCCTCTTTGCTTTGGCTCTTTCCTGGGCCGGAGATCACCTGATCCCTTGGTTCTCCCACACCTTCAGTTGGCACCTTACAGGGGAGGAGGGGCCCAGGCCATCAGTTGCCAGGGTGTCAGCCATTCTCTCACACTGGCCCTCTGCTCTGCAACAATCACACGCCCTCAATTTCCCCCCCCCCCCACCTAGACACTTAAGAACTGCACAGGGGGAACTGAGGCACCCACCCAGTACCCAGAGAGAACATTAAGAACAGCCCCACCATACGAACCACAAACTGCTGTTCACTGAGGTACAATTTCAGCCCTCGGGAGCCGGTACCAACAGGGCCAAAGAGGAGACAGCGTTGGTCTGGCTTTTAATTAGCCAGGGGCAAGGGGGTTAATGCTGACAAGTCTCAAGGTTGTGGGTACACAGGAGAGCTTCTAGGGCTGTTGGCTGTATTCATTCTGGGGCATTAGCCAAGAACCCCTTCACCCCGGCAGGAAAGGGGCAGCGAGCTGCTCCTAGCCCAGGTTTTGTTTACCCGGTGTCAGGCAGGATGAGGGGCTCTGACATAAAAAGCCATGTGAAGACATTGCAGAGAGCAGCTGTGTGTGTGTGGGGGGGGGAGGTAATACAGATGAAGGGGGCAGAGAACTGGGGAGATAATACAGGTGAAGGGGGAGGGAGTGGGGGGAGGTAACAGGTGAAGGGGATGGGAGAAGAGGGAGTAGGGGGGAGGTAATACAGGTGAAGTGGGGAGGGAGCAGGGGGAGGTAATACAGGTGAAGGGAGCATGGGGAAGAGGGGGGCAGTTAATACAGGTGAAGGGGGCGGCCCCAATGAAGATTCACTTGTCAGTAGTGGGAAGATGCCCGAATCCCACATGGGAGCTCTCTGGACCCCAGTTATCTCCTTCCATAGTTGAACTACTACAGGCTGGGAAGAGACCCTGTGAGCTCCCAGGCCATGAACACCCACAGCTGGGCGCAGCGCTTGGCCCAGACACGGTCGGGCTCCTCGGCCCCACGGTAAATGGAATCAAACAATTGTGCAAGAGAACGGAGTCCCCGCTCCACTGAGCTTCTGCCCTAAATCCTATGGCCTTGTAGTAGTGACAGCCACCGTTTTTCGGGGTCCCTTCCCGCTCATGGAGGCCTGCAGCAGCCCCAGGGGCCCCACTGGGGATGTCCCCTCCCAGCCTTTTGCAGAAGTGACTCTGGAGATGAGGGAAGGACAGCACTTAAATTCCCTCCCATATGCCTTGAAGTCTTGGCCTCCTCTCCTGCAGCCAGCATCAGCTCCGGGCCTTTAACCGCCCTCAAGCAAACCACAGCTGGCCACACAACAATGATTTTGCTGCTTTGACTAAGCGAGTTGCCTCTGCAGCCTGGGCAGCTGGCCCCAGCCAGCTTGCTGCCGGGAGCAGGGGTGGCTATAACTGTTTGCAAAGTTATTTCTCGTAATCCAGAAGGGTGGTGAAATCAGTGCAGACCCTACTGCAGCAAGTCCCTGTGGTCCAGCCTTCCTGGAGAACAGTCAGTACAGGGCAGATGCCTTAGTGCAGGGGTCTCAAACATGCGGCCCGGGGGCCACATGCGGCCCACGAAGCCCTTCCCTGCGGCCCACCAGGCTTCCTGTTCCCCCTCCCCCCCATAGCAGTTTGCGGGAGGGAGGGGCCAGAAGCAGAGGCTTCTCTGCTGCCTGGCTGGGCCACGCGTGTTTCTAGCTCTGGACTTCCTAGATTGCTCTTGCCTTGTTTGCCAAACAGCTGTTGGTGGTGCCTAGTGCTTTCCAGGAGGGAATGGGGAGCTGCGTGCTCAGAGGAGGAGGTGGGGCAGGGGTGGGAACTCTTGGAAGGGGTGGAGTGGGGGCGGAGCCGGGGCAGCAAGGGCGGGGTGTGTGTCAGTGGTGCGGCCCTCGGGCCAGTGCACTAGTCCTCATGCGGCCCTCGTGGTCATTTGAGTTTGAGACCCCTGCCTTAGTGCCTCAACATTGCCTGGTGCAGTGTCCGGGGGAACGGCCCGGGGAGGAGAGAAGCTGTGTAGTGCTATGAAATGCACATCAGCTGCTGCAGACGTGGGGCCCAGTGGACAGCAGAGAAGGATGCAGGCGCTCTCCTAGCACTCGACACCGAGCGACTCATCGTAGAAGGCTTTGAGGCCGGAGTAGTATCTCAAGGGGAGTGTCTCCCCCAAAGCCTCCTGGCGGAAGTTCTGCCGGAGCCAGCCATAGACCAAACTGTGCAGGAGCCCCTGGAGGGACATGGTCAGGGCCTGCGAGAGAGGGAGAGGTGAGAGCAGCGCTTTTATCAACGCCTCCTGCGACTGGGCCATTTTGGGGCCACTGCCCTCTGCTCTGCTCTGCTCTGCAGGCCTCCATGTCTGGGGAGAGGCAGGCAGCTCCTCTCCAAGCGCAGAGTCCACGACAGTGTAACCAGCTGACAAAGGGGAGATGGAAACAGAGGAGCCTCCTCCTGTCACAGGCAGGATTCCAAGGAGAGCAAGACCCACGGCCTCCCGCCAGCAGAGTCAGCAAAAGACTCCATCTAAACCCAGGAGAAAACACTCTGCCTAGCTCTGGCAGACAGGAGAGGCAGCCCTGCCACCAGCAGGAAGGGGCTGTGATGGGCATGGGATCGCTCCCCTCGAGCCTGGGGCCTGTATGCACAGGACCATTGATTTACATTTTGGCAGCACCAGCAGAACTTGTCTGGCCCTTGGAGATGGTTTATTTCATGGGCCAGTGCCGTGGCCCTCCACCCGCATTGCCTAGCAGAGAAGAACCTGCTTGGCAGCACCTGAGTGCTGCTCATACCCCCCGGTGAATCCACAGGCACCCCGGGAGCTGCACCGCCGGCTGTCCGCAGGCTGTTTCGCTTCCCTTTAGACTGGCCTTGGCTCATTCTGCGCTCCCAGGACTTGTCTGGTGGTAGCCTATAGCGGGCCCCCCATGCTAGGCACTGTGCAAAACGAATTGGAAGATCGTCCTTCCCCTAACGAGCTCACAATCCAAGTAAGGGAAGCACCCGCCTGTCAGGCTGACGAGACTTCCTTACCATGGCAACGTGAAGTGGGAAGACGGAGGTGGGCTTGATGCGGGTGAAGGAGAGGATGCTGAGCAGGAAGGCTGTGGACAGAAACAAAGGAAGGTGCCATCATAGCTCTGTCCTGCTCTTCTCTCGCGCTCACGTTTCATCCCTAGTTTCTCTTGCCATTTTCTTCTGCACCTGCCTTTAACACACACACACACACACACACACACACACACACACCCGAGGGCTGCTGCCTTTAACACCCCCCCCCCCCCCCCCGAGGGCTGCTGCGTTTGCCCTGGCTGGCCAGGCCCTAAGCCTCTGTCACGGAGCGCCCGGGCGATGGTTTGGAACCGCTCCCTAGGAAGCCAGTCAGGTCTTCAGGTGAAGTGTCCCCTCTCCGTACACAGCCTGTTTCCCAGGCCAGGAGCTTCACGGGTCCCCACTTCCACCTTCCTGGGTCTGACCTCAGAGCATTCAGCACCTTCTGCCCCTCCGTGTGCTTCCCCCAGCAAGCCCGCCTGGGTGGGGTCCTGGAGGAGTCCGTGAATTCCAATTCCCCCAATTGCACAGTCAGACGTGACTCTCAGCCAGCCAGTAAAACAGAGGTTTATTCGATGACCTCTATCTGGTCTAACCCAGACCATACAGTGAGCGTGAGCCCTCAGCTGGATCCATTTTGGGGCCAGAGAGCGAGATAGCCCCTCTGCCTTCCCTGTCTGACTCCAGCTAGCTTCAGCCTCCCAAAACTCTCACCAGCCCCTCCTCCCCCATGGCTCAGTCAGGTCAGGTGACCTCCCTCCCCCACTTAGGGTCAGATTACAGCTTCAGGTATGGACACCTGCAGAGAGGGGAGAGGGCGTTGCCTGCTTGCTTACACGATCAGCCCCTATTCCTTCACATAGACCCTCAAAAAATGCAAAGGGGAAACTGAGGCACACACACACAGTATTCCTACTCCGTCACAGCCTCATCTGATGTTTGTCCTTTCCCCGGAGGATGGGTCCCCACGTGCTTTACCAACGTGCAGCCCCTTCCAAAGGGGAAGCCAGGCAGTGAAACTGGTCTGGATGAACAGATGAAGGGCTCTTCTGAAAGAGCCACACCCGGTGCAGTGTGTGGGATTCAACTGGTCTAGCAGGGTGGGAGGAGCCAAGCGAACCCAGAAGAAATCAGAGATCTGTGGTGCTAGAGAAGCCAGAGACTTCAAACCTAGTGCTTAAAGCACTGAACATCTCCTCGGACACGGAGGCCATACCTGTAGGCCAGATCCTTCCACTTCTCCCCAGCCAGACCCGGGATCCCTGCTAGCACTGGTGTTATAGCCAGCCTGACTCCTGCTCCCCAGCCTCTCCCTGAACACAGGGATCTCACGGGGCAGTGCAGCAAAGGCTGGGACCAAATGGTGGACCCGGTGTGTGTTTGCACTTGATCGCACCATGAAGGGATCATGGTGCACAAAGAAGAGAGGGCCAGTCATCAGACTTGCTCTAGGAGGAGCAACTCACCCGGTGTCCAGCAGATCAGGAAAACCAACTGGAAGCAGCGAGAAATTTTGCACACGCCCTGGATGTTCCTGCTGGCAAAGCCATCGTTCTCCATGTTCAGCAACCGCACCTCATTGTTCCTCCTGCACCAGAGCTTCACCCTACAGTACAGGAACTGACAGAGACAGCGCCGTTCAACAGGCGCATGCACACTCGCTCTCTGCCCCAGGGCCGTTCAACAGGCGCACGCACACTCGCTCTCCGCCCCAGGGCCGTTCAACAGGCGCACGCACACTCGCTCTCCGCCCCAGGGCCGTTCAACAGGCGCACGCACACTCGCTCTCCGCCCCAGGGCCGTTCAACAGGCGCACGCACACTCGCTCTCTGCCCCAGCACTGTTCAACAGGCACACGCACACTCGCTCTCCGCACCAGGGCCGTTCAACAGGCGCATGCACACTCGCTCTCCGCCCCAGGGCCGTTCAACAGGCGCACGCACACTCGCTCTCCGCCCCAGGGCCGTTCAACAGGCACACGCACACTCGCTCTCCGCCCCAGGGCCGTTCAACAGGCACATGCACACTCGCTCTCTGCCCCAGGGCCGTTCAACAGGCGCACGCACACTCGCTCTCCGCCCCAGCGCTGTTCAACAGGCACACGCACACTCGCTCTCCGCCCCAGTGCCGTTCAACAGGCGCACGCACACTCGCTCTCCGCCCCAGCGCCGTTCAACAGGCACACACACACTCGCTCTCTGCCCCAGCGCCGTTCAACAGGCACATGCACACTCGCTCTCCGCCCCAGCGCCGTTCACCAGGCACACACACACTCGCTCTCTGCCCCAGCGCCGTTCAACAGGCACATGCACACTCGCTCTCTGCCCCAGCGCCGTTCAACAGGCACACGCACACTCGCTCTCTGCCCCAGCGCCGTTCAACAGGCACATGCACACTCGCTCTCTGCCCCAGAACTGTTCAACAGGCACACGCACACTCGCTCTCCGCCCCAGCACCGTTCAACAGGCACACGCACACTCGCTCTCCGCCCCAGCGCCGTTCAACAGACACACGCACACTCGCTCTCCGCCCCAGCGCCGTTCAACAGGCACACGCACACTCGCTCTCCGCCCCAGCGCCGTTCAACAGGCACACGCACACTCGCTGTCCACCCCAGGGCCGTTCAACAGGCGCACGCACACTCGCTCTCCACCCCAGGGCCGTTCAACAGGCGCACGCACACTCGCTCTCCACCCCAGGGCCGTTCAACAGGCGCACGCACACTCGCTCTCCGCCCCAGCGCTGTTCAACAGGCACACGCACACTCGCTGTCCACCCCAGGGCCGTTCAACAGGCGCACGCACACTCGCTCTCTGCCCCCAGAACTGTTCAACAGACACACGCACACTCGCTCTCCACCCCAGGGCCGTTCAACAGGCACACGCACATTCGCTCTCCGCCCCAGGGCCGTTCAACAGGCACACGCACACTCGCTCTCCGCCCCAGCGCCGTTCAACAGGCGCACGCACACTCGCTCTCCGCCCCAGCACTGTTCAACAGGCGCACGCACACTCGCTCTCCGCCCCAGCACTGTTCAACAGGCGCACGCACACTCGCTCTCCGCCCCAGGGCCGTTCAACAGGCGCACGCACACTCGCTCTCTGCCCCCAGAACTGTTCAACAGACACACGCACACTCGCTCTCCACCCCAGGGCCGTTCAACAGGCACACGCACACTCGCTCTCCGCCCCAGCGCCGTTCAACAGGCGCACGCACACTCGCTCTCCGCCCCAGCACTGTTCAACAGGCGCACGCACACTCGCTCTCCGCCCCAGGGCCGTTCAACAGGCGCACGCACACTCGCTCTCCGCCCCAGGGCCGTTCAACAGGTGCACGCACACTCGCTCTCCGCCCCAGGGCCGTTCAACAGGCGCACGCACACTCGCTCTCCACCCCAGGGCCGTTCAACAGGTGCACGCACACTCGCTCTCCGCCCCAGGGCCGTTCAACAGGTGCACGCACACTCGCTCTCCGCCCCAGGGCCGTTCAACAGGTGCACGCACACTCGCTCTCCGCCCCAGGGCCGTTCAACAGGCGCACGCACACTCGCTCTCCGCCCCAGTGCCGATCAACAGGTGGACACACATTCCCCCCCCCCCCCCTCCCTGGTGAGCACACACATTCCCATTGGCTCTGTAAGAGTGTCCTTCCCTTTCTTTGTGCTCTGGGGTACAGAGAAAGGACTCTTCTTTGCCAGACCAAATAACTACAAGCTGCTTCCCAGCCTAAGTTAAGTCTTTACACCCCCACACCCCACACCTACCTGTGGGGAAATGGGGACCAAGCTGCCACCACTCAGTAATCATCCCAAGACCATGGGGTGGGGTACCTTGACACCCAACTCCCCCCTCTTTCTCTCCCTGAGAAAAACAAGGTTACTTACCTGTAACTGTTGTTCTTCGAGATGTGTTGCTCACATCCATTCCACTATAGGTTAGGCACGCGCTGCGGGCCTGGTTGCCGGGTAGATTTTCCCCTAGCTGCAGACTGGGCGAGCAGGGAGCCCCCTGGAGTGGCGCCACTGAGGCACTCTATAAGTACCCCTGCGACACAGTCTGGCCCTCAGTTCCTTCTTTGCCGGCTAAACCGACAGTGGGGAAGGAGGGTGGGTTTGGAATGGATGTGAGCAACACATCTCGAAGAACAACAGTTACAGGTAAGTAACCTTGTTTTCTTCTTCGAGTGATTGCTCACATGCATTCCACTATAGGTGACTGCAAGCAATACCTAGGAGGTGGGGTCGGGTTGACCCATTGCTGATCGTAAGACCGCTGACCCAAACGCCGCATCGTCCCTGGTCTGCTGGACTATGGCGTAGTGGGCGGCGAAGGTATGGACGGAGGACCAGGTAGCCGCCCTGCAGATGTCCGTAATAGGGACTCCCTCCCGGAAGGCCGCAGAGGACGCCTGCGCTCTCGTGGAGTGTGCTGTTACTCTCTCAAGCGGCTTGTCCGCGAGTTCATAACAGGTGTGAATGCACGAGGTGATCCAGGAGGAGAGCCTTTGGGCTGAAACTGGCTGGCCCTTCATCCTCTCCGCAACTGCCACGAAAAGTTGGGTTGTTTTCCTGAATTGCTTTGTTCTATCTAAATAAAAAGCAAGAGCCCTCTTAACGTCCAACGTGTGTAATTGCTGTTCCCTTCCAGAGGTGTGTGGCTTAGGATAAAAGACTGGGAGACAAATGTCTTGATTAACATGGAAGGGAGAGACCACCTTAGGCAGGAAGGCCGGGTGGGGACGTAGCTGCACCTTGTCCTTATGGAAGATAGTGTAGGGCGGCTCGGAGGTCAGTGCACGGATCTCTGACACTCTACGAGCCGAGGTGATAGCTACTAGGAATGCCACCTTCCAGGAAAGGTGTAGTAAGGAACACGTGGCGAGGGGCTCGAACGGGGGCATCGCGAGGCGTGAGAGCACAAGGTTGAGATCCCAAGGTGGAATGGGACGCTTGACGCTCGGATACAGCTTATCTAGACCCTTAAGGAAACGGTATACCACAGGGTCGGAGAAGACTGAGTGGTTCGACTGACCCGGATGGAAAGCCGATATGGCAGCGAGGTGGACCCGGATAGTAGAGGTAGAAAGGCCCTGATTTCTGAGGCCTAAGAGGTAGTCCAGTATGCGTGGGATAGTAGCCTCACTTGGAACGATGTCATGTTGTGTGCACCAGGCAGAGAAACGGGTCCACTTGGCGGCATAGGTACTTCTGGTGGATGGTTTCCTACTACCCAGAAGGACGTTCTGTACCTCGGCTGAGCATAAGAGCTCAGGACCTCTCAGCCATGGAGTAGCCACGCTGTGAGGTGAAGGGACCGCAAGTCCGGGTGCAGGAGGTGACCGTGATCCTGGGAGATCAGGTCTGGCCACAGCGGGAGGCTGATGGGAGGGGCCCTGGACAGCCGGAGGAGGGACGCATACCAGCATTGCCTGGGCCAGGCCGGGGCTATGAGGATGACGTGTGCCCTGTCCCGTCTGATCTTCAGGATCACCTTGTGGAGAAGCGGGATCGGAGGGAACGCGTAGAACAGGTGCCCCGTCCAGGGTAGGAGAAAGGCATCTGTCAGGGATCCCCGGGAGCTGCCTCGAAAGGAGCAGAACTGGAGGCACTTCCTGTTCTGTCTGGAGGCGAAGAGATCGATGTGGGGAAACCCCCACCTCAGGAAGATCGGCCGGATGACATCTGGCCGAAGGGACCACTCGTGCGTCATAAAGGATCTGCTGAGGTGGTCCGCCAGGGTGTTCTGGATTCCGGGAAGGAAGGAGGCCACCGGGTGAATAGCGTGGGCTATACAGAATTCCCACAGGAGAATCGCCTCTTGACACAGGGGGCTGGAGCGGGCCCCGCCTTGCTTGTTTATGTAGTACTGGGCTGTGGTGTTGTCTGTCAGCACCGCTACACAGTGACCCCGTAATGTGTCCCGGAACGCCTGGCACGCGAGCCGGACGGCCCTCAGCTCCCTGACATTGATGTGGAGGCAGAGGTCTGACTCCGACCAGCGGCCCTGGGTCCTGAGTTCCCCTAGGTGAGCTCCCCACCCTAGTGACGAAGCGTCCGTCACCAGGGACATGGACGGGCTGGGGGGAAGGAAGGGGACCCCTTGGCACACATTGTCCTGGTCTTCCCACCAAGCCAGAGCGGATAGGGTGGCTCTGGGGATGGAGAGGAGGGCGTCCATACTGTCCCTTCTTGGTCTGTAGGCCACCGCGAGCCACGACTGCAGTGGGCGTAGCCGTAGTCTGGCGTGCTGTATGACATGAGTGCACGATGCCATGTGACCTAGCAGGCTGAGGAAGACCTTGACCGTAGTCATCGGACAGTTGCGTAGCTGTCTGATGGCCGACTGGATAGTGAGGAACCGAGGCTGGGGCAGGGATGCCCTTGCTACCATGGAGTCTAGTAGGGCTCCTATGAACTCTATGTTCTGGGTAGGCTCCAGGGTGGACTTCTCCCTGTTGAGAAGGATTCCCAAGCGGTCGAACGTGCTGATAACGAGTCGCACGTGAGCTGACACTTGGTCCCTGGAGGTGCCTCGGATCAACCAATCGTCGAGGTACGGGTATAAGTGTACCCCGCGGCGCCGAAGGAATGCCGCTACTACCGCCATACACTTTGTGAACACCCTGGGTGCGGTGGACAGGCCGAAGGGTAGGACGGCAAACTGATAGTGTTCCCCCGCTACCAGGAAGCGGAGGTAACGTCTGTGTGAGGGTTTGATGCTCACGTGAAAGTAAGCGTCCTTCATATCGAGGGCAGCGAACCAGTCTCCCGGATCCAGAGAGGGAATGATAGTGCCCAAGGTGGCCATGCGGAACTTGAACCTGATCATGTAGGTGTTGAGTTCGCGCAGGTCCAGGATGGGCCGGAGGCCCCCTTTCGCCTTGGGGATCAGGAAGTAGCGGGAGTAGAACCCCTTGCCCCTGAACTCCTGCGGTACGGGCTCGATGGCTCCCAGTGCGAGGAGCGACCTCACCTCCTGTACGAGGAGTTGCTCGTGAGAGGGGTCCCTGAAGAGGGATGAGGAGGGTGGGTGGGTGGGAGGAGTGGAGGAGAGCTGGAGCGAATATCCCACCTCCACCGTGCGGAGGACCCACTGGTCTGATGTAATGGCCGACCATGCACGGCGGAAGTAGGACAGACGGTCTCCAAAGGGAGGATCCAGGTTTATGATTGGTGAACTGCCCCCGGGCGCACCATCAAAAGTTGGGTTTGGGCCCCTGGGAAGGCTTAGAGCCTTGTTGTTTCCCGCCCTGCCTAGGCCCTTGCCGCCGGCGGTAAGGGCGGCTTCTCCTGAGGGAGGAGTCCTGGGGCGGGCGCACAGGTGGGAAGAATTTCCTGCGTGGCGGGATGAAGGGATGCCTCTGTGGACCTGGGGTGTGCATGCCCAGGCCTTTGAGGGTTACCCCCCTGTCCTTGAGGGCCTGGAGACGGGCATCCGTATCCTCCGAGAAGAGGGACTGTCCCTCAAAGGGGAGGTCCTGGATTTTAAATTGCATGGCCGGGGCTAGGTTGGATGACGAGAGCCATGCTGCCCGGCGGAGGGCTATGCCCGAGGCCATTGTTCGGGCCGCAGAGTCGGCCGAGTCCAGGGCCACTTGCAGGGCATGACGAGATATGTCCCTGCTTTGGAGCAATAGGGCTCTGAACTCCTGTTTGCCCTCCTGCGGGAGAGCAGTCTCAAATTTAGTAAGGGCCTCCACCGTGTCGAAATGGTGCCTACTCAGGAGTGCCTGATGGTTGGCGACTCTGAGTTGTAGGCCCCCGGAGGAATAAACTTTCCTGCCAAAGTGGTCCAACCTTTTGGCCTCTTTGGCCTTGGGGACCTGCGCCTCCTGCCCGTGGCGCTCCTTGTTATTAACAGAGTCCACCACCAGGGAGGAGGGCGTGGGGTGAACATACAAGTATTCATATCCCTTGGCTGGGACAAAATAGCGCTTCTCCACCCCACGAGCAGTGGGGGAGATAGAGGCGGGGGTCTTCCAAATTGCCGCCGTGTGGAGTTTAATAGTATTAATGAACGGCACTGCCACCCGTGCCGGAGTGCCCTTAGTTAACATGGTGGTGACCGGGTCGTCCACCACTGGGACCTCTTCCAAAGGCAGGTTCATGTTTTTAGCAACTGCCTGGAGGAGATGTTGGTAACTGGAGAGGTCCAAGGCGGGCGGGCTAGTTGATGAAGTGCCCGCCACTGCCTCTACCCCTACGGGGGAGGCGTAGGGACCCGGCTCCATAGGGCTACGTGCCGTGGAGGGCTGGACTGCCGATGATGGTCCTGCCAGCACGTCCACTGGACCCTCTGAGTTCACCGGGAACCCGGGTTCAGACTGGGTTTCCCGGGGCCGATCGTACCCCCATGCCGCCCACTCTGACCAAGCAGGGTTCTGGGTGACTTGGGCTGGTCCCGCCGAGCGAGGGGACCGCGTGCCGGCGGACTCTCGACGCTCCCGGTGCCGTGGGCTTCTCGACCGGTGCCGGGCGGTAAGGTGCCCATCCGAGGAGTCGGGGCTACCCGAACGGTGCCGCCTCGGGAAGTCTCGGTGCCGAGACGATGATCGGTACCGGGGGGACCTTCGGCGCCGCGACGGGGTCCGGTGCCGCTCTCTACACTCCCGGTGCCGTGGGCTTCTCGACCGGTACCGGGCGGTATGGTGCCCATCCGAGGAATCGTGGCTACCTGAACGGTGCCACCTCGGGGAGTCTCGGTGCCGAGACGATGATCGGTACCGGGAGGACCTTCGGCGCCGCGACGGGGTTCGGTGCCGAGACGACGAGCAGTGCCGGGACGCGGAGCGGCTTGTGGAGCGACGTCTCGGACGGTCTCGGCGCCAGCTGAGGGACCGGTGCCGGGAGTGCGACCGGTGCCGAGAGTACGACCGGCCCGTACCAGGGTGCCGGGACTCTGATCGGCGGCCAGAGCGCGAGTGGCGCGAACGGCCAGGAGGAGACCTTGAGCAGGGTCTCAACTCCTTGCGGCGCCGAGACTGCGACCGGAGCCGGGCGGGTGACCGTTGCCGGGAGTCTGGTCGGCGCCGCGAGATCGAGCGGTGTCCATGCCCTGCCGGGCTCCGACACGCGATCTCTGCCTCGGTCATGGGCGGCCTGCCCGTCGACCGGACTTGTTGCTGCGGGGCGTCCCCGGCAAGCAACCCTCTCGCAGCAGTACACGCCTCCATCGTGGAGGGAAGCTGCTGCGGAGTTGGCACCCCAAGTGGCAAGACCACTGGCACCGGACTCGACGGGGCCTCCTGCGGCGCCGGAGTCAGCGGTGCGGGTGCTGGCGGCTCTTCCTCAGGTCGGCTCCCCGGAGAAGGCTGAGGTCGCGGGACTGGTACCGACGGCTGGACGCGGTCCGGAGCAGGGCGAAGTTGAGCGCTCCTCTTCCGCTTGGTGCTGGGGGAGCGCGACCGGTGCCGAGGCTTGGCTCTCGGCGGTTTGGGTGCGGGGTCCGGTGCCGCACTCGAGTCCGGGGCCGCCTCCATCAGGACGTGCCGCAAGCGGGATTCCCTGTCTTTGCGGGTCCTGGGCTGAAGGTACTGCAGATCTAGGAAGAAACTGCCAAGTGCACTTACCACGCACTTGAGAGGCACTTAGAGTGTGGGTGTCCCACAGGCATAGGCTTCCCACACTCTGAGTGCTTGAATCCCGGAGCCTTGAAGACAGAGGCTCCGGCAGCAGGGAAAACCCCTGCACTTGACTATTTACACTACAAAGACTATGTAAACTAACTAACAACAACTGCTAACAACGAACAATTAAGAGAACAATCGACTAGCTAGGAGATAAGGAGAACGCTTAAGAGCAGAACTCCTCTTCCGACTACCAGCTCGAGCGGTAAAGAAGGAACTGAGGGCCAGACTGTGTCGCAGGGGTACTTATAGAGTGCCTCAGTGGCGCCACTCCAGGGGGCTCCCTGCTCACCCAGTCTGCAGCTAGGGGAAAATCTACCCGGCAACCAGGCCCGCAGCGCGTGCCTAACCTATAGTGGAATGGATGTGAGCAATCACTCGAAGAAGAATCAGGACCCTCAACACTGTTTCCCTGCCCCCTCACCCCTCCTGTCTGTTACCAAGAGAGATAAGAAACCGCCCTGAGGCTTTCACCCTGTGAGCCTTCCTCTTAGACACACACACTGTCCTGTACCTGGGAACTGGGATAAATCCAAAGCTAGGATTCCTTTATGAGAAGAACCAAACACTTTTTATAACTAAAAAGATGTAATAAAGAAAAGAGAATACAGCATACAATTAAGACACTACACGGGTACAGAATTTTCTAACCTCAGTCTTCTTGCATAAACAAACTTCTCCCCCCCCCCCTTCTCTGCTAACTACACAAAGTTCGAATGCAAGCGTATGCAGGATACAATTCTTACTTACAGTTTTAGCTAGTTATAAAGACATACAGAGAAAGGACAAGATTGTGGGTCCATAGCTGGACCAAGGGGTCTGAGTCAATCCAAAGCCCAGATTGAACTGCCCTCCACTTCCTGGTCTCTCGGGGTCTAGCCAGCCTCCTCTGGTAACCCCACACAGACAAGACAACCCTCCACACTTATGACAGGCTCCCTGCCCCCAGCCACCCGCTGAGACTCAAGGACACAACCGACTCGTGCTCACCGTGCAGCAGGTCAGCACCAGCAGCAGGTACATGAGGAAGATGATTTTCAGCTCCAGGCCGGTGTCCTTCCCGCCCGTGTACTGGGGGGAGACGAAGGAAAAGCGCCATGAGGTGGCTGCTTGGGGCATTACGCTGCCCCAGCCCCCACCAGCAGCCCCTCCCCCACCCAGGGACCTCATTTTACTGCTTGTGGCCGCGAGCCTGGAAGCGCGCGGAGGGGGGGGGGCGGGTACTTAGACCTGCCCTGCTCCAGGGATAAGAGACGTCGGGATTCGTGAGTCCCAGGCCGCGCTAGAGCCGGGCCCCAGCTGAGCCCAGAGACGCAGCCCAGCCTCTCTTAGACTCGCACACGTTTCAGTTCTCACCAGACAGCCCTGCTGGGGCATTCGCCCTGGCGCCTTCCATCCTCCCTTCCCTTTGCCGGTCATCCCCACCTGCCTGCCCACCCGCCCCAGCCCCCGCAATGATCCACGTGGCTGGAAAGGGGAGTTTGGAGGACAGCTGCTGCCCGGGAGAGCTCTGGGGTCAGGCGAAGGCGTTCTGGCGCCTGGGTGCTGCTCGAGAAAGGGGAGGCGGAGGAAGCAGAGGCCGGGCAGCTCTCACCTTATCGCAGACGTCCTGGGAGCGGCGGATGAGGATCAGGCAGCTGAAAGAACATTGCGGCGTGAATGAGGCTGGATCTCGGCGTGTTTCCCTCGGGGAGGGGGAGCTCACATCCCGGCGGTGCCCAGGCCATGTGCCAGCGCTGTGCCCCAGAGAGCAGGGCCGTGTTCAGGGCACGAGCTGATGCTGGCAGGAGCCGCTTGCTGGCTGAGTTCAGCGACAGGCTCCAGCGGCTGACCCGCTCTTCTGGCAGGTGCGGGCCCGGCTGGGGCAGCGGTTAAGGATGCAGCTGTCAGGGCAGGGGATGCTGCTGCACTGAGCCCTGCTGTTCTCCCCCCCCCACGTGACCTGCACTCGCAGGGGGGCAGGGCTTGGGGCTAGTATCACACCCCTTGGCTCAGGATCCCTATCGACCGGGCCTGCTCACAGCCGGGGTACAGAGAGCACCGACTAGTTCAGAACAAGAGGCAGCCAAAGGCTCGGGGGGCTGTCAGAGTCCCCGGGGTGATGCTCTGGCGCTGCTCCCAGTGAAGCTAGTCAGGACTCTGGGGTGAAGCTTCCTCTCTGTGAACAGCCTGTCTCCAGGGCTAGGAGCCTCACAGGTTACAGCTCCCACCTTCCTGGGTCTGACCTCAGAGCATTCAGCACCTTCTGCCCCTCCGTGTGCTTCCCCCAGCGAACCCGCCCGGGTGGGGTCCTGGGGGAGCCCATGGTCTGCACCCCAACTCCACAGTCAGACGTGACTCTCAGCCAGCCAGTAAAACCAGGGCCAGCGACGGGGGTACTACGGGTAGAGCTGTACCGGGCCCTGGACTTAAGGGGGGCCCCTTAAGTCCGGGGCCTGGTACACAGCTGTACCCGTAGTCGTCCCCTCTTGTCGCCGGGCCTGGTGCGGGCTCTCGCGCTCCTGCGGCTGGTCACAGCAGCGGCGTCTCCATCGCCAGCCGCAGGGTCTCGCGCGGGTCCGGGGGGGAAAGGGCGCACGGGGGCCGGGCAGGGGGGGGGGGGAGAGCAGCAAGGGCAGCTCGTGCCGCTCCCGGGCTCTCGCTCTCTCAGGCCGCGGCTCCCAGGCAGGAGCTGCTGTCAGCTGGGGGGGGGGGGGGAAGCGCCGGCTGGTATGTCTGGTAGCCGGCGGGGAGGAGGCCAGGCTGGGCGGGCGGGGAGGGGGGCAGGAGACTAGGCTGGATGGGCCGGGCCAGGCAGGGGTGGGGGAGGGAAGGCGGTTAGATGGGGGGAGGCTGGGCGGGGGTAAAGGAAGATCACCCCCAACAGCGGGGTGGTCCAGGCAGGGATGGGTGGGGAGGGGAGGAGGTTAGGCTGGGGGAGGAGATTAGGTTGCGTGGGCCGGGTCAGGCGGGGGGGGGGGGGAAAGAGTAGGCTGGGGAGGGCTGGGGGGCCCCCAACGATCAGAGTAGGGGGCCCCAAAATTTCTGTCGCCGGCCCTGAGTAAAACAGAGATTTATTAGATGACAGGTGATCTAAGACAGAGCCTGTAGGTAGAGCAAACATGACCCCTCCGCTGGGTCCATTTTGGGGGCTAGAGAGCAAGGCCAGCTTGCCTGTGGCCCTCTCCTCTTCCCAGCCAGACCCAGAGTGAAACTCCCCCTCTAGCCCCTCCTCTGCTCTTCCTTTGTCTCCTTCCCGGGCTAGGAGCTATCATGGGACCTCTTTGTTTTCACCTTCCAGTTAACTGACACCTTGAGAGGGGAAAGGGCCAGGCCCTAGACAGGGCGTCAGCTACTTGCTTACACTGGGTCTCTGCTCTGCACCGACTACACCCCCTTATCCCTCCACATAGACACTCAAGAATGCATAGGGGAAACTGAGGCACCCACACAGTATTCCCACTCCGTCACAGGGGCCTTCCTGGGGGAGGCTTGGGCTGCCGGGAGGGAGAATGGAGCGAAGCGCTACCTGGAGCAGTACAGGCTGTCGGCCCCTCGGGAGTGGTTGGCCGTACGGGGCCCGACGGGTTTGAGGGACATGGGAGCGACGTCTCTAACCGATGAGCCTCTCAACAGCATCTGGGCCAGGAACATGAGGGTGGGGAGCAGCCTGGCCGGAGACAAACAGGGAGGGGAAGGGAAGAGCGTGAGAGCCTGGGAGCACTGCGGGGAGCCACCCTGTGCACGGGGAAGGCTGTGCCTGCCGCCGGGTTGCAAAGGCGGCAGCTCACCCCAGCTGGGGCTATCTCCCCCCTCCCCCCCCCCCCCCCCCCCCGGAGACACGGTAGAGATGGGGATCTTGAGGCCCAGAGAGCTGCAGTGACTAGTCAGACCGGGTCTGGGTTATGCTGGTCGCTTCCCCCGGCCAGGCTGCGGAGCCGTGACGGAGCCAGGCGGGGAATGCAGGACTCCCTAGCCCGGAGCTGCAGGTAACGACTGCAGCTGATGCTGGCCAGAGCCAGCCGGTGTCACGCAGGCTCTGCCGCTGCACCGCGCCTAGGACGAAGGGCCGTGAGCTTTGTACCAATCCAAACCCACAAGGCAAAGAAAGGCAGCAGGCAGCACCTACCAGGCCAGGACGTAGGGCAGGCAGTGCTGTGCCCTCTCCGAGCACCGGCGTCTCTCCTGCAGCGAAGAAGAGCGGGTTCAGAAGGGGCTGCAGCCTCGCCACGGGGCTAGAGACAGGCTTGGATACTGAAATCGGCACCTTTAGCCCGGAGCCGGGTCCAGGGACGTGGCCCCTTGTCCTGTGGGACTCGCGGGAACGTGCAGCTCTCAACAGTGGGATTAAAACCACGTAGGAGGGACCAGCTGGGATCCCAAAAGCTGCTGCTCTGCACTTGTGTGGACGCGTCTCTGAACCACTCGCTCTCAGGCCGGCCATTCTCCGAGCAGCCCGGGCTCCCCGGGCCCAGAGGACTAGCCGGGTGCATTCACCATACGCACATGGTGGAAAGGGAACAGGCTGCCCCAGGCGTCCCATTGACACAACCCCCACTACTAGCCAGGCCCACTGCCAGCTAGAGAACATGGAGACCTACTCGCTGCGGATCACCCTGGCTGGGACCTTGTGGGCCATCCCTTTCCTGCCCCTGCCAAGGTGTGGGTGACCCCAGCACCGTCCCCCCAATCTCCTCAGGCCAGCGCCAGGGGCTGGCAGGGCTGAGGGATGCTCACGGCATGGCCGGTCCCTGCCTGGATGCAGGTGTCTCGCTGGTCCCCTGTTCTTCTGAGGAGCTGCCCCCAGGGCTCCACCTGGCCTGGTTGTGCCCGATGGGAGAGAAGGGCCACCTCAAGGACCCCAGCAGGCTAGGGGCGGAAGGCCTGGTCAGCCCCTACCTGCAGAGCCGGCCCTTGCGTCCCTCTCCAGCCACGGATGGCGCGGTTCACCTCGTAGGCGTAGACAATGACCATCAGGAAGGAGATGGCGTAGAACATCTGAGCAAGAGAGGAGCGGAGGGTCACACCCAGCAACAATCCCACCGGCTGGCTTCTAGGGCGAACCAGGAGCCCTGTTGGGCCCTTGTTCCCTGCCTTAGCCAGCGCTGCGCCCAGTAACCGCAGGGATATGAGCAGCAGCCAGCCTGGTAATGACAGCGCCACAGCTCCCGCGTGAGTCGGCGGGACCAGCACTCGGGCGCAAACCTCGCCCCCCCCCCCCCTACAGCCACTCCGGCAAAGGCTCCACTGGGGCCTCCCTCGTGGCTTTCCAGCCACACTGCACAGCAGGGCCTGATGCCTGCCGCACGTGGGTTCAAACCGGGGCCATCCAGAGCTGAGAGCAGGAGGCAGGAGTCGTCACAGCCCGACCCAGCCAGAGCGGCTCTGTGGCTGGGCCCATAACAGACTCCCAGCCCGTGGGCCCAGGTAAGCCGGGCCACGTGACGCTCTGACGAGCGGGTTACGGTCACTGAGCTGGACTGGTGCGGCAGTGGCCTAGAACAGTCCTCCGGTAGCCACCAGGCTGAGCCACTCCGTGGTCCCTGGCTACTCTAATAACCCAGGACCATGTGCCCAAGGCCTGTGCCCCCCGCCGCCCACAGGTTAGCTCAGGGGATCCGTGTGGGCTCAGGCTTTGTGACGGAGTAGGAATACTGTGTGTGTGTGCCTCAGTTTCCCCTCTGCATTTCTTGAGCGTCTGTGTGAAGGGATAAGGATGTGTAGCTGATGCAAAGCAGAGAGACAGTGTAAGCAAGTAGACGACGCCCTCCACCCTCTCTGCAGGTGTCCATACCTGAAGCTGTAATCTGACCCCAAGTGGGGGAGGGAGGTCACCTGACCTGGCTGAGCCAGGGGGGAGGAGGAGCTGGAGAGAGTGAGTTTGAGTTTTGGAGTCTGCAGCTGGCTGGAGAGAGGTTTTGGAGTCTGAAGCTGGGTGGGCAGAAGGGAGGCAGGTCCAGGCAGGGTCTGGCCTCCCTTGGGCCCCCAAAATGGATCCAGCTGAGGGGTTCGGGTGCCTACAAGCTCGGTGTTAGACCATGTACCTGTCGACAAATAAACCTCTGTTTCACTGGCTGGCTGAGAGTCACGTCTGACTGTGGATTTGGGGTGCAGAATCCACGGGCTCCCCCAGGACCCCGCCCGGGCGGGTTCGCTGGGGGAAGTGCACGGAGGGGCAGAAGGTGCTGAATGCTCCGAGGTCAGACCCAGGAAGGTGTAAACGGGAACCTCTAAGCTCCTAGCCTTGGAGACGGGCTGTGTATGGAGAGAGGACGTTTTCCCTCGGAGTCCTGACTGGCTTCCTAGGGAGCAAGTTCCAGACCCTCGCCCGGGCGCTCCGTGACAGGCTTAGCACTCACAACTGGCTCCCAACACACGGTTCTTCCCCCGCAGCTATGGGAGCAGAGGGAGCTGGTGGCGACCACCCCAGTGCAGGGGGCATCACGGGTCACATCTCTGGACTGTCGTATCCCTGAGGCGACCGCGTCTCCTGAAATCTTCATGGAGCTGTTGGCTCCAACTGGCTTGGCAAAGACACGGTCAGGTGGAGTCAAAACTGTCCAGGAGCCTTTCAACCCAGGGCTAGCAGAGCAGGCTGCCCCCTTCCACAGCAGGCCCCAGCAGGCCCTTTAAGGCATTTTGGGTAGTTGTGGGTGCCAGGGGATCGTGGCTGGTGGACCAGGACTCGATGAAGAGCTGAATGGGACTCAAAACCAGAGGCCCTGCAGGAAGATGGAGTAGGAGAGAGCGAGGGAGGGGCTGGCTGCCCTGGAAGGCAGGACACGGGGTCCAGGAGGGGCTGTGGAAAAGGCCCAGGCCTGGAGGTAAATTAGCAGGAGGAAGCGGCTGGGGCAGTGAGGGGCCGGGGCAGTGAGGGGCCGGGGCAGTGAGGGGCCGGGGCAGTGAGGGGCCGGGGCAGTGAGGGGCGTGACCAGTTACCATCGTCAGCTCTACTAGGGAACCCGGCATCTAGAGAAACAGCAGCAGCTGTAGAGCCTTTTGAGCAGGGCACAATCACCACCAGCCCCAGCCCGCACTTCTACCCAGGTGCAATCGCACCCCCGTGTGTGCTCACCATGGCCAGCATCAGGCCGTAGGGGCAGAACTCATAAGCTGGGATGAAGAGTTGGGCTGGAAGGAGCTGGATGGAAGCCGTGACGATCAGCACCAAGGCAGCCAGGAAGTCTGCCAAGGAGAGCAGGAAGAGGGGGCACAGCTGTGGGGAAGGCAACAAGGTTAGTTAGGGAAGATGCAACCAGCAGGGAGCAGCCCCCTTTCCCCCTGGCCCCTCTGGTACACACCTGCCTCCCCGGCACCTAACAGTCTCCTTTGTGCTGCATGGCGTATGGCCCAGAGCAGCATGGACACACCCCGCTGCCCTCCCCTGAAAGTGATGCCCTCCAGGCCCGGGAAGAGAGCCGGGGCCCCTGGAGCCCATAGCGGGAGGCAGGGCCCGGGGGCGTGGGGCAGAGGGCAGCTCTGCGCTGAGGATGCAGGGTAAGAAAGGATCCTCTTTGGAAACAGAGAACTGAGTTTTGCTGTTGCTCTCTGCGCCCGTCTGACAGCGATGGGTGAATGGCCCCAAGACGCTGCCCCAGCTCACGCAGACTCCGCCCTGCCTGCCCTCACCCGGTGATCTGGGGCCTCTGCCCCCCAATATCTCAAAACACAGAAATGCTGATACCAAGCGAGAGGAGGCACCTCAAACATGGCTGCTCCTGCGTGAGCCTCTGCCCAGCTCAGCCCTGCCTCCTCCCATGTCCCCTCTGCCACCAATACCCCCAACACTCTTCCTAATGCCCCGGCTCCTCCCACTGGTGCCGGCGGGGGGAAGGACCAGGCCGAGGAGAGCTGGCATGGATTAGGTGCTGCAGCCAGACCAATGAGCACGCCAAGCAAACGAGGTCTTGCTGGGCTGACCAAGCCTAGGGGCAGGGCTGGCTGTGTGCAGCTGTGACCCCACCCCTCCTCGCCCCGACCCAGACGGACTGGGCGCGTGATTGGTCTCTCATGACTGTCCCCTGCAGACACACGTCAGTCCGGCTTCTGCCTGGCGTCAGGGTGAACCCATCCGGCTGGCGGCAGGGGCTCTGAAAACCCCATGAATTGTGGGGTTTTCCCATGAGCTGCAGCTGCTCCAGCTAAACACCAAGAAACGCCCAATTACAGGAATGGGTATTCCAGGGTTGGCCAGGGCCGCGGTGAACTGGCCGTGGGATCAGGAGGGACTATTCTGGAGCAGGATTAAAAAGCCCTGGGCACGAACCACCCCGTGCGATCACACACTCCCCACTTCTCCGGAAATCCAGGGCGTCTCGAGACTGGTACAAACCTGGCTGTGGAAGCATCTCCGCCTGAGGATGGAGACAGCAAGGACCGAGCTGCTGCCGACGAGGCTGAAATGGAAAGACAGCCGGAGTCAGTCTCCCTCGCACAGGGCTAGCCGTGCCAGGTGTCCATCCAGTCTGCACACCGCACAGCTAGTATCCCCTTTAACCGCTCCTTGCGCCTGGGCTCAGACTCAGCTCTGAGTCTCGGGGGGGGGGGGGGTCCCCGCTCTGCACCCCGTCCCCCAGCTGGGATCTCTGAGGTGCAAGGCACTCGTGTGAGTTACCAGCAGCTGGTTGCCAAGCTGGGAACAGGATCAGAGTCCAGAACCCTGCTGCCTCCCCGCCCATAATGTCCCTCCTCGTCCCCCTGGGGGGCTGGAGTCCAGGGGCTGCGGTGGGATTCCTGGACTGTACGAAGAGACGCGCCACAGGACAGTGGGGTTGGAAAGGAGCTGGCGTGTGCCAGTGGAAACGCACTGGGGGGGTGGCTTCCCACTGGACTGCTGCCTCCTGCTGGTGGATTCAGCTGCCATGGGATAAGAGGGAAGATCCTCTCATGGATTGAAAACTGGTTAAAAGACAGGGAACAAAGGGTAGGGATAAATGGAACTTTTTCAGAATGGAGAGGGGTAACTAGTGGTGTTCCCCAAGGGTCAGTCCTGGGGCCGATCCTATTCAACTTATTCATAAATGATTTGGAGGAAGGGGTAAACAGTGATGTGGCAAAGTTTGCAGATGATACTAAACTGCTCAAAGTAGTAAGGACCAAAGCAGACTGTGAAGAACTTCAAAAAGATCTCACTAAACTAAGTGAGTGGGCAACAAAATGGCAAATGAAATTTAATGTGGATAAATGTAAAGTAATGCACATTGGAAAAAATAACCCCAACTATACATACAATATGATGGGGGCTAATTTAGCTACAACCAATCAGGAAAAAGACCTGGGAGTCATTGTGGATAGTTCTCTGAAGGCATCCACGCAGTGTGCAGCGGCAGTCAAAAAAGCAAACAGGATGTTAGGAATCATTAAAAAGGGGATAGAGAATAAGTCGGAGAATATCTTATTGCCCTTATACAAATCCATGGTGCGCCCACATCTTGAATACTGCGTACAAATGTGGTCTCCTCATCTCAAAAAGGATATACTGGCACTAGAAAAGGTTCAGAGAAGGGCAACTAAAATGATTAGGGGTTTGGAACGGGTCCCATATGAAGAGAGATTAAGGAGGCTAGGACTTTTTAGCTTGGAAAAGAGGAGACTAAGGGGGGATATGATAGAGGTATATAAAATTATGAGTGGAGTGGAGGAAGTGAATAAGGAAAAGTTATTTACTTGTTCCCAAAATAGAAGAACTAGGGGCCATTCAATGAAATTGGCATGCAGCAGGTTTAAAACAAATAAAAGGAAGTTCTTCTTCACACAGCGCACAGTCAACCTGTGGAACTCCTTACCTGAGGAGGCTGTGAAAGCTAGGACTATAACAGGGTTTAAAAGAGAGCTGGATAAATTCATGGAGGCTAAGTCCATAAATGGCTATTAGCCGGGATGGGTAATGAATGGTGTCCCTAGCCTCTGTCTGTCAGAGGGTTGTGATGGATGGCAGGAGAGAGATCGCTCGATCATACCTGTTAGGTTCACTCACTCCGGGGCACCTGGCATTGGCCACTGTCGGTAGACAGGATGCTGGGCTAGATGGACCTTTGGTCTGACCCAGTATGGCCGTTCTTATGTTCTTATGTTCATGCACCAGCAGCCTTGGCACGCCCAGCTGTAGGCTGCTTGTTTACCGGAGCGAGGGGCCCTGGGATGTTAGGGGATGCGGTGGTCTCCAGAAGGAAAGGTGGATTCCAGCGTCCCCTCCCACAGTGGACAAGACTGGACAGGATGAGGGGGAAACCCTGGGTCTGGGGATAATCCATCCCAAATGACCTTTGCCAGCTGGACGCAGGAGCACCCAGGGTCTGCCCCGGTGGTACCCTGCAGTCAGACTATGGCCTGGGACCTGCACTGCCTCTCCCAGGCTCCCTGAGAGCACCCCCAGAACCTGCCCTTGTCCTCGTGTGTCCCTAGTGTAGGGATAAGAGCAGAGGCCCCAGTGAGCTCTTACGTTATCTTCCTCTAGAACGGGGGGGAAGCAGCCAGAATGGGGGCTACCGGGGGGAGAACTTGGCAAGTGGCCCTGAGCAAAGTGCAACCACATTGGTCCTGCCCATCCTGCCCCCAGCAGGTCTTGGGACAGGCCTCAGGTGAACGGACCCACCTCAGAGATAAGGCCACCAGGTAGACACAAGTCAGCACCAAGATCTGAAAGGAGAAAGGGAGACGGCGGGTTAATCCCGAGTCCCGAGCTCTTGATCCAATTCCTCCACTGCTCAGCGAGCACCCCACCCGCGCCTGCCAGCAGCACATCGCCGCCCCAGGCCCCTCCACCCTCCCAGCCAGGTCGCCAGCAGGGAACTGAGCCAGCTGTTTGTCAGGGGACCAGAGCAAGACATTGGACCCTGGGCAGGCTCCATTCCACTCGGCAGTGTAAACAGCGGGAGATAGGGAAGGGGAGGGGGAGGAAGGGGCTCTAACTTCCAGCAGGGGGACACCAGAAATTCGGCAGAAAAGACCTTGGTTTATCGGCGCAAGCCCGGAGCAGTGCGTGTTACAATCTGTGTGCAAAGAGCCCATGTGGGGACAGGCATTTGCTGCGGGCCAGGACGCTCACCAGCCAACTTGCAATGCTGCCACGGAGCGGGCTAAAGCTGTGTGATGGAAAACGGGTTTTCAGACAATTAAAAAACGGATTCTGGCTGGGTGGGTAGAACCAATTTATTTAGTTTTTACAGTAAAATCTTGAGTTCTTGGCTTAAAAATACACCTGATAGTTTTGGGGGGAGGGAGTCCTGGGTTTGTTTTGTTTTCCACTGAAAATGGCTTAGAAAACAAGGCTTTTGTATGGCTGGTTTTTTAAATCTGGATCCCACACAGGGCATCATCTGGTATTTTTCACCCAGCTCCAGGAGCTGTTTGAGAGAAACCTGACGACTTCTCCCAGACTCTCCTCGGGCAGGACTAGAGCAGGGATCTCAAACTCAAATGACCAAGGCGGCCACATGAGGACTAATGCATTGGCCCAAGGACTGCATCACTGACACACCTGCCCCCGCTACCTCCGGCCCCATCCCATGTTACCCCTTCCATGAGGCCCTGTCCCTGCCCTGTCTCTTCCCAACCCTTCCCTGCCCCCATTCCAACCCCTTCCCCAAAGTCCCCAACCCTGCCCCCATTCCAATCCCTTCCCCAAATCCCTGCCTCTTCTCCACCTCCTCCTCCGTGCACACGGCTTCCTGCTCCTCCACCCTCCTTCTTGGAAACCGCTAAGCTGCCAAAAAGCTGTCTGGCGGCGGGAACTGCCTGGAGGTAGGTAGAGGAGCAGGGAGCAGCATACGCCGGGGGCAGGTGGGGAGCTTAGCGGCTACAGGAAGTAGCTCCAGGAGGGCTGGGTGGGCATGGAGAGCTTGGTGAGCAACAGCAAAGAACTATGCGGGCCGCATGTTTGAGACCCCTGGACTTGATAGTATTGGTGTCTGATGCTCTGCCATTATCAGCAGGCCTGGGGAAAATGATCTGATGATTGTAACGATGCTGCCTCTGGCGGGACACAACTGAGAGAATCAGTTCAGGACAAATTGCTTCGAACAGGGCAGTCAGCCCAGAACTTGGGTTTCTCCACTTCTAAGATGCACCAAACCAGCCAGAGAGGACTTTGGCTTTACCCCACTGGCTAACACCACAAGTCCCATAAGCAATTCCCTTAGACACTCCAGTTTCCAAGTATCACCACCAGCAGCCACTTGTTATGAGGACAAATAGTTATGAAACCAATACCCCAGCAAAAGAGAGAAAAAAAAAAGGTTCTCTCGATCCCAAAGGACAAAGCCCCAGACCCAGGTCAATATAAAGATCAGATCTTACCAATCCTTTAGAATCTAATATAGGTGAGAGCTAGAATTGATTAAATGGAATGAATTACATACAGCAATGGCAAAGTTCTTGGTTCAGGCTTATAGTAGCGATAGAATAAACTGCAGGTTCAAATCAAGTCTCTGGAGAACAAACATCCCCAGCTGGGACGGGTCCTTCAGTCCTTTGTTCAGAGCTTCAGTTTGTAGCAAGTTTCCTCCAGAAGAAAGAAGCAGGATTGAAGACAAAATGGAGGTGTTTTCAGGGCCTTTTATATCCTCTGCCATGTGACTTGCGCTTCCTTTGTCTCAAATACAAGCTGCCCTGCCACATCTCCAAAGCCTCCGAGTTCTGTCCAGAGGCAGGTCCCTCCATACCTTGCTGAGCCGCAAGGTGTATCCGCCTTCTCTCAGCCGGTCAGTTGTGTAGCTGATGGTCCTTAATGGACCATCAGGCAGGCTAGGCAGAGCTGACACCAACTTGTCTGGGATGTCACCCAGAAGCGTAGCACTAGTTTGAACTACAGACAGTATAGAGCCAATACTTATAACTTTAAATACAAAAATGATACATGCATCCAGACAGCATAATCATAACCAGCAAATCATAACCTCCTCACAGACACCTTACTCAATCGCCTTTGTAGAAGATTTGGTGCCACTACAGGATCTTGGTTGCAACAATGATCTACACGGTCACAGTTCGTGTCAATGACATCACAATGATCCTGGCATGTACTAGTCTCCCAGCAAAGGGACCTTCCAAACTAAGCAGGATAAAGGGCTGGAATAGGGAACAATCCTGCCCTAGCCTCAGGAGCTTGGACAGAGAAAGTCTTAACCCTCTGCAATCAGTGTGTGCATGAAGAGGAGTAGGTAGTGGGTGGTGATTTGGCTCTGGTATCCTGTCCTACCGGTATTCTGGGTGGGGTTTCCACAGCTTCTGCCGGGCTAGCTCAGGAGAACAGCACAAATTGGTTTCCAGGGTGAGAGAGAGGAGCAAAAGTTGCTGGATTCCCCCTTCAGAGTCTCTGGGAGACCAGGCAGAACTCCTGCTCCCCTCATTCCCAGACCGGAGTGCAGCCCCTCTCCTCGGCTGACAGTGGACATGGCTCATTGCGGTAAGGTGAGGGAACAGCCCTGCTTTAGCCTCAGCCCAGGTGGAATTCCTGGGATGCTCCCCTGCCAGCATCACGGAATCCCAACAAATCCTTTCCCTCTGCCTTGTGTGGGTCGCAGCACCTGGGAATGGGGTGTTCCTGAGAGCAGTTTCTTGCTACGTCGCCACTGAAGTGCTGTGTGGCCCCCAGAACAGTACAGCTCACCCCCAAGTACAGACAGAGAAAATGAGCCATGAAGGGACAGATGGGGTTGAATGACTCGGACAGAGACAACTAACCCTCCTGGAGAGACAGGCCATCCTACAACGCATTTGGAGGAGAGACTGAACCCTGGTAAGAAAGAGCTAGATTGACAGGCACAGAGCAGAAGCTACAGCCGCTGAGAACTGCAGAGCTCAGTTCCAGAGAGAAAACCCAACCAATCGTCCTCCGCACAGCGAGTGGGAGCCGTGCAGCATGCACTTTGCAGCCGGGAAATCCATCCGCTCCCGCTCCCCGTGGGCTGTCCGTTCTCGTGTGGATCCAGGAGTGTCCCCCTGTGCCCATTGCCGCTGGACCTGCTGTTCAGTGCCCGGGGAGGTGGCTGCTGGCTCCCACTGAGCTGAGGTGTGGGGGTCTCTACAGCCCTGCGTGTGGAGGTCGGTACCTTGTCATTGGACAGCACGGACGCGCTGTTCCCTCGAATCGCCGCGTCCATGCCAGCCGTGGCCTCTTCTGTTGACTCCAGGCCGGGCTCCTGCAGGGGGTGGTGTAATGCTCTGCACCAGGCCTCTCTCCCTCCCTGGTTGCTGTTGACTGAACTGCTGCTGTAACCTTTGCTTGTTTGGTTTGTTCCACACCCATCACGGGGAGGGGGCTGGCCCTGAACGCAGGCTGGAGAGAGCGGCTGGAGCAACCCGCCCAGGCAGCCTCCCAGTCTCCCAAAGGGGCAGAGGCAGAAGCGTCCCCTAACGCCCAGCAGCCTCCCAGAGCAGCCTGGAGGCACCATGGCTGGATCAAGGTGGGGATTAGAGACCAGGCCCCCAGGGATTGCAAGAAGGGACAAGTCACATCTCCGGACTCCCACCCACGTCCCCTCTACATCACCCAAGGAGGGGGCGGGGGATGACAATACTCTCACGCTGAGCGGCCAGACAGGAATGTTGCCAAAAAAACACCCCCCAAATCAGCAACCCTAAGACGGCATAAAAGGTGCAACATTCAACACTAGCTGCCCCTCCCCCACTTCCTGTCACTCACACCTTCTCGTTCCCCAGCTCCTGAGCGTGCACGTCACAGCCGCTTGGCCTCCCGCCTCGTGCCCTGTGGGTGCAAACCTGACATCACCTCTCACAACCCCTGACTTTAACCCATTGTTTCAGTGCCACTCAGCTCCCTGCTCCTGTGGGTCGCTGCAGGGCTGGTGACAACACCGGCACAGACAGGGCTCTACAGCCGGCGCCCCACTTCCCCGACCTGGGCAGACATGATCTCATACTACCCCAGGGGGAAAGGAAGGGAGCCTCGGAGCCAGGAATGCCGACTCCTGGTCCCGAGCCACAGGGCGCCATGCTGCCTTCAGAGATGCTGAATACTGGGGCGTTGGTTTTCATTGGCTCCTCGCGGGCAGGGCCATAGCTGAGAACAGGGAGAGGGTGTGCAGGCTGCGTGTGGCTCTTTGCTGCCAGGGCATGAGCGAACACACCCCGGTTCTTTCCAAAGCATCCTTTTGTTGCCAGTAGAATCAGTCTGGACAGGACTGAAATTAGACTGGCTGAGAGAAGAGGCCTTCGAGGACAGGACGGATGCCAGTCAGCCAGCGGGCATTATGAACGCAGGAAAGGCAAGTCTGGCCGTGTTGGCCAGGAACATGGAGAAGAAAATTCACAAATAATGCAAAGGCACACACTGCATGTTGAATGAGGCCAGTGTTTAACAACTTGGCACATGACTTCATACACACACATACACAAACCCTTAAGTAAAACCATTCCCAGCGAAGGATAGCTGTGCAAAGCCCCACCCAGCTGCAGCTCTCCAAGCGGGAAGAGGGCAGAGACTGACGCTGAGCCACTTACTGGCCTAAGCACAGGATTGGGAGCCAGGAACGCCCAAGAACCTGATCTCTTCTGATACCACCTCCCTTTGCAGATTTGGGCCGGCCCCAGGCTCTCTGCCTCAAATCTCCCCCGGCGGGAGGTGGAATAATCCTCCTCTTCTGGGCAGTGCTTTAAGAGGTGCAAAGAGGGGGAAGCTATTGTGATCATTACTGAAGTTTGAAAGCCACCTTCTGCCGCATGGCAGTCTGTGCTAACTCCTCACCACTTCCGTCCACATGGCTGAGGAGCTCCGGAGGGCTTCCAGAGCAGCCACACCGCTACATGGGATGGTTCGGGCTCAGACCCCGTCTGTTCACCAGCGTCCGCGTTCTCAGTACAAAACTCCCCCGCCGCACCGCCGACTCCAGAAAAGGGACACTGGGGGGCACAGCTGGATTATGTAGATTTGAGAGGGGAACAAATGAAATCCTGCTGCTTCTCAATACTGTCAGTTTCATTGACTCTACACAGCAAGTCGATGCAAAAAGATACCATTCACCCAGCAATAAGATTGTGATGTCAGGAAAGCACTGAAAGAAGACAACAACCTACACAACTCTGCTACTCCCTTTTGCTTATGTTTTAACACATGGCTTCATTGCACCAAACTGTCTGTTAACACCATATAGAACATCAACTTCTCACACACCCTCCTGCTCAGAATGCTGCAGCTCACACTGTCAGACAAACTTCGATTTTTAAGTCAAAATAAGCCAAGATTGAAGAAAATCAGTTCCGGAGTGTTGAAGTTCTGAACATTTCAAGTCACTCAGTTGACACTTCTGGGTTTAGATCAATTCCGACTCAGAGCGGTTTGCACCGTTGCAGAGTCAGGAAGCATTTTAGCTTCGATTCTGTCTGATCTGTAAGTGCTGGCTGCTTGCTCTTGTGATTCTGAGAGCAGCCCTTGTTCCACTGCAGACTAGCGCATGCCCAGCTGAAGAGCAGGGCCAGCACAGGCCCAGTGTTGAGGGGCCAGGACCAAAGCTTCAAGGACCAATCCTTGTACACAGAACAGTGACGGGGAAAAGCTCAGCTGCAGCCCTGGAATAAGCTGCCACAGGTGGATGTAGAATCCCCATCCCTCCAGATGTTCTAGGCTAGAGCAGTGATCTTTCAGGCACGGACTAGGGATGATCTAGTCAGAACTGCCAGAACGTACAAGGGCAGAGTAGAGGAACCATCCTTCTTTCTATTATTCTCACCTTTCCAAGGAATCAGAGGACTGGAAGGGACCTCATCCAGTCCAGTCCCCTGCACTCATGGCAGGACTAAGTATTACCTAGAGCAGTGGTTCTCACGCTTTTGTCCAGGTGATCCCTTTCATATAGCAAGCCTCTGAGTGGGACCTCCCTATAAATTAAACACACCTTTTCATATATTTAACACCATTATAAAAGCTGGAGGCAAGGGAGGGTCGGGGTGGAGGCTGACAGCTTACGACCCCCCATGAATAACTTCACAACCCCCTGAGGGGACCTCAACCCCATTTGAGAACCCCTGATCTAGACCACCCGACAGGCGTTTGTCCAATCTGCACTTAAAAATCTCCAGTGATGGAGATTCCACAACCTCTCTAGGCAATTGATTCCAGTGCTTAACCACCCTGACAGGTAGGAAGTTTTTCCTAATGTCCAACTTAAACCTCCCTTGCGGCAATTTAAGCCCATTGCTTCCTGTCCTAACCTCAGAGGTTAAGAAGATTATTTTTTCTCCCTCCTCCTTTTAATAACCTTTTATGTACCTGAAACTGTTATGTCCTCTCAATCTTCTCCAGACTACACAAACCCAATTTTTTCAATCTTCCTTCATAGGTCATGTTTTTTAGACCTTTAATAATTTTTGTTGCTCTTCTCTGGACTTTCTCCAATTTGTCCACATCTTTCCTGAAATGTGGCATCCAGAATTGGACACACTACTCCTAAGGCCTAATCAACATGGAGTAGAGCGGAAGAAATACTTCTCGTGTCTTGCTTACAACACTCCTGCTAATATATCCCAGAATGATGTTAGCTTTTTTGCAACGTTACACTGTTGACTCCAGCTCCCTTTCCGCAGTACTCCTTCCTAGGCAGGCATTTCCCATTTTGTACGTGTGCAACTGATTGTTCCTTCCTAAGTGGAGTACTTTGCAGTTTTCCTTATTGAATTTCATCCTATTTACTTCAGACCATTTCTCTAGATCGTTTTGAATTATAATCCTATCCCCCAAAGCACTTGCAACCCCTCCCAGCATGGTATCAAAGCACCAAGCAGAGGAAAAACATGGCCCATCTCCTAACAATCTGTGGAAACAAACCCATAGGAGCAAGTAGTGACGATCAGAATGGCTCGGGTCAGTGGCAGTCAGAGCAGTAAAATTACCAGCCTGGAGACCACCCTCACACATTCTAATTCTGGGCCTTATTCGGCCCGACAGGCTGAGTGGAACCGTGTTTGTGAATAGTCCCATTGGTTCCGAAGACGCTATTCAACAGAAGGTTGGCCAAAGTGGGACCAGGGAGACTAGGGGACTCAGACTTCTCCTTTAGACCTCTCAGCAGGGTCCATAGCAGTCTTCCTGCACTTCTTAGAGAGGTGAGACACACAAAGCCGAATTCTGCTCCCCATTACACTGCTAGCAGTAACCTAGCGTGACTCCACTAGATTTCAACACAATAGCAAAAGTTGGATCCTACACTTTATTGAAGAAACTCACTCAGGCCCTATCTTTTCCACTTCTGTTCCCAGCAGCCTGATAAAAAGTGTAGGTACCCAGCCCCTCCTCCCCAGGCATCATCTGATGAAGGGTTTACTCCTTGGTTTTTTGGTCCCTTTCCAGCAGGCACAGAATATGCCTGTGGAGTTTTTGTTTCTTCTGTGAGTTTGCTGGAGAAGCAAACAGCAGCTGAGCACTGAGGTTTTCCATTCAATAGTCAGCTGCTGAAATTGAATGGAATGGAGAGATCCTTATGCGTCACCCAGTCAGGATGCTTCCCTTTGTTTTTGGCAAAAGGATCACAACAGCGGTTTGACAGCATCTGTTATTCACCAGCCAGCCTCTTCCTCCACACACATACAAAGTACCAATAATGTAACAGTGATAGAACCTTCCCTTAGCATAATCCTGTTCACTTATGCCAAGGATCACATAATACCGGGCATTTGCTGAAATCAGCACTTGGTCCAAGCTGATAGGAAACTTGTTAAAATCAAGGCACATTTGTTCTTTGTCATGGTACAAGCTAGGGAAGGACCTTCATGGATCAGTACATGGAATGCTAATGCCCAGGACAAAGCTAAGGAAGGAACAGAACAAGTTAGGGAACTGGAACAAATTGATGGGTTAGATTTTAGTGATGTGTAAAGAAATGGGTAACTTGTAAAATCATGTAATTAATAGCATCCAAAACCTGTAACTTGGAGAACATAACTTCTGCATAAGATGAAGGTACCATCGCCGCATGCAACTGCTCTGTGAAGACTGGTATTGTACAAAAACTTTCTCCTGTACCGCATTAATAAACCCGACTGATGATCATTTGGTCTCAAGGATATTTCAACAAACCCAAGTATGGTCAAGCAATTGACTATACAGTTTATCAACACCAATCGCCATGGAGAGGAGTTGCTTGCACAGCACTTTGAGGAGTGCTATCACATTTCAGTGCTCATGCTCTCCATAACTCCCCCTCACTCTAGTTACAGCTGTCACTCGAAAGCTTTGCTGAGACACTGCTCCCATCCTGCCGGGGCTGGAAAGCCTTGCATAACTCGGGGCCTGGTCAGAGCCCCTTCCTCGAGGAAGATCACAATGCAGCATTGTGCTGATTCCAACGAAAGTGTCTAGGAGCCCTAGCTGAGCAAAGAACATGTTGTTCTTCAGCATCCGAGGAAACAGCACATGCAATTGAGTCAACATGGCAACTGTGGCCTGGAAGCTTTAAGGGTTGTGCCTTCAACTTTGCAGCATGCTGCCGGCTGCAAGGGTAAGCCTGACTGCCTAGATACTCAACACATCCCTAGCCCCAAGTTCTCCCCCAAGGCTCCAGAGCATCACAACATGGGGGAGGGGAGGTAGGGGGGAAAGGGAGGGATAGCTCAGTGGTTTGAGCATTGGCCTGCTAAACCCACCATTGTGAATTCAATCCTTGAGGGGCCATTTAGGGACATGGGGCAAAAATGGGATTGGTCCTGCTGTGAGCAGGGGGTTGGACTAGATGAACTCCTGAGGTCCCATCCAACCCCGAGATTCTATGATTCTAACTCCAGCTGATTAAATTATCTATTTCCTATCCCAGTTCCAGGGCTCACAAGTGGAATATAAACCCAGCAGGAACACCACACAACAAAGTGCCAGGAAGGAAGCATAAAACAAGGTCAAATGTATGTGCTTACAAACAGGCCCCTGTCTATTCTATGGCTGTAAAACTGGGCTCCAGAATCTCAGCTGTCATTAAAAACAAAAAAAAGTCTTGCCCACCTGGTGAGAAAACCCTGAAAACATGAACGGCATGTAACCAATACAGTGCTGGGTTCCAGAGTCTGCAAGCAGCCTCCAACAGCACCTCTGAAAGGTGCCACTATTTCAATGTTCATTTCAATGTGGTGCTGGCGATCCTAAAACATAATGGTAGTTTAAACATCAATCCTATTTTAGTGCTGAGCATTTTAGCAAAAGATCCAGCAAGCATGATCATCACAGGCCCAAACTCCCCCCTCACAGTTTTACAACTGGAGACTTACTAAATAGATCAATCATTTTTGTATTTAAATGGTTAAAATCCTCTATTTTTAAACTGAAATGATGCTGCTGCAGAGTCTCCAGAATGCCACGGAGCCCTGGCACCTTAGGGCCAGCTTGTTGGGAGTTCGTTTTACACTCAAATAGCCTCTGCTGAGGACATCCACGTGCTTTACAGATGCTCCTGTGAGATAGGAGAGTCTGATCCCAGCATCCATCTGGGAACAGGCCCCTGACTCTCCAGACTGACCTTGCATAACCTGATCAAAACTCAGTTTAATGATTCAGCATTTGAGGCCAATAATTATACACCAGGTTTGTGTGTAAACGGAGACAGGCTTTGATACACCTATACAACAAGGACATCAATGGTTAAATTTAAAGCTGAATGATGAGAAGGGAAGCTCTAATTTTAGCCGTTACTGAACACAGACTAGAGGGTGCCACCTTGTGGTCTGGGTGTGTCAATGAACGATGGAAAGGAAAGGGTTGGCTTCATACATTTGTGTACCATGACAGCCTCTATGCTTTCTCCCCAGAAAGGCAAAGTTACCCACAGGAAAAGGAACTTGCTGAAATCAGGCTGGGGTGGGGAGAGAGAGGGATTAAGGCAATCTGTTCCCCTGCTAGCTCAGCACCGAGGAATACAGGCTCAACAGCGTGCGACTTGCATGTGAAGAGGCTCCTATTTCCTGACCAGGCCAACCATGGGGCAGTGAGAGCCAAGGATGTTCCTTTCAATAGCTCAGCCTCGGTAGCACACTCAGGCAAGGAAAAACGACTGGGTCCCATTCCCACTGGATATGCACCATGGAAAGTAGGGGGTGTGCACACTCAGACTCCACCTTCTGTGGTAATCCAGAAAGATGTGTGTTTTCCACAGACAGGATAGAATAGGACCCAGCTCCCCCTCGGCCCTGTGGCAGTTCTAGGCTGGTGCACGTTGTACAACACAAATAGAATCAGAAGGTGCAGAGACGTACGTGAGGATGCAATGGTACTCATACACTTCGCGCCAGACGACCCTTCTCACCCAGCCAGCAGACTCCAATACTCAGAACCCACAGCCTAATCTTCTGCCCAACCCCTTCCCTGCCTGGCTTGTGTTAGAGGCTAGTCCTGCCGCCCTTGCTGAAGCAAGCAGTGCCGCTGTCTTCTCGGGTGAGTCGAAGCCTTACAGTGGGCGGCGTGGCAGCTATCAGGCTTGCCGAAGGGCTCCTGGGCACAGCCAGAAAGAATAGGAATGATGCTGGGTCCAATGCTATATTTGCAGTGATCCCCCAAAGGATGGTATTTCAAACGATTTCAGACCGCTGTCTGCCAATCTCCTTTCATCCTGGAGAGAAATAGTGGCAGAACCTCCAGATTCAAGTTACAGTAGGCCAAGCCCTCACACATAGACAGGTATTTTACTGCAAACCATATTTCCCCAGTAAGCTACTGGGCTTTCTGCTCAACAGACTGTTTTTCCCCCACACCCTTCACTGCTTCTTCCAATGCCACCGATCCCCCCCCGAACAAAAAACTAGGTTTAAGAATATCCAGGATGTTGGACAAGCCCCATAAAGCCTAAAATGGTTGCTGGAGGTCAGCTTGCCATTTCAATCCCAGCCTTTCACCACTGCCTTCCTGGGATCTAACACATTTAACACTGGATTCCCTTTGCCCAAGGTTAGCAAACTCAGATTTAACTTGTTGAGATAAGTACTTTGCCCTTTTTGTTTTAGAAATGGCATTGGGCCATTATTCAGCCCTTTGGCTCCAATACTTGGCAAAGCAATTCCCCCACTTCTGCTTCTCCTACCCCCATGCTTAATAAGTGCATGCGTTGGAAAATTCCCAATCTGGAGTAAGAAATTTTTTAAGTGTACTTTTAACCAACAGAATTTAGCTCTCTCCAACATCTAGCACTGTCCCAAGCAATCTGAGGCACTATTCTGCTCTCTCATGTAAATTTGGCTGTTGCACATATTCATGAGCAGCCTTCAGGAAGTCTCAGAGGACCTTTTTTTTTATATCTGGATAGTAGCTGGTCATTAAGACTCATCTCTCCCTGGTTTTCCGGGTTTTTATCAAGCAAAGTGATTAGATCATAGTTTTGCTCAATCTGTTAAGTGCTTTCCTTTTTATTTTTAGGCCATGAGCCCTTTTGGAGTTTTAAGACTCAAGCACATGACCAAACTGAGTAAGTTTTCCCCACTCTATACTTGACAGGTTAAAAAGAAGGAACATTTGATTAAAAAAACCCAACACTGATGTCCTAAATGGGGACTTCCTTTCATGAAGTGTTAACCCAGAGTGAATTCTTGTGGCATAGAAGATTGTGGTCCTAGTGGAATTACTGAGACAACCACTGGTTTTTTGGCCAAATGCTAACTGCACCAGTCTAAAAGCTCAGTATTCTGCTGAAGGCTCCTGTGCCCTTGACACGTGATGGACACAATTAAGTGCAGAGATCCTGGGAAGGATGGTTAGTTCTTCTCATACAGTTAGAAAACAGGAACATGTCAGCATAGAAGTAAAGGAGTTATGAGCAGGACCTGGGTTCTCATCTCTTCCCAGAAAGCCACCAACTGTTGCTGGCTGAATGTCTCATAATAACCTGCTTCTCCTCTGGACTGAAGTGCAGTATAGTCAATATGGCAGTTAGAGTCTGCTGACGGCCCAGTGAGTTTGGCAAGGTCAAGAACCGATAGACAATGTTCTTGAGATATTCCAGGTTGGCTCCCTCTCTGCTCTTATCCCGTAAATTCTTCTGGATGTGGTCATGAAGGCTGGATACCTCTTCCCTATTCTTCTCTTCCTCAACCAAAAGTTTCTCCTGGAGCTGGTGAACTTCCTTTTCCAGTTTGTGCTTCTGCTTCCTTAAGGCTACAATTTCGACCTCTTTTCGGGCCAGCTGCTCTGCATACAGGAAAAAAGTGGGCTCATTGGCAGCAGCAAGATGCAGAGCCTGGGTGAGGTTCTCAGAGGAGATTGCATCCATTAAATCATCACTGCTAATGTCACTCCCTGGGGCTAGGTAGTTTTTGGATCCTTGAAGCCCATAAGGAATGGCTAGAGACCTCAACTGCTCCAGCTCTTGGTCCTTTTCCGACAGCACAGCCAGTGCTCTGTCCCGCTGCTTGTGCATCTCTTCTTCCAGCTTTAGGGCCCTTTCCCTGTAATCCAGCTGGCATTTCTCTAGGTCCTGTCTGTGGACCTGCTGCAGGTGGGATACCTCTTGCTTCTTGGCTTCCATTTCTTGCTTGTGTTGCTTCTCCATCTCCTCACAGGAGAGCCGAAGTGCAATGTATTTCTCCTTCAGCTCAGCCAGCTGTTCCTGGGTGTCCTCTAGCTCTTTGGCCAGGTTGCCATCTTTGGTTGACTTGTTCTTGAGGACCACTTGTGCTCTCATCTTGTACCTTTCAAATTCCTCCTTCAGTTGCTTCAGCTCCTGCTGGTAATAAAGAGCTGTAGCCTTCTCCCCATCCCCAGCCTCGGTGCCCTTTGGCAGCTCCAGCTCACAGAGCTTCTCGATGTCCAGGGTGGGCTGACTCTTCTTGGCTGCGATCTGCAGCAGCTTCTTCAGCTTCTCCATTTTGTCTTTCAGAACATTAACATCCAGGCTGGCTTCCTCAATGTGAATGTCCATTGGGGATCGGCTGGAAGCTGCGATGGCCAGAGTCTTGTTTTCCAGGTCTAACTGCACGATGCGGTCCTTTAGTTTCTGAATGGTCATTTGGTCTTTTTGTTTGGCTTTTTCGTAAGTGCCAAGCAGCTCTGACACCTCAGAGACCTGGCTCTCCAAACTGGCCACCCGACGCTCCTCCATCTGGGCATGCTGACGGAGCTGCTCTTCTGCCTGTGCAGTCTGGAAACAACAGGAGCAAAGACAGGTTACACTTCTGGTTTCTTTTAGGGCATGTCTTCACTACCACTTTAATTCGACCTTAACGACGTTAGGTCGAATTAAACGTGTACCTGTCTTCACATACATGCCCTTAAAGTCGATTTAAAGGGCCCTCAAAATCGAATTTGTAACTCCTGCCTGACGAGAGAAGTAAGGCTAAAATCGACTTCTCTATGTCTACTGTGAGTAAGTGAAGAGGCATCTGAAGTTAAGCCTCCGACCTCCGAGCAGCCCCGTGGACCCCCCCCCACTCGCCCAAGCAGCCCCACGCCGGCTCCCCCCCCCCCTCGGGCGGGCAGGGGTCCGGCACCGGGCTGCTTGGGCGAGCGGGTCAGCTGCCTGGTCAATTTCACCCAGTATGAAATTGACCAGGCAGCTGACCCGCTCGCCTAAGCAGCCCGGCACCGGCTCCCCCCCCCCCCTCGGGCGGGCGGGGGGGAGTCCGGCGGGGGGCTGTTCAGGCGGGCGGGGGGGTCCGTGGGGCTGCTCAGGGGGGCGGGGGTCCGGCGCGGGGCTGCTTGGGCGAGCGGGTCAGCTGCCTGGTCAATTTCACCTGAAATTGACCAGGCAGCTGACCCGCTCGCCCAAGCAGCCCCACGCCGGCTCCCCCCCCCCCTCGGGCGGGCGGGGGGGGGGGTCCGGCGGGGGGGCTGTTCAGGCGGGCGGGGGGGTTCGCGGGGCTTTTTGGGCGGGGGGGGGGGGGGTCCGGCACGCATTGCACTGTGGGCTACCTACCCAAAGTGCAATGCAGGCTATGTCGACCCCTGCAAAAGTTCTAGGACAGACAGTGTCGACCACTGTCGACCTGCTGTCCTGGTGGGGACACACTGATTCGATTTTAGAAAATCGAATTAAGGGAAATCGACCTAGTCCTGTAGTGAAGACATACCCTTATACTGGAAGTCTGTGGCAGGAATTAACCCCGGTTTCCTGAATCCCTGGGTAGCACCCTAGGCTCCAGACCATCCTTCCTCTCTCAAAATTAAGTCAGGGCCATTATACAAGCAGTCTGGCCCATATTTAAAGGATAATAAACAAAGGATCAAATGGAACAAGAAACAATTGTCTATTTGCATTCAAACAAGAAGTGCTGCTATGTCACACCAGCACTGGCAATGAGAGGCATGCCAGCGCTGGATCTCTTAAGGTCCTGTTTCTTATGGGATTTCTCAAAACCTGTGTACACTCTAAAGCAGGAGTCTCCAAACTACAGCCCAGGGGCCGGATCTGGCCCGCGACTTCGATTTGTCTGGCCCTCCAGCTGAGTAGGCATGCCAAGTAGGCATGTGGAAAAGCCACTGCTGCCCCTGCCCCCATGAGGTGCTGCCGGCGGCCCCATCTGCAGAGGGATGAGTGCCCCCGTGGCAGTGGCCGGAGGAGCAAAGGGGGGAGTTTTTGCATATATTGAATTTTTTTCACAGCCACTTTGGCCCGGAAAGCCCCTTCAAAAATCTAATATGGCCCTCGTCTCAAAGTTTGGAGACCCCTGCTCTAAAGGATGCAGTACTCCCAACTGCACTGGGTATAGCATCTTGTGGAGCTAGTACCATAGCCAAATTCAAGTAATCTTTTCCACGGAGACTCCCCTCTGGTTAGAGGCCATTTTCCAAGGACAAGGCCACAGAGGAGTGAGAGACAGGAGGTAAAATGAAATGAACGCCCATGTGTTATATCTGATGGAAGAAATTTTCTAGACATTTCAAATCCAGAGGAGAAGAAAGAATTCTAGAGTGTTCACAGGAGAAGTTGGAGATTTGATTACCGAATACTTTTAACAGCAAATCCAATTACTGGAGATGATTTCTATCTCCTTTTTAATTTTGGTTCACCCACTCATCGCTCTCTTCTTCCTTATCCCTGGTTTTTGCCCTTCTGTCTCCACACCTGCACAAGAGGCCTTTGCCCTGCTGTTACCTTTCTTTCCCTTCCCCCTACCCCCATCAAGTGATCACAAAGGGCCTCAACAGCAGAGCCTCCCAGGAATACCATGAAACTTACAAGAACGGCACAAGACACCACAGTTTCAGGTTGCCCCGTCTAACATTGAGGAGCAATTGCCAATGGCAGCATAGGATATTTCACAATGGAACAGACAATGGTCCTTGTAGCCTATCAAAATGCACCCCATTGTGCACGTGGCACAGTACCAGGAAAAGAGGAAAGATTGTTTTCATGACGCCAGCTGGTGACCAGCTCAGCCCCTGAAGTTGGAGGGTAAAAGCCCTTCTCATTTCACCTTATCTTACTGAGTTATTTACCTCAGCATCCATTGATAGAGGATTCTCTTGACTTACAAAACACTACATTAAAATTATTTCTATAGTAATTTCGATTTGCACTGCTCTTTCACTGCAGGCTCTGAAAAGTTTTACAAAGATACAATCATAGGAACTGCCACAATGGATCAGAACAGTGCTCTACCCACTCCAGTATCTGATCTTGGACAATGGCCAGGATATCATGTTTTAGAAGGTGGGGTAAGAGACTCTATAATGGACAATTATGGCATACCTGTTTCATAAAAGAAGTTTCTTCCTACTCCCACTGGTTAGTGACTTTTGCACTGAAGCATGGCAGTTTGTATCCTTATTAAGAAGTTATTCTTTCTAGTTGAACAGTAGATTTTTTTTTTTAATTTCTCTTATTTAAAAATAAGATGCAGAATTTATCTCAACCCAAACTCACTTCAAATCTCTGTGTACTCGCTACTGCTCTCTTCCTATGTGGTTCTCAAACTTTTGAGAACCGCGATCCTTTTTCCTCTTCCTTGGCGGTGCTGCGGACCCTTGTATGTACACCGAAAAGCCACCAAATTGATTACTTCCGCATTCGGTGGCTATTTTCAGCGGACATGCTGAGTGCTTCCGAGAACGCTCGGTATGTCCACCAAAAAGCCGCCGAATGCGGAACTAATCAATTTGGCGGCTTTTTGGCAGCGGCAGGAGCTCGTGACCCCCCTGGGAGGGCTTGGCGACCCCCCGTTTGAGAATCCCCGCTATACAACATGCTGGCTAGCACACCCTGGTGTTCAAAAAGAGAATTACCTTTCTCATCTCTTGAAGCAGCTGTGCTTGAAAGTGACTCTTGAGGCTGACCATCTCCTCCTGCAGCTCCTGCAGCTGGGGGTCTGGCTTGCTATTCTCTTCCTGCACAGCCTGCAGTTCTCTCTTCAGCTCCTCCACCACCCTGCTCAGCTGCTTGGTCTGCAGTTCAGACTCTTCCACACGGTCAGCCATGAACACTCTTCCAGCTAGCACTTCCCTGGTCTCCTCCAGCTTTAGCTCCACATCCTGGCGCAAGGTCCTCTCACTTTGCAGCAGCTTTTGTAGCTCCTGAAGCATAACAGCATAGTCACTCTGCTCCTGGGCCCGGTCATGTTGCTGCGTGATTAGACGAGCTTTGGTCTCTGCCAGCTGTTCTTGGACACACTTCATCTCTGCCTCCAACTTGCTCCTGTTTTCTTCAGCCTTTTTACTGGCCTCATCCAGGTCCTGCTTCATTTTTTTCTTGTCTGCTAGGTATGAGGCTTCCATGCGGGATTTCTCCTGTGTGACTGTAGCCAGGGAGCTGGTCAAGGTGGCCAGCTGAGTCTTCAACTGGAGCACCCTTTTGTCAACCTCATTAGCAGTGGCTGGCACATCCGCGCTGCCAGTGCTGACGCCGCTCTCTGACCCACTCGCCTCCTCTGCTTTCAGAAGGGAAGACCCAGCTGTGGTTCTCTCATCTTCTGTCCCCAGTTCACCCTTGGCACTAGTCAAACTGGCAGCAGTGTCCACACTTGTAGCTGTCCCCATGCTGTCTTCACTATGAACAGAACTCCTGTCATCAGGAGAGTCAGCAAAAGAAACATTGGAGCTGGCAAGGTCTTCAAGGTGAGCTCCACTCAGGCCAACGTCTGACTCATGAGTCACGGACAACACTTTTAAGCTAGCTTCCAAGGCTTCCTTTTCCTTGAGCAGGCTCTTGTAGGCTCTCACAACATCCTTCAAGCGAGTCTGGTACTTGTGAAGCTGTTTCTTCTGAGATTCAATAGTCTCCAGAAGATCTTTTTTACTAGGGCCACCCCCAAAGCTCATGCCAAACTTCTCCATGACTCCTCAGCGGTTGTTCAACGTCACTGCTCATGCAACCTGAAGGGAGAGGAAGGAAAAACATGAGTGAAGGCTACATAAATAGCCTTAGCAAGTCTTAAAACAGATGCGTGCAGGCTACGCTCCCAGGACACAATGCTGAGCTCACTCCGGCCACAGAGAGCTCATGGGCTAACCAATCTGTAGAGCAGCCGCCGGGACGTGATAGTCTGAGGAGCTTGTGGACGCTGGAGAACTATCCCCAGGAAGAGGCGCAGGCTCCTCCCAGGACTGGGGACCTCGGGGGCTCCTGAGTAACCCCAGTTCTGTCACTCACTCCATGGCAACGCTCCCCCCCCCCCGCCCATGCCTCAGTTTACCCCTCTGCAAACGGGGGCTAAACCCCCCCCCCAGGGGCCGTGACGTCCTCGGAGACGAGATGTGCCGCCTCAGGCGAGACGGGGGATCGGTCCGGGCTGCCGGCCTGGCGCTGCGGGGCCTGGCAACGGCGCAGGCCCGCCAGGGCCTCCCCCCCACCGGGCCGTCACCGCCACGGGCAGGGGGAGCCCCGCAGCTGCCCACTCCCCGGCCGCAGGACCCCAGGCCCACCTCAGTCCCAGCAACGGCGTTTCCACCCACCCGGATCCCCGCCTCCGGCTCCACCGGAGTCCGCCCGGCCCTCACCACGCAGGCGCGTACCCGCTAGGTCCCAGCCATCGCGCCTGCGCGTACCGCTCCGCTTCCCTCCAGAGCGCCTGCGCCTGGGACGCGGCTCGCCAGCTGAGGCTGGCTGCTTAGACGCTAACGCTTTTACGCATGCGCATATCCCGTCCTCCCCGTCCAACACTCGCTGAGTCTGCGGGAGCCTGTAACCCCCTGGCAACAGTCGACGCGCATGCGCCTATTGGCCTCGTTCGACTGCGCGAGCGAACCCGCTGTGCGCCGCTGTCTCTCACTGCGCATGTGCTGGTTGAAATAAACTCTTACTCCGCTTCCCATAGACAGGCCGCGGCGGGGCCTCGTTGGGAAGGGGCGGAGCCTATGAGTTTGGGGGCGGGGCCTCTCGGTCAGTGGCTGCAGAGCTGTGTCTGGTCTGTGTGAGGGGTGCACGGACCAAATGGGGGCGGGGGGGTCCCATAGGTGGCAGCCACGTGTTTTAAAGCCGAAATCAACGTGACTCCTTTTCTAGGGACCTTTCTTGCAGAGGGGACCGTCTCACCCCCTCCTTCCTCAGGCAGAGGCTGGTCCCTCCCAGCTCATCAGGGGAACCCTGGTCTGCCTCTTGCCCATTCGCAGGGTCACGTGTTTCTCAGGAGACCCAGAATTGTTAGTGACAAAGGCGACTCCATTCTAGAATTCAGGTCAACAGCCCAGTATTACTCCTGTAGTCGTGTCAGTCCCAGGAGCAGGGCTGGATTACCCATTAGGCAGACTAAGCACCTGCTTAGGGCACCAGCAAAGCAGGGGGCACCCAAAAAAAAAAAGAGTTTTTTTTTAAATTGATATTTGATAGTTCAAAAAAAGCATCGAAGTAGTCATCATGGGAAAAATCAGAATTACGTTAGACTGCCTTACAATCCACTACACACTCTTCCCCCATTTTTCTGTTCTCTTTTTATTTCTTATCCCCACCTAAACCAGAAGGGCATCCTACTAACGTAGATCAAAATAATGCAAGGAAATCAGATCCTGTCATGTATTGCAATAGTTGACTCAGACCCTGTTGACTTGAACATGAATCTATGTGGAGAAGTATAGCAGTTCCACTGTTATATGCACACAAAGTTTAATGAATCAGGAAAAATGAAATTCAGCCCCATTGATCTTCATGACACGATACTGAAAGACAGAATACAATGTGTATTTCCAAATGTAGAGATCACACTATGTATTTTTCTAACATTGATGATTACTCAATTCTCAATTTCTCAGCTGAAAAGAATAAAAAACCCTCAGAGAACAACAGTGTGTCAGGACAGACTTGATTCACTTTCCCTATTGTGTATGGAAGTGGATATGCTTCGTCAAATCAGCTTTGATGAATTTATCCAGAATTTTACAATCCGAAAATCTAGAAAGAAGCTATTTTAATTCAGCATACATGCAAGTTCTGTGTCATTTTGAAAAATAAAATTTTATTTTATGGTATAGTATTGTTTTTATTTTGAATTACGTATGAGAGGGCACCTAATCTTTACAGTGTTTAGGGCCTCTAATGGTCTTAATTCGGCCCTGCCCAGGAGATTAGGGACTAGGTCAGTGAGGTACTGTTTTACCTGTGGGTGAAAAACACAAGCTTTCAAGCTTATCCAGAGGTCTTCTTTGGGTCCAGCAGAAATTAGTAGGCTAGAGCTCACCCCCTTCGCCTTTCTTGGGTGGATTAAAGCACTTTTGCCTTCGGGAGGTTGGTCCCCATCGCTGGAGCCTCTTGTGAAGGGAGGTTTAGCTTTCATTTTAAAAAACCTTGAAATGCAAAATGCAGACCAGGAGCACGTGCACCAGCTGTCTGGTAGACCCCTGGAAACAGTAATTCCAAAATATGAGGATTATCCCATTAATCTTAACTTTGAAACCTGGCGCCACAGCCAAGGGAGGGGACTACGTGGCAGGGCCATGCCTCGGGTGGGAGGACCACGAGTGGTATGCCTGGAGCCTAGAGCTGCAAGAAGCCGAAGTCTCGGGGGGCGGGGGGGCAGGACTCCCTTGGGAAGTGGGGGTCTAGTGGGATTTAAGGCTACAGAGCTGGGGCACTTTCAAGGCCAGCTCTTTGGGGTGGTTAGCACTTCAGGAGCTGGGACTTGTGTTGCTGTGCCGGCCATGTCTCCTGCTCCCGGGGGCGGGGATAGTCCTGCAAGGGCGGGGTCTCTTTCGGGGGCGGGGCTAAGGCTGCCCGCAGCGGAGCGCTTTCGGGAGATGAGGCTGCTGGTCTTCTACCAGGACCTCCTCTGGACCTGGAAGCTCCTCAGGGCAACCAGGTCCTTTGTGGTCACTGAGGGAGAGGATCTCCTTGAGGAGCCCCTGCTACACAATCCCACCTTTCGTGTGCAGGTGGTGGAGTCTCCCTCGGTGCGCCGGAGGTTGGTCCTGGCAGAAATCACTAAACTCGGAGACCTCCTGGACTACGACGGGGGGACTGGGCGGATCCCCATGTGCTCGCTCGGTGCATGGGGCTGTCTCCCCTTGTGACCCCCATGTGAGTACTCCTCCGGAAACTCTACTTGGGCCCCTGCTTTGTGAGCCCTCCCGGCCTCCCCACTCCCACACCCCGAGCCGGCTGCATACCTTGCAGCCGGTTTCGTTCTGAAACGCGCCGAGGAACCAGCTGTACACGCTCGTGCTCCACACATTACATCTCCTCACCCTTGTGTCCCGCCCCGACACCAAGTGGCGGGACTACCTGCCATCTAAAAGGGTTCGTTGGAGGGGGTATTATGACATCATAACTATGTCACAGAGAACAGCAGGTGTTAACCTGCTGCCCAGCTGATGTGAATGGGCTTTAAAGAATTTCACTCCTGGGGGGCGTCAGAGGTGAGATTTGAAATTTTTTGACTCTTACCCTGATTAGGACCCTAAAGCCTATAACTGTACCAAATTTCAAGTCTCTAGCTCAAACGGTGTGGAAGGAGTAAGGCAGCATACATACACACACACCCATTTGACTTTTATATAGATAGATGTCTCTGGGAATCTGGGTATACCAGGCAATAAATGTAATATAATTTAAAAACAAAACCGTAAAACTAACGGTGTCAGGCCATGGCTCCTGCTCCTGGGGGTGGGGCTAGCGGTGCAGGAGGCGGGGCTACTGCCACAGGGCGGGGCTTGTTCTGCCGGGGGTCGGGCTGTTGGCGGGATCGGGGCTGTTTCAGGAGGCGGGGCTCAGGCTTGCGGAGTCGGGACAGCGTCAGGAGGTGGAGCTAATGTGGACGGGGGCGGGATTTTCTCAGGAGGCGGGGTCAAAGCTGCCAGGAGGCGGGGTTAAGGCGGGCTGGGGCGTGGCTCTCTCGGGAGGCGGGGCTAAGGCGGGCGGGGCTCTGTCAGGAGTTGAGGCTAAAGCGGGCGGGGGCGGGGCTAATTAGGGGGCGGGGCTAAGGGTGTCAGGAGGCCGAGCGGAGGCGGGGCTCTGTAGGGAGGCGGGGCTTGGGTTGCCAGGGGGCGGGGCGAAGGCTGGTTCCGGCCGGGCCTGCTCGCAGCGGCGGTATCGGCAGCCCCGGGGCTCGCAGCGCGGCCTCCCCCTCCCGCCGCCATGGGCCTCACGGTCTCCGCCATCTTCTCCCGGATCTTCGGCAAGAAGCAGATGCGGATCCTCATGGGTGAGGCCAGGCCGGGGGGGGTGAGGCCAGGCCGGGGGGGGCGGGTGATGCTGGGGCCCCCGAGCCCCCCCCCCTCCGCTGGGCGGCTGCTGCCCCCTAGCCCCGCGCAGACCCCGGGGTCGGGCTGCGGGGCCCCGGAGCGTGGGGAGTGGGTAGGGTCCGCCCCCCGCGGGGAAGAGGGGTTGGGCTGCTGGGCCCCGGAGGGCGGGGGGGTGGGTAGGGTCCCCCTGGAGAAAGAGGGGTTGGACTGCAGGGCCATACGGGTCGGGGGTTCCCCCCCGAAGAAGGGGGGGGTCGGGGGTCCCCCCCCGAAGAAGGGGGGGTCGGGGGTCCCCCCCCAAGAAGGGGGGGGGTCGGGGGTCCCCCCCTGAAGAAGGGGGGTTGGGCAGCAGAGTCCTGGAGGATTGGGGGAATAAAAGGTTAACCCACCCCCATGGCCAATCTCTCTGGGGTAGCCGGGGAGTGCTCCCCTCCGGCCATGGGCATTGTGGTTGGCAGCCTGCAGGGCAGAGAGAGACCCACCCTTGCCTGATGCTGCGTCCCTGCCCCTGTGCTGCCAGCTCTAGCCCTTATCCCAGAGAATGGGGCATCGTCCCTGCTGGAGAATTGCCCTGCCGTGGTCCTGTGGAGCTGAGCAGCCCTGCCAGGCGCGGGCACCTGCCCTCCCTGCATCGCTGGGGTGACTGTTATCACTGGCTCTTGCCCTCTCCCAGGAGGTGCACAGACTCCTGGCCCCCGGACCTTGAGACCTATGGGACTGAGGGAGTCTGCCCCCTTATGGGGCATTGATCTCTGCTGTGGGGTTTATAGAGCTAGTCCAATCAACAAAGCAATCCGCAGGGAAAGGGCTGTAGCAAAAACTCCAGTGAGTCATGGGCTGGACGATGGGGACCTGTGGACCTACCTCGGATAGAGGGGCCCTCTGCAGGTGGCAACACGGTTCAAGGTTGTAACTTTGGGGTCTGCTCGGTGAGCCCTAGGTGATAATAATAATAAATGGAGATATACCAATCTCCTAGAACTGGAAAGACCTTGAAGGTCATCGAGTCCAGTCCCCTGCCTACACTAGCAGGATCCCCCTGCCTACACTAGCAGGATTTTTGCCCCAGATCCCTAAATGGCCCCCTCAAGGATTGAACTCACAACCCTGGGTTTAGCAGGCCAACGCTCAAACCACTGAGCTATCCCCCCACCCCCAAAAGGGGAAGATTCATGTTCTTGAGCCTGTCTGGGCTGGCTGAGCCAACAGTCCTGAGAGAAGGACTCTGGAGAGTATTCGACTGTCCTAGGAGAGGGGCTTGGACCATGTACCTGTCAGTCCCCGAAACAGGGTGTTTACTCTGAAATGTAATTCTGATTGGGCACTGGAGCATATACTTATCCTTGGGGCAGCTGGACACCTCCAGCTAATGAACTCTTCTGATGTGGCTGGGTGCGTCAGTCTCGTCAAGACACGCTGGAATTCAGAGATGGGATAGGAACCACTCAGCTGGGGTCAGCGGGACTGTGGCCTCCAGGGTGTTTCCCAGGCTGTGTCTAGTGCATTTTAAACACTGTTGGAAGGGAAGCGCCACCGGATTAAAGTTCTGCATGTGAAAGATGCTGTCAGTCTTCTGATCAGCTGGGTTTGAGTTTACGGAGGCATTCTGGCTTGTCACTTAGCCATCTGTTTGCACTCTGCACTGCAGTGAATCCTGTCAGCATAAAGCAAGGGGTTTTACAGAGACGATCTGAGCAGGGGCTTGACCCAAGCTGGGTCTCTCAGCCCAGCTGCAGTGCAAACAGGTAACAATAATGGAGGATTTTGGGGTGGGTTCTGCAAGATACAGTGGTGCCTCAGCTAAGTGGCAGGGCCTTAGCCCTTTTAATGAGCAGAAGGTCCTAGCTTTTTGAGAGGCCTGCTGACCGGAGTTCTCCAATTGCATGCAAGGTGCAGCCCAATGTCTGTGCAAGCTGCTTTCTAGCTCCTTGTGCCCTGTTTCTAACTTCGAAGGGTGTTCGGTCTCCACAGGCCAGTCGAGGGCTGGCAAGACGGGGTCTCTTGTGTTTGTAGTTCTGCGAGGTGGACAAACTGGGCAGAGACCCGCGCTCCCTACTTCGAGGAGCCCCAGAAGGGCGGTTGGGTGGTAATGGCTCATGGCCCATACTGACCTGGCCTGGATCAGAACAGCTCCTTGGGAGTGTTTCCTTAGCCTATTCCTGGTACTCTGGGCCACCCTGCTCCCTGGGTAATGCCCTTCTGAACCACCCTCCGTGTAAAGTGCGGGACTACAATGTCGGTCAGATCAAGCAGAAGAGAAAAGGGAAGCAGAATTCCTCTAGGCGTGAAGAATTTCCCATAGATTCCTATTGTCTCTGTAGGATGCAGCTGTTCTGTGACAAGCACCTTGTCTTTCCTGAGGGGGAGACTCTGAACTGTAGGGGTGTTCGCCTGTTCTGCCCTGCACTGGACTCTGCCTCCGAACCGGAAATGACACACGTAGATCAGGCTCTAGAGACCTGTGCTCTTCTGTAATGGGGCTGTAAAGAGCTGGCCTACGCTAGCCATTCCTGCCCTGGGCATCCTGTCCAGGGCAGACTGAAGTGACTCCTCCACAAATGATCCCAGCTGCCCAGGAGTGGAACATTTGGGAATCTTGCCTGATTCTCCCCAACTGGTGCTCAGAACTGATCTTCGCAGGGAGCTTTGCGGAGTGGAAAATTCCTGTTCGATCTCTTCCCCACCGCATGTGGATTTGCTTGGTGTTCTCTGGGATAACTCAGGCTTGGAAAGCCACAGAATGCAGTGGGGGTGGTGGGTTTCATTCTGGGCAGACCTCTCGCTTGCTTCCCCGGAATGAATGAGCTGTGGGGTGGGCCTTACACAAGGGGCCGTGGGTGGGCTTCTTGGTTTAAAACTTGGTAGCTCTTTGCAAAGCTGTCTTGCTAGAATGGCTGTCTGAGTCTCTGGGAGCAGGTACGTGGCTTTTGGAGCTGTTAGACTTGTCTGCAGCATCTCCTGTAAAGAGGGGGTGCAATATACTGGGCTGGCCGTACTCATGAGGGAAACGGGTTATGGGGGCTTTAGGCAGGAGCCATGTGCTATCCGCACCCCTGTGCTGGCAAGTGACCCTGGCCTTTCCCCTCTCTCGCCATTTCAGTCGGCTTGGACGCTGCTGGTAAAACCACCATCCTGTACAAGCTGAAGCTGGGCGAGATCGTCACCACCATCCCCACCATCGGTAAGTGGCGAAGAGCCGCGCCCCAACTCTGGTTTGCCTCCAAGGGTGGGAGGAGGGTAATGGGCTGAGGTTTGCAAGCGCTGTACGGTGACCCCCCATCTCTCGGGCTGAGTCAACAGTGGGGTTGTGCTTCCCTGCAGCTCTCTGGCTGGCTGGCTGAGGGGTCATCTCTGAGCTGGGGCTGTATCGTGGCGTTGGAATCGGGACGGTTTCTGAAGTCCACAGTGGGGTTTCAGGCTGGGAGCTGGGCAGGTAGCTCCTGGGGCATTGCTGAGCTGTGCCACTGGAAGGCTCTTTAAACCACAGTGCGGCTTATGTGCCTTGCTGGGCTCCAGCTGGGCTCCCCAGAGTCACCCCCGCTCGTGGGGCTCGACTTCCCAACAGGTCAATGAGCGAGACCCAAGCCCAGGTCCTTGCACAGTCCTGACCTGAAGAGCTACCGATCCAGTCGCCTGAACAAATGGAGCCATCCCGGTGTGTAATGGTCGGTCCTGCACCCTGGCTGTGCCGGGGCAGCTGTACAAGTTCAGACCGCACGCAAGCGCGTTTATGGTCCGTATGTTCCTAAGCACCCGTGTTTTGGTGTCTCAGCCCTGCTCACGTCTGACCCAGCGGAGGAGGAGCTGGTCTGACGGGTAGCGTGACTGCAGCAGAAGAAAAAGGCTTCCTGTCGGTTCAGCTCTGTGGTGTTTCTCTTTAGTGTCACATAAAACATTTGTGTTGAAAGTGACGGATAAGGCACAGCAGAGGCAGATGCCGTGCAAACGCCCCCCACAACTCTGTCAGTAGACCTCATTTCTCTGCTCCTATTGTCCTGGGCTGTTTGCCATGCTCTCCTGATTCTCCACCGCCTGCAGCCCCCTACAGTCCAGCCCTGGGCTCCTCATACACAGCTCCTCCACCCCCCCCACTCCCCCCCGGTTTTCCATTCCCTGTCACACCACCCCCATGTTTTTGTCACTGATGCTTGTGAGTCTGAGAGCTGACAGCTCTGCAGTGGCTGTAAAGGTGCCAGGGATGGTGGTATCTGCACAGGTTCACGTTAGAAGAGCAGATGATTGGGTTGCTGGGTCGGACTTTTGGGTCACATGGGAAGGGCTGGCTCGGACTCTGTAAACATCGTCTGACCTGGGTTTGGCCTTCACCGGGAGTCCAGCAGAGCTGGTATTTCTCAGCTGCGCAAAGCTCTGCTGACTGTGGTAAATGTCTTTCTAGGTGAATTTTTAGAATGGGGGATGCTTGTGGGTTGCTTATTGCGGACAACAGGAAATGAGGTCAGCAGACAAGGCTCTAGATCCGTTCCCTTCTTAGTGCAGTTCTAGCCCGAGATGTAGCTCTGTGAACATGTCTCCATCTGATGGTTCTTGACATCTGCTCACCATGTGTATTCCGAGTTCTCTTGGGAGACAGGTTAGGTAGATGTGACTTGTGCACCAGTGGACAGAACGACTTAGCGACTTCTAGACTTTCTGGGTCAGAGTTTGTCACTCTGAAGTAAAGCATAAGCTGGAAGGCGCACTGGCTTGGCCCCCACAGCCTGGGTGAGGTGGCTGGGGAGCAGACTGTAAAGGTGGAGCTGTGCTATGCCTTTCTTAGTCCCATTGCAGAGCAGAATTATGCCGTGGATGGCTCTGCTATCTGGGTGGGGATAATCCATGACCCCTTCCCCAGAAGAGCTGGTGGGAGGAGGAGGACACTGCACCTTCATCTTACTTAACACTGTGACGCTTGTCACCCCATGAATCCTCCCTCCCCCTAACTCAGAAATCCCCTGAAATCCTGTGGCGTCTTTGCCGGCAGTGGCTGGTGTTTCCTGTAGTGCTCGTCTGTGGTCTGCCAGTGTTCAGGCTGCCATGGTGATTAACCATCTTCAGCAGAGGCTCGCTTGTGCTTTTTCTTAAATCCTGTCTCTCCTCTCTCCTCCGGTCGCCTCGCAGGATTCAATGTTGAGACGGTGGAATACAAGAACATCTGCTTCACCGTTTGGGATGTGGGTGGCCAGGACAAAATCCGGCCCCTGTGGAGACACTACTTCCAGAACACACAGGTGAGAGGTGCTGCAGAGGCACTGGGAAAGAGCCCACTGGATGTGATTATTGTACCGGGTCCACTGAGGGCTCCCCTCGCCTGCCTGCCTCAGGATAGGAAGAGGAGATAGCAATTGCTTCCATGGCAAAGAACCTGGGATGAGATGTGGACCTAGTCCCATGGATGCTGCTCCTGCCCTGCCCTGCCCTGGTTGTAGGAGCTAGATTGCTTTGGCCTTCCCAGCATTTCTGGGTGACCCACTGAGCCCGCGCCCTTCTTGTGGGGGAAGGGCGACAGCAGTGTCACATTAGTAAAGAGATGGCTAAGAGGATAGGGCTTGATTGTGAATTGGTAGCGGCAGGTGTCCTCCTCCTGAGATAATTAAGCAGGAGAGCTTGGCTGGTAGGGGGCTCCTGGCTCCCCCCACACAGCAGCATGCATGCGGATTACAGGAGCTACCTGCACCGTCCCTGCACCAAGCTGGCACAGTGATACCGCCTCCGAGTCAGACTCTCGGGATGAGGCAGGGAAGGCATCTCTGCTCTGAGCCATGAGTAACTTCTTTGGTTCAGCGCAGCGAGGTGTTGAAAGTGGGGCTTCTGAAAACTACCCCTGGGCACTTCCTGGTCCCTGCGTGAGTGGATGCGGCAAGAAGAGATGTGGGGTTTTCCTCTGAATGAAGATCCATGCAAACCCTTGTTGCTGGTCTATAGAGTAGCTTTGGAGAAGATCTGTGGTTGGGGGTGTGACAGAGTAGGAATACTGTGTGTGTGCCTCAGTTTCCTGTTGTCATGGAGTGCCCGGGCGATGGTCTGGAACCGCTCCCTAGGAAGCCAGACCAGAGTTCAGGTGGAGGGCCCCTTCTCCATACACAGCCTGTTTCCAAGGCTAGGAGCTTCACGGGTCCCCACTTCAACCTTCCTGGGTCTGACCTCAGAGTATTCAGCACCTTCTGCCCCTCCGTGTGCATTCCCCAGCAAGCCCGTGTGGATTCTGCACCCCAAATCCATAGTCAAATGTGACTCTCAGCCAGCCAGTAGAACAGGTTTATTCGATTACTTCTATCTGGTCTAACCCAGACCATACAGCGAGTGTGAGCCCTCAGCTGGATCCATCTTGGGGGCCAGAGAGCTAGGACAGCTTGCCTGTAAGCTCTCTGCCTCTTCCCAGCCAAACCCAAACCTGACAACCCCCCCTCCAACCCCTCCTCTGTTTTCTTTTGTCTCTTTTCCCCGGGCTAGGCGAATATCACCTGATCTCTCTCCAACAGGTTCAGCTGACCTCCCTCCCCCACTTGGGGTCAGATTACAGCATCAGGGATGCACACCTTGAGAGGGGAGAGGGCGTTGCCTCCTTGCTTCCAGTGTCAGCCCCTATTCCTTCACATAGACACTTAAGAAATGCATAGGGGAACCTGAGGCACGCACACACACACAGTATTCCTACTTCGTCACACCCCTATGAATTTCTTGAGAGTCTATGTGAAGGAATAGGGGCTGATAGTGTTGCAAAGCAGAGCGTCTCTGCAGGTGTCCATACCTGAAACTGTAATCTGACCCCAAGTGGGGGCGGGAGGTCACCTGACCTGATTGAGCCGTGGGGGGGGGGGGAGGAGCTGGAGAGTGAGTTTCAGTTTGGGGGTCTGAAGCTAGCTGGAGTCAGACAGGGAAGGCAGAGGAGCTATCTCGGTCTCTGGCCCCAAAATGGATCCAGCTGAGGGCTCACGCTCGCTGTATGGTCTGGATTAGACCAGATAGAGGTCATCGAATAAACCTCTGTTTTACTGGCTGGCTGAGAGTCACGTCTGACTGTGGACTGGGGTGCAGAATCCATGGGCTCCCCCAGGACCCCGCCCGGGCGGGTTCGCTGGGGGAAGCGCACAGAGGGGCAGAAGGTGCTGAATGCTCCGAGGTCAGACCCAGGAAGGTTGAAGTGGGTACCCGTGAAGCTCCTAGCCTTGGAAACAGGCTGTGTACGGAGAAGGAGGATTCTGGGGGAAGTGTCATCTGGCTTCATAGGAAGCAAGTTCAGGACCATCGCCCGGGCACTCTGTGACAGGGGGGTTGGATGGGAAGTGGTTACTACATTGGCAGTGATCTCAGTTGCTGTTCCATGGTGGTGGGAAGAGGCTGGTTAAATTAAATAAATAAATGGAGATATACCAATCTCCTAAAACTGGAAAGACCTTGAAGGTCATCGAGTCCAGTCCCCTGCCTACACTAGCAGGATCGAGTACTGTCCCCTGACAGATTTTTTTTTGCCCCAGATCCCTAAATGGCCCCCTCAAGGATTGAACTCACAACCCTGGGTTTAGCAGGCCAATGCTCAAACCACTGAGCTATCCCTCCCCCCCTCTGGGTTTGTGAAGTGTGCCCCTCACTGGGGCATCTGTGTCTGTGCTGGGTGAACTGTCTATTGTCTGTCTGCTTTCTTCTACAGGGCCTCATTTTTGTTGTGGACAGCAATGACCGAGAGAGAGTGCAGGAGTCTGCAGACGAGCTACAGAAGATGGTGAGTGGCGGGTGTGGTTTGGAGAGAGCCTGCGTGTACTCTGTAGGTTTTCAGGCTTGGGCTGACTGGAGGGAAGGTGGAGAAGTTCGGTGGGATATTTCTGGTGTGAAAGCCCGGGAGCTGACAGGGCTAATGGGGCAGGTATCTAGGGTGGCGGAGGCTCTGCACCCTAGATACCTGCCCCATTACCAACGAGGTAAGTTGTCATGTGTGGACCAGGAGCTCAAAACAAGCGGAGCCTGCTTCCCAAATTCGCTTATGCCTAAGACTAGGAGTCTAGATACTATTGCAACGGACACACATGCATGCAACGGACACACTTATACAGTCCTCAAAATCCCTTGTGTTTGGTGTAAGTTTAACAATACTGCTTCTTCCATAGCGATGCCTGCTGTCTACTGACTCACCAGTGCGGGTGACTAACATTCTGACTCTTCGGACTCTGAGAAAAGAAGTCAATAGGAACTTAGTGCTCAGCATCTCTGTAACGCAGGCCCTGGTTATCTTACAGAGTTCACCTCTGCAGGGTGAAATGCGCTAACAGCTAGTTCCAGAAATCAAAATTGTATGCACTACCCATCCCATCCCTTTAGACTAAACCAGCGTCTGCCAGAAGTGTTCCATAAAACCATAGGTGAGACCCATTAAACTCCTTTACTAAAACAAACCAAAATTAACCAGAACCAAGTATAGAAATTATATTTGTGGTTGCCCCAGTCTAGTTTTCTTTCTGGATGCAGAGAAGGCCTTTCAGTGGGTTGAATGGATGTATTTAGTGGAAATCCTGGAACGCATGGATACGGGATGGCTCTTAGAAATGCTGTCTCTTACTTGGTGGCTGGTTTTGACAGCCATTGGTAAGTGGTGGGAATAGTCCCGAGCCTCTACAGCTGATCTTCACCTGTGTATGTTGAACATCAGTGTTACAGGGAAGCTGCTTCATGTAGATCCAATAGACACAGTTACCATGTAACCATTGTACCAGTGTGCTGAAAAGGCCGGCTCATCTACCCCTAAGCTGTACCACCATTGCCATTTTCTCATGTGCGGAGGGCTTGCTAATTAGTGTCAGCTTCCAGCTATACAATGCCAGTCCTCCCCTGTGCTTGCAGGGAGATAAGATTCATTTTTCTGATAGTCTGGATTTCAACCAGTCATCTCTGTTTTGGGGCAGTGGCTACTAAGCCCACTGTGACACCCCCCCCCCCCCTATTAAAAATACAAAAAGCAGCTAGATGGCCTGGTTCTTAACATACCACTCCTACAGCAGTACCCATTCCTGTCTCACTCCCTCATCTACTGTCATAGGCAACTTGGATTACAAGCCCCACAAGACCGAGATCTATTCCGTACAGTGCTATGTGCCCCCGGGATAAAGTACACAAACAGCTCACACTTTGAAAATCTGATCACACTTGTCACGAGCACTTGGCTGCTGCTGTGCACCAGAACGCTCAGCTTTCCTGGAAGTCTCACCGATGGGTAATAACCAAACACTGGCTTGAATGCAGCATTAAGGCTGAGAATCCAGGTTTTCGGTCAGGCAACTCCAAAAGTGAGGATTCCTACTGAAAAGTCCATGAGGCTCCAGTGCCGACGTGGTGTGTGTCCCATGGATAGACTCCCATAGTTCCTGTTGACAGGGCCATCAGGAATGGACAGTACAGTCTAGGTAACATCACAGGAGAAACTTTGACCCTTGAGTGCTTGATCTGTCTATTAATGCTAATTTTTGTAGGCATGGAAGGAAAGGGAGCTGTTCTAGGCGTAGTATATGGCGTGAAAATAGGTCTGAGGAGACACACACTGAGGGAGTGGGCTGGTTGGTTAGCACCTGAACTTAAAGAATTTCCAATTAGAAAAATCCTTCTCTCCTGAATCTGAGAGAACCTTGCACGGGTTCAGAGCATGTGTATCTGAGGGGGGGCAGCCCAGCGTGAGACTAGTCACAGTGGGGGCAGCCCATGGTGCAGAATACAGGGATGTTTGTCTTTTGGCTGCATGGCCTATGTTTGCACCCAGTGCCCGGGAGGCAGAGGTGTTAGACGTTCAGAGGGAGAAGGCTGAGAGCTGGGTGTGAGCCGAGGAGGTGGGAGGAAGGAACGCGCTCCAGTGGAGCTGGAGAAAGAGGGGTTCCGTTTTTGCCATGGCTCCTCTGGAGAATGGTGGGGTGTGGCATGGGGATGAAATGTCGGATACGCTGGGAGGGATGGAGAGGGAACGACTGAAACGCAGGGGAGCTGAGGAAGGGGCCCAAGAACAGACCCTGGGGGTGTGGGGGGCTCCTGCAGAGGGTTCAGCAGGAGGTGGCTGGGTGAGCTGAGAAAGCGTTACGTTGAGCATTCAGCCCCTCGCACGTTACCGCTCTCGTGTTTGTCTGTCCTGCGACCAGAACTTGATTGTATGTGAGGTCAGGGCCCCGCTGCGCTGCGTGCTGCAGACACCCTGCCCCACAGAGGTCACCGCTCCAATCCGCAAGATGGGGAAATCAGGGGAGGGGGACAGGCTTTACCCCCGTTTTAGCAGCTGGGGAACTGGAGCACTGAGAGAAGCGTCTTGCCCAAGGTCATTCAGTGTCCATGGGAGAGGTGGGAATTGGACCAGATTTCCTGCATCCCGGTTCAGTGCCCCGTTACCGAGCCGTCCTCTCCTTGCTCTGGATTGCTCACTAGGAGGCTGCGGTGGGCTAGAGCGGGCCGAGTGCTGTGATGGAGCGAACCAGCTGGCTTCACCGGCTGCCTTCCCGCTCGGCCTTGGCTGAGCTGGCTTTGCCTCCTCCCTTCCAGCTGCAGGAGGATGAGCTGCGGGATGCCGTCTTGCTGGTGTTTGCGAACAAGCAGGATATGCCCAATGCCATGGCCGTGAGCGAGCTGACAGACAAGCTGGGCCTGCAGACGCTCCGCAGCAGAACCGTGAGTGTACCCAGGGTCCCGCCATTGCCAGAAGAGGCCGCCCTGAGCTTGTGGGAGGGAGCATCGCCGGACTGCTCCGTTCTGACTGCCTCTCCTCCACCTCAGCGTCTCCCCTGGGCTCAGTCCCGTGGGCTGGGAAGGGGATGCAGAGCTGTGAGTGGGGGGCCTGGAGTGTGGGTCACAAGGATTGTGAGGTGACTGGCAGAGTGGTGTGCATGGAGCTTGCACTCTGCCTGGCCCTAGCTGGCCCAGTCTGTCTCTTTCCAGTCCGCACCGAACTCTCTCTTCCCTTTCCCATCCCCAGTGGTTCTCCAGCAGTTCTCTGATGGGCTGAAGAGAACTGGAGACCTCGCTTGCTGACCATGCCACACAGCATGTTATAAACTAGCCCATCAGTCCTCATTTCCCAAGTGCAGTAGGGTGGGATCCTGATCCCCATTTTACAGAGGGTGAAACTGAGGCATCCGGTCACACCACAAGCTGAAGAGGGATTAGGGTTTGGTGGTGCTACCTCTAGGCTTTAGCTGCTCTGTCTTGCCTGCTGCCTGACTTCCCTTCCCTTGTTTTTCAGTGGTATGTGCAGGCAACTTGTGCAACCCAGGGCACTGGTCTCTACGACGGACTGGACTGGCTATCGCACGAGCTCTCGAAGCGCTAGGTGGATGGCCAGCCGGCCCACAGACCAGACGAACGTCGTGCCCACCTGGGATCTCAATGCCGGGTTTAGTTCAGTTTTTTGGGTTGTTTTTTCCCTCCCCACTGTGACCTCGTCTTACATGATCTGTGTGTTTATCTGGTAGGACTTGAACCTTGAGGACTTTTCAGGCAGCTCTGCTAGCTGAGCTCCTGCCTTCCGCTGCCCAGACGGCACTTTCATGCTAACCATCCTACCCAACTGCATGTGGTCTTGTTAAGTGGCGCCTATGCCATGTCCCAGCGGGGCGTGTTGGAAGGGAGGGAGGGAGGGAAGTGGCGTTCATTAGTGGGTGGGGGCGGGGGGTGTTTGAGCACTGAGCGGGGGGCGGTGTTCCAGTTACCTCGGCCGGCAGCTTGTGAGGAAAGCCGCAGGTAACCGCTTCAGCCGTCGCAGCGCTGCGGAACTGAGCCGTTTCTCCTTTTTATCCTTCCACAAACTTTATAATTGTTTCTCTTGGGGAGGGTGGGGGGCAGGGCTGGGCTGGGACTCTGACTGTGTAATGTGCTATTGTATATCGAGTAATAAAACTCCACCAGTTTGTATCCTATGCCCTACCGCTCTCTCGCCGGCAGATAGTCCTGGCTTTTCTGTGTGAGGGTCCGGTGAACACGGGAGCTGCGGGGCCACCCTCTGGGGTGGAAATTCAGAGGATGAAATGTACAGAGATTTCTGCCCCAAGCCCCGCTCGGCCCCTGGGGCTCTGGAGTGGAAGGCTAGAGTTCCCAGCATGCTGTGCACTTGGCACCTGTTTGAAAGGGAGGGGCCTGGGTGCCCTCTGAATGCAGGTGCCAGAAGGATTCTGGCCTGTGGGTGCTTGGCAAAGCAGGGTTTATTGCTGACTCTTCCCTCCCCCCCCCCCCCAGTGTCTCAGATTATCACCTGAGTGACTTGCCCAGGTGTGGCACTGACCACCTACAGGATGAGACTGGGCATAAGAGGTGGAAATGGCTGGTGGGATCCAGCTCTGTGTCAGTGCAGGAGATTAACGCAGCGACCTGTTGGCATATGCTTGGCCTACGGGCTCAGTGGAGCTCTGCTAGACCCTCCCCTCCTCTCCAGGTAGTGATGTACTGCCCAGGCCAGTGCTGGGGGAGAACAAGGAATCTGCTGATTTCTACCTCCCTTCACCCCCCTCCCCCTCCCCTTCCCAAATCCCATTCTGGTAGCTAGCTGCAGCTAGTGAAGCACTCCCTGAAAACTGGGCAACTTTTATTAGGTAATTTAAAACTCGAGGGGGGAAGGGCAGTGCTAACTCCAGGCACCTGGGCTTGAAAACTCCATCCCATCCCCATGACTCGGGGGGAGACTGGTGATAAATTTTAGTCTGCTTCATGCCAATGCCCGTCTCTACCCGGAATGGCAACCACCTCTCCAGTCATGGAGTTATGTTGGCAAAGCCCCTTGCTAGTGCCAGTGCTGTTACCTGGCCCCTTGGCTTCCTGCTTGTCCGTTTCAGCCTGGCCAAGGCCTGGCTTGTGGGGAAGGAAAGTGAAGCGAGGGATGTGTCTGTTCCCCAGGCCACCGGAGAGCTCTCCTGGGCTCTGGGCTGCCGGGGCTCCAGTGGGGAACATGGGCTGGTGATGTGACTGTCCAGTGTCACGTAGTGACTAATGGAGACAACCTGCCCGCTGTCAACACCGCTGTGATGAGAGCAAGCACACCTTTTCCCACTGCCTCACCAGTCCCGTCAGGCGGATGGGAGTGTGGACCTGGAGGTTTGGAGTTTGCCTGGTTCTTATACATACAGACCCCTACGTTTGAGTGTGGTCCAAGTGGGTCAAACTAGGGTAAGAGTATGAAGCTGGGACAGAGACCGCTAAGTATCCAGGTGATATTCTTGCCAGACAAAGTGGTATCGGAGTCCAGCTCTGTAGAGTGACGGCTTGGGCTGGGTTAGTCTCTAGGGAAGTGGTGGAAACCCAAGGGCTAGTCATGTAGAAACAGGGATAGCGCACAGGACAACAGTGACCGGAACGAAGCCGGGCTGCCCCCAGGGGAATGAGCTCCCTGATTCTGGCCAGTGGGGGACGTGCCCCCGTGTTCTGGAGGCCTCTGAGCTGACCTGCTGTGGTTGCTGCAGAGCCCTTCTCAGAGCCGGTGATTGAAATGCGTTGCCCAGATAGTAACTCCTAGGTGCTGCTGCTTGGATCTCAATGAAAATCCTTGGCTTGTCCTTGTGGCTGTCTTTCCTCAGGCTGGGGCAGTGGGGGCTACACAGACTAGGGATGGGGTGGAGGTGAGGTGAAGGCTGATCACAGCTGTCTTACCTATATGCTCTGGTTCCTAGACTCCAGGACAGCAGTTGGAGAGAGGGATGGGGTGGCGCCAAAATTCTCTGGGTTTCTGTTTAGTGGGTTCCCCTGAGAAGGTAGCTCCCGGCTAGGAGATGCTCAGCGGGCCGAGTTGCAGGCGCCTGCTTTGCGTGAGAGTGGCAGTGACCCCTGGGCCAGGGGCGGGGTGAACTTTTTTTGCCACCATAGGCAGCGAAGCCGAAATGCCGCTGAAATGCTGCTGAGGGCGGCAAAATGCCGGCCCGCAAATCCTGCTACTCTAGGCAACCACCTAGGTCGGCTAGTGCTTGCGCCAGCCCTGCCCTGGGCATGTGATGGAAGGAGCCAGGGTAGAGAAGAGACCGGTGCGGTTTGAATGGAATCCTGGGTGGTACATTTCCTCCCACACCCGTGAGCGAGCTGGGGCAGCCTTGGGTCTGTTTGCAGGTGTGAGCTGCAAGCTGCCTCAATGTGGAGTCCTACACGGTTCTAGGAGAGCTAAGCTGAGGGGCAACACAAGGACTGGTGAGATGCGATTGTAAGCAGAGTCCGGGTGAGCTCTACCCTGACATCTGGTGGTGAGTTGTGGAAAAGAACTTCAGATCTGATCTCGTTTGCATAGGAACACCCACCCCGCCTGGCACGGTGAGTGTGCCTATGCAATGGGCACTTTGGCTGCTGTAGGATCCCCAGTTTCTCTGTTGTTGGGGGCAGGAAGAATAAAGTGGCGTTACCCTGATTATGTGAATCAAGGACAGTGGAACTGTTTTATGACAGGGACTTGCCATCACCTCAGTAGCAGTCGCTAGGAAAGGGACAAGGATTCCAAAACCCCATCAAGTTGTATTTGTACTTGGAGGTATTTGTACTTGGGGAGATGTATTTGTACCTGGAGGTATGAGTCCGTTCTGAGGGCTTTAAATGTCCAGTGGATCCACTTTTCTCTTCACTGTGTAATGGCAGAGCTGAGTTTGGATACAGATTGCAGAGCTGACTTTGCTTTGGGCCAATGGTGCACTAGCACTGAGGCTCCCCTGCTATGAGCTGAAATCACCCAGTACTGTGATGAGTAGGGGTGGCCTGAAAATATATTTGTGAGCGGCTAGCAGAGAGGAGCAGCTTGCAGGACGGCTACTGAAGAGGAGCGAGCATGTAAGGTACCCTTTACCCTCCCCTCCCCCCCCACTTTCACACAGGCTGGGTGTGTGTGTGTGTGTGTAACACTCTGCAGATGAACTTTTGAACTCGGGGGCTGCACTGACCAGGGACAGAGACCTTGGGGTTGTTGGACTTTTGGGACTTTGGGGGACTTTTGGGCTGCTGGACTCAAGAACCAAAGAGAAAGGACAGGACCCAATTTGCTTGGGGACAGTTTTTTGCTCTTGGTTTGTTTTATGAATCCTGTTTGTGGTGTTTTCCCAACATAATGCCACATTTTTTCCTCTCTGTTATTAAAAAGCTTTCTCTACACTTAGACTCCGTGCTTGCGAGAGGGGAAGTATTGCCTCTTAGAGGCTCCGGGTGGGTGCTATATATTTATCCCAGGTCACGGGGTGGGGGCTCGAGCCGGTTTTGCGTTGTGTTATTGGAACAGAACTCCTAGATACTGAACCCGGCCCTTGTTGCTGCCACCTCTGTCGGGCAGAGGGGTTACACAGTAAAGAGAGATTGGGGAGAATCCTATGAAAGAGCCATGGACAGGGCAGGACTCTCCGGACATGTCGGCACTGACCGTAAATCCCTGCGACTCAGGCTCCCAGGGCCTGCGCGTGGGAGTTTCCCTGTACAATTGCAGGGTAGATGTTCAGTCTCAGGCAGGAGGGTCCTGCAACCCTCCCCCCACTTGCATGGTCTCTGAGGCCGGCTGGAGCCGGAGGTTGGACATCTGCCCTGTGAGCCTGGATCACCTGCCACGGGCCAACTGCGGGTGTTTAGTTGCAGCGTAGAGACAGCAGTGTAAGTGAACGGTAACCACACAGGCAAAAGACAGGCGCCTGGGCAGCTCTGTGAAACAGCCGCCACAAAAACCGCTGCAGGGGCTGCTGCGGAAGGAAGTGATCTTAGTGCTGGGCAGGGTCCGAGATGGGGGTGGGTGGAACTGCGCCCCGGAGACCTGTGTAAGAAGAGAGGGTGGATGGAGTGGAATGACTGTGAGGCCCTGCATAGGTAGAGCCGGCCCGGCCAAGACTGCTCTTCGCCCTGGCTCCCAATCGGAGGTGGAGGGGACGGTGTGAAGGGAGCCAGACACGGGGGAGTTTGTATTTTTTTTTAATTCTCTCCAATTGAGAAGGGAGCCGCAGAGCTTCCCCCTCGTGCGGTTTATTCCGTAATAGTCTCTAGGTCTGGACGGACGCTGCACGGGACGGGAGGAGGATATTGAATTAGCTGGGCCATGGCCTGGTAAGAAAATTCCTCCCCTCCGCAGACGCGCTTCTGTGCATCCCCAGGGCTCTGATAGCTGTGGGGGACCCAGGCGGGACAAGCTGTTCGTCGGTGGTGCATGGCCCGTACCTAGCATGAGGCCCCTGATCTCAGGCGGGGCCTGTGGATGTTATTGTGACACACGTCAGAAACCGTAATAAGGGGTGTTAAAGATCTTGCTGCCTCTCCCTGGCCCTTCAGAGCCGGCGTTTGATCTGCCGGGTAGCGACGAGGTTACAGCGGCTTTAGACATGCTCTGTCCATCCCCCGTGGGGAGTGGCCGGACTTAGGGAGCTCCTGGCCCCACTGAAAAGGAGGAGGGGAAACGTGCTATCATCTGCCAGCATTTCGCTCTCCTTGCAATAACTCCATCACCTGGGGGGCTGGGTGCCCTGGTGGGGGGAGGCTGGGGCCTGGGGCTGGCCTGGTGGGGGAAATTGCCTGGGGAAGTGTGGGTGCTCAGTGGAGTTGCTCTGCTAGTTTTCTCCAGGGGAAAGGGGGATTTGGAAGGGAGTGGGACTGTGACCCGTGAAGGGTGTATGTTGGACCTGACCCAGGTCTCCTCTTGGCTCCAGCAGACGTGGGGTCCAGCCCATTATTAGGCAGGACATGCAGCCTCTCACCAGCTGCCGTGATGTAAGGGGTGTGTCACAAAGGCCAATCCTGCAAGGGCAGAACGTAGGCAGAGATCCCTGCCCGGGTTGCCTTCTGGGGTGTAATGGCCCTCTCTGCTTCCTGGCTGGCTTTGGGAGGGATCTGATGGCCCGTGAAGGTGACCTTGGGGCTAATCCGGGCCTGACGGAGTCATCCAGCCAGGGGTGCGTTTGGGACTGATGTCCCAGAGGACTGGGGAGTTGCCAGCTGCTGCCCTGCTGTGGAGCCATGAAGGTTGGGCTGATTAACTGGGCCGGGAGTTACCTCACCAGCGAATGCTACGGGGATGGCGTCACTGTCCTGGGAAACTCACTGGGCAGGAAGCAGGTAAGTGAGGCTAAAAATCCACCGGTGATGCCAAAGATTTGCAACCTGCCCCTGGGGCCGGACCAGCTGCGCTCCCCGCGGGTTGGGAGCCGCCCCCATCGGGTGGCCCATGATGTGACAGCGGAAGAAGCTGAGGTTCAGCCTCTATCCCTCACCCACATGAATCTTGATTTCACGAGGAATGGGGTGTTTCTGGGGGTGCCTCTCCTCTCCTCTCCTAGCAGAGCACGCTGGGCCTGCCGCTGAGAGCACCATTCCCGGCACAGGCTGGGCAGAGACGCTGCCTTCTGCAGAGAGGAGGTTCCCCACCCTGTGGGCAGGATGGCTGGATTCTACAAGGCATAGGCACTGTGGACTAGTGCAGTGTGGTTAGAAGCCACCCCAAGGCAGAGATGTGCCCTCCAAGGGGAGGGGCAGGGAGCCTCCCAGTGCTAACTGCTCCCAGCCCCCCAATGTTACTCACTCCCAAGGGGGTGCTAAACCCCTCCCCAGAGCAGTAGAGAGACACCATCCTTCCCTGGCGGGTTTACAGACCAATTCCAGAGGTGACCTGTGGAGGGGGCATTGGGGTGGAAGGGGGAGCAGACGGGAATAACAGCAATGGTTTTAGCAGGGTTACACGGAGGACTAGTGCACTGTATGATGGAGTGAAGGAAGGGATGTTGCCAGCTAATTTCTTGTAGGCGTCTTGGGAAGCATGGGGCTCCTGGAGGGATGCTGCAGAGCGGAGGGTGGTAGCTTTGCCAGCCAGCTCAGGGAGCGGGTCCCACACGTGTGTGTGTGTGTGTGTGTAACATGGATAGAAATGCGGTCGCAGCAGACGCAGGGTAGCAAGGCTGGCGTCTTGAGCAGAGCCCTGTGTTGGGTAGGAGCAGCAGAGCTGGGATGGGCCTGAGGGGAAGGATAAGCAGCTTGAAGTCGATCTAGTGGAGAAGGGAGAACTGGAGGGGACGACGTGGGGCCAGATTGATAGACGCAGGTTTAACCCAGGCAGCTGTGCTATGCGTGTGGGGGCCAGGGAGGCTGGAGAGGACAGGATGAGACGTGAGAGGCGCCTCCTCACATTTGCAGCCCTCCCTTGCTTCCTTGTAGAGCCTCACTAGACACGTCCATTGCTGCAGCAGCCCCAGAAAAGGCCTCCAAGAGGGGCCGACCCCAGGGCCTGGGACTGCGTGTCGGCGTGGCGGGGCCAGCCTGGACGGACAGATCCCACCTCGGGGCAGACTTTGGTGGGAAAGGGCAGGGACCCTGTGGAGAAAAGCGCTTGTGCTCAGGCTGTTGAAGACTTATAATCCAGCCACACGAGACGCTGAACTGAGGTTGCACGAGCTCTGCCTGTGCCGTGCTTGACGTTCCAGCCGCCTTGGTGGCCTGTTCACGGGGGGGGGGGTGTGTGTTGTAATTTCCTAGGTTTTTAAAGAATCCAATTGGAAAAAAAACAGAAATTCCATCCTATGGCCCCATACTGACCCCCCCATGGCTCATCAGCGGGGTTGGAACCTTTAAATCCTCTAAAGCAGGGGTGGGCGAACTTTTTGGCCCAAGGGGCCCAGCGGGGTTCAAAATTGTGTGGAGGCCTGGGTAGGGAAGACTGTGCCCTGCCCCCATGCGCTCTCTCCCACTTCCCACCCTCTGCCCCCCTCAGAATCCCTGACCTATCCAACCTCCCCATCCCCTCACTACCCCCGAGACCCTCTGGCCCTTATCCAACCGCCCTAGGACCAGGCCCCTTGCCATGCTGATCAGAACAGCGTGTCTGGACCGAAGCCAGACACGCTGCCATGCTGATCCGCCCACAGTGTTGCTCGCATGGCAGGCTGAGGCTGCAGGCAGGGGGAACAGCTGGGGTGGGGGGGGGTGGGGAGGAGCTAGCCTCCCCCCGCCGGGAGCTGGGGGGGGCTGGACAGAATTAGCTGGTGGGCCGGAATTTGCCCACCCCTGCTCTAAACAGACCCCTGCCGATTGAGTTAATGCAGTAACTGGGAGCAGTAGAAGGTTGTCATCCTCGGTGTGGCCCAGCCTGAGGGGATGAGACACACACAGTGCCAGTGAGTTTCACAAATATTTGCTCACGGAAGAGGGAGGGTGAGACACACGGCTCTGGAGAGGTGTGTGCTTTAGTGGGCCCAGAACACAGTCAGTCCCGATCTCCCCCCATCCCTTCCCAGGCTGCCATAATCTCGGGCTTCTTGTCTGAGCCTACTTCCTCCATAACCCACCTGCAGGTCCTCCTCTTGTCCCCTCTGCATTCAGATCAGAGGGTGTCCTTCTCTACACTACCTGGGGCAGCAGGGGGGTCATTGAGAGCGCTGGGAAGCCAGCCTCCCCCTGCTCCTAGTCCATGTGGAGGGACCAGGACCCTGCATTGTCGGAAACAGCCCAGCGCGGCCATTGCAGCTTCAAAGTCCTGCTCTGCCTCAAAGGCTCGTAGCGTGGTCATATTTGAGTAGATATTAAAGCTACAGCATTAAAAACAAAAGGTGCCAGAATGTTTTTGATATGGGCGAAACATTTCCCCCTAGCCTAGTTATGGAAATGGCTATCCCCCTTCTAGGTGAATTTAAAACAAAACATTTCAGCCAGAGATGGACACACTGCATGGAGAAGTTCATCCCATGTGGGTGAAACTTGGCAAGGTTAGAAAACCACTCAAAGCAGGGTCTCCCAAGGGTGCAGCTGTGGAAGGAGGGGGAAGGGCCAGAATGGAAGCTGCATTTCCCATGGGGTTTAGTGCAGAGCTCTAAGGTGCGGGGGCCCCGGGTTGCAGAGTGAGGGGCTGGGGAGCGGACCCAGGAGTCCCATCTGGCCGCTATGAGGAACGTCAGCCCCATTGGTGCATGGAGAGCAGAGAAGCTGAGGGAGGGTTGAACGCCAGGCATGTCTGGGAAAAGGGGGGCGCCCGTAGGGTGGCCAGACAGCGAATGTGAAAAATCAGGACAGCGGGTGGGGGGGTAATAGGAGCCTATGTAAGAAAAAGACCCCAAAATTGGGACTGTCCCTATAAAATCGGGACATTTGGTCTCCCTAGGCGCCCGGCCCTGCCTCGTTATAGAACATAGGGCCTCTCCGAGCACATTGAGTCTCCAGGCCCCACTCCGCGAGGCAAGTGCAGGGCTGTTCCCTCACCCTAGTCTCCAGGGCTTTCTCCTGGCTAGTGCCAAGGACCCCAAGCCGTAGGGCTCCTGCCAATTTCCTGGGAGATTATCCCGCAGTCAAATACCATTCACTGAGATTCAGCCCCGTTGGTCTCTTTCCTGCTCTCACCCCATTATGGCTCCTGTTTTCCCAGAACCCCTTTCCCCCACCAACTTGGCAAATGAGCAGCTCCCACCAATCAGACCCTGCTCCCCATGTTTATCCCTCTGACAGTCCCCCCACCCCGCTCATCAGCAGAGCTACACCGGCCTTGCCCAGGGCTCATTGGCGGTAATAGGATCTCTGTGACTTGGCCGGGGTTCAGCTTGGCCCTCTTTTTTAACGTTGGCCGTCACAAATCGCCCGCTCAGGCGTTTTTCTCACCATGATGCAAACCGAGCCGGCATCTCTCTCCATCAGGGTCGGATTTAGGGGCAGCGACTGCCTGTCGTTAGTGACAAAAGGGGCGAGAGAATGTTTGAGGTCACATGTTCCAGGTAGTCCGTAGGTGGATTTGTTTTTCACTAAGCCCCTAGAATGTTCCGGACCTTTGTAGAATCGCGTGGAACCTTTCACACTTTCCGAGAACTACCTTTTCCTCGACCCTCCCCGACGGTTGTCAGTCACGCCCTGGCGGGTCTCTGAAGGGCGGGGCATGGCCAGTCAGTCAGTCAGATATAAGAACCAAGTGCAATGAGAGCCCAGCTGTGGTATTATGAACTTTGTTTTGTTGTGTAATTGTGAAAGTGGACGTGCGTTTTAAGACTGTCAGTGGCGACTCTCTGACGCTGGGCTTCAGTTCACGAGGGGAAAAGTGACTTTTTGAACGGCAGCACTGGGGTCACGTTCTAAGGCTGTCACCTACTGTAACGTCCTTTAATACTCGTGCGCCCAGTGTGGGTGCACAGTTCCATGTCTTGATGTTGGGACCTTTCCGTTATTCTTAAAATTAAAAAGTTTCTATAAGCTTAGTGGAAACTATTTTTAAAATGTGCTTATACGTGGTATAAATAAATACAGATTTACAGATCCTAGCCTGCAAGCGTCTTATATGACAGGGGTAAACCATGCATGCAAATCGTGCATCAGAGTCTTGAAATGGGCTACAAAGGCAATAAAAATTAGCTATTCAAAAGTTTAATAAATGGGGGGGCGGGGAGGTGCCGAAGACACTCCTCACCTGGGGCACTGTTTTATGTAGGGCCAGCCCTTGTCTCTCTTCCCAGGACGTTATACGCTCCTCAGTCTCTCCGTTCGGGTGCACCATCAGCTACCAAACACACCACCGACAGCTTCTGGTATCTGCGGTTCCATGATGGTTTGCGTCTGCCGCTTGTCCCACCACTGAACAACCTGAGCGGGGCCCATTGTCCTTCACTTCCCCTCCCGGCAGGTCCCTGCGTTCGACCAGCCGGCTCTGCAGAGCTCACCAGCCGTCTGGATTGGAGTCAGTCGGTTCTCAGCAGATGATGGCCAGGGGCTAGGAGAGGTGCTAGGCACAGGAGCAGACTAGCTGAGAGCCCCTGTTCAGGGAGGTGTTTGCAGCGTGTCTGGATGACTCCATCCCGCACCACCCTGGCTGCTCCCAGAGCAAGAAATTAATATAGCAGAGAGGCCACACGGCTCCCAGGGCTTCTGGCTGTCACTGTGGAGGGATTGTGATGTCACATAGGCTGTTGGAGAAGCAAGGACCGTGGGAGCCAGGAGAACCACCCCAAGGTTCTAGACCCCGTAGAGCCACTGATGCCTGCAACGGTTGTTACTTTTTGTCCTTCTGTTTGCATTGTGGGTTGCTGGTTTCTGTTGGGCTGCTGGTATTTGTGATACTACGTTGTGTATTACTTGTGCACGGTAGGCAGCAGGGCAGGCTCTTGAGCCAGACAGGGCCTGGCCACAGAGCTCCCAGTGGAGCCAGAGATGAGACAGGTCACTGTAGGAGCTTTAATGGATTGCCAGGTGAGGCTGAGGTTAGCTCAGGTATGGCCTGTTGCACACAGCACCCTCTAGTGGCTGAATGTCCAATACAGTTGTTACGGAGCGCCCGGGCGATGGTCCTGAACTTGCTCCCTATGAAGCCAGTCAGGACGTCTGGGGAAGTGTCCCCTCTCCGTACACAGCCTGTTTCCAAGGCTAGGAGCTTCATGGGTCCCCACTTCAACCTTCCTGGGTCTGACCTCGGAGCATTCAGCACCTTCTGCCCCTCCGTGTGCTTCCCCCAGCGAACCCACCCGGGCGGGGTCCTGGGGGAGCCCATGGATTCTGCACCCCAAATCCACAGTCAGACGTGACTCTCAGCCAGCCAGTAAAACAGAGGTTTATTCGATGACTTCTATCTGGTCTAACCCAGACCGTACAGCGAGCGTGAGCCCTCAGCTGGATCCATTTTGGGGCCAGAGAGCAAGATAGCTCCTCTGCCTTCCCTGCCTGACTCCAGCTAGCTTCAGACTCCAAATTCAAACTCACTCTCTCCAGCCCCTCCTCCCCCCTGGCTCAGCCAGCTGAGGTGACCTCCCTCCCCCAGTTGGGGTCAGATTACAGCTTCAGGTATGTACACCTGCAGAGAAGCTCTGCTTTGCATCAGCTACACACCCTTATCCCTTCACATAGACGCTCAAGAAATTCATAGGGGAAACTGAGGCACACACACAGCATTTCTACTCCGTCACAACAGGTTAAGGCAACAAAGAGTCTTGTAGCACCTTATAGACTAACAGATTTTAGGGATCATGAGCTTTCATGGGCTAAGACCCACTTCATCAGATGAATGTTGTGGAAATCTCCAGAGGCAGGCATAATATGCAGGCAAGAAAGCAAGATAAATTCAATCAGTGGGGGTGGTGAAGCCTCCACACCTCCAGCTCACCTGGTGGAAGTGGGCTGCACCACTCCCACTGATTGAATTTGCCTTGCTTTCTTGCCTACCTATTTATACCTGCCTCTGGAGATTTCCACAACATTCATCTGATGAAGTGGGTCTTAACCCATGAAAGCTCATGATCCCTAAAATCTGTTAGTCTATAAGGTGCTACAAGACTCTTTGTTTTACAGATCCAGACTAACACGGCTGCACCTGATACAATACAGGTTAGCATTCCTTTGCAGGGGTTCTCACAACACATTGTTTGGTGTCCCCAGAGTACAGCCACCAATTCTTGCTGGTGGCCGCTCTGACAAACTTTCCTAAAATTCTGAATTAACTTTAGGAAGAACAAATAACGAGGCACATAGACACACCCGGATCATGGGAACGGATTGATGTAGGTTTTGGCTTTTTTTTTTTTTTTTTTTTTTTTGCAGACGCTATAATAAAAATAATGTACAGTTGTATTTTGGTGCCCTTGCCCCCCCCCTGCCTCCCCCCGGCCCTGCACCATTACCCCAGGCTCCCTTCCACGGCCTCGCACCCAGACTCACCCCACAACTTGCCTCTTGGAGCCTGGTAAGGCCAGTCCTGCTGAAGCCCAGAGCCAGAGCTCCACAGCTGGAGACAGGAGGGGATGAGCTGAAGCCCGGAGCTCTGCCACCCCATGGGGGCTGACACTCAGAGCCTGGAGCCCTGCAGCTGAAGCTGGGAGGGGTGGAGGGCTGAAGCCCGCCGCTGGAGTCCCATGGCTGAACTGGGGGGAGGGGGGCGCTGAAGCCTGCCCATGGAGCCCCTGCGCACAGTAGGGAGGGGCTGCTGCTTTGCCAGCTCCCCCATCTCTGCACAAGAGGCTGTCTTGGCCACAGGCAAACCCGCTGGTGGCCGTATCTGGCCACGGCAGCCACATTTGAGAAATGCTGCCCTATGGGATGTAGCTTTCCAGAGCAGGTTTCCCATAGTGCTCATCCAGCCAAGCACTCGCCCCCCCTGCTCACCGACATGGTCCCAAATTGAGGTGGGGGCACATGCAGTGTCCAGGGCATCCCCTGGAATCCTGTTTCTCCATAAGCCCACAGGCAGGGACAGCGGCATCACCTTTCTTTGCCTTCGTCAGTTTCCAAGGAACCGTTAATTCCTGTGGATCAAGTGACAATTAACTTCCTACAGTGGGTAACACGTTCGCTCTGCACACACCCGCTCCTCAGACCGGCCGCGGCTCCAATATTCACTAGTCTTGTGCCAGCAATTCAGTGGAAAGCTGGCTGGGCCCCTGTCCGTGTGTGGGCAGTGTTCATAGGCTGGGCACAGATCCTGCCTCTGTGCAGGAGGAAGGTGCTAGCTTAGTGGAAGAGGCGAGATCGGGACAGATACGTGTTGGTCCCTGGACAGGAATCTTAAATATGAAACTCAACTGTGGCCTCAAGTAGAGTTCATCAGGACTTGGTCAAGGAAACTTTTTGTCACCAAATAGTAATGCGCCAAAACTAAAACCTTTTGTGGAAAAGTCTCGTCTGTGATGCGTTTCTCAACTTGAGAAAAACCACTTTTTTAAAAAAATTGTTGAAAGGTCCCATTTTGGCATTTTGAAAACAAACATTTTATTTTGTTCAGTTCTAAATGACCTTTTTGTTTTGAAATGTAACCTAATTGTAGCACGTTTCTTAATAAAAAAAGTGATCCGAATCAAATAAAAACATTTTGAAATGAGCAAAATGTAGCATTTTAATGGGACTAAATCGATTTTTAAAAATTATTTTGGGTTCACAACATGGTTTCAAACTTTGACTTTTCATCCTGATTTGGGGTGAGAAAAATGCCTGAGATCTCAAACGTTTTTGCGAGGTAGGAAAACAATTTTCTGCCCACCTCTAGTGCCCATTGGTGATCGAATCACATGCTGGTTGTCTTTATTATAGAAGCAAAGAGCTTGAGGACAGTGGAAACGTTCTGTCTGGTCTGCATCACCTCCACCTCCATGGCAGGCCAGGGTGAGACTGTACAGTCTTTCCATCTAGACAGGTTTTGATATGATGTCTATTAACATGTCCTCTAAGAGCCTCCCAAAATTCTGTAGTACACACATCAGAGCTCTCTCATCAGGGTGCGTTTTGCCAGCCTGCTTTGGGTTGCTGGTGTTACTACAGGGAGTTTAGGATGAAAAATGGGTTTTGTATTGTATCTGAAGCCAATGGCGTAGCTGTCTGTAGCTGCTGGCCTCTCTGCCTGGCTCATGAAGTCTTTGCCAGGTACAGGTATCTAAGCCTGTATCTGGCCTCACCCAGAGTCTTTGCCAGATACAGGTTTATTCTCCCAGCGTAGAACACAGGCAAAACCTCAACCACAAAATAGTTCCTCCCCTTCGATGGTCTCAGTCCCTCCTGCTTCAGGGGCTAGTGCAGGAACCCATCTCCCTCCTACGCCTCCTTGGTCCTCCTCCAGCCCTACCAGAGAAGCCAACAGTGATTCAGCTCATCCCTCAGTTGAGCCAGCGGCTGGCTTTTGTAATCCCTTCCTTCCTTCCCAGTGGAGTCTGATAACTGAGCAGAGCCGGCTGGGTCCTGGGTCTTAAAGGGGCTGATCACCCTGTTACCGCACTCATCCTGCTCTCGGCCTGGCGCGAGCTCCTGGTGCGTGGGCCAGCCGCTGAGACAGCCCTGCCTCTCGCACCCTTGGCGCTGACGGTTCTCTTGCTCCAGTGGGACGTAGCTGTAGGGTGAGGCCATGGGTGAAAGTAACTTAAAGGACTTAGCGGGATGCTGAAGTCTGGAGCAGGGGCGGGGCCTCAACTGGAAGAGGCGGGGCCTTTGAATCACTGCCGGAGCCCTGGGCCGCCACCGCTACCCAGGGGCTCTGGCAGCAGGACTCTGGTTGCAATTTAAAGGGCCAGGGGCTCCGGCTGCTGCTGGCGTGTGAGGAGCTGGGCTCTCAGTGAGGCCTGCTGAGTGATGGTGGTTTGTGTTGCTGAGCAGAGAGGCTGCTGTGTTCTGAGCCAGTTGTAGCTTTCTTCAGGTGGTTGGTTTCACAGCCTAAGTACAGGGAACATATCCCCACCAGCACCACTTCAGTCTGCCTAGGCTGTAGCTACAGCCAGCTGCTGCTCTCCACTGTGGCCTTGTGAGAGCCGGGGCGGGATGGGGCAGGTTGTGGTTGCTTTGTCCAGTCTACCAATAAGTGTCTCAGGCTTCTCCTGCTCCGGCTCCTGCTCCCTTTGGTTGCTTTTCTCTAGACTCCCGCTGAGCTGTCAGTGCCTTTCTGAGGTGTCAAGGGCCCTGCTCAGTTTTCCAGATGTGGCTGTACCCCAGCTGTGCAGAGAGGCACTATCCCGCCCCTGTCCCATGTCTCTCCACAGGCAGCTCCCAAACCGTCCTGGCCTTTTCTTCTGTAACAGCACATGGGAAACTCACACCTATTTTGCTCGTTCCAGTCCCCTGGGTCTCTTTCCACCAACGCTGTTTCCCAGGTTCCCTGTGTGACGGAGTAGGAATACTGTCTGTGCGTGCCTCAGTTTCCCCTATGCATTTCTTAAGTGTCTATGTGAAGGAATAGGGGCTGATAGTGTAAGCAAGCAGGCAGTGCCCTCTCCCCTCTCTGCAGGTGTCCATACCTGAAGCTGTAATCTGACTCCAAGTGGGGGAGGGAGGTCAGGTCACCTGACCTGGCTGAGCCAGGGGGGAGGAGGGGCTGGAGAGAGTGAGTTTCAATTTGGAGTCTGAAGCTGGCTGGAGTCAGGCAGGGAAGGCAGAGGAGCTATCTGGCTCTCTTGCCCCCAAAATGGATCCAGCTGAGGGCTCATACTCGCTGTATGGTCTGGGTTAGACCAGGTACCAGTCATTGAATAAACCTCTGTTTTACTGGCTGGCTGAGAGTCACATCTGACTGTGGAATTTGGGTGCAGAATCCACGGGCTCCCCCAGAACCCCGCCCAGGCGGGCTTGCTGGGGGAAGCACACGGAGGGGCAGAAGGTGCTGAATGCTCCGAGGTCAGACCCAGGAAGGTGGAAGTGGGTACCCGTGAAGCTCCTAGCCTGGGAAACAGGCTGTGTATGGAGAGGGGACAGTTCACCCGAAGTCCTGTCTGGCTTCCTAGGGAGCGGTTCCAGACCATCGCCCACCCCGCTCCCGCTGCATGGCTGGATTTTGGATTAGCTCCATCTCCCCAGGTTATGTGAGTTCTGCCCAGACTTCCACCTCATTAGAGCCATTTGTATTTTAACTCCGTCCTGAGCTCTGAATTTACTGACCTTGGCTAACGTCATTCGTGGTCCGGGGCCTTCTCTGGGTTATTAATGAGCCTGTTAAATAAGATGGGACTTAACTTGATCCCAGGGGCATCCACTACATGCCCCTCCCGAGCAATCTGCATTGCCATTGATCTGCGTCCCTTGGCCACTTTCTGTGTCACGGAAATTAGCCCTGGAGCCTCCCAGGAAAGCCCGGCTGCCAGGACAATGCCATTCAATTTGAAATGGGCAATGTAAAGACAGCTGGTTTGCTGCATCCCAAGCACTGGGAACGTGCCCTTGAGAGCAGGGGAGACAGGGAAGGGTGAGAAGGGCTGGCGTTGAGGAGGGAGCTGGCTACCTGCTCAGACAAGGAGAAGACAGACCATTCCAGAGGCAGTGAGGGGGCAGCGTTTCACTGAGGGGTGGGGGGGGGGAGGCAGAAGGTGGGGAGGGAGTTAGACCAGGGAAGTAGCTGGCTGTTTTGGCAGGGCGGCATGGTGGGGGAGGAGGGTATTATAGGGCACAGTGAGATGTGGGAGCTATTTGGGGTCCTAGCTGTGAAGGGCCCTGGAGATGCAGAGAGTGTTTTTTTATTGTCTAGAAAGGAGAAGCCCCCAACAGCCTCCCAGGGAGGGCATGCATGATGCTGTGGTGTGTGTGTGAGAGAGAGAGAGAGGCAGAGGGAGCTGTATTTGTGTTCTGGGAATGACAGAGCTTGCCCCTCCAAAGGGGGATTGCTCACTGTCTCTGGCGAGGGTGGGGCACGGAGCGAGAGGCATGGAGCTATGGAAAGTGACGTTTACACTGGGTCCTAGGAAGAACATGTAGCAATCAGGACAGTGGGATGACCCGGGTGGGTCACTGGTGCTGCAGACACCTGGAGGCAGGTTAGAAGCAGCGGGCATGTCAGATCTCAGCTCATGGCCAGGGGGTTTCTCGAAGAGCGAATCAGCTGACTCTGGCTCATTGCTTCCTCACAGACCTGGGAGCTGCAGGTCACCATGAAGCAGGGGAAGCAGACCGTGGTGGAGCTCCTAGGCCATCAGGGCCACTACCTCCTAGTGGATCCCGACGGATCGGTCCGGTGCGGGCAGCCAGCTTCCGTCCAGCAAAGCCAGTTCCTGCTGGAGTTCCATCGCAGCGGCAAGTGGACTCTCCAGTCGCTGGACAGCAAGAAGTACCTGGAGTCCGACGAGGAGGATGTTTTCTGTGTTTCCCGGAGCCCATCCTCCTACCACAAGTGGCTGCCCCAGCTGGCCATGCACGTCCACATTGTGCTGTACAACCCCACCCACCAATGCTACGCCCGAGCCGACGCAGACCTGGACAGGGTGTGGGTCGACACCCCGGTGCCTTACCTGGAGGAGTGCGGGTTCGTGCTGCGGTTCAGGAACGGGATGTACCACCTGGAGACCTCCAGCCATAAGTACGTCTCCAGAGCGGAGAAGCTAGCCAAGAAACCCTCCGCCCAGACAGCCTTCAACTTAAACCTGAAGCCCAGGTGCCTGGCGTTCCTGAGCGACCAAGACGGGTGTGTCCTGTACCCTCAGGGCAAGCGGAGGCGCTTGTGCCTTGGAGACGACCCCAAAGAGGAGGAAGAGTGGTTCGTTATAAAGAGGTGTCCGCAATGGGTCAGTCTGAAAACTAAGGCCAAGAGATACGTGTCCGTCATATGTGGCAAGTAAATTCCATTTTCCAGTCTGAGCATGGGTGGAGGGCCCAGCTGAAGGATGCCAGGACATGCCCTCTTGACCTAAGTCGCCACCCTGGTCGACAGGTCTTTGGACAAGTCCTGCCCTGCCTTTGTCCTGTGACGCCCCCCTCTTCCCCCCCCCCCCAGTGAGGTTGCACAGAGGGCAAGCTGGGGTAGAATGTAGGTGGTTCACTTTTTAATAGGATTATTTCGGGGTGCAGGATACCTGGGGTATGGAGCCACAGAGCGAGAGTCCAGACCATGGCAAAGTTGTTACAAGAGTTCAGACACTGACGAGAGGGTATCCTATGAAATGGGGTGGGAGGGGGTGAACACGGGTGGAGGGATGGGGGATGTCTCAGAATGGGATGTGTGCCCACATCACAAAAACCCACCCGCATTAGTGGCACCCTCATTGCTGTCCCTAGCAGGGGGGTACAGGATTGAACAGGCCATGGAGGGGGAATCTCGACAGTGATCTCTTCAGGACAGGGCAGCTAGATGTTGGCAGAGTAGTGTCTGTTGGGTGGGGCCCTGTCTGGTCACTGCCCAGGTGGTACCTATTACAAGGATACAGGGCTTGCTCGTCAGAGCCAGCAACAGGGCAGCCAGCACTCAACACTTTCAAAGAAAGTGATAGAGCAGAGACGAGGACGCATGTGATGCTTACGGTGAAAGCTGCCTAGCACTTTCCACAATAAGCAATGGCAAGCCAGGTATTATAACCACCCCACACTTACAGTGTCCATGCTGAGAGTCCCCACGCCAGGAGTCTGTGTCAGACAAAGCTCTTCTTTTGGTATGTTGCAGCTAAATTGTTACAAAAATTCTTTAAAACACTGCTTCCTTGAGAAGCTCTTGCAATGTACCCAACTCCTGCAACTTAACGGTGAGTTTTGCGATTTTTGCTGCTTTTCTTAAAGCCCCAGCTCCGGGAGACATGTGATTGGGGAAAATCTCAGCTTTCTTTTTCTTCTTAAAGGAAGTTTTTAGTCCACCTGGTTAAAATGTGAACCCTAAAGATGATGACATCGGTAGGCGAGTAAAAAGAATCCACGTGTTGTTGTTTATAAAAGTTTCATGATTTTACAGCCCATGTTATGATTTTTGAACACTTGAGGTGGGCAGTCCTGTTCCACCACCTCCATGCTTTGGAGCAGGGATTTGAAAATTGACAGGAGGTGTCACCTGGTTGTCAGGGAGGAGCCTTTTGCTGTCCCGGTAAAAATGTGCCCAAATTTGGCCAAATTCTGACCCTCTGAAATATCTCAGTTCATGCATGCCCAGGAGAGACTTGTTAGAGTTTGGTAGCTAAATTCTCTGACTATTCCAGCTACACTGAGCATGCTCCAGCCCCTCACAGCGCCTGTGTGTGGCCAGACCCGCACAGAGTGTCTGAGAGTGCCCTTGTCCTATAGGTTAATCTATTAATGAATTTAGCTAATGGGCTACAGCCTGAGCAGGACTTTCCCTGCCATCTACTGCTCCTCAGTGCTGGGGGCAGCTGAGCCACTGGGCACTGGAACGCAGAGAGACTGTCTCCCCTTTGCTCTCAAATCTCGCCCTTGCTGGGGACCAGGCAGTGAGGAGGAGGAGGAAGCTGCCTGATTCAAGTGCAGAGGAATGTGGGGCAGGGGAAGGAAGAGTTGCAGGGTTGGGAGGTGCAGGGGAAGAGGAGACCCCAGCAGGAAGGGAGAATAGGAGCACTGTGGGATGGGTGCGCAGCAGAAGAAGTAGTGGGAGGGATAGAAGCTAGGGGGAGAGAGACAGGCGCTCGGTAGGGAGAGGGTGGAGCAGCAGAGGATAGAACGAGAGTGGTGGGGACAGGGGCAGAAGGGTCTGTGGCCATTAGAGCAGGCGCCTCTATGGAACCTGATTTGCAGAAGTGCTGGGCACTCACAGCAGCTGGATCCTGAAGTTCTCTGAAGAATCAGGCCCACGGCAGCTCCGTTTGGGCACCCACAAGTAGTTGACACTTTGCACTTCAATTTCCATGCCTCAGTTGCCCACATGTGAAATGGGGATCTGACTACCGACGCCCCTCCCCTCCCCAGGGTGCTGGGAGGATAAACTCAGTCACGTTTTTAAAGACTCAAGCAAGATACAATGAGAGCAGAACCCGCTGGGCCCCCGATCCCTGTCTGGGAGCTCTAGGAGCGGCTCTAATTTGGGAACCGAATCCCAAATCGACCCTGAGCCAATCGACAGCTCCCTTCCTGAGTGCGTTTGGCTTGACATGGCCTGATTTCCCCCCCTTCTGCGCAGACACGGAAGTGTATGCCGGCTCGGACAAAGTGACCCCAAAGTCCGTGTTCCACTACGAGTTTGACCCTGACACCAACGCCGTGCAGCTAAAAACCGTTAACAACCGCTACCTGGCCCAGGTGAGTGACCCCCTCCTGGCTCGATGAGGGACACTGTACCAGGGGGTGCTTGTCTCTGGATGACCAGAACTGAACACGCTATTCCAGGGAAGGGCGTCCTATCAATGTACACGGTATTCGAATAGTCTCTGAATGAACCACAAGGGATAATTCCATGTAAAGAGACATGGCTATACGAGGCAGTAACCCCAAGGTACATGCTGTTTCTTTAAGATGTAAACTACCCCCACCAGATCCCCAGAGAATCTCCTGCCTTTCATGGTGTGGGGCGGTTTTTGTTGAGAGTTGAGCCCTGAATCTCCTGACCTCTCAGCGCAGGGCAGTGGTAGGAAGGACACCCTGGCGCAAGCCGGCAGGAGATGACCTCTTTCCTTCCCTTCCCCGCAGAGAAAATTCAAGACCATCATGGCAAATGGGAGACGCATGGAGCCAGAGACCAACTTCCGTGCCCTGTGGCATTGTGGGAAAATCTTCCTGCAGGCTTTCAACAGTCGGTACCTGGGCACCATGCCCATTGGGCTGGTGGTGGCCAGTGCAGTGCACCCAGGTAAGGCGAATTGCTGCGGGGACCCCTAGGAAACTGCCAACAGCTGAGCCAGGCAGCCCCCTGGCATCTCTGTGGCACTTGACTAGCCTGTTCAGGGCTTGTTGCTTCTTCCATGGGGGAGGGGGGGTGTTCGTGGGTCTCCCTGCCAGAAGCCTGTGGACCCACCCGGCTGCACTCACACTAACATTCCCCCGTTCTCTCACATACCCGATATACCGCCCCCCCCCATTTCTCTGAAGGGCCCATTGCCCCCACTCGGGGAGGGGTCACAGATGAGGGTCTCCCTTCCTTCCTAGGGGCTCAGCCTGCTGCCTCTGCCGTGCCCCCAGCACCTTGGGGAGCGAGAGAAACCCTTGTGAGAACTTTTAATTCGTAGTGAGTGAAATTTGGGTTCAGAGGCTGTAACTGGGAGGACAAACCCCACAAGTCAACATCCAGAGCTGAGTGTCCTCCTTGCCCCTGGTCTGAGACCCCACCCCGCTAATCCCGTGTCTCCACGCTTGGGCAGCCCTGTATGGCCAGCTGATGCCAGCACCCCTCTGTGGCTCCACCAGCAGGAGGCGCTGACGTAACAAGTGGCTGTAGCCCTCTCCCCCCCGCCCTCCGCTGCAGGAAACGTATGGGCTGCAATCCCTCAAGTGGCCGATGCTGTCCTCAACTCACCTCCCAGCCCACAGCGCCGGCCCCAGGTCTCTCCCACTGCGCGGGAAGACAAGGAAGAGTTTGTGTGTCGGAGCCACTTGTGATGGGTTAGACCAGGGGGTGGGCAAACTACGGCCCGCGGGCCGGATGCGGCCCGCGAGACCATCGGGACCGGCCCACCTGAGCTCCGGTGGGGGAGGCTGCTCCTGGCCCGCTCCCGCCTTCCCCCTCTTCTGGAGCTCAGCGCGGCTGAACTCCAACAAAGGAGGCTGCTCCTGGCCCCTCCCCCGCAGCTCAGCGTGCCTGAGCTCGCCGCGGGAAAGGCTGCTCCCGGCCCCTCCCCTGCTCTCCCGGAGCTCAGCACTCTGTGTAGGGCTGCCCCCTCCTCGGGGAGAGCGGTGCAGTGTGTGCAACGCCAGCAGGGCCACCAGTGCGGTAACGCCGTGCGGTGGGGGGTGGGGTTGGCTAAGGGACAGGGAGTCCCGGGGGCCCTCAGGGGAGAGGGGGCTGTTGGATGGGATGGAGATTCTGGGTGAGGAGTGGTCAGGGGAAGTGGGATGGGGAGGTGGATAGGGCAGGGGAGTCCCGGGGTCGGGGTCTGTCAGGAGGTGGCAGTGTGGATAGGGGTCGGGGCAGACAGGGAGCAGGGCGAGTTGAGAAGGGGGTAGGGTCCGGGGGGGCAGTTAGTGTGTGGGGTCTCTGGAGGGGGGCAGTCAGGGTACAAGGAGCAGAGGGGCTTAGATGGGGGGTGGGGTACCGGGGGTGGTGTGTAGGGTGGGAGGTCTCGGGAGGGTGCAATCAGGGGGACAATGGGGAGTTGAATGGGATTCTAAGGGGGGGGCAGTCATGGGGCAGGAAGTGGGAGGGGGTCGGATGGGGGTGGGGCCAGGCTGTTCGGGGAGGCACAGCCTTCCCTGACCCGGCTCTCCATACAAGTTTTCAACCCCGATGTGGCCCTCGGTCCAGAAAGTTTGCCCACCCCTGGGTTAGACCCCCTTGGGGACGCCACCTGATGTACCGGGGTTTCACTGAGCCCCTCCTCCTGCTCCACCAGCCTAGAGTCCCTCTCCCTGTTTTGCTGAATTAGGCTCTCTGGCCTCTGACAGCTCACACACAGGTAGGGCCAGACCCCGGTGCAGACACAGACTGACATCAGCTCTGTGTGAGAGGACTCCCCCAGCACTCTTCGGGGAGTAAACCCCAAGTAATACTGTCGTGTGCTGTCTAGAGAGCTCTGCAGAGCACAGACTCATAAAAATTCGCCCTCTCCCTCAGTGTGAAGAGAGATGTGCACATCTTCCTCCCCAGTTAGAAATTGCACAAGCTGGGTTTAATAATAAACCAAACAAATGTATTAACTATCAAAGGCAGATTTTAAGTGAGTATAAGAGATAACAAACAAAACAAAGCAGATTACTGAGCAAATAGACAAACTACGCAAGCTAAGATTAATACACCCAAGAAACAAGTTACAAAATGTAATTTCTTACCCTAAATGTTATGTTAGGCAGGTTGCAAAGTTTCGGTGGTTCAGAGTTCCAGTTATGCCTTTTTTCATACTGGACTCCTGTCTCAGTCTGGATTCCCCCCTTGCCTTCCCTTCAGGTGTCTTTAGGCGTCTTTCTTCTTGGGCAGACAGGCAATGGTGTGGAGTCCCATTTGCCCTCCTCCCCACTCTTAAATAGGATTTACATAAGGCAGGAATCTTTTGTTTCCAAACTTAACCCCTCTCTTGTTTTAGTGGAAAGTTACAAGTCCCAGGTAATGTTTAGTATCAGGTAACAAAACCACCTGCTTGGTAGTGTCACAGCTACATCCCAGGACCCCTCCCTGGAAGGAGAGAGATTAGTACAGGGGTCGGCAACCTATGGCGCACCTGCCAAAGGTGGCATGCGAGCTGATCTTTAATGTCACGCTGCGGGTCCTGGCCGCCGGCCCCGCTCAGCCCAGTGCTGGCCTGGGTGAATGGAGCCCCAGGCCGGCAGTGGGCTGAGCAGGGCCAGCGGCCAGGACCCCAGCTGGCAGGAGCCGGCGGCCGGAACTCCACACCAGCAGTGGGCTGAGCCACTCAGCCTGCCGCCAGTCTGGGATACCGGCCGCCGGCCCCACTCAGCCCACTGCTGGTCTGGGATTCTGGCAGCCAGCCCGGGGCTCTGCCCCCTGGCCGGCCCAGCTCTCTTCAGCCACCCCCTGCTGTGGCCTACATTGGAAAACTCAGCAAGGAAAAGCAAGGGCAAAGATCACACTAAACTGATAAGATCTGCGTTTTAATTGTATTTTAAATGAAGCTTCTTAAATATTTAAAAACCCTTCTTGACTTTACAGACAATAGTTTGGTTATATAATAGAGATATAGAGCGAGGCCTTCTAAACCTGTTCAAATGTATTAATGGCACGCGAAACCTTAAATGACCGTGAACTCGGCACATCACTTCTGACAGGTTGCCCACCCCTGGATTAGTATCTTCACCAGCTTGTTGTTTCTTCCTAATGGCCCATCAGCTCTGACAACCTGTTGTCTGGTGGGTGTCTTTCAAATACGCACCCAGCTGTAATTGTTGCATAGTCCAGACTCTTAACTTTAGATACAGAGAAGATACATGTTTACACCCAGATAATCACCGTCAGAAGATCAGAACCGTTCCAATGATACCTCTTGTGACTCATCGTAGCTATGCCATATTCAGATCATAACAATATTTCTATGAAGAATATGGGGTGTAACATCACACCTCCGTCACCCCTCCCCTCCCGCAGGGCTCGGCGAGGCGTTTGGGGTGCGCCTGGCCAACCGCTCCTTCCTGGTGCTGCGCGGCAGGTATGGCTACGTGGGGAGCTTGGCCTGCCATGACGTCCTGCAGTGTAACCTGGTGGACCCCGACTGCATTGAGCTGCTGCCCTGCAAGCCGGGCATTTACCACTTCCAAGGTAAGGGAGCCCTGGGAGCCCACACCACGTGGTGCTGAGCCCAGCTCTGCCTCCGGGCAAATGGGGCCCATGGGACCCCAACTTCAGTCCCACCCACCTCTGCTCTCCAGCTCAAGTCCTGGACCAGCCACAAGGCCAGAGCAGGTCAGGTCTGCACGGCAGGGGTGCTGCAGCAGCAGCCAGGGTGGGGCAAGCCGGCTGGGGAGGGAAGCTGGGGAGGGCAGCAAGCTGTGAGCTGCTATTGCTGTCTGCTCCAACTGCCCGCTCCCAGGTCTCATGGGGTGTTTTGCCCCCTCCTCGTCTCACCAGATCTGCAGCCCCGGGGGCAGGAACCGCTGGGAAAGCCAGAGTGCAGGGCGGAGGGTATTCACAGCCGTGCACCTTCTTGGGCCGAGATTCGATGCAGCCACCCCCAGCTGGAGGCAGACGAGTGGCACCAGCCCTTTGCCAAGCAGAGGGGCGGAGTCTGGGTGCTTACTCCTCGGCCGGGCAGGGGATGCAGAGTCAGCACGTTTGGCTCATCATGGCTGGGGGAGGGGGGCGAGCAGACCTCCCGCATAGTAGGGGCATCGGGTGCCGTATGGAAATCTTGGCGATTCAGGCGATGTGGGCTCAGGGGCGCTTCCCAGGGCAGCGGGAGGAGAAAAGTGTCCAGCTTGGCCCAGAGTCAATGGGATTCGCTGGTGACGCCGAGCGTCAAGTTTCCAGGCTGGTTGGGCGTGAACGTGGGTTTGGTGACCTCTCTCTAACCTACAAACCCGGTGTAACCAGGAGACCCCCTCGGCCCCTTCGGCGAAGCCTCACCCAGGGCCTGCGTGCCTGGGGGGTGGAACGGTAGCAGGGACCTGCTCCCGCTCCCCTGAGCTCTCACCAGCTCTCCTTCCTTCCCCAGCCCACGGCAGAAGCTTTTGGTCGCTGAGCTCAGATGGCACCTTCCGGACCTGGGGGAAGTTTGCCTTGAACTTTTGCCTGGAGATCCAAGGGCATAACATCCTGGCCGTGTTAGCCCCCAATGGGTACTACATGCGGGGAGACCGGAGCGGCACCCTCCGGGCAGACAGCGAGGAAGTCACTAGCGAGTGCCTCTGGGAATTCTAGAGGGAGGAAGGTGCAGCGCAGTCTCCTTTCCCAGGCGTTCTGGACTGGCCGGGTAGCCACTAGGCCATTGTCTAGGCACGTAAAGACCATGGCCTATAACACTGACCACCATTGACTCAATGTTTCCTCGTGCTCCCCCCTTCTGTCTCCACCTCTTGTCTCTTCTCTTCTATTGTCAGTGCTTAGGGGCAAGGACGGTCTTTTTGCTGTGTTTGCGCAGTGGGTTTATGAGCCATCACTGGGGCTCCTAAGCACTCATACAAATACGAAATAATATCCAGACGGCGTCTGGTAGGACTTCGAAGACAGGACAGCCCCCCTCAGCCCCCACCTGCCACAAACACCCTGCTAAGTCTTAGCAGAGCAGCCCAAATGAAGGGGTGGCTCAGTGAACGGGGAATGCGCCGGAGAGTCTTTCGGTGCTAAGTGGCTGGTTCTCATCCAGGCTGGGTTAGTAATGACTGAAAATTACGACGACTCTGTGGCCGGCACCAGTTCTTGTCTCCACCTCACAAAAGCTGCCAGGATCAGTGGGGAAGCCAAAGGCTGTACACTGCGGGGGTGGCTCCGTCAGGCCTGTGCTGTCATGGTTTGCGGATGAAGCATGTCAGTTTGCAGGCGCTGTCAGTCGGGCGCCTGTCACCGGCACTGCGTTCTGCCGGCTGATGTCTCCATCAACCCCTGTGTGCCAGTTCCAAGACTACCACTTCTCTCCCCAAATCCTGGTCCTCGGATGCCCTTTTTTGTTTATAAAAGGATGTTTTTTCCCCCTATGAAAAATCTTTTTCTTTGGGAAAAAAGCACCTTGCTCCAGCTAGGGGCCTTTAAAAGCAAAGCCCAGGGAAATGGGGCCGTCCGGCCATGGCCCTTGGGCTGGTGGGGTGGATGGGCTCTTCTAGCTCTAAATTCTAACGGAGTCATGCCCTGGGGGCCCAGACCTTGTCTGCCATAAATCAACACAGCACCGTTGACTTCAGTGGAACCGTTCTTACACTAAGATCTTTGCTCCCGTCTCCAGGGGAACGCGTTCCACTTTTCTAATGCAACATGTTGTCTGAGTCAAACACTTTCCGTCTTCTGGCTGGCTAGGGGCCTCTACCTCTGTTTTTTCATCACTTCTTCTTAGAGCTAGAGTTTAGGGGGGCTGATGGATTCAGTTCACCTCCTGCTAGGTGGGGAGGAAGAGGCCACTGGGCACTGGAGCCCCCTGGGTAGAATGAGGGGGGGTGACATTGGAGCGGCTGAGCACTGAGTGGGATGAAAAAATCCATCCCCATGTCACCGCTCCCCATGGCTCCTGGATTGTGCAATAACACTCAGCCGCTTCTTCACACTGGACAGGACTCTCTGCCCTGGGGTTAGCAGCCCAGCTCAGAAACCAGAAGCGATGGGGGAGCGAGAGTGCCTTAAGCCCAGCTTCGCGGCCCAGGGCTGCCTCGACAACCTGCCGGGAGCCCGCGCACTGGGCCCGAGCCGTAGGAAACAGCAGATGGTACCTGAGGTGTGGCCACAGAGGCTGCGGGTTCCGGCCCGTAAAAGGGTCCAGGGACCTGTAACCTCCGTGGGCGTCCTCTCCAGTGGGGAGAAGAGGTATCTGCTCATCGCCATGGCAGGGCCGCAGGGGGAGCACTGGGGAAGAGAATCGAAAGGGCTAGTGCTTCAGGGGGCAGGGTCCCTAGCAAAGAAACCAACCCATGTGTAAGAGGGAGCCGTGCACTGCACCTGGCTGGGAGGGGCTTGGAGGTGACTGTAAAGGTCACATGACACTTGTCTAGTCCCGTCCCTCTGGGCCTCAGTAGCCGTCTCTCCCCGCCAGCCCAGACCACTAAGGCCTGATTGGCTCCGGTGCTGAGCACCTGCAGCTTCCACTGGCTTTAGGGAGCGAGGAGTGTGCGCATGTCACGGAGCGCCCGGGCGACAGGCTGGACCCTGCTCCCTAGGAAGCCAGACAGGATTCTGGGGGAAGTGTCCCCTCTCCGTACACAGCCTGTTTCCAAGGCCAGGAGCTTCACGGGTCCCCACTTCCACCTTCCTGGGTCTGACCTCGGAGCATTCAGCACCTTCTGCCCCTCCGTGTGCTTCCCCCAGCGAGCCCGCCTGGGTGGGGTTCTGGGGGAGCCCGTGGATTCTGCACCCCAAATCCACAGTCAGACGTGACTCTCAGCCAGGGAGTAAAACAGAGGTTTAATCGTCGACAGGTACATGGTCTAACACCGAGCTTGGAGGTACCCGAACCCCTCAGCTGGATCCATTTTGGGGGCACAGGGAGGCCAGACCCTGCCTGGGCCTGCCTCCCTTCTGCCCACCCAGCTTCAGACCCAAACTCCTCTCTCCAGCCAGCTGCAGACTCCAAACTGAAACTCACTCTCTCCAGCCCCTCCTCCCTGTATTCCTGTGTGTTTCCTTCCCCGGGCAAGTCAGGTGACCTCCCTTCCCCTCCTGGGGTCAAGTTACAGCTTCAGGTATGGACACCTGCAGAGAGGAGAGGGGGCGTTGCCTGCTTGCTTACACTATCAGCCCCCTAGTCCTTCACATAGACACTTAAGAAATGCATAGGGGAAACTGAGGCACACACACAGTATTCCTACTCTGTTACAGTGCATCAGACCACATTCGACCCCAGGATTCGTGGCCCATCCTCCCAGGCCTGCGGGAGTGCGTGTGGATGGGGAGGGGTTGAACATCACAGTGTTCTCCGGGGCAGTGGGCAGTTCTGTTCACCCCCTCAGCGGCGGGGAGGTACATCACTAATGAGAATCAGCAGTATCGGGGCCGGGAACATGCTTAGACGCCTTGAGTCCGGGGTTCAGAGCCAGATTTCCCCGTAGGGAATGGTTTAGACAATGGGGTTATCTGGGCTCCAGCTGGCTGGGAGTGAACTAGGGCCAGGGCAGCCCATCTTCGGGGCCTCCTGCCTTCCCGGCACACCAGGGAAACATCATAAAACCTGAAGCCTGGAATGGAGGTGTCCAAAGGCTGCTGCTGAGCTGGGATTGGGGGGCTGGAACCCGGGAGTCCCATCCTCCGAGGGGAACTGGGCTCTGGACAGCAGAGGGGGAGTAGGAGGGTGGAAGGGGGGCATCGCTGTGGCACCAGACGGCAGAGAGAAGGAGACTTGCGGGGCACCGCCAGGGAGAGCGAAGGGCGAGGCGTCCAAGGGAGGGAGGGCCAGCGCTGGCCTCCAAGAAGCGGGGGGCAGGGTGCCCCCGGGAGCCAGGCCTGCAGGGAAAGAAGAAAGGCTCAGCCAGGGCCATGTGATTTGGTTCTTCCTCTTCTAAGTGGGGTGGGGTGAATCCCCAGCGGGTCTGGAGCTGGGGGCATCCCTGGCGGAGAGGCCTTCAGAGCTGGATGCACATGGCAGTGATGGGTGTGGGCTGTCCTGGGATCCCCGGGTACCCTGCCCGTCTCCTCCCCACCCCTGAGGTCTCCTTTCTGCCTGAGATGGAGTCTCCAGGGGAGGGAAAGAGGGGGGACTTCCCTCCTCCTCCCCTGTCCCTGGAGCCCGGTGGGGGGCATGGGGGGCTCTCCCTCTGGGTTACTCATCTGTGCCCTCTCTGGGCTACCTATTCCCTCCCACGGAGTGTGTGTGTGTGGGGGGGGAACAGACGTCCCTGGTCCTATTACCCCACAGGCTGAGCCCAGGGATGCTGTGGGAACCAAGCGGGGCAGGAGCCAGTCCTAGAGTTGTCCAGCCCCACTTACCACAGCAAGGCTCTTCCCAGGCGCTGGGTGGAGAGGAGCGCAGAGGCAGTGGCTGGGAGGTCTCCGGGTAGAATCTGGAGGGGTCCTGGCATGACAAGGGAGCCGGGGAGGCAGCCAGGGGCTGTGAGGGGAGCAGAAAGGGGAGAGAGGTCACCCGCTGGGAGTCACCCAGAGACCATCGCTGGGCAGCAGCCACCAGCACCCCGCAAGGCCACGCTTGATGGGACGCTCCAGAGTCAGGGCCCCAGCGTGCTCCGGACCAGCGCTTCTCCCGCAGGAATCCCCCTGCTCTGCTCCGTCAGGACTCGGCTACACGGGAACACTCCGGAGAGGTAACATGCAGGAACGAACGCTGTGAGGTTACAGTGCATTCACCCCCTGGACGGACGCGCCCCTTCAGAACGCAAGGGGGCTTCGTTTATTCTTTAATCCACTGGCCTGACGGGGTGGATCCAGCCGGGATCGTCCCCAGGGAGAAGGGCCAGCCCCCCCTTTGCTGGCTGACCAGGTGGATCTGGCAGGCGAGGGGTCGTCTGCGGATTACACTGGAAACGGGAACAACCCTCGATTTAGGGTAATTCTCCCAGACAGAGCTGGCCCCGGGGGAGATCAGGGCACACTGCCTACCTGTGTGGAGATGATGTCAGTCAATGGGGACGGATGGTAAGCAGCAAAGGCCTGGGGCGCTGGCGCAAAGGGGGGTAGAATCCAGTCACACCACGAGCCTGGGCGAGGCAAGGAAGAGAATCTCGTATGGACGCTTCCCTAGCGACGGCCGCCACGCGCTTTACAAGCCTCACAGCCCATCCGCCGGAGAAAGCCATCACCTCCATTTATAACTGGGGCGCAGAGAAGTGAAGTGACGTCCCCACGGTCACATAGCACATCACCGACAGAGCCGTGAACAGAACCCAGGCGTCCTGACTCACAGACCTTTGTTTCAGCCACTAGCTCACACTCCCTCACAGACCTGGGAATAGAACCCAGGTGTGACAGAGTGGGAATGTTCGTAATGTTCTCTCTGGATACTGTGTGTGCCTCAGTTTCCCCAATGCATTTCTTAAGTCTCATGGGGCTGAGGTTGTTGCAGAACAAAGGACCAGTGGAGAGGAGTGGCCAATGCCCTGCCTCTGGGCAACTGATGGCCTGGCCCTTCCCCTCTGTAAGGTGTTAGCTGGAAGTGTTGGAGAACAAAGGGATCAAGTGACCTCCTGGCCCAGGAAAGAGACAAAGGAAAAGGGGAGGAGAGGCTAGAGGGTTAGACTGGAGCTAGCTGGGGAAATGCAGGGAGGTGAAGACATAGTCTGGCCTCCCTGGCCCTGCAAGATGGAGCTGGCTGAAGGGTCCTGTTCTCTGTACCTACGTGCTCTGGTTTAAACTGCGCTCCTGCCATCGAATAAACCTCTGTTTTACTGGCTGGCTGAGAGTCACGTCTGACTGTGGAGTTGGGGGGCAGGACCCTCTGGCTTCCCCAGGACCCCACCTGGGCGTGCTCGCTGTGGGGAAGCGCACGGAGGGGCAGAGGATGCTGGATGCTCCGAAGTCAGACCCAGGAAGGTGGGAGCCGGGTGAGATTCTTGCCCTGGAGACAGTCGCTCACAGAGAGGAGGCTTCACCAGAGTCCTGACTGACTTCAGTGGGAGCAGTTCCAGAGCATCGCCCGGGGACTCTGTCTCAACAGGCGTCCTGACTCCCAGTTCCTTATGTCAGCCACTAGCTCACCCTCCCTCCTGGAGCTGGGAATAGAGCCCAGACGTCCTGACTCCTGGATCCCTTCTCCGACTTTCTTATTAAAAATGATCTTGGCATCTCTCTAACAACTTCCGGGGCAAAAATCTCATAGAGCGTCACAGAACAATCTTCGTCAGTATGACTCCTACAGATCGCTAAAAGGGACCTTAAAGAATCAAGTCCACCCCTCTTCCCCCACTGTGCCGAGGCTGGTCCAAATAAACCTAGCTCATCCCGGAGTTTGGATGATCTGTTCTAAAAATGGAGATTGCATGGCCTGCTTTGGTGAGATATTCTCGGGCTTCACTAGCCTGAGAGTACTTAGACAGTCTCTCTAATGTCTAACACGGACCTTGGGCATCTGTGGAGAGCTGATATTGGCAGCCCAGGGCCCTCCGCGAAGGTGGCAGCTGGACTGAACCCAGCCCATGCGGCTGCCCAAGAATTTGAAGGGGAGAAGGTTTCCCTAGTGATTGAAGATGAAATGACAATGTGTGAGCGGACCCAGTCCCAGATGCCAGCGGCAGTGAAGGGTTGGATTGCATGAGCATAGCGAGATGGGATGGACAGTCGATAGGACATTGCCGCCCACCGGAGACTGCCTGGAGTGTCTGGGAATCTGTCCACAGGCTGCCGTGTACGCTACTTATAGGGAAACATCTGTTGTGAGCAGCTGGCCAGTGGGCCAGAGCATTTAGCTGGGGGAGAGAGGAAGTTCTTGGAAGGGACAGGACTGTCCAAGCGTCACAGCACAGTCATGGGGGAGCGTCACGGCACAGTCATGGGGGAGCGTCATGGCACAGTCATGAACGTAAATTGTCACCTGCACGGCCGGTCTCCAGCTTCAGCTTCGCCTCTCGTCTCCATTTGGCCCTTCGGTTTGAAAACCAAACCTAGCACAGGAGAAGGGAGATGGTCAGTGACCTGCCCCGATCTCACAATGATCCACTGGACCCTTCCAGGCTGGGTGTCCCCAAACACCCATGAAAAGCTGGACAACCCAGAAGGCTCCAGACCCAGAAGGCAACAAAAAAGGAAACTCAGAGACATTAAGGTCAGAAGGAACCATCATGATAATCTAGTCTGACCTCCTGCACATCACAGGCCATAGAACCTCACCCACCACTCCTGTGACAGACCCCGAACCTCTGGCTGAGTCACTGACGTCCTCAAGCCATGGTTTAAAGATGTCAAGTTACAGAGAATTCACCATTTACACTAGTTTGCATCTGCGAGTGACCTGTGACCCATGCTGCAGAGGAAGGTGAAAAGCCCCAGGGTCTCTGCCAATCTGACCCAGGGGAAAATTCCTTCCCGACCCCGAATCTGGTGATCAGTTGGACCCTGGGTGTGTGGGCAAGACCCAGCAGCCGGCCACCTGGGAAAGAATTCTCTGTAGTCACTCAGAGCCCGCCCCGGATAGTTACTTCAATCGCCTGCTTTATTATTATTTTTTGGAGCTGCACTCGTGATTTTTGGAACATTTGGGGCTGGAGATAGGGCGTCCCCATGACGACAGCCCTAAATCCTCACATCCCCCCCCCCCCCAAGCTGTGTTCTGGTCTGTCTCTAGCGCATTCATGTCCATGCACCTGGATGCCAGGGCAAAACTCTGCCCCTTTGAAATGTCTCTGCCCCATTGTGGATCACCTGCCACACTGTATGTATATGCTGTTCGCCTGCCACAATGGGGCAGAGACAAGACACGTCTCGCTGCGTGTGAAAGAACGAACAAGGGGGGTAGGCCTGGCATCTCTGCCTTGCTGCTGGTGGGTCCTTTTACCGCTGTGCAAAGCGTGTGCTAAACAATTCCAGATCAGAAGCACTTCACCTCCACTTTGCATAGCGGTAAATGACTCTGGGAGGCACAAGGCCCAGAAGAGTTTGCCCCAGTGTGTGTGTGTGTGTTTCCCAGGGGTTTGTGAGGGTGTGTGTCACATGACAGCCCAGGCAGTGTGTAGGAGCAAAGCTGTCTCAGCAGGCTGGTGTGATATGAGGATGGTGTCACTTGTCGGAGCTATTCCAAGCAAAGCCAATGCTTTGCAGCATGGCGAGCCAGCAGCAATCCCGGTCCTGGTCCTCAGAGAGGTCACCGTTCTCAATACTCCCAATGACACCGTGATTTGTAGCTGGCATTACGAAGTGCGTCCAGAATACATATGAGAATGGTGGCGGCGGGGGGTGGGGGTGGGGATTTTTCCAGGGTCTGCTTTACCTGGCTGTGTCTACTGGTGTGTGTGTGAGGGTGCAGGTGTGACTGTTGTCTCATGATCAGACACCCCCCTGGCACGGCTAATATCTGTGTGCAGAACCCCAGTCCTTGTGCCAGCGAAGAGAGCAACCAGCCCAGCCTTGGACCTCTTGGTTCAGCAAAGAGAGGACAAAAATATCCAAGCTTCAGCCTCAGAAATTAGCTGCTGTCATCTAAATTTTCCTCTGGGTGGCGCCCTTGCACCGGTCTAGACACACCAGCATGTTACACAAAACTGGCAATGAAATCTGCGCTCCCTGGGACTCTGCCTCCCACATAATGTGCACCTGGTAGCTGGCCAAGGTGCTGGGGAGACACACAGAGGCACAGAGCCTTCCTCTGGCTCCTGGCACGTCTGTGCTGCTCTCACACATGACACACACTTGGTCACACTCACTAATTTAACCACACAGCCACCAATGCACTCCTCACTCGCACACGCCGAGACACATCCACTCACAAGCGTATGTGCCCAATCCCTTTACAGACACACTCAGCTGCACTTGTTTGCACGTTCATTTGCTCATTGACAATCACTCCCCCTGAGAGATGTTTTGGGTCGCTGGCGAGATCGAAAAGTCAGAAAAAAATCTCATTTGGGTTCAGACTGAAAACAAAAAATTCCAAATCTTTGGCAAATAGAAAAGTTTTTTAAAAAGGTTGGGGTTGACCAAAAGGCTTTGTTTCGATTCTGGCCATTCCTATGCTTTTGAAATGTAAAAAAAAAAAAAAAAAAAAAAGGGGGAAAGGAAATTTTGAGACAAGTAATTTCCAAGCAAACAATCCGAATGGTTTGTTTTGAAAATGTCAAAATGAACGAGTTTCATTGTTGGGGGAGGGGGTTTGTTTTTACGTGTTTGAAATGAACTCTTTGGTGAACCTGACACGAGTTTGGGGAAAGTTTTGGTGTCGCCAAAGCTGCATCTTTTGCTGAAAAAAAGTCTCCGCCAAAAAGTATTGCCCAGGTCTGCTCACTACCAGACACTACTCTGCACATACATGTGCTGTCCCACTCGCACAGGTGTGCAAACCCAGCTGCCACCAGGGTGGGTTTGGAAGTGCAGAGCCAGCATGTGGGGGAGGCGGGAATCAGCAGCTGTTCCCACTTACCCTGATGGTGGTGTCGGGGAGCTGGGTGGTTGAAGCCAGTTTCTCCCGGGTAGCGGAGTCGGGGTACTGCCCTTTCTGGAATTCTGGAAGGAAGTTTGGAGCAAAGTCATCCTACCTTGGCCCACAGCGACCGCCCCAGAGATGAACAGCTAGATCAACCCCTCCCCCATAATACAGGGCCACACACTGCCATCAATGCTTACTCCCCATTGGTTTCAATAGGGAAGCTATTTAGGGTTATGAGAATGGCCTGGGGTCCCACCCTAACTATGTCAGCTGCTTTAGAGGAAGATTGAAATGACAATTATGGCAAGTTCCTTCCTCACCGTGTCCATCAGCGCTTGGGTCCTGCTCTGAAGCTGGAAGGCCAAGGGCGTGACCTGTCCCTCAAGGCCTGGCCTAAGTGTACATGGGCAGCTGAGAATTCTTCCCCCTCCCAGCCTTCCAGCTAGGGTGACCAGATGTCCCGATTTTATAGGGACAGTCCCACTATTTTGGGGCTTTTTCTTATGTAGGCTCCTATTACCCCCCACCTCCTGTCCCGATTTTTCACACTTGCTGTCTGGTCACCCTACTTCCAGCCAATCACCTTTCTCCAAGGCCACTGACTGCTGGCTGGAGAAGATGGTCCGGTTCCGGTGCTGGACCCCCGGCAGGGGTCCCCTAGCCGGTGCTGTGCTCCTCCCAGGGTGCCATCGGGACAGGGGTGCCTCTGCTGAGACCCTGCTGCCGGCGGCTCCCAGCCAGGGGAAATCTGCAGCGCAGGGGAGAGGGGAGTGAAGCCTGCTGGCTGGAGAGGTAAGCTCTAGGCACTTTCTTTTAGGGTGGCCACCAGGAATTCTGGGAGGGCCAGTCTCCTTGGTGGTGGTGGGGGGACGGGGAGGGTGAAGCCAGCAGTGGGGCTGGTCTCTAAAAGCAGAACCCCCAGCTAGTCACTAATAAAGGGGCATGCACATTTACGGTGCTAATAATAATACATGTCTCCATAGGGGACAGACAATGGGGCCCTTTAGAGGTGCCCCCTTCTTTCCCCTGCTTTAATCCCTGCCCTTGGAAGTGCCTCTCTCTCCACCCACGAAGGTCTTGAGTTTCCCCAAGTCACTGCCCCTCTGACCAGCCAGCCAAAGGGGGCGCTGGCGAGTGACTGAAGATTCTCCCTACCCCCTGGGGACTGTGTGTGCTGTGCTTGCACATCACGGCTGCAGTGAGGCCGTGGGGGGGGGGGGACGTCTGTGGGGGGACATCTGCGGGGGCAGCAATCGGTGTGTGGTGGGGGGTACACATGAGTGTCTCTCCTCGTACGTATGTTACGAGCGTGTTCCTGCTGCATGCTGGTGGCTGGTGTCCGCAGGGTCTTCCACCTGGGGACCTTCCACGGTGTGTCTCACCTGGCGGGGAAGGCTCCACCATGAACCCGAAGTCAGCTGGGAGCTGCGTGTCCCCGAGCAGGTTCCTCAGCACCCGGTTGATGGAGGACACCTGGGCGAAGAAGATGCCGGGAGTTGCTTGGGGACAGAGTCTGAATTCCCCACCGCCCTGGAGCTGAGCAGCTGGGCCGAGCTTGGGGAGTGAAGCCAACAGGAGTCTCTCTCCATTGACTCATTGGCTCGGAATCATGGGGACGGAGAAAGATTTGGCTCAGGGCATGTCTCTGGGGACGTGGTGCAGCTCGGGTTGAGGTGCGGGGAGGACGGGAGCTGTGGAAGTCTCGAAGCTTCAGTCTCGGAGTCGAACCTCCAGAGGTACCGATGCTCCTGAGCCTTCCCCGCCTGCTCTCGTGTTCATGTGGCGGAATCGCCCCTCCAAAGGATGGCGCCCACCTGCTCCCAATGCCTGGTGCGCTGGAAAGGCCCTTTAATGTCAGTGGAATAGTAAGATTTGGAGCAAGACAATCTGCAAATCGGAGATGGAGACTGGAGACTGTGGGATGAGAAAATCTCCTCTGTGCTGTGACATGGGAGGAGACATTTTATTCGCTCTCGTTCCATCTGGGGCCCTTCTCATACACTCGACAAAGAGTCCTGTGGCATCTTAAAGACTAACTAAAGTATTGAAGCATAAGCTTTCGTGGGCTAATACCCATTTTGTCGGATGCATCAGTGGAAGTATCCAGGGGCAGGTATAAATAAGAAGGCAGAACCAGGTTACAGATAACGAGTTAGTTCAATCAGGCCGAACCACCTTGTTATCTCTAATCAGGGAGGATGAGGTCCTCTTCTAGCAGATGATCTGGAGGTGTGAACACCGAGAGAGGAGAAACTGCTTTTGTAGTTGGCAGGCCATTCACGGTCTTTGTTTAATCCTGAGCTGATGGTGTCAAATTTGTGAATGAATTGCAGTTCAGCAGTTTCTCTTTGCAGTCTGGTCTTGAAGTTTTTGTGCTGCATGATGGCTACTTTAAATCTGTAATTGTGTGTCCAGGGAGATTGGAGTGTTCTCCTACAGGTTTTTGTATCCTACTGGTTCTTGCCTACTTATTTATTCCTGCCTCTGGATACTTCCACTGCTTGCATCCGACGAAGTGGGGATTAGCCCACGAAAGCTTATGCTTCAATATTTTAGTTAGTCTTTAAGGTGCCACAGGACTCTTTGTCACTTCTGCAGATCCAGACTAACACGGCTACCTCTCTGGTTCTCTTATAGACTTGTGGCTGCGGCCTGTCCCGGGGGATAGCCCTGGATGTGACCGAGGGAGAGCGAGTGAGCAGGAGTGGGTCTTGCCTCTCTGGGAACCATTTGGATCTCGAATAGAACCAGCCCCACTGTCTGTCGGGCACAGGAATGACACCCCCCCCCCCGGCGTGATCTCTAACCCCTGCCCCTCTCAGGCCCTATTATTCCCACTGCTGTCCGCTGGCCCCCCACTTCCCGCCCCTTGCTGAACCCCCTGGCAGGCCATGGCCCATCTCCTCCTGACCCCTCCTCCAGCCCACTTCCCCCGGGGGGGTGGGCCTGTGAGAAAGTGCTGCTGGGTGGTGGGAGTGGAGGGGGGTGTCGGGGAGTGAGAACTCCCCCCCCCCACACACACACACACCCTTGGCCTGCCCGAGACAGTGTCAAGAGGAGAGCAGCTCCCAGCTGGCTGTGCATAGCCTGGGATGGGAGCCGAGGGCCAGGCCCACAGCGGTGGCAGATCCAGGTAGATCCCGGGCGTCCAGACCTCGACCCCCGCCGGGGAACCGGCTCGGTGACGTCTTCCAGCGGTGGCTTACGCTAGGCGTCCGGTCGCTGGTGCAGATGCCTTCGGCGTGCAGCTTCCTCCTGATCTCCCAGGCGAAGATGGACGGGTGCTCCCGCTTCAGCTGCGCGATTCGGGCCACCACCTCTGGGGTGGCCATGCGGGGCTTGCTGCCACCGAGGACCTTCGGCTCCACGGCGCCCGTCTGGTAGTAGCGGCCCAGGATCTTGCTCACGCAGCCATTGGATACCTGCGGTGCGGAGAGAGAGGGACACTGAGGCACGGGCTCTGGCTGGGGACTCGGGAGCATAAGGAGGGGGGAGAAATAGGGGATCAAGCAGCGTAAATCAGCATCCTCCCTACCAGCCTCCCTTGGCCCGCTGTCCCCCAGACCCTGCCCCGGGGCTCTGCTCGTCTCCTCTCAGCTGCCCCAAGCCCTTCCCTGGGTTTTTGCTGGTATCGGTAGATTTGCTGGCACATGGGCGGTGCCAGCCCCTGCCCCGCCCCCTTCTGCCTGAGGCCACGCCCCCTACCCTGCCCTTTAAACACCCCTCCCCCCGCCGGAGCCAGAGGAGCCGTGAGCCCCCAGCCATGGTCGGGAGGGCCCCGGCCGGCCCGAGACCCCCGGAGCGAGGGCTGGATCACAAGGGAAGAACGGGACGTGGGAGTGGGCCGCGGAGCGGGGGGGTCGTGGGCTCAGCCCCCCCCCCCGGTCTATTCTCCCCTCCCCCCCTGTGCTGGGAACAGTAATAACCCCCCCCCCGTCCGATTCCCACCTTCAGGCTCCGGGAGATGTCACAGGCGCGCAGCCCCCCCGCCGCCAGCTCCACGATCCTCCTCCGCGTGCACCGGGGCAGGGGGCGGCCGTTCACAAAGAGCCCCCCCAGCTGGTTCACGCCGCCAGCCCCTGCGGGGAGCCCGGGCAGGGGGTGAGGCGGGGCTCCCGCGAGCAGAGCGGTGACCCCCCCCCCGGGCGGCCGAGCAGAGAGCGGGGGGGGGGGGGTGTCAGTACGACAGGAGCCGTGGGGGGGGGGGCGGGGAGATTTAGCCTAGGAAGGGCGCGAAGTGTGAATGGGGAGGGAGCGACGGGCCCGGTGGCTTCTCCGCCGCTCGCCGTCCTGCAGTCGGGCTCCCCGGCGGACTAGCTCAGCCACAAGATACGGGCTGGGCGCAGGACTCCCCGGGGACTGTGTCTGCCCCGCGCCACACCGGGGATCAGCCCAAGGGAGCCGCGTGGGTCCCCGGAACCCTGCCCCAGGCCGCTGCAGCGGGGGGCAGGCCCAGGTCTGGGCCCACCGGGCTTTCCAAGCGCCCCTCGGGGCTCTGGGCCGATTGCAGCGCGGCGTCAAGTGCCGGGCAGGGCACCGCTCCAAAGCCAGCCCCGCCTCGGGCGAGGAACTCGGGCGTCCGGGGAGCCCCGGAGCTGGGGGCCGAAGGGGGCTGGAGGGGGAGAGGTGCGGGGTGGGTTGGGGCCTCTCCGGGAGGAGGGCGCGTGGGATCCGGGCAGGGCAGGACGCGGTGCGGCGGGGAGGCGGCCGGGGGAGACGGTGGGGGACGGGCTGGAGGGGAGCGACGCTGAGGGAAGGGGGGTGTCCGGGGCCTGGGGCGTGATCTGCCACCCCGGGCTACATCCTGTCCGCGTCAGGGGGAGCGGAGGGGATGCGCCCCCCCCCCTGCTCTGGGGTCTGTTCTGGTCTCAGTCCCGGGAGTCTCCTCTCCCCCCGCCCGGGGCCTGGCGCAGAGACCCAGGCGCAGCGCTGGGAGCCGACCCGGGGACCGCCCCAGGTGAGTCTCTCTCCAGCCCAGGTGAGCCGGCCGGATTCCCGCGTGCTCGCCTCCTTTCCCGCCCGCAGCCTTCGTCCCGGCCCCGCGGCGAACCCCGAACTGCCCCGCGGGGGCTGGGGACCGCCGGGCGGGGGAGCGGCTCTCACCTTGGGGCTGCATGTCTCGGTCCCCGTCCTTCGGAGCCGGGCGGGATGAGCGAGGGCGGGGGAGGCGCTGCAGGAGGGACGTGAGACCGGAGGGCTGGAGACACACAGAGATAGGGTCACATTTTCAGAAGCACCCAAGGGACTTAGGCGCCTCCTGGAAAGACAACGGGGCTCCAGGCTTCCGGGGGCCTAAGTCACTTTTGGAAACAGGACTTAGGCCCCTCAGTCACTTGGGCGGTTCTGAAAATGTTGCCCCTCCCCCGTGCCACGTGGTGACCCCAGCCCCTCCCCCCCCCAGCTCTCCAGCAGCATGGTCTGGTTCTGTCCCGGGCCTGCGCTGCAGACAGGAGAGTCCACGACCCCCAGCAGAACTCGGACCCTCCGATTTCATTCCGGCGGGGGAGCAACTCGAGCCCCATTGTGCTAGGCTGGGGGGGGGGGACTTTTTGACCCGAGGGCCACATCTGGGGGGGGGGGGAATTGCTTGCAGGGCCATGACTGTAGGGTTGGGATTGGGGTGTGGGAGGGGATGCCCTGGGTAGGAAAGGGCTCAGGGCAAGGGGTTGGGGCAGAGGAGGGGTGCTGGGTTTACAAGGGGGCTCAGGGAAGGGGATTGGGGTGCAGGAGGGGGTGCAGAGTGTGGGAGGGGGCTCAGGGCAGGGGTGCAGGGAGGAGTGCGGGAGGGGGCTCAGGGCAGGGGGGTGAGGTGTGGGGTGTAGGAGGGGGTGTGGAGTGCGGGAGGGGGCTCAGGGCAGGGGGGTGAGGTGTGGGGTGCAGGAGGGGATGTGGAGTGCGGGAGGGGGCTCAGGGCAGGGGGGTGAGGTGTGGGGTGTAAGAGGGGGTGTGGAGTGCTGGAAGGGGCTCAGGCAAGTGGGTTGAGGTGTGGGGTGCAGGAGGGGGCTGAGGGAAGGGGGTTGGGGTCAACACTATTGACTGTTGCACTCCTACAGACTAGGGACCGAATGGCTCGGCAGCAGTTCTGCAGAAAAGGACCTGGGGGTTACAGTGGATGAGAAGCTGGATAGGAGTCAACAGTGTGCCCTTGTTGCCAAGAAGGCTAATGACATTTTGGGCTGTATAAGTAGGGGCATTGCCAGCAGATCGAGGGATGTGATGGTTCCCCTCTATTCAACATTGGTGAGGCCTCTTCTGGAGTACTGTGTCCAGTTCTGGGGCCCACACTACAAGAAGGATGTGGAAAAATTGGAAAGCGTCCAGAGAAGGGCAACAAAAATTATTAGGGGCCTGGAGCACATGACTTATGAGGAGAGGCTGAGAGAACTGGGATTGTTTAGTCTACAGAAGAGAAGACTGAGGGGAGATTTGATAGCTGCTTTCAACTACCTGAAAGGGGGTTCTAAAGAGGATGGATCTAGACTGTTCTCAGTGGTACCAGATGACAGAACAAGGAGTAATGGTCTCAAGTTGCAGTGGGGGAGGTTTAGGTTGGATATTAGGAAAAACTTTTTCCCTAGGAGGGTGGTGAAGCACTGGAATGGGTTCCCTAGGGAGGTGGTGGAATCTCCTTCCTTAGAGGTTTTTAAGGTCAGGCTTGACAAAGCCCTGGCTGGGATGATTTAGTTGGGGTTTGTCCTGCTTTGAGCAGGGGGTTGGACTAGATCCCTCCTGAGGTCCCTTCCAACCTTGATATGCTTTCTTTCTTTCTTTCTTTCTTTCTTTCTTTCTTTCTTTCTTTCTTTCTTTCTTTCTTTCTTTCTTTCTTTCTTTCTTTCTTTCTTTTCTTTTCTTTTCTTTTCTTTTCTTTTCTTTTCTTTTCTTTTCTTTCTTGTAACTGAGAGCCTAACATAAAGTGTTTATACTTCTGCATCTTCATAATAACCAACCCGGACAGCTAACACAAGTTGTTGCCATCTTCTCTCCTCTCGCCCACACACATATAAAAACCACACAATCACAAAGCTATTGAAAGAAGAAGGGCGATGTTTTCAAACACCTAGAGAGGAGACAGGCGCCCAGTTCCCCTTGGAAGTCAATGGGAGACGAGTGCCCACCTTTTATAGGCGGTTTTGAGAAGCCCGCCTGAAATGAATAAACTCCAATGTTCCAACTTGTGTGCCCCCAACCACCCCCCACAGTGCACACTGGGACCCCTACCGGGCGGGATCGGCTCTTTGTTATGTTTGTACAGCGCCTAGCACGCCCCTGCCCGCGCCTGTAGACTCTCCCCACTGCCAGCCGCCTGATTCCCAGAGGCCTCCCACAATCACTGCTTTCCCTCCTGGCCGGGGGCTTTGACTTGCGGTTCGCATCGCCCCGCGCCAGCGGGCACCGAGGAAAACTCAGGGATGTTGTGAGTCGCTCCGAGGTGTGTCGATTCCCCCCCGTGCGGTAAGTCCCCCCCCCCCAGCTCGGGGTGGGGGTGTCTGGGGAGGGGGGCTGTGATCGTGAACTCCAGTAACACACAAGGGGGCAGGACTCGGAGCGGAGCGAAGCCACTCGTCCCCCTTCCCTGGGCTGGAGCCGGGGGCTGCCTGGGCGGGGGGGGAACCCACAGGATACCCCCTGATCTGCCCCCATTCCCTGGGACAGTCCCTGCCCTGCTGGGGAAGGGGGGGCAGGACCCCCACCCTGCCGCCCTCAGGCGCTCGTGGCTGGGCCGGGGGAGAACGGGCGAGAAGAGACTCGCTGGTCCCGGGCGGCTCAGACAGGACCAGCGGGTGTGTCCGGGTAAGAAATCAACTCCCGCGTTCCCGGCTGCCCCCCGGTGAGTCCGGCGGGCGGGACGGGGAGCAGGGGACCGGCACAGGCGCCTAGGTCTGGGGCTTGCAGGGGAGCAAAGTGAAGCCAAAGAGAAACTCGCCCGCGAGGAGCCAACTACCTGTCTGGAGCAAGGGGACCTGGCCCGGGCGGCGACCGCTCCTGCGGGAAGCCTTCCGGGGGGGTTCTCCGTCCGTCCTGGGCTGTCAGCGCCACCCGGAGAGCTCCGGGCAGTGGAGAGGCTGGAGTCCCATTCTGGGGTGCCCGGGATCAATGGGACTCCAGGCAGAGGTGCCAGGGGGTAGCAGGTGGTGATGTCACGGGGCAGGGGCAGGCGGGGGAGGAGAGAATCCACCTGCGTTGTGTGCAGAGCTCACAGACAGGCCTGGGCTGGGAAACACACACTCACGGGTGCACACTCACACAGGTGCACAGACACTCACGGGTGCACATTCACACAGGTGCACAGACACTCACGGGTGCACAGACACTTACGGGTTCACACTCACAGGTGCACAGACACTCACGGGTGCACAGACACTCACGGGTGCACACTCACACAGGTGCACAGACACTCACAGGTGCACAGACACTTACGGGTTCACACTCACAGGTGCACAGACACTCACAGGTGCACAGACACTCACGGGTTCACACTCACAGGTGCACAGACACTCACGGGTGCACACTCACACTCACAGGTGCACAGACACTCACGGGTGCACAGACACTCACCGGTGCACAGACACTTACGGGTTCACACTCACAGGTGCACAGACACTCACAGGTGCACAGACACTCAAAGGTGCACAGACACTTACGGGTTCACACTCACAGGTGCACAGACACTCAAAGGTGCACAGACACTCACAGGTGCACACTCAGACTCACATGCGTGCATACTCACACACACGCACACAGTCTCTCTCACACACACGTGAACACACACTCACGCGTGCGCACATACTCGGATGCACACGCACGCACTCACACTCTTGTGCAGGGTAAATTCATCTGAATTCCCCCCCCCGCTGCTGTCCACCCCCCGGAATGTCCCGCTGCCACCTCCCCGCGGGCGGTCTCCCCTCGGCCCAGGGCAGCGCCCCCTCCCCCGCACACAGCGCCGGGGAGAGGGCGCTGACCCCGTGGGCCGGGCGCTCTCGTTCTCCTCCGGGCAGTTCCGGGGGCCTGGGCGGGGCGGGCCGGCTCTCAGCTGGTTCTGTCCCCGGGGAAGCAGGGGGACCCCCGGGTTTGGGGGTGTAGGGCCCCGCCCCGCTGCCTGGAGGTTTGCAGGGGCCACTGGCTCCCAGTTGAGGGGGCTGCGGTGGCCCGGTCTCCGGTCGGGGCGGTCACCCCCGGGGCTCCGATTGTCCCCTACCCCGCTGCTCCGCGGGCTCCGGGCTCGGCGCGGGGCGCGGCCCAGGGCGGCGGTGGGACGCGGAGCCTGGCCCGGAGGCCGCGCCGGTGGGAAGCGGGATTTCAGCACTAGCCGGGGCTGGACAGCACATCCCAGCGCCCGCCCCGCCGCCGCGGCTGCATCCCGCCTGCATCTTCCCCGCTGCATCCCGAGCGCGGAGCATCCCCGCGGGGCGGCCGGCGGCGGGCGGGGCGGGCGGGGGCTCTCTGCGGATTCCCGCACTCCGGGGGCGGCGGGGGTCAGCCGGGCCCGTGTCCGGAGCCCCCCCTCGGAGCCGGGCCCGCCGGGGCCCGGCTCCCTGCCGCGTTTTGAGCAAACAGGGCAGCGGGGTGACAGGCACCCGCCAGATGGCAAAGTGCTCGGGATTGGATCATAAACCCGGCCCGGGGTCTGGTTTATTGCGGGGCTGGTGTGTGTGTCCCCCTCCCCCCTTCCTGCATTGAGCAAATAGACGCCAGGCCCGGCTGGCGGACCCCGGGGGGGCCCCGTCTCGATAAACCCCCAGGGCCCGGCGCAGATGGTCCCCACGCCGGGGGCTGCCGATAAAACACGTTGTAAAGCTCGCAAGGGAAATATTTGAAGAGCAAATATTAGCCCGCGAGGAGCCCCGGGGGGCGGCCCGGCTGGCCCAGCCTGCTGAGTAATTGAGCATCATTAGCGGAGCCCCGAGCGCTCCCGGGAGAACCGGCTGCCTTCCCAGTACCATATGCTCCCAATTATCCATTAACCACGGCCCTTCGCTCCCCGGCCCCAGCCCTGCGCAGCCACCGCGCCCCCCTTCCCCTCCCCCGCCTCCGGCCCGCAGCCTCTCCCCAGGCCCCCCGCGGGCAGGGGCGGAGTGGGGAGCCCCGGCCCCGCCTCTGGCACGGGCACTTCTTCAAGCCAAGGGCCCCCCACGAGCTGCCCCCTGCAGGGGGGAGCCGGGGGGTCCCCGCCGCCAAGGGAGGCGCGTGCGTAACGCAGGGGGGCGAGGGGGTGGGCGGGGGGAGGGCGGAGGCCGCCCACCCTGCTTCCCTGCCTCCCTCCCCTGGAGCAGCGGGGGAGGGGGCGGACCACGCTGCCCCAGACTAGCCCCCTGCTGCCCAGGGGGGCGCCGCCCCTGCGGGCTTCATGGCCCGGAACCGGCGGGGAGCGCACAGGGCCAGCTCTCCAGCGCGGTCCCCGGGCTCTGCCCTCCCCAGAGCCGAGAGAGCTCGGTCCCTTCCCCAGCTGGGGGAGAATACGGGGCGCAGGGGGCTGGGGCCCCCGCCTGGCAGCAGCTCGCGGCGTTGGGGAGAGGGGACCCCGTGCGGGAAGCGCTCGCCCTCAGTCCGATGGGGCCGGGAGCAGAGGCTGCCCGCTGCGGGGCCCCGCACCCCGTTCCCAGGCCCTTCCCACCCGGGCTCTCTCAGTCCAGTTCTCCAGCGGCGGCTTAGTGTCCCCCGGCCCCCTTGTCTCGGCAGTGGCCTGGGGGTCGCCCCTGGATTTGCCTCTAGGGAAGCCGCGGCTGCTCTCTGGGTAAACCCTGGGGGGGGGGGGGTGCGGGTCACAACTGAGCATTCGCAGGCCCTGGAAGGAGGCAGGGGCGGCTTGGCATTGACACCAACGGGTATCTTGGCCTAGTGTCTGTGGGCATCACTGGGTATCTGGCCTCCCGTAGCCATGAGAGTCCGATCCAGTCGCCTCTATTCTCAAGATCCCGAATGAGAAGGGAGGGGTCCCTCGCTGGGGCAGCCTGGGGGGGGGGGGGAGAAAGGCAGAGCTGAGTTACAATGCTGGCTTCAGACCAGTAAGAGGAGGGAAAAGCCAAGAAAGGGGTGAGCAGGCGAGAGGCTCAAAGCAAATGTAGCCCCCAAATAAAAATAAGAGAAAACCACAGTAAGAGAATCAACAATCTGCCACCAGGTCTAAACAGAGCACAAGCGGCATTAGAGGCAAAAAAGCATCCTTTCAAAATCAAAAGTCAAATCCTCCCGAAGGGAAGAGAAAGGAGCATGAAGTCTGGCCAGCCAAGTGCCAAACTAGAACGAAGCAGGTCGAAAAGAATTTGAAGAGCAACTAGCTAAAGACACAAAAACTAACTGCAAGTTTTGTGTAAGTTGGTCAGAAGCAGGAAGCCGGCCAGACAGTTAGTGAGCCCACAAGAGCAGGCCAGGATGAGAAGCTAAAGGAATTCTTTGCATTGGTTTTCACTGCAGAGAACGTGAGGGAGATTCACCCACCTAAGACATTCTTTTTAGGTGACAAATCTGAAGCACTGTCCCAGATTGAGGTGTCAATAGAGGGCTTTTGGCACAAACTGCTAAACTAAACAGTAATACATCACCAGGACCAGATGGGATTCACTCAAGAGTTCTGACGGAACTCAAATACAAAACTGCAGAACTACTAGCCCCGGAATGGAATCTAACACTTAAATCAGCCTCTGCACCAGATGACTGAAGAATAGCTAATGTGATGCCAATTTTTTTAAAAAGACTCCATAGGAGATCCTGGCAATTACAGGCCGGTAAACCTGACTTCAGTACCAGGAAAACTGGTTGAAACTAGAACAGGATTATCAGACACAGATGAACACAAATTGTTAGGGAAGAGTCAACATGGTTTTTGTAACAGGAAATCATGCCTCCCCAATCTACTAGAATTCTTTGAGGATGTCAACAACCATGTGGACAAAGGTGATCCAATGGATATGGTGTACTTGGACTTTCATAAAGCATTTGACAAGGTCCCTCACAAAAGGCTTTTAAGCAAAGTAAAGTCATAGGAAAAGAGGGAAGGTCCTCTTGTGACGGTAAAAGGTGATGCTGGGATGTAACCTGACCCCAGCCAGGTGATGGGACGCTGGATGTCTGTGTGTTTCTAACAAAGGCTTGGGGGGAGGGGACAGGAAGTAGGCAGACAAACAGTTTTTGGCTGGGTTGTGCTCAGGGTAGGAGGGAGAAAGAAGACGGGGAATAAGGCCGGGAGCCCCAAAACCCTGGGCCTCATCTCCCGGTCCCCCAGAAGGGCCTGACTGAGGGGTCCTGTCTAGACTGGGAAGCTCTGAGTTGGATGGTGTTCCTGTCATCTCAATAAACCTTCTGATCTACTGGCTGGCTGAGAGTCTCTGTGAATCCCAGGAAGCGGGGGTGCAGGGACCGGATTCCCCACACTCCGTGACAACTGGTGGCAGAGCGGTGGGATACAACTTCACCCCGTGAGCGGCACTTCCTGCAGTAAGTGACTGGGGAGCAGAACGAAGGGGGACCAGGTGTGCTGAAGTCAGACGTGTTTTCGGGGGGCGGAGGAGCTACGCTTAACCCCTGAGAGTGTGTGACCAGCGAGGACTGTTGCAGTAAGCGGGGTCCCCTGGGGCACTGCAGAGAGCAGACTCAGTGGCGGTGGAGTTGCAGCTCAACCCCGGGAGAGAGGTGTGGAGAAGGGCTGGCACACAAGGGGGTTCCTCCTGAAAACCATTGAAATCTGAACGCACAGGCCTGCGAGTGGCCGTCAGGAAGATGTATGCCAAGCGCCTCAAGAGTGACCTGGTGCAGCTGTGCAGGCAGAGGGGGCTGCCCATTTCAAAGCTCACCAAGGAGCAGCTGATTGCCCAGCTGGAGGAGAGGGATCGTGCGAATGCCCCGATCCCGGCCTCTGAGGGGAGCCGCCCGGCAGACACAGCGCCGGCCCCAGGGCCTGCCCGGGCTGGGAGGGGACAGACTGCTGCCGAGGACGTCTCAAGGTCCCCCTCACCTATAACTAGGGGAGGGGTTGGGGGAAGCCCAGCAAATACCGAGGGCACCCGGACTCCGGCAGCCAGCAGGGGACCCTCCCAGCAGGGGTCCCCACCCCTGGACCCAAGGCACAGTGAATGGGACCTAAAATTGAGAGAAATCATGTTGAAAGAGCAAGAGTTGGCAGAGCGCCGACGGCAGTGCCAGCTTCAGCTGGAGGAGAAGGACAAACAACGTCAGCACGAAGAGCAACAGCGCCAGCATGCGGAGAGGCAGCGCCAGCTTGACCGTGAGCATGAGCTGGAGCTGGCCAGGCTGAGGAGCAGCGGGGCCCCGGCTGCGGTGAGTGAGGGGGGCCCCAAGGCTGCGCGGAGCTTTGATAAGGGCATCCTGGCCCGGCATAAGGAGGGGGAGGACATGGATAGCTTCCTGACAGCCTTCGAGAACGCCTGTGGGATGCACCGGATTGACCCTGCAGACTGGCTCCAGTTCCTCACCCCCTTACTGGACCCCAAATCCGTGGAGGCGTACAGCCAAATGACCAAGGCGGAGGCAGGGGACTATGAACTGTTCAAAAAAGCCCTGCTCCGCGAGTTCGGGCTGACTCCCGAGATGTATCGGAAAAGGTTCCGGAGTCAGCGGAAAACCCCTGAGATCACCTACCTACAACTGGCCAACCAGATGCAGGGATATGCCCGCAAGTGGACGGCGGGGCCCGGAACGGTGGAGGACCTGCTCAACCTAGTCATACTGGAGCATCTGTACGACCAGTGCCCCTCCGACCTGAGGCTGTGGTTGATGGACAAAAAGCCAGAGAACCCGCAGCACGCAGGGCAGTTGGCCGATGAGTTTGTGAACAGTCGGTCAGGGGGGAGCAGAGAGGAGTCCCACCGGAGTCGGCCCTTCACGAGACCGAGAGAGAGTCACCCAGGAACCTCCCAGCGGGGAAACACGGAGACCCCACATCAAAGGGGAACCTCTAGCGTCAGGACCAACCGACCCGCCCCGGGGGACCAGCGGGACCTAAGCTGCTTCCAATGTGGCCAGAGGGGCCACATACGGGCCCAGTGCCCCAGGCTCCAGAACAGACCGAGCAGACCGAACTCCCCCAGGGTTAACTGGGTAGAGACCCAGCCTGACGAGCGACGGAGAGCCCCGGCAAGGGAGGCTGGCAACTTACCGCCTGCTCGGGAGGTGGGAGCGCCCCAGACCAGCTCCTCCGGGGAACGGGATGCTCAGGACCCACCGTTCACAGTTTACCGGGTGGGCGCAGGGCTGTCCCTGCGGAGCGAGTGCATTGTTCCCCTGGAGGTGGACGGGAGGAAGGTCTATGGATACTGGGATACGGGGGCTGAGGTGACACTGGCCCGGCCCGAGGTGGTGGCCCCAGCTCGGATGGTGCCCAACACCTACCTGACCCTGAGAGGGGTGGCCGGGACCCCGTTCAAGGTGCCCGTCGCAAGGGTACACCTGAAATGGGGGACCAAGGAGGGCCTTAAGAATGTGGGGGTGCACCACCATTTGCCTACAGAGGTGCTGATGGGAGGGGACCTAGAGGACTGGCCCAACAACCCCAAGGGTGCCCTGGTCGTGACCCGTAGCCAGAGCCGGCGAGGGGCACAGTACCTGGACCGTGGAGGGGGTCCTGTACCGGGGGTGCAGGATCCCACCCCAGTGGGGAGGGGGTGTCAAGGGACCGGGCTCCGAGGGGCTCTGGCCTCAGACTCAGCCAGCAGGAGGGAGCCAGGCCCCATCCCTTCCCCAACCGCTGAATTCCAGACTGAGTTACAGAGAGATCCCTCCTTGCAGAAGTGCAGGGACCTGGCTGGCCTGGGTGAGGTACCGACCAAGGGAAGAGGCTGCCAGGAGAGGTTCCTGTGGGAGAAGGGGTTCCTGTACCGGGAATGGGCTCCCCCCGGGGAAATGGAGTCCTGGGGGATCCGGAGGCAGCTGGTGGTCCCCCAGAAGTATCACCCCAAGTTATTGTACCTGGCCCATGACATCCCTCTCGCAGGGCACCAGGGAATCCGGCGCACCGGGCAGAGGCTGCTACAGAACTTTTACTGGCCTGGGGCCTTTAGGGCTGTCCGCCAGTACTGCCGATCCTGTGACCCCTGCCAGCGGGTGGGGAAGGCCCGGGACAAGGGGAAAGCAGCTTTGAGACCTTTGCCTATCATAGAGGAGCCTTTTCAGAAGGTGGCTATGGACATAGTGGGGCCTCTCAGCAAGATGACCCGCTCGGGGAAGAAATACATCCTGGTGGTGGTGGATTTCGCCACCCGCTACCCCGAGGCAGTGCCCTTATCCTCCATTGAAGCAGACACTGTGGCAGACGCGCTGCTGACCATTTTCAGCCGAGTGGGGTTCCCCAAGGAAGTCTTAACTGACCAAGGGTCCAACTTCATGTCGGCCCTACACCAGAGTTTGTGGGAGAAAAGTGGGGTCCGACACAGCTGGGCCTCAGCGTATCACCCCCAGTCCAACGGGCTGGTGGAGAGGTTCAATGGGACATTGAAGATGATGCTGAAAACCTTTATGAACCAGCACCCACAGGACTGGGACAAGTACTTACCTCACCTGCTGTTCGTGTACAGGGAGGTGCCCCAGGAGTCTACCGGATTTTCGCCTTTCGAACTGCTATATGGACGGAGGGTAAGGGGGCCCCTGGACCTGATGAGAGATGAATGGGAGGGGGAGGCTGCCCCCGAGGGAGAATCGGTGGTGGAGTATGTCCTGACCTTCCGAGAGAGACTTGCTGAGCTCATGGGCCTGGCCCAGGAGAATCTGGCCAGAGCCCAGAGGAAGCAGAAGGTCTGGTATGACCGCACGGCGCGGGCCCGCGCCTACGCCACCGGGGATCAGGTGATGGTTCTCATCCCGGTGAGAAAAAACAAGCTTCAGGCCGCCTGGGAAGGCCCTTTTAAGGTTGTCAAGCAACTAAATGAGATGAACTATGTGGTGGAGCTGTCTAACCGGGCCCACCAGCACCGGGTGTACCACGTGAACATGATGAAGCCCTATTATGACAGGGGGAATGTGGTGTTGGCCGTGTGTGGACATTGGGAGGAGCAGGGAGCGGACCCTCTAGTGGATCTATTCCCTGAGACAGGAGCTGGCTCCCCCCTGGAAACAATTCCCCTCTCAGATCAGCTAACCACTGCCCAGCAAGCTGAGATCAGAGGGGTGCTGCAGCTGTACCGACCACTGTTTTCCAACCGGCCGGGACGCACTAATCTGACTGTCCACCGGGTGCAGACAGGATCGCACCCCCCTATAAGATGCTCCCCCTTCCGAGTCACAGGGAACACTGCCAAGGACCTGGAGAGGGAGGTCCGGGAGATGCTGGCTCTGGGGGTGATCCAGCCATCGTCCAGCCCTTGGGCCTCACCGGTGGTGCTGATCCCCCAAAAAGACGGGTCGATCCGGTTCTGTGTGGACTATCGAAAGCTCAATGCCCTCGCTGTCTCTGATGCCTACCCCATGCCAAGGCCTGACGAGCTCCTGGACAAGTTGGGGGGAGCTCGTTACCTCACCACTATGGATCTTACAAAGGGTTACTGGCAGGTGCCACTGGATGCAGATGCCAGGCTGAAATCGGCCTTTATCACCCCGCTGGGGCTCTATGAGTTCCTGACCCTGCCCTTCGGCCTCAAAGGGGCGCCGGCCACCTTCCAGCGCCTGGTGGATCAGCTCCTGAGGGGGATGGAGAGTTTTGCGGTAGCATATATCGATGACATCTGTGTCTTTAGCCAGACCTGGGAGGACCATGTGTCCCAGGTCGGACAAGTGCTGGACCGGCTCCGGCACGCTGGGCTGACCATAAAGGCAGAGAAGTGCAAGGTGGGGATGGCTGAAGTGTCCTACCTGGGCCACCGGGTGGGGAGTGGCTGCCTAAAGCCGGAACCAGCCAAGGTGGAGGCGATCAGAGACTGGCCCGTGCCCCAAACCAAAAAGCAGGTCCAAGCCTTCATCGGGATGGCGGGGTACTACCGAAGGTTTGTGCCCCACTTCAGCGCCACCGCCGCCCCCATCACCGAGCTATGCAAGAAGGGGAAGCCCGACAAGGTGGTCTGGACGGAGCAGTGCCAGAGGGCTCTCTGTGTGCTGAAAGAGGCTCTGGTCAGCGGCCCGGTTCTAGCAAACCCGGACTTTGACAAGCCGTTTGTGGTATTCACCGACGCCTCAGACGTGGGGCTGGGGGCGGTGTTAATGCAGGAGGATGAAAAGGGGGAGAGACACCCCATCGTGTACCTGAGCAAGAAGTTGCTCCCCCGGGAGCAGAACTACGCGGCCATCGAGAAGGAATGCCTGGCCATGGTGTGGGCCCTCAAGAAACTACAACCGTATCTATTTGGGCGACGCTTCACCGTATACACCGACCACTCTCCCCTGACCTGGCTGCACCAGATGAAAGGGGCCAACGCCAAGCTCCTGCGGTGGAGTCTGCTCCTGCAGGATTATGACATGGACGTGGTCCATGTGAAGGGAAGTGCCAACATGATAGCGGACGCGCTGTCCCGGAGAGGGGGCCCTGAACTTCCCTAGGTCACTGGTCAGAGTGACCCCGCTTAGTTCAGTCTGGAGGGGGGGGGGTGATGTGACGGTAAAAGGTGATGCTGGGATGTAACCTGACCCCAGCCAGGTGATGGGACGCTGGATGTCTGTGTGTTTCTAACAAAGGCTTGGGGGGAGGGGACAGGAAGTAGGCAGACAAACAGTTTTTGGCTGGGTTGTGCTCAGGGTAGGAGGGAGAAAGAAGACGGGGAATAAGGCCGGGAGCCCCAAAACCCTGGGCCTCATCTCCCGGTCCCCCAGAAGGGCCTGACTGAGGGGTCCTGTCTAGACTGGGAAGCTCTGAGTTGGATTGTGTTCCTGTCATCTCAATAAACCTTCTGATCTACTGGCTGGCTGAGAGTCACTGTGAATCCCAGGAAGCGGGGGTGCAGGGACCGGATTCCCCACACTCCGTGACACCTCTCATGGCTCAGTAACTGGTTAAAAGATAGGAAACAAAGGGTAGAAATAAATGGTCAATTTTCAGACTGGGAAGAGGTAAATTGTGGTGTCCCACAGGGGTCTGTACTGGGACCAGTGCTGTTCAACATATTCATAAAGGATCTGAAAAAAGGGGGTAAACAGTGAGATGGCAACATTTGCAGATGACACAAAATACTCAAACTACTTCAGTCAAGCTGATCAAAGGGATGGAATACAAGCCATAGGAGCAAAGGCTGAAGGAACAAGGTATATTTAGATTGGAAAAGAGGTGATGAAGGGGGGAGGTGACAGCGGTCTCCAGATACTTGAAATGCTGCCATAAAAAGATGGAGAAAAGTTGTTCTCTCTTGCCGCAGGGGGCAGGACAAGGGGCAATGGGTCAAACAACAGCAGAGCAGATTTAGATTAAATCTCAGGAAAAACTTCTTAACTGTAAGAACAGCAGGAGGATGGAACAGATGACTTGTGAGGTTGGGGAAGCTCCTTCCCTGGAGGTTTTCAAAAGGAGGCTGGAGCCACCTGTCTTGAATAGTTTAGACACAACAAATCCTGCTTCTTGGCCGAGGGTTAGACTAGATGATCCTTGAGGTCCCTTCTGACCCCGTGGGTCTGTGATTCTAAGTTCAAAGCTGACTGCAAAGAGTTACAAAGGGAGCTCATTAAACTGGGTGACTGGGCAGCAAAATGGCAGCTGAAATTGCATGTTGATCAGTGCAAAGTAATGCACATTGGAAAACACAATCCCGACTCTACAGACAAAATGATGGGATCTAAACTAGCTGTAACCATTCCAGAAAAATCTTGGGGTCACCATGGAGAGTTATCTGCAAACATCTGCTCAATGTACCATGGCTGTAAAAAGAGCTAACAGAATGTGAGGGGCTATTAGGAACGGAAGAGATAGATAATAAGATAGAATATATCATAATGCCTCTGTATAAATCCATGTGACACCCATACTTTGAACACAGCATGCAGTTCTGATTGCCCCATCTCACAAAAAATACAGTAGAATTGGAAAAAAGTACAGAGAAGGGCAACAGAAATGATTAGGGGTCTGGAACGGCTTCCGTATGAGGAGAGATTAAAAAGATTGGCCCTGTTCCTCTGTTTATCCAATTAAATTAATAGGTAGCAGGTTTAAAACAAACAGAAGGAATTACTTCTTCACACAACACACAGTTAACCTGTGGAACTCCTTGCCAGGGGATGCTGTTAAGGCCAAAATTATAGCTGGGTTTGGAAAAGTTCCTGCAGGATAGGGTCCATCGATGGAAACAACGCCATGCTCTGGGCATCCCTAAAGGTCCGACTGTCATAAACTGGGACGGTTGACGGCTGGATCACTCAATAAATTGCCCTGTCTGTTTATTCCCACCTGACGCACCTGGCACCAGCCACTGTTGGAAGACAGGATATTAGGCTATTTGGGCCACTGGCCTAACTCAGTATGGCTGTACTTATGTTAAAATTTGATTCCCTTGGGTCCACTGCTCCATGGAACCCATTGGTAGAGGTGATGAAGGGGGGAGGTGACAGCAGTCAAGGGCTTAACCGAGGGCTTAAACCAAGGGCTTAATTTGCGAATGTTTCTCTCATTACACTAATTGATTGTTAATTTACCTTCAATAGGTGTTATCTCCTGCCTTGCAGAAATCCATTTCAAAGGGTATGTTTTCTCCTACTGATAATGGCCCATCTAAATTTAACAGCCTCTTAGAATTGGTATGCTAATGTACAACTTTTTCTTTCTTTCTTTCTTTCTTTCTTTCTTTCTTTCTTTCTTTCTTTCTTTCTTTCTTTCTCTGTGTGTATAAATGCATCTTACTTCAGTTCCATTCTATGCATCTGATGAAGTGGGCTATAGACCACGAAAGCTTATGCTGAAATAAACTGGTTAGTCTCTAAGGTGCTACAAAGTCTTCCTCATTTTATTTACAGATACAGACTAACACGGCTGCTAATCTCATAAATCTTAATCTGTCATAAAATCATCATAGCACATTGTGGTGATTATTGACCGGGGCTCACAACATGCTAGGCACTGTACAAACACTAAACAATGCAAGGGCGCCTCTCCACCGAGCTGTAAAATATCCTTGAATTAATGCTCGCTCCTGCCAGTTATGGACCCAAAACCCAGGAGACACATTGACAAATGCCCCACAACCCTGGATCTCCAACCCCATGTGACGGAGTAGGAATACTGTGTGTGTGCCTCAGTTTTCCCCTTTGCATTTCTTAAGTGTCTAGGTGAAGGAATAGGGGCTGATAGTGTAAGCAAGCAGGCAACGCCCCCTCTCCTCTCTGCAGGTGTCCATACCTGAAGCTGTAACTTGACCACAGGGGGGGGAAGGGAGGTCACTTGACCGGGCTGAGCCAGTGGGGAGGAGGGACTGGAGAGGGAGTTGTTTTGGTTTGGGGAGTCTGAAGCTAGCTGGAGTCAGGCAGGGAAGGCAGAGGAGCTATCTGGCTCTCTGGCCCCCAAAATGGATCCAGCTGAGGGCTCACGCTCGTTGTATGGTCTGGGTTAGACCAGATAGAGGTCATCAAATAAACCTCTGTTTTACTGGCTGGCTGAGAGTCACGTTTGACTGTGGATTTGGGGTGCAGAATCCACGGGCTCCCCCAGGACCCCACCCAGACAGGCTTGCTGGGGGAAGCGCACGGAGGGGCAGAAGGTGCTGAATGCTCCGAGGTCAGACCCAGGAAGGTGGAAGTGGGTACCCGTGAAGCTCCTAGCCTTGGAAACAGGCTGTGTACGGAGAGGGGACACTTCACCCGAATTCCTATCTGGCTTCCTAGGAAGCAGTTCCAGACCATCGCCTGGGCACTCCGTGACACCCCATATTCAGATTCATGTCAGATAAGCTTTGCACTCCCGTGGATCCTATTGCAGGACCGGGGTCTTTGCACTCCCATGCAATACAATTCCTATGGTTATCAGTGATATACATATGGCCACTTCTGGGGTGGAACACAGCAGCTACTTAAGCAGTGAACAGCAAGAGTACATAACAGTCTGGAACAGCAGATGGAGAAGAATGTATCAGTTAGTTGTAACTGCAGGGAGAGTGTCGCCAGGTTGAATACAATCCACCAGGTTAGAATCTGACCAGGACTCCAGTTTAACAACTCATCTGCTACCTGTATTAAATACACTACAACATTCCCAGATCAGAACCAGCGTTTCATTCTTTATTACACCAAAGTCCACACCCTCAGCGAGTGCCACATTCTCTGTTACCCTATCCAGAACCAGCACTGCATTTGCCATCACACCAGAGTCTCCACTGGAGCTGTCCGGTCCAGGGCTGCATTCTCTGTGGACCAGCTCCAAAGCCAATGACTCCCACCCACTTCCCTGAGCTTTGGGTCAGGCCCTGCGTCCCAGCAGAGTGTGGAGTGGTTTCTGTCTCTTGCAGTGGGATCCTTTGGCATGACAGTGGAACCCAGTATTATTGCATTGGTTGAAAATCCCATCACGTTGAGCCCTCGGAACATGAAGATGGCGTTTACTTTTATGTTTCCAGCGCGCAGTGGGATAAATCATTGTTATTCCTGGTGGTGTCGGCTGTCTCAGAGGCTCGGCTGTTTATTCTCACCGCATAATTATTGTTTCTCCAAGTGGGAACTTTATATTTGAGCAAACTACAGCTCACGTCGGTCTGAGCAGGTTTGGGACTTTTATCACAGGATGACACTTCCAGGGCGTTTTGCCTGGAACGTACTTTATTGATCTCTCCTTATTTCCCAGGCAGAGGGATAAGAGAGGGTGAAGAGGGTAACAGTTAATAGAGACGTGAAGACACACTCAGATCTCCACCCCCAACCCGCCCCGAAATGCTGCCATTCACAGGCAGCACTGACTGATCAGCTTGGAGTTCAAAAGTCCTCCAGCTTCAAATCAGTCCAGCTAGACACCTGATTGTCACCCTGTCTGGTCAGCACAGAGACCCATCAAATAGACAACAAGGTCCCTTGGACTCCAGTGTCCGCAGCATGCCAATGGCAACGCTAGGGGCCACAGACCGGGGCTCGTCTGCCAGTGGACCCCAGCAGAGAATCTGGCTCAGTGTCTACTCCAACTCTACAGCCTCAAGACAGCCCAGTGCCCAGAAGACATGGGCAAGACAGAACTGATGCTGCTAGGAATAGCAGGGGAAAAACGAGACGCCGGTGGGACCATGTTGCCTCCCTCAGTTCCGGGTCTCCGTCTGCTGATTGTCAATGTGGGATAAAGGGGCAGGGACTCGCTGGACTCCACACAGCCTGTCTGCCGTGGTCGGCTGTCTGAGAGGCTATTGGCCTCTCCACTGAGGATCCTGCCATTGGATCTGAGTCCCCACTCCAGACATCAGGGTGAATCAGGAGCGACTCCATTAAAGTCTATGGAGTGAACTGGAGTACACAAGAACAGAATTAGGCTCTGGGGGAGGGGGGTTTCTCCTCCCACTACAGCTCCTTCTGTCTTGGGGTGTCTGAGAACACTAGCCTGAAGCGACATCTGTTCTAGCAGGAGGCAGACGGCTGGCTGAGCCCGGCACGGTTCCTGGGGCCCTGCCGACCTCTCTGGCTGTCCCTCCATTCCCAGAGCGAATACAAAGCTCTGGTTCCCGTGGCATATGGCCAATGATGAGCGAGCTCATACCCGTCAGCCTGGCCACGAACCACACGGGGAGACCCCAATCCCAGGACAGCCCCCTGTGACGAAGTGGGAGTACTGTGTGTATGTGCCTCAGTTTCCCCTATGCAGTTCTTAAGGATTAGGGGCTGGAACTGGAAGCCAGGAGGCAACGCCCTCCCCTCTCAAGGTGTGCATCCCTGAATGCTGTAATCTGACCCCAGGTGGGGGAGGGAGGTCAGGTGATACCTCTAGCCTGGGAAGAGAGACAAAGGAGAGTACGGAGGGGCTAGAGGGGGTTGGGTCAGTCTGGGTCTAGCTGGGAAGGGGAGAGAAGCCATCTCACTCTCTGGCCCCAAGATGGATCCAGCGGAGGGCTCACGCTCGCTCGCTGCATGGTCTGTGTTAGACCAGATAGAAGTCATTGAATAAACCTGGGGTAGAAGCAGGAGCCCAGGATCTGGGTCTCACCTCCTAGCACCCCAGAAGGGCCTGACTGGAGGGGCCCTGTTGAGACTGAGAAGCTGTGAGTTGGATGGTGTTCCTGACATCTCAAATAAACCGTCTATTCTGCTGGCTGGCTGAGAGTCACGTTTGACTGTGGATTTGGGGTGCAGAACCCATGGGCTCCCCCAGGACCCCGCCCAGGCGGGCTTGCTGGGGGAAGCACACGGAGGGGCAGAAGATGCTGAATGCTCCGAGGTCAAACCCAGGAAGGTGGAAGTGGGTACCCGTGAAGCTCCTGGCCTGGGAAACAGGCTGTGTACGGAGAAGGGGCCCTTCACCCGGAGTCCGGTCTGGCTTCCTAGGGAGCGGTTCCAGACCATCGCCCAGGCGCTCCGTGACAACCCCCAAGGGGTAGAGCGTTCCTGGAGGTAGAGCCCCTTCCTCCAGAGGGACGTCAATGGAGGCCAAGCCTAGCAGTGCTGAGATGTAAGTGCAGCGTCCCCTTCCCCTAAGGGAGGAGGTTGGGCAGAGAAGGCCGAGGAGGAAAGATGAAATGTGATGCAGAAGCACAGCCCAGATTGCTAGCGAGCCTGGAGCCCAGGGTTTGGAAACAGAGCCTGACATGGGCTCTGTGAGGGGGTGTACAAATCCCACACTAGGCAACAAGGGGTTAAAGGTTCATTTTGGGCTCAGCGCACCGGCCACAGCTGCAGCAAATGCTCCATCTGCTGGAGGAATTAAAAGGCCGGGAATCAGCTCCTGTGGGTGGCAGAGCTGGAGGTGGGCAGATCTGCACCCATGGCTCCAGCAGAGCAGAGGGAAACCTAAAGGCTCTGACACTGCTGCTCGAGGGAAGGGAGGCCCCATCGCAGAGCGGGCAGTATCCCCTGAGCTGGGTCACGTCCTCTTCTTTCTTGAGGTTTGAATTTCCACAGCAGGCAAAGGCCTTGGACTGAGCTGGCCCTGGGCGGGGGGAACAAGGGGAAGAGGCCCAGGGAGGACAGCCTTGGTTGCCAGGTTACTAGTAGCCCGAAAGGCCCCAGGTTGGAGCCTGGTGAAGTGGGAGGGCCAGGGCTCCCCTCCCCACCATCCCCTTGACAGTCTGGGGTTGTGGCTGTGATCACTAGGCCACGCTCCCCAGTCCCTGTGTGAGGAGTATTACAAGTACACATGGCCAGACCCTCGGTTTTACATCTCCTCTAAGAAGGAGTCGTTCCCGCAGCACAGCACCCTCTGGTGCCAGGCAGCACCCGACCATGCTCAGGGGCACTGGTCTTGGAATGGACCCAGGAGGCAGAATGCCCCCTACCGAGTCACCCGCCCCCTCTCTGCCATAGCTGGTTCCTGCCTGGTAGCAGCCTCTCAAACCCCACCTCCCCAGTCCAACGTGTTGTCATCATGGCACACACAGGCAGCTGAGGGGACCCCAAAGAGCTTGGAGGGGAATAATTCGTTCCTGTAGCAAAACAGTAAATAAATCTCAAATTACACCTTCTTCAGCCAGGCCCTGTTTTTATTTTCATTACCCAGCGACACGTGATTAATGTCATTTTTCCAGGAATAGATTTTTTTTCCCCCTCCAGCAAAAATTGACAAAATTTCTGCTTTGGGCTTTTGCCCAGACTTCGGCTGAGGGCCATGTGCAGGCAGAGGGTTGGAGGGTGCCCTGGATGATGCACTGGGGGGGAGCCCATGGGAGTCTGACCGCTCCAAGCCACCGTCCCAGCTGAATTCAGGGTTAGCAGCTATTTCTTTAGCTCCCTTGGGTGCTGTTACCAATCACTGCAGTCTCCTCTCCTTTGCACTGGAGGGGGGATGGGGAGGATTTTCTGAATTCTCTTGCAAGCAGGAGATGCTTCCATAGTCCTAAAACTTCCTCCCTGCCCCGCAGGGAGAATTCACCCCAGAGCTGGCTCTGGTACTTCTGAATGGGGAGATGATTGGGAATTCAGAGCTTCACTTTCCAGAAGAGAACAAATAGCCTCCTCAAAACCGTATCATCCCTTCCTGGCACACCCCGCAAGCGCCTGGATCTGGGATGAAGCGGGTGGGGGTGACAGGGATGCAATTCTGATTTCCTGTTGCTTTACATCATTTGCAGCTGTGCAAAGTGTGTAAAACGCTCCTGTTCTGATTTGATAGTCTCACACCCCCTTTGTACAGGTGTGACGAAGTAGGAATACTGTGTGTGTGTGCCTCAGTTTCCCCTATGCATTTCTTGAGCGTCTATGTGGAGGGAAAGGAATGTGTAGCTGATGCAAAGCAGAGCCACTGCAGGTGTTAATGGGTGAAGCTGTAACTTGACCCCAGGAGGGGAAGGGAGGTCAGGTGATACCTCCTGCCTGGGAAAGAAAAGACACAGGAATGCAGGGAGGAGGGGCTGGAAGGGAGGAAGTTGTTTTTGGGAGTTTGAAGCAGTCTGGGGTTTAGCTGGAGCCAGGCAGGGAAGGGGAGAGGAGCTATCTCGCTCTCTGGCCCCAAGATGGATCCAGCTGAGGGCTCACGCTCGCTGTATGGTCTGGGTTAGACCAGATAGAAGTCATCGAATAAACCTGTTTTGCTGGCTGAGAGTCACGTCTGACTGTGGAGTTGGGGTGCAGAATCCACGGGCTCCCCCAGGACCCCGCCCGGGCGGGCTTGCTGGGGCAAGCGCACGGAGGGACAGAAGGTGCTGAATGCTCCGAGGTCAGACCCAGGAAGGTTGAAGTGGGGACCCGTGAAGCTCCTGCCTGGGAAACAGGCTGTGTACGGAGAAGGGGCCCTCCACCCGAAGTCCGGTCTGGCTTCCTAGGGAGCGGTTCCAGACCACCGCCCGGGCACTCCGTGACAACGGGTGTAAATGATCGTGGAAGGTGCAGGGGATCTGGGAATCCGGCCTAGAATCCTTCCCCGCCCAGCCTCCCAACCCAGTGCAGGTGTATGTACAGCACCTCCTTCCCCAGTGCACTGCATTTACTCTAGCAATGGGGGTCCCATCATATCCTGGATGTCATTCCACAGCCCAACAGAACTCACCATTAGGAAATGGTTCCTGATATTCAGCTCCTGTTGTCCATTGCTCAGCTCCACCCCCTCACTCCTAGCCCTGGGCACCACAGGGATCACCCCCTTTTCCAATATAAAGACCTGAAGACGCATCATTATTTCTGCCAGGATCCGTGGCAGGTCTCAGGAAAAGATGCCAGTTTTCTGCCCAACAGAAATCCAGATTCTTAGTAATGATTTTATAGACCTCAGCCATATCCCCCCTCGGTCATCTCTTTTCCAGGCTGAAAAGTCCCAATCTTATTAATCTCTCTTCATATGGAAGTTGTTCCCTAGCCCTAGTAATTTTTGTTGCCCATTTCTGAATGTTTTCCAGTTCCAATCTCTCTTTTTTTTTGAGATGGGGTGACCACATCTGCATGCAGTATTCCAGATGTGAACATGACGGTGCGGTTCCTGGTGGGACCCAACTAAGCGTGCCAAGTCAGGACAAATTGTTCCAAGCAGGACAGTTACTGTCCAAGGCTGGGGTTTCTCCACCTCTGAGGCCCCAAACCAGCCAAACTAAAAGATTTTTGGTTTTGGCTTGCTGGCTAGCCACAAGTCACACAAGCAATTCCCTTAGACACTCCAGTTTCCCAGTATCACCGTCAGCAGCCACCTGTCCTGGGGACCAATGGTTATGAAAACCAATACCCCAATAAAAGAAAATGGGTCTCCCAATTCCCCAGAATCAGGCCCCAGACCCAGGTCAATATACAAATCTTACTCACAAATCACGCTGTTGCCAATACTTTAGAATCTAAAATCTAAAGGTTTATTATAAAAGGAAAAAGGTCTAGGTGAGGGTTAGGAATGGTTAAAAGAAATCAATTACATGCAGTAATGGCAAAGTCTTTGGTTCAGGCTTGCATCAGTGGTAGAATAAACTGCAGGTTCAAATCAAAGTCTCTGAAGTACAAACATCCACAGCTGGGATGGTCCTTCAGTCCTTTGTTCAGAGCTTCCATGTGTAGCAAAGTCCCATCCAGGGGTAGGAGCAAGACTGGAGATTGGAGACCGAAGACCAGATGGAGGTGGGGTACCACCCTTTTATAGCCTTTCCAGGTGCAGGAATTTTCTTTGTCCTTTGCCCTGGAAACTTACAGGAAAATGGAGTTTTGAGTCACTTGGGCAATCCCCGCCCACTTGCTAAGACACAGGATGTGTCTGCCTTCCCTTAATGGGCCATCAAGCAGGCCAGTCAGAGCTAACAGCAACTTGTCTGGGATGTCACCCCGAAGCAAAGCATAAAGTTTGAGATACAGACATATAGGCAACATTCATAACTTTAACTACAAAAATGATACACACATACAGATAGCATAATCATCATCAACAAACCATAACCTGGTATTAGACACCTTATATGACCCCCTTTCCATAAGATTTGGTGCCCCTACAGGACCTTGGTTGCACCAATGATCTATATGATCCCAGATTATTTCAGTAACGTGACCGTGGGCATACCATGGATTTATATACAGACAGTATGATATTTTCTGTCTTACTATCTCTCCCTTTCCTAATGATTCCCAACATTCTGGTCACTTCTTTGAGTGCCGCTGCACATTGAATGGATGTTTTCAGAGAACTAACCACAATGACTCCAAGATAACAGATGGTAACAGCTAATTTAGAGCTCATCATTTTATATGTGTAGTTGTGAGTACATTTTCCAATGCGCATCACTTTGCATTTATCAACAATGAATTTCATCTGTCAGTTTGTTGCCCAGTCACCCAGTTTTGTGAGATCCCTTTGGAACTCTTCACAGTCTCCTTTGGATTTAATTATCTTGAGGTGTTTTGTATCATCTGCAAATTTTTCCACCTCACTGTTTACCCCTTTTTCCAGATCATTTATTAATATGTTGAATAGGACTGGGCCCAGTACAAACCCCTGTGGGACACCACTATTTACCTCTCTCCAGACTGAAAACGGACTCTTTGTTTCCTATCTTAACCAGTGACTGATCCATGAGAGGATCTTACCTCATGACTGTTTACTTTGCTTTAGAGCCTTTGGTGAGGGTGTCACGGAGTGTGGGGAGTCCGGTCCCTGCACCCCCGCTTCCTGGGATTCACAGTGACTCTCAGCCAGCCAGTAGATTAGAAGGTTTATTGAGATGACAGGAACACAATCCAACTCAGAGCTTCTTAGTCTAGACAGGACCCCTCAGTTCAGGCCCTTCTGGGGGACCGGGAGATGAGGCCCAGGGTTTTGGGCTCCCGGCCTCGCTCCCAGCAGGGCCGGCGACAGGGTGGTACAACGGGTAGAGCTGTACCGGGCCCCCGACTTCAGAGTACAGCTCTACCCTTGGTTATCCACGCTGGCCGCTCTTTCCGCGGCTGTGTCCGGCGCCGCGATCCGCTTCCTGGTAGCTTCCTGCTACCCTTCATGCCGGCGGCTTCAGCTGAGTGGCCGGGCATGCCACTCCCGCTCCCCGGCTGCATGCGACTCCCCCGCCCACGTGAAAAAGCCGGGCCAGCCCTTTGTGCGGGGGGGGGGGGGAGGGGGCTCCAGCCCTTTGCGAGGGGGCTCCAGCCCTTTGCGTGGGGGGAGGGGGAGGCGGGGGGCCCCCAAACGCTGAGGGGGGGCCCCAAACGCTGAGGGGGGCCCAAACGCTGACGGGGGGCCCCCAAACGCTCACAGTAGGGGGCCCCAAAATTTCTGTCGCCGGCCCTGGCTCCCAGACTTCTTTCTCCCTCGTACCCTGAACAAAAGCCCAGCCAAACTGTTTCCCTGCCTCCTTCCTGCCCCCTCCCCCCAAGCCTTTGTTAGAAACACACAGACATCCAGCGTCCCATCACCTGGCTGGGTTCAGGTTACATCCCAGCATCACCTGTTCCCGTCACAGAGGGACCTTGTCATAAGCTTTCTGAAAAATCTAAAAATAAGAGGAGGAACACTTGTGGCACCTTAGAGACTAACCAGTTTATTTCAGCATAAGCTTTCGTGGGCTATAGCCCACTTCATCGGATGCCTAGAATGGAACAGAAGTAACATGTAGTTACATACACAGAAAGAAAAAAAGAAAGTGGTACATTAGCATACCAATTCTAAGAGGCTGTTTTCCACTTTTTCAAGGATGCCTTTTTGCCTCTCACTGCTTCTTTTACTTTGTTTTTTTAGCCACTGTGGCTCTTTTTTTGGTCCTCTTACTGTGTTTTTTAATTTGGGGTATACATTGAAGTTGAGCCTCTATTATGGTGTCTTTAAGAAGTTTCCATGCAGCTTGCAGGGATTTTACTTTTGATGTTGTACTTTTTAATTTCTGTTGAACTAACTTCCTCATTTTTGTGCAGTTCTCCTTTCTGAAATTAAATTCTACCATTGTGGGCTGCTTAAGTGTTGTCCCCACAAACAGGGATGTTAAATTTAATTATATTGTGGTCACTATTACCAAGTGGTTCAGCTATATTCACCTCTTGGACTAGATCCTGTGCTCCACATAGTACTAAATATAGAATTGCCTCTCCTCCGGTGTGTTCCAGGACTAGCTGCTCCAAGAAGCAGTCACTTAAGATGTCAAGGAATTTTATTTCTGCATCCCGTCCTGAGGTGACGTTACCTAGGCAATAGGAGGATAGTTGAAATCCCCCATTATTATTGAGGTTTTTATTTGTATAGCCTCTCTAATCTCGCTGAGGATTTCACAGTCACTATCGCCATCCTGGTCAGGTGGTCAGCAGCATAGTTCTATTGCTATATTCTTATTATTCAAGCATGGAATTTCTAACCATAGAGATTCTATGGGACAGTTACATTCATTGAAGATTTTTTACTTCCTTTGACTCTATGCTCTCTTCCACATATAGTGCCACTCCCCCACGGGCATGACCAGTTCTTTTATCCTTCCCATATATTTTGTACCCTGGTATTACTGTGTCCCATTGACTTTCCTCATTCCCCCAAATTTCTATAATGCCATTTATATCAATCTTCTCATTTAATAGGGAGCATTCAAGTTCACCCATCTCAGTATTTAGACTTCTGACAACGGTATATAAGCACTTAAATTATTTTTAGCTGTTTGCCATTATGTGATATAATCGAATGGAACTCTTTTTCATTTGATTGTTTCTCATCAGATCCTACCCGTAATACATCATCCTCCATCCTCTCTGCCTTACCAAGTGATCTTGACTTGCAGCTGGGGTGGGAAAACCCCTCCCAGAGAGCATTCATGGGCATCCCTTTCAGAGTTCCCTTCCCTTCCTGCCCCGCCCACAGGGTGGCTGTTTTGGGAGCCGAGCGAACACCCCAGCCCCATTTGTCACTGCCTGGACACCAGTCAGACACATTACCTCCACTGCAATTACTGGTCAAATGCATGATCACTCCAATGTATTAAAATGTCAGCACTTAACACTAAAAATTTATGCCCCCTGGTTTAATAATGTGCCAAAATGAAGCCTCATAAACAAGCTTCATGTATTACCCAGCCTGGACACAGTGACAGATCACCTCCAGCTCTGCAAGGTCCCACGAAGAAGAATGTGCTTATCCACGGACGTCTACAGGGGCTTGACCTGCTGCTGGGGTGGGCATTCATGAGCAGGTGAGTTCCATAGCCCATAGGGCAAGCAAGGGGCTAGTGGGAGCTGCAGGGATATGGGGGAGAGGACGAGTGTGCGGGGTTAGCACAGAAAGCTTTCTCTGTCTGGAGGCCTGAATTCAAATCCAGACTGGCTCACAATTTGGGGAGGGGGGGATGACCAGGCTGTCCTTCAGCCAAATCCCTGGTGAACAGGGGTGAACATCACTGAAAAAATTCACCATACAATTCTGTGGGAGGAGAGTGATGCCTAGTGGTCAAAGCACAGGGCTGGGAGTTAGGACTACTGGGTTCTGGACCCAGCTCTGGGAGAGAAATGATGTCCAGAGGTCAGAGCACAGGGCTGGGAACTCAGGACTTCTGGGTTCTATCCCAGGTGAGGACAAACTTCAAGTCAGGATTGTTAGTTTCTATTATTCACTCTGCCATTGACTCCATATGTGGCCTTGGACAAGTTCCTTCCCGGTCTCCATGCCTCAGTTTCTCTGGACGTAGTATGGAAATACAGTGACTGTTGTCCCTCCTGGGGTAGCAGGGATTGCTCTGAGATACTTGGATGCAAGAGGTTGGACAGATACAAAGTAAAGTGTATTAAACCCTCCAGGGCTGTGTGTACGCGTGCTTAGTATAGAGATCCGGAAGTGTGACGTCTGTGCCAGGCACCAAGCTGGCAAGGAGGGAGCTGGATTGCTCACTGCATGGGCTGTGTCCATGCTAATAATTGCAATATTCGCTCTGGACCCGGTCTGCATTTCTATGGCCAGGCCATCCAAAGAGTTCAGCCTGTGGGGTCATGCTGGCTGCAGCGCCCTTTCAAAAATCCAGGCCATATTTAGGTGTCTAAACGGGAGCTGGGCTCTTGTGACAATACAGCTCCAATTGTGAGCGCAGAGCGATTGGAAATCTGGCCTTCAGCTCTTCTGAACATCTGGCCCTGCCTGTGTGTTTCTAGTGCACTCCCCCCGAGGCAGAAGACATGGGCAGTCTGGGGCCTGAAAACCCGTGGGTTAGAGTGCAGCATTACATTCCCTTTTCTGTTTACCTCCAGGAATTTACTTCCTTCCCTCAACATTTGTTCTAAAGCAGGCTTGTCCAACCCGTGGCCCGCGGGCCGCATGCAGCCCAGGACAGCTATGAATGCGCCCCAACACAAAATCATAAACTTACAATGTTATGAGATTACGTCCACAAATACTGGAGTATTATTCGTAATTCGCATTATAATTGCAAACAGTTCGACCAAAAAAATGAAAAATTGATAAAATTGACTAATAAAATAAAGAGCGAGAGGACTCTAATGTCGCGTAAAATTAATTGTGACAAAGAATTAGTGTGTACTAGGCATAATGCCGTCGCGCGCCGTACGCTCTCGCTATGTGTGGCCCAAGACAACTCGTCTTCTTCCAATGTGGCCCAGGAAAGCCAAAAGATTGGACACCCATGTTCTAAAGCCTTTCCTACTAACGAGGTCAGACTAACAGCTCTGCAATTGTCCAGACCCCTTTCCCCCCACTTTCTTATATATAGATGCAGTTAGCTAGTCCCCGGTCATATGGTATCAACCTTGAATAGGTAAATGTATTCAAGCTCCTTGCTACTAGACTAGCCATCTCATGTGCCAGATCTTTCAGTCCTCTGGACTGGAGATTATCTAGTCCCCATGATGTAATCACATTAACCTTTAAGGTTTAAGATTAGCAGCCGTGTTAGTCTGTATCCGTAAATAAGACGAGGAACACCTTGTAGCACCTTAGAGACTAACCAGTTTATTTCAGCATAAGCTTTCGTGGGCTAGTCCTCTAGGTGCTACAAAGTCTTAGTCTCTAAGGTGTTACAAAGTCTTCCTCATCTTATTAACCTCTAATATTCTCTTTCACTTCAGATGTGGACATTTCTATTTCTCTGCTCTCGCCCATGTTCTATATTGTCGTCCCTACTGAAAACCAAGACAAAATACTCATTTAGTTTTTGGGCCATACCTAGATTACCTTTGCTCTCCTTTCCATCCACACTGCTTGGTGGCCCAACCTCATCCTTTCAAATTTTCTTTTTATTTATATAACTAAAACTCTTTTCTTATTTATTTTAATTCCCTTAGCAAGAGCTAATCCAACAGGACTGTTAGCAATTCTCACTTTATTCCTACATTTTCTGACCTCTAAAATGTAGCTTTCTTTGCTGATCAATCCCTTTTCTCATTCCTTATAGGCTCTCTGATTATTCCTAATAACCCTTCTTAAGTGGTTATTCAGCCATCTGGGTCAAGAGCCCTTCCCCACAAGTTCTCCCTTTGCTAGGGATGCAAATTGCAGATAGTTTTTGTACTATTAATTTAAAGACATTCCAAGCCTCCTCCACATTTATGTCCTCGAGCTCTTCAGTCCAGTTGACTTTGCTAACTAATTCCCTTCATTTTCCTTTTGCAATAGTTGGTGACCTGGTTTTGATTATCCCACTGTTTAATTTAAACTGAATTAACTCATGATCACACAACCAGCTCTTCTACAACATCCTCACTACTCACAGAACTGACCCTAAATCTGCATCACCTCTTGTTGGTTCAGTATCTGTTTGATGAAGCAAACTGTCCTCCATCACATCAAGGAATAACTGGGCCCCACCACTATTGTTACTTCACTAACCCGGTCACAGGACATGGCTGGGGTTCTGATACCGATTGGAGACTCTGGCTGCTACTGTCATGGAAGTAACAATGGCTGCAGTAATCAGTCACTTTGACACCCCTGATCATTACAGTAGTTGCCACTCTGTCCTCGCTACCGAAGGGGAAAGAACACGTCACCAGCATTACGCTCAGCTGTAAAATTGCCTAAGTTTTCTGTGTGACCACTTACCAGAGAGAGGATAATACTTTTCTACCACTCACAAATGACGCGATTCAGTATTAGCCTCACAGCTTCCAAGACTTGATATATTTTAAAAAGAGAATGTGATTGCTGATCTGAGCCACTGATTTAACTATAGGAATGCATTTTACTCCTTCGTAGCTCAGCACCCCAAGCACCGTGGCATTTAAATCAAGCATTGAATGTTATTAACTGCTCTGAGGGACAGCTCTGTACCGGTCACAGAACCAAGCCAGAGAGCTGGTCAACAGTGAGGAGTAATGCTCACATCTCCAATGGGATAACAACGCTCGGCATTGCTACAGCGCCTTCTGATTTCCAGAACACTTAACAAACATGAGCTAAAGGTCTGTGTGCTTGTCCTTGAAGAGTGGAATGGACCAGGGGTCATTTGCTGGAGGCTGGAACCACTGAGCTCAGGTTTAAAATGCCTCTGAGCATTGTACGCCAATAAGGAGGCAGGGAGAGCTGCTTTATTATTATTGCATAGTAGCCTTATTGTGCAAGGGGCTGTACAGACACAGTCCCTGCCCTCAAAGGGCTGACAATGTAAAGAGACAAGATAGACAGAGGAAAATCAAAACACATAGAGCTGTGGCTAGTGGCAAAACAAGTCTTACAACCCAGCTGTCCTGAATCTCATTCCTGAATCCCTATCCACTGGACCACACTGCCCCTCTCTGACTGGAGGTTTTATAGCAACTTGAATAGCATCAAATCCAGCAATTCTTCCTGATGAGACTAGCCGCATAACTCCACCTTGAGTGCGTGCAGTGAGACGGTCAAACATCTCCAGGAGCTGCGTTAAGCTGCGACCTTACTTTGACATTCCATTGCTGGTATATGATAAAGGGCAGCTTCTGATCATGAAGGCCAGCTGGGAAAAGACTGAGCTCTCTCTCTTTTAATGCATATGGATCTCTCTCTCACGCGTGATATTTTAAATATGAAGCGCCTGTGGAAATCTTGTCCTTGAGGAGGCTGAAGCCACTCAGTTTATAAACTAGCATCCCTTCAGAACTCCTTTTTCTTTGTTACTATCAGCCCCCCAGGGCAAAAACAGCCCCTGTCTCAAGGCACTTACCATCTAGGATTTAGACATGACACAAGTGGGCGTGAGAAGAGATGGATCAGATCCTGCGTTCATGCAGTTGGCCAATTATTTATTGTTTTAGATGCTGTTCACTACTTCTTAATTTTTGATGTTAGAGAAGCACCTGGAGGCCCGAGTGAGACTGCGGATTTATTGTCAGGTGCTGTACAGACAGAGAGTAAGAGACAGTCCCTGCCCCATAGAGGTTTACAGTCTAAACAGACAAGTCAGACAAAGGAAGAATTTCTCCCTCTCTAGCAGATGGGAAATTAAGATACAGAAAAAGTATAAACAACTTAGCCAAGGTCACACAAGGAGCCCGTAACAGGGAAGCAAATCGAACCCAAATCTCCTGAGTTCCATCCAGTGCCTTAACCATAAGACCATCCTTTCTCTCATAGAGTGCCTGGCAGAACATAAGAACAGCCTTAGTGGGTGTTGCAGGGGGCTTATCTCGTTGCCGGGAGAAATGAGGCCTCACACAGGTGGCTAGTTGGAAAGTGGTGAGTTTATTGAGGGGAGCGGCATTCCATGCTGGGGGCTTCCAATCAGCACTGCCGCGATACAAGATGTCTGACACACCCAGGCAAAGCCCAAAGGCGAAGCCCAAAGAGGAAGCCCAACAAACAGAGGTGTGTCAGCACAGATATACCCATATCTCATTTGCTAGGAGAAAGCTGATTGGTTACATGCTGTTCAGCACTTGTTGATTACGCAGTCCTGCCTCAGTTTCCCCATTAGTTTCCCATGCATTTATTCTCACACAGACGGGGTAAACACTCATACAGCTGGGAACTTGTTCCCAAACACACAGATAACAACAAGGTCATTTTCCGATTAATACCATTACACCCTCTCCTGGAGTTGACTCAGAAGCGTAACTACGCCCCCTAGTGGTTGCCCGTCACAATTTCTTCCGGCCCTAACAGTGGGTCAGACCAAAGGTCCATCTAGCCCAGTATCATGTCTTCCAACCGTGGCCAATGCCAGGTGCCCCAGAGAGAATGTACAGAACAGGTAATCATAGAAGATTAAGGTTGGAAGGGACCTCAGTACGTATCTAATCCAATCCCCTGCTCAAAGTAGGACTAACCCCAACTACATGATCCCAGCCAAGGCTTTGTCAAGCTGGGCCTTAAAAACTCCTAAGGAAGGAGATTTCACCACCTCCCTAGGTAACCCATTCCAGTGCTTCACCACCCTCCTAATGAAATAATGTTTCCTCATATGTAACACAGACCTCCCCTATTGCAACTTGAGACCATTGCTCCTTGTTCTGTCATCTGCCACCACTGAGAACAGCTGAGCTCCATCCTCTTTGGAACCCCCTTTCAGGTAGTTGAAAGCAGCTATCAAATCCCCCCTCACTCTTTAATTCTGCACACTACATAAGCCCAGTTCCCTCCTCATAAGTCACATTCCCCAGCCCCCTAGTAATTTGTGTTGCTCTCCACTGGATGGCGTTAAGTGATCCATGCCCTGTTGCCCACTTCCCAGCTTCTGGCAAACAAAGGCTAGGGATGCCATGGATGGATCTGTCTCCAGGAATTTATCTAGTTCTTTTTTGAACCCTGTTATAGTCTTTGACTTCACAACATCTTCTGCCAAGGAGTTCCACTGGTTGAAGTGGAAGTGAAGTGGGTTTATAGGCAGGAGTGGAATGATGCCAAGGTGATGACTGGACAAATGGGTACTGGGGAAAATTCCAGGCACAGGGGACAGCATGGAAAAAGACCAGAACCATTAGTGTGAAAATTAGGACTCCTTCTGCAACCCCCTTTTCAAGATAAACTAAGATGAAGCAGAGGAAACAGAGTTTACCACCCCCTAATCCGAAACCAGTTTCTGAAAGTAGCTGCTGTCGGTTCAGCTGAGTTGTAACCGCTCTGTAACTCGGATTCCCTCTTGTTCCACCTTGTAGGGTTAAAAAGGGGCCATGTTTCTATTTTTACATAGCAATTTGCATAGGGATTTTAACAGTCACTCTGGCAAACAAGGCTGAATGTTACAATGTTCTAAATTTACAGCTGGCTGCGTTAGTCTCTAAGGTGATGCAGCTGCGGCCCCAGGGAATGGGGCAGAGGGTAAGTCCCCTAAGGAGGAAAAGTCCTTCCCCAGTTTCAACTCTTTGCATGCCAGAATATCTATGCAGAAGCTAGAAATGCAGCATCAGTAGTAGCCCCTCTGAGAGAGTGTCCAGTAGTGAACATACAGCATGGAAAATAACTCTGAATTCAAAAGGAAGCTAAAGCAGAGATTTCCTCTGTCCTGAGTGTAACTAAACCAGGTGTGCTAAAAGAACACCTGTCATGTTACTGGAATAATTTGGTACCATATAGATCATTGGGGTACCAAATATTATGTGAAGGGGTCATAATAGGTATCTATGACCATATGTGTATATCTATTTTGGAACTGAAGTTATGGATATTGGATAAAAGGTGCCTGTACTTCAAACTTAGGCTTGGCCCCTGGGTGGAATCTCAGAGAAGGGTGCTAACTCGAGCCCATTAAAGGGCCATCAACTGCACAATGAACAGTGTCCACACGCGAGGAGAGGAGCTTCCCCAGGGATGGGACATGCCTGGGCAAAAACTGAATCGTGGAGAGTCTGGTGATTGGACCATGTGGCTGTGGACCTCCTTGTTGCAACTGGACTCTGCATAAGGAGGAGGAGGGCCTTCGCCCACAGAGGAGAGTCTATAAAAGCTGGAAGAAGCGTCCTCCATTTTGTCTTCTACCTTCAGCCTGCAGCCTGTCTTGCTTCCAGCTCTGAATGGACTTTGCTACACAGGTGAACTCTGGACTAAGGTGCTGACCCATCCCTAAATGGGATGCTTTCTAAAGACTTTGATTTAAACCTGCAGTTATTCTACCTTTGCTGTAAGCCGAAACCAAGAGATGTGCCATTACTGCATGTAATTGATTTCTTTTAACCATTCCTAACCCTCACCTATACCTTTTTCCTTGCATAATAAACCTTTAGATTTTAGATTCTAAAGGATTGGCAACAGCGTGATTTGTGGGAAGATCTGATTTGTAAATTGACCTGGGTCTGGGGCCTGGTTCTTTGGAATTGGGGAGAACCGTTTTCTTTATTTGGGGGATTGGTTTTCATAACCATTGATCCCCAGGACAGGTGGCTGGTGGTGGTGATACTGGGAAGCTGGAGTGTCTAAGGGAATTGCTTGTATGACTTGTGGTTAGCCAGTGGGGCGAAACCAAAGTCTTTTCTGTTTGGCTGGTTTGGTTTGCCTTAGTGTGGAAACCCCCCAGCTTTGGGCTGTAGTTGCCCCTTTGGAAGCAATCTGTCTTGATCTGACACTCACAGTTGGATCCCACCAGGAACAGCACCGTCACAACACCTTATAGAGTTCAATAATTTGGCCCTAAATATCACTTGTCTAGAATACAGAGATTATGGGTTGTGGAGACTACAAATCCCAGCATGCAAATACTCCCTCTGGATCCTAACTGAAGCTACGTGATCCAAATGTGATTTAAGATAGAATACAGCATGTTGGGAACTGTAGTTTCTATGGGCTGCAACTCCAATCAAGACAAGAAAGTCTCCAATTTGTGTTATTTTTGTGCAAAGTGAGTGAGAGTTGCTAGTGTAGGTACTGACTGGGCAAACAGATGTCATCCATGAGGAATGCAAATCATTCCCTGATGGATAGAGTATCGGACGGGGAGTCAGGAGATCTGGGCTCCATCCACGGTTCTACTGAGCAGCCCTGTGCAAGTTGCTTCTCCTTTGTTTCCCCTCCTACCTTTTGTCTGTCTTGTCGATTTAGATTGTAAGCACTTTGGGGCAGGAATTCTCTCTTTGTGTTTGTACTGCACTTACCACCGTGGGGCCCTGTTGTCAGGAAGGGCTTCTAGATGCTACTCTAGTGCAAATAAGGGTGTATGGATTAGAACATACACAAACTTGATAACAGTAAGGAAGTGCAGCTTCTTCCTGCAACAGAAGGTGCTTGAGGACAGAGACGATAGGACTGGATGGGAGCAGGCAGGGTGTTATTTCCCTCTGATCTCCAAAAAGTATCCTTAATACAGCAGTCTGGGCACCTGGACTAGCTCCACAGTGTAACACTTCTGTTTCAACAGCCAGCGGCCACAGCTTCTGATTTCACTCCAGTCTGCTGTAAAACATGGACTACTTCAACTCTCCTGCCCTGTCTTGCAATAAGTGAGTAGCGGATGCTCTCGACTGGGAATGAATGGGGAGGTAGGCAAGAACTCATCACCAAGGTCTGGAAGGTACCAGCCACCCAAACCTCAGTTATGTTGCCTGGGCCATGGGCCAGTAGTTGGGACTATTTAAACCCTCTAATTTCCCTTCTCCTCTTCCTGAGCCTGTCTCTGAGAATTGGGAGGGTGAGCTGCACATTAGAACTTAAGAATGACCAACTGGGTCAGAGCAATGGTCCATCTAGCCCAGCGTCCTGTCTTCTGACAGTGACCACTGCCAGATGCCTCAGCAGGAATGAACAGAACCGGGTGCCCCCTGGGTCAAGTGCTATGTGAAGGGATAAATAACACTTCCCTATTCACTGTCTCCACACCATTCATGATTGTATAGACTTCTATCACACACACCTCTTAGGCATCTCTTTTCGAAGCTTAACAGTCCCACTGGTTTTAATCCCATTTTATCTGGAGACTGTTCAATATCCCCAGTCATTACTTTGCACATATCAACATTGAATTTCATCTGCTATTTTGTTGCCCAGTCACCCAGTTTTGGGTGACCCCTTTGTAACTCTTTGCAGTCTGCTTTGGATTTAACTGTCTTGAGTAATTTTGTATCATCTGCAAATTTTGCCACCTCACTGTTCACTGCCTTTTCCAGATAATTTATGAATACATTGAATTGCCCTGTTCTGTTCACTCCCTCGGAAGAGACTAGGTGGGAACAGAATGAGAACTGAAACCAGTTTGGTGCTGGGGCATTGGGTGGGGGAGAGTTATTGCTGTCTAAGCTCTTCTCCTTCCTACCTAAGATGAGCACCAATGTCTTTATAGGGGGAGTGTTAGACAGGGGTAAGGGAGATGGTTTTGGCTGGATGAGAGACAGTTGCTTAGTGGTGTGTGCTGAGGAAGCTCTAGTTTCTCCCGTTACCGTTATCACTGCTTGGACTCAGGTAGGATTCTTTGCCTTTCAGAAGGTAGGGATTGGAAATTGATCTGGGATCCCCACCTCTGCTGAGCTGTGAAGAGGGTGATCCTTTGCAGGGGCTTCTTGGGGATGGGGTGGGAGAAACTAGGAGTCTCATCTGGAGCATCTTGGAGGTGGGGGATTGCTAGTCCTTTCCCCCTCCTGGGGTGCAAGGAATCACACTTTCCATATGTGCTGAGTTGTGATGTAGGTGGAATGTGAGGACAGAGGGGGAAGGGCCTGTCCCTTCTTAGGGAGTGAGTAGGGTGAAGTAGGGGAGGATGGGGAGTTACTCTGGGGTCCCCACTTCTCACCAGGTGCTGAGTGGGGTCAGCACAAGATGGGGGTGCTAAGTGCTTTTCCTTTGTGAGGGATGGGAGTTTATTGGTGTGGGGCAGTTATGCTGGGGTCTCCCCTTGTCCCCATGTGCTGAACGGTGGGCTGCGCTGGAGGTCAGTGGATTTGGGCAGCCCTCTTGGGGACTAGGTGTTGTCCCTGGGTGCTGAGTCATGGGCTGGGTTGGGGGGAGATTTGGGCAGGGTCCTTTCTCCAAAAGGAAGGGAATTGAGGACTCCCTGTCCTAGATGATGAACTGTGGTGGGAGAGGAGTTGGGCAGATCCTTTCCCCTGTGGGGGGCTAGGTACTATGGAAGGAGGTTGCTCAGGTGGGTCCCTGTTCTGGGTGCTAAGCTTTGGGGTTGGATGAGGGGCAGGTGGTAAGGGGGGTCACCTCGGGGCTGACCCATGGATTAGGCTGGGGGTAGGTGCTGGTGGGGGGCTCACTCCTGGGGGCTGAGGCATGCAGTGAACTGAAGGGTTGGTGCTAGGGGAGTCATTTTGGGGACTGGGGTTGGGCAGGTCCTTTCCCCTGCAGGGGGGCTACCTGCTGTGGAGGGGAGTCACTCCAGGGATCCCAATTTAGGGGGCTGAGCCATGTGGTGGGCTGAGGGGCAGCTGCTGGTGGGGTCACTCTGTCCTGAGGGTGGGATGGGTTGGGAGTCAGGTAGTGGTGGGGTGACAGTGCGGTTTTCCCTGTCACTGCGGGATGGGCTGGAAGGTGGTAAGGGATCACTCTGGAGTCCCCTGTCCAGGGGGCTGAACTGTGGGGTGGGGTGCCACTCTGGGGTTCCCCCATCCCAGGACTGAGCTGAGGGGTGGGCTGTGGATCAGATGCTGATGTGTGTGTCCCAGGGGCTAAGAGTGGAGTGGGCTGGGAGGCATGTACTGGCGAGCACTCTGGGATCCCCCATTCTGGGTGGTTTGGGGGGTCACTCCAGGGTTCCCCGTCCCAGGGGCTGAGCGGTGGGGGGCGGGAGTCGGGGGGTCACTCCGGGGTTCCCCCGTCTCAGGCCTGAGCAGTGGGGGGCAGAGGTCAGGGGATCACACCAGGTTTCCCCCATCCCAGGGCTGAGCGGTGGGGGACAGAGGTTGGGGGGGGGGTCACTCCGGGGTCCCCCGTCCCAGGGCTGAGTGGTGGGGGGCAGGGGTCGGGGGTCACTCCGGGGTCCCCCCATGCCAGGGCTGAGCGGTGGGGGCAGGGGTCGGAGGGTCACTCCGGCGTCCCCCCATCCCGGGGCTGAGCGGTTGGGGGCAGGGGTCGGGGGGGTCACTCCGGGGTCCCCCGTCCCAGGGCTGAGCGGTGGGGGCAGGGGCGGGGGGTCACTCCGGGGTCCCCCCCGTCCCAGGGCTGAGCGGTGGGGGGCAGGGGCCGGGGGTCACTCCGGGGTCCCCCCTGCCCCGGGGCTGAGCGGTGGGGGGCAGGGGTCGGGGGGTCACTCCGGGGTCCCCCCGCCCCGGGGCTGAGCGGTGGGGGGCAGGGGTCGGGGGGGTCACTCCGGGGTCCCCCCCGTCCCGGGGCTGAGCGGTGGGGGCAGGGGTCGGGGGGGTCACTCCGGGGTCCCCCGTCCCAGGGCTGAGCGGTGGGGGCAGGGGCGGGGGGGTCACTCCGGGGTCCCCCCCGCCCCGGGGCTGAGCGGTGGAGGCAGGGGTCGTGGGGTCACTCCGGGGTCCCCCGTCCCAGGGCTGAGCGGTGGGGGCAGGGGCGGGGGGTCACTCCGGGGTGCCCCCCGTCCCAGGGCTGAGCGGTGGGGGGCAGGGGCGGGGGGGTCACTCCGGGCTATGCGGCGGGGCGGGGCCATCAGAGGGGCCGGAGCCCCGCCCCCGTCAGTGCTGCGGCCCGGCCGGGGGGCGGGGCCAGCCACACGTGTGGCCAGGGCCGCCGAGCCTTTGCCGACGTGTCCCTGCCCCGTGTGCCCCGGAAGCCCCGCCCTCACCCCGGTGACGTCATTGCGAATACGGTCTGTCCGACCCATGGGGAGGCCCCGCGCGCGGATTGGTCCGGTCGAAAGGGGCGGGGCCAGCCGGACGGCTCGTTGATTGGGCGGCCGACAGCGTTCGGGGCTCCGCGCGCCTGCGCGGGGTGGCGGGAGGGATAAATATCGGCGGCGCTGGGGCGCCCCTCCCCCCCACGTTACCGCCGGCTGAGTCGGCTGCGTCCGCTCCGCGCTCCCCTCACCTCAGCGCGCCCGACCCGACCCGCCATGGCCTCCGCCGCCCCCGGCCAGAGCGGCCCCGCCGCGCCCCTCGCGCTGCAGCGCGGCATCGTCAAGATGGTGAGAGCCGGGACCGCCCCCCCCCCCGGGCTCCTGCCCTGGCACCGGGCTCCGGGGGTCCCGCACGTCCCCGCTCCAGCACCGGTCCCCCGGCTCTGCGCCCCCCCGGGCGCCCCATTCCCCCCCCCCCGGTCCCCGCGCTCCTCCCCTCCCGTGGCCCCGTCCGTGCTGTGAGCCACGTGCCCTGTGGGGCAGGCCCCCCCCCCCCCGGCAGCTTATCACGGTCCCCGGCGGGGGGGGGGCAGCGTCCTACCGGGCGTCTGGGCCTGAAACGTGCCGGCTGCGGTGACTCCCCTGCCGGCCAGGCGGCCTTGGCCCCCGGAGGGGCTGGACGTGTCCCTCGCTCTCCCCGGGACTGGGGGCCGGGCCTGGGCTCTGCCTCCCCCGGGGGCCGGACCCCGGGCAGCCGCGCGGGGGTTGCTCGTGTCCGGGGACGGACAAGACCGGGACGCAAAGTTTTCAGGGAAAACTCGCCCCTCGGGGAGCCTGGAGGGAGGCTGGGGGGGTGCCAGGACCGGGGCGCGGGATGCGGGGGGCGGCGGACCCAGACCCGTTCAGCTGGGGGGTGAGTCAGGGAGGTGGGCGCGCAGGGTGTGGTCTGCTCTGGGGGTGATCTGTGGGGGGGTGGGAGAGACCTGGCTTGCGACTGGTGTGTTGCACCCCTTCTCCACCTGCACTGCCTCAGCCAGGGGTGTTTGCAGCCAGCCCGGCTCTGGAAGCGACCACCAAGTCTAATCCTTCGCCCTTGTCTGAACTGATAGGAGCATGGGGGGGAGGCGAGGATTTTCCTCTCTCCTCTCCCACTGACCAGGCTCCCAAGACACATAGCTCAGTTATTGGGGGGAGGGGAGAGGAAGAATTGAGGGGGTTGGAAACTGAGATTTGTTTTTCTGGCTGGGTGTGCGGGGGGGGGTGCGGGGGAGCTGGGGCCAGTGGGTTGTTTCCATACAGGCCCTGTTAACCGGTGCTAGCAACTGTACTAAAGTCGGACTGTTACTAGCAGGTCAGGGGCCGTGCCCAAACCTAGAGAGGCATGGAGTTTTTACAGTGGTCATGCCTCTCTCTCTCCTAGTTTGTCCTCATCACAACTTTAATATCTTCAGAAAAAAGAAGCCTGTTCTCGCTGGCTTGGGAAGCTGTGTTGTATCTGGGCAGGTGATGCAAATATTGCTAGCACAGTTTCAACTAGCATGCAGCACAGTCTTAGTGGGATCTAGGCATAGGCCCTGACTGTGTCATGCTGTGCTCTGAAGGGAACGGTTTTCTAGCACGGGGAGTGTTTGGATTGTGTGTGTGTCACATCTCTGCTTGCAGAGTGGTTCAGAAGTTGTTGCCCTCCCCCAGTCTTCTTCCAAGAAGAGGCTTTGGTAAGCAAAATGAGGACCCCATGTGGGCTTTTTACCACCAGAGGGCTTAACCCACTGTCTTTTCAGAGCTTTCAGTGTGCCCCGTTGGGCTGAAACTGGAAAGGTTTGCTCTTTGTTTAGCTTTTTCATGAGGCTGCTGCTAGAGGTCCCAGGGAATGGGAGCAACAGACTTCCTGATTGCTCTGCAAGAGTGAGTGCTGTCAGATTTAGGGTTGGCCCTTGGTCTGAGGTTTGTACTGGTCTGAGTATGTACTAAGAGCAGTTCTTTAGCGGTATTGAAACTCCCACAGATTAGGTATTCAGGAGTTTGAAGGCAGTGAGGGGAGCTACTGATGCTGTTACTTACTATCCCTGCTAATTAGCAGGCAGAGGAAACTCATCTAGTCTCCACCCCAAACTGAAACATGTGCTTTTATTTCCTTCCAGCATTTCTTCCTCTTTGGATGTTTTGTCCCTTTCTTGTTATCTTCTGTTCCCTTCCCCCAAGACAAGTTGCTTGAGCAGGCTAAAGGAGCCTCTGCAGCCGTTTTGCTCTCAGGGCACATGAGACTAAAACTCCCTAAATTTCACTCTGGGTCTAGCTGCTTCTGCCAGCAGCACTGTTTGTGGGAGGTCACTTGATGGAAATTGAAGGGCAGTGAATTTAGACCCAGTAGAAATAAATGCTACTTTCCTTGTGGCATCCATCGCCTCAGGAGGTTGTGGAGAGGCACAGGGACTGGATAATTTTATGACCTAACAATTGTAGCTTTGCAAGCTGTGATTAAAGGGGAAATCAAGTGTTCTGCTTCAGGGCACAAACTGATTACGTGGAGGGGTCAGGAAGGAACTCTTCCATTTGCAGAATGGTACAGTTGGTCAGGTTTTTATCTTATGGAGTAGCACAGACTTAGGTGGCTGTTTGAGGCCGGTTCATGTCTAATCATGTCTAAAGTTAGGCTCATAATCCATGGCTTGGCCTTCAATTAAAAATACCTTGATTTTTTTTAGGAGTACTGAACACCTATATGTCTCATTGAAATTAATGAGAAATGTAGGCATCCTTCATGTTGGAAATCAGGTAATTTTTATTTAGGTCCCTTGGTGCAACTTTAAGTTCCCTAACTTTAGGCTTCCAGGTGTGAAAACTTTGGGCTCCTGAGCCAGTGCAGCAAATCCTATAAACAAAGTTCTTTCAATGTTCTATTTATAACAGGGCATGACTCTGATCTTGGGGTATTAACTGGTGTGTGCTGAACGCTTGTGAGAAACTCAGTGCATTATTGAAGGTTAAATTTGAAATGTCTCAGTTTTGTGAACAAGTGTACTAGTTGTCAGAAGTACAAGCCTTGTTTCTTCTGCCACTTCCTTTGGAGAGCAAGTGAGACTGGCATATCCTTTTTAAAAACAATGTTGCACAATAGGGTGTGAGCATGAGCTACAAATGGAGTTTTATGGGAATTTGGCTTAATTTTCTGTTAGATTTAGTTTGCTAAACTGCTGTTTCTCAGCTGAATTGGAAGTTTTCTTCAAATTGCAATTATGCAAAGCATATTCTAATGCTTGCTCACAGAATTTAGGGGAGTAAAAACTCCTGTGTGTGTGTATATCTCTATATCTGTATCTATACACACACACACACACACACACACACACACTGGAGTTTTTACTCCCCTAAAGTCTGTTGAGCAAGCATTAGAAAATACTTTGCATAATTGCAATATACACACACACACACGCAATATATACACACTATACACACACACAGTGGTTAGAGTGCTAATTTGGGCTGTGGGAGACCTGTGTTCAATATCTGCTTTGCCACAGACATCCTATGCCCCAGGGTAAGTCACTTACTCTCAATTCTATAGCTGTCCAGTGGGAATACTAGTATTGCTCTACTTCAAAGGAGGGTGGAGGATTACTGCATCAAAGATTACAGTGCTCAGATACTACAGTGATAGGGGGTCAGATAAGTATCTGAGAGAGTTCACCAGCATCTCTTGCAGCCTTTGACCTGGGCTACACTTGGGGTGTGTGTGTGTGTGTGTGTGTGTGTTTTGAACTAAGATAAGCAACTTTAGCTATACTAGTTGTGTAAGTCAAAGTACCTTAGTTTGACTTACCTGGCTGTCCTCACGGCGAGTCGAACGCGGCGTCTCCCCTGTTGACTCTGCTTACTTCTCCTGCTGAGGGGGCGTACAGGCGTTGACCCGGGGATTGATTTATCGTGTCTAGATGAGACATGATAAATCGATCCCTGATACATCGAATACTACCTGCGATCTATAGATGTACCCTTAGTCTTTCCTCTCTGGACGATTCCTATTCGGAACCTTTGCTTTGGGGAATTCATGTTTGAGCTGGGAACTTCACTTTGAGGAATGGAGAGAAATCTAGGGAGTACTTTTGGTAGCTTAAGCATCTATTTTATTGACATTTTTATCTCTTCTCTCAAGTAACCCACATTCCCTGATGTGAGGGTATAACTCTGTGATCTAAGAGTTGAGGGGTGAGACCCAGGGCTTCAAGCCATTTGAAGGAATTTCACAGCAGCTGTGCACCCTAGAATGTATTGATAACTGGTGAAATGGTAAGACTGACCTCCCCTGTGCTCCTGGCAGTGCACTGGGAATAGTAAGTGAAGCAATTGCAGGCTGTGCAATGGCTGATGCAGAATGGCATTGGTTTTGCTCCCTTTCTCATTCCAAAAAATCAGTGAATCACTTTGCTGTTTGTGGTACAGTGTAAATCTGCTGCAGTGTCAAACTTCCTTGCAGCGAAAGAATTTGCATCTGGCAAATCCAGCCTAGATGCAAGATGTAATTACCTGGTGGTAATTGGGGAAGGGCTGTTCCCTAGGCCAGTGAGAAACTTCCCATTGGCGATGAGCCCATACTTCATACCCCTGTAGCAGGAGTGAGCAAACTTTTTGGCCCCCGAGGGCCACATCAGGGTTGTGAAACTGTATGGAGGGACAGGTTGGGAAGGCTGTGCCTCGCCAAACAGCCTGGCCCCTGCCCCCTCCCACTTCCTTCCCCTTGGCTTCCCTCCTCGGAATCCCTGACCCATCCACCCCTCCTGCTCCTTGTCCCGACTGCCCCCTCCCCGGATCCCCTGCCCCAAAATACCCCCCTGGGACTCCATCCCCTATCCAACCCCCCTGCTCCCTGTCCCTGGATTGCCCCGACCCCTATCCACACCCCTGTCCCCTGACAGGCCCCCTGCCCTGTAACCTGTGCCCTGACTGCCCTCCATCTGACTGCCCCCCCCAGAATCACCTATCCAACACCCCCACAGCCACCCCGCCCCTTTATGCTGCTCAGAGCAGCAGGAGCTGGCAGTCCTGCCACCCGGGTGAAGCTATCTGTGCTGCCCTTGTAGTGGCATGACTCTGGGTGAGGGGACAGAAGGGGAGGGTATGGGGCTAGCCTGTCCAACTAGGAGCTCAAGGGCTGGGCAGGATGGTCCCATGCGCCAGCTGTGGCCCGTGGGCCTTAGTTTGCCCACCTCTGCCCTATAGTATCTTCCACTAGATACTCTCAAGGCACTTTACATACAGGCTTTGTGACCTTGCCCTCTGTGGTGCTGTGGACCTGCTTAAGGTTAGGCAGCAAGTGGGTGGAACTGGGAATAGACCCCAGGAGTCCTGAGTCCCTCAGCTCTGCGTGCTGCTGCCTGTCAGAGAGGACCCCTCCAATGGGGTAAACTGCTGGGAAGGGTGAGACAGACCCTTTTGGGAGACGAATTGGGGCAAAGGTGGGGAGTTGTGTGTCCATCCTGAGGTGGTTTGGGGACTGGGTGGAAGGTGGGGTGATGCTGTGTATTTCGTTCACCCACCCATTGCCGTGCACTTTGCTCATCAAGTGTGGGAGCAGGGTGTGTAATGCACCATTTCCTGGGTAGCCTCTCCTTAAGAACATAACAGCCATACTGGGTCAGACCAATGGTCCATCTAGCCCGGTATCCTGTCCTCAGACAGTGGTCAATGCCAGGTGCTTCAGAGGGAATGAACAGAACTGGGCAATTATCCAATGGTCATTCATCTCCTGTTGTCCAGTCAGAGGCTTCGGGACACAGAGCACAGGGTTGCATCCCTGACAATCTTAGTTAATGGACCTTTTCTTTATGAATTTATTTACTTCTTTTTCTGAACCCAGTTATAGTTTGGGCCCTTGCAACTTTCTTCGGCAAAGAGTTCCACAGGTTGACCAGGTATTGTGTGAAGAAATACTTTCAATTATCTTTTCCGATATGCATTACTTTGCATTTATCAGCATTGAATTTAATCTGCCAGTTTGTTGCCCAGTCATCCAGTTCTGTGAGATTGCTTTGGATTTAAGTCTTGAGTAGTTTTGTATCTGCAGATTTTGCCACCTCACTGTTTACCCCCTTTTCCCAGAACATTTATGAATATGTTGACCAGCACTGGTCCCAGTATAGGTCTTTGGGGAATCCTACTATTTATCTCTTTCCATTCTGAAAACTCACCATGTATTCATGCCCTTTGTTTCCTATGTTTTAACCAGTTACTGAACCATGGAGGGCCTTCCCTCTTATCCCCGATAGCTAACTTTGCTTAAGAGCCTTAAGGCTTTTTGAAAGTCTGAGTATGGTATGTCCACTGGATCCCCTTTGTTTGCATGTGTTGACCCTCAAAGAATTCTGATTGTGAGACATGATTTTCTTGTACAAAAGATGTTGACTCTTCCCCCTCAACAAATCATGTTCATCTGTGTCTGATAATTCTGTTCTTTCCTATAGTTTCAACGAGATTGCCTGGTACTGAAGGCAGGCTTACTGGCCTGTAACTGCCAAGATCACCACTGGAGCCTCTTTTTAAAATTGGCTTTTCATTAGCTACCCTCCAGTCATCTGGTACAGAAGCTGATTTAAGCGATAGGTTCCATAGTACAGTTAGTAGTTTTGCAATTTCATATTTGAGTTCCTTCAGAACTTGGGTGAATCCCATCTGGCCCTGGTGGCTTACTGCTGTTTCATTTATCAATATGTTCCAATCCCACCTCTCTCGATGCTTCAGTTTGGGACAGTTCCTCAGAGTTGTCACCTCCCTCTTTGAGGCTGTGGGGATGATGGTGGGATGGGGATCCCTCCTGCGGCTGTTTTTAAGTCTTCCTGCTTTATTAGAATGGTGGTCGTGCTCTTCTCTCCATATAGCTGTCACCCGCAGGCCCCCATCCAGTCACCTTCCTCTGACTTGACCCCTCCCTTCCTCTTTGCAATATCCCTCCCTCCCCTTCGATAACTTCCTTTCTGATGGCCCATTTGACCTCCGGACTCAATCAGCCTTCAGCGCTGGATCAGCTCATCATTCCCCTGCCTGGTCACTACCTCTTCCTCTTCAGAACCATTTCTCCTGCAGTCCTTGATCACTGCAGCCTCCTCTCTGGCTGCCTTGACTCCCTTTGGTTCATACAAACTTATTTGCCTGACCAAATTACTCCATTCGACCCCCACCAGTGAATCCCTCCAGTGGTCCCCTATCCACTATATCAAGCACAAGATTCTTATTCTTGCCTTCCAGGCCCCTTCATGTTTCTGACTCTTTAGTGGGCCATGTTTATCCTTATCCCTTCACATCAGTGCTACCCTTATTGACTCATCTGTCTGCCTCATCCCTAGCAGGGTCTGTTTTCTGTGCCATCCACTGTGCATGGGACACCCTCTAGACCACTATTGCTGTGAAGTTGGGACAGGACAACAGGGAAGGGATCAGTCGATAAATTGTGTTCTGTTTATTCCCTCTGAAGCACCTGGCACAGACCACTGTCGGAAGACAGGATACCAGGCTAGATGGACCATTCATTTGACCCAGTGTGGCTGTCAAGTTCTTATGAAGTCTGCAAGAAATAACCCAATGAGTAATTTCTAAGTAGGAGGGCAGTTGGGGAATAACTTACTCTGTCCTGCAAAAGCAGAGCTACCAGTGTTGCTCTGCTTGCATGTGCTGTACTCTCTCCTACCCTTCCTGTTGTTGCCTTTCTCATTGTAGTGTTTTCAGGGTAGGGAGTGTGTCCTCCTTGTGTTAGGAAAATACCTAGCACGTTGGCACTCCTACACTGTAACTGAGTCCAGGCTGGCATAGTCCTAGTGTGAACGACCCTCAGGAAGGTGACTTGGGGCATTATTTCTCCACTAAAGGTCACGCTGTCAATTTGCTGACCCGCAGCTTTCACTTGACAAATGTTCTGGCCCCCCTCTTAATTTTGTTTTTTCATCTTTTTGGTGGATCTTCCTACTGATGTGGGGAAGCCTGTGGGCTTTGGGGAGCTGAGAAATAGGCCTCCGAGCCCCTGCACAAAGGGGAAGAGAAGCTTAAATGTCTCAAACAAGGTCTTTTTGCCCTGTGTGCACTGCAGTAGCTGTTCCTTTCTGTGGCTTAGGTCATCTGGCTCTCCCAGCTGGTTGGATAATTACATACCTGTTAAATGTAGTCCATGCTACAGTCATAGGACAAATGGCAGTCATTTTAACGTGTGGGAGTTAGTGGTTGATTCAAGCTCATAGTAGCTTGAGGTTGGTCAGGGGCTACAGCTACCGGCTGCATGAAGGTTTTGAATCCCTCTTGCTGCCTTTAACCATTATGAATCAGTGACAGTGGAGCAAGCTTAATCGGAAGAGTTCTAGGCTGGAGAAGGTTGGAGCGCTGCCCATGAGTCAGCCCTGCATGTCCCGTCATCCAGTGCTCTCATTTCCATCCTGCTCAAATCCAGCTGGATCATCACCTTCCCATCCCTGCAGTCTCCGTGGTCATGTCTCTGTGTGGTAGCTGAGGTGGGTTGCAGTTTCTGTCCCATGGTAGGCGCTGAGTAGAGTGGGCAGTGGTTGCTGCTGTCTCCACACTGCCAGTCGCATTGGTCTTGTAATTGGATTTTTCACCCTATTAGACCAGCTCTTAAGCAATAAATTTAGTTTCTTTCTGGAGAACTGTTTCCAGTGGAGACCCCAGGCCTTAGCCTGGGAACTTTCCTCCCTGCTGTGCTGAAATGAGGAGAGATGGGCACTGTTCATCCTGCCGCAGTTAATGGGCAGAAAGCTGGTTCTGTGGATGGATGCTTGCAGTGGTACTGTGGTATTACCTGGGTGGGTGCAGACTCCCTTAGCGAAGGGTAAAGGAATGGGGGCTGGGGCATGAGATTGCTGAAGTTGGCAGGGCAGGAGGGAGAAGGTGAAATAAGTAGATGGAAAGTGAATGAAACTGATTATATGAATCTTCCCTTGGGAGCCCTCTCCCCGCCCCCCGGGCTGTATAGGGAAATAGCAGGTCTGAGAGCACAGGGTATGTAGCAACCCCCTCAGCACACTACTGGCTCAGATATTATGGTAGTGAGGGCCATGTGAGTACCTGGCTAGAGCATAGTGGAATGGCTTGGATTGGGATGGGTCATGCTGGTGTCATTCAGCCTGCAAGACAATTGTTGTGGGAGGAGGGAACAGGAGTCTCTGGAGACAGACCAACCTGTGAGGGGCAGAATTAGCAGCTGTAGGTACAGCACTTAGCAAGCTCTGTTCTGTGTGAGGGCTTGTTGACATCTTTGGAGCTGAACACTACAGATAATAGAGCAAGTAGAAGTTAGTGACTGAACCCAGTCAGAGAAGGCAGCAGCACTATTGCAGTGACTAGAACCTAGAAGATCATTGAAAGGCACAAATAGGGGAAGGGGCTCTCTCTTGCAGGTGTGGGCTTGTGCAGACAGAGCCCAGGATGTCTCCTTCCACCACTGGTGTCAGATCCTCAGAACATAATAGGTATTTCCCAAGACACCTGAGGTAGTATTTGGGGGTCTGTTCTCCGCCAGTCACCTCAAGAGGTTGAGGGACTATAGGTAGGGCTGCTGTCCCACTCACTGTCAGAGGAATTGTAAACTGCCATTCACTCACTGACGTGTCAGGATGATGGGCATGTAGCTTTATATAGGCGAGTCGCATACTATGCACATTTAAGACACGCTATTTTGGCTTTATGCGGTCAATGGAAAAAAAGGGGAAAAATAAAAATTTAAAAGGTATTTGTAGGGAGGGTGCGTTTGCCCGCCATTCAGCTCACTGGTTTTGGCTATAAGCAGTTTTCACTTTATGCACCGACCGCGGAATGGAACCCCCATGTAAGATGCGACTCGCCTGTACTTCCAGAGACTGACTGTACAGTACTGTAGCCTGACTCAGAGTCCTGACTTTGCAGGCCCCTTCCTTGGGACAGTCTCCTCCTTTGAGCATCCTCTGGCCTCCAAATCCCTAATTAAAGCCACTGTTTCCAGGGATGCTGCCTGACCTACCTCTACCTTGAGCTGTTCTGTGGTTTGCCCCCTTTGGTCTCTCAGATCCTAGCCTTTCAGTGTGGGGGAGAACATGGTCTTACTCTGTGAAACACCATGGAAATCACAGCACTCGTTTTTTTAATCGGGACAAACTGAGAAAATGTGTGAGGAGATGCTTCCTGAGAACCAATTCAAAGAAGTGTGTTTTGAGGGACTAAGCAAAGGTAATTTGAGAGACTGCAAGCAGGCTGATTGCAATGGCTGAGTGAGAGCAGAGCACAAGGGAGCACTGCAGAATAAAATACCCTAGGAGCCTTAGATTTTTGAAGGAGAGGGTATGGACTGCATGAGGTGGCAAGGGGAAGTGGATTGAGTTGGAAGATAAAGAAGTCCTGGTCTTTGTCTTTGTCTTGTGGATTTGGGGTTTGTGAATGGTACAGGTCAGGAATGGGGAGGCTTGAAGGAGAATGGGATGGCCCAGTGATCACTCTTGCGAAGGGAGGGCCGAGAAGATCAGCAATAAGGTTCCTTTGTGGGTGGAGCATACAGGATTGAGAAGCTGGTCGCCCCCATGTTTTGGGAAGTGGTGAGGGGAAACTTGAAGAGCACAGATCTCTGGCTAGTCCCTGTGTGAACACGATGAAGGTGAAGGATTGATGCACAAGGAAAAGCTCTAACTTCACGCTGCCTCCCTGGCTTCCCCTGTATGCTTAGGGATGGCAGGGCCAGTCTGCACAGGTGAGCAGTAGAAATCTGGACTCGCATCTGACTCAGGTTTGGTCTCCTGAGGCCTAGGAGAGTAGTGGGGTCTCTGCCTTTCTCTTTGCTTGAGGTTTGTGTTTTATAGCTCAAATCACTGATCAGATAGGATTGGTGGCTGGCTTCTTTTTCCTGTTGCCTTTTTTGCATAAATGACAGGTGATACAGCTGGAAACAGCCTGCTGATTCATCCCTGGCCTTCATAAAATCTCTTGCATGTTGGCAATGTCGAGGTGACTTTCTAAAAACAAAGTCAGTTGTTCCATCTTGGAATAGTTGATTTGAACTGAGGATTCTTGGGTCCTGGCATGGATTCCACCTAGGGAAGGCCAAGCACATCTGCCGAGTGGACTTTTCAGGACTTTGCTCCTGTTCTGCTCAGTAATTCCAGTACTGGGTCCTGATGTTGCAATCCAGTGGAAAATGGCTGAGTTCTGGCTGCTCTTTCAATCCGGTGCTGAAAGAGAAGCCAAATGGCCAAGGTGGTGCATGGCTTGCTTTCTTGCCAAGCAAATAGTCAATTCTAACAAGTCCAAGCATGTAATATGTGATGTGTCAGCAACTTCTAGCCCAACTAAGGTTTTTCTTTTGGCTATATATGCAGACATAGTCTGGTTAAACTGACAACTACTAATTTCTAGCAACAGGTTAAGTGGCAGTTCCCCCTGGGAGAGGCCATCTGGGAGCTTGAAAACAATTAAATGCAAATTATGGCTAGCCTTCTGGTGCTGAACTCACTAAATGTGTGAAATCAGCAACTTGGTGGAGGAACTTAATTTGCGTCTTTAAAGCTCAGAATAGAAATATACAGAAAAGCTATAGGAATGGTGGTGCATTTATAAACTAACCTCATGGGAAGGCAGAGGTGTCTCCAGTTGCCAGGCGTTCCAAACTTACATGGCAGCTGTAGCTACCCACAGTCTGACTCAAAATAAGGGTCCCACCTGAGGTGCAAATTAACTACCATTTGACTTGTTTTACAATGTGGGTTTCCTCTGCCTCTTTGCTAGCTTCTCTTCCCTTCTCCATATACCCCTTTGTGCTCATATCTTGCTTTCATGGCTTTCTTTCCCATCATGCTCTTGCCATTGAGTCTGTTGAACATTTTAGCTCTTTGCTTGACTGATAGTTGGACCTCGTGCCTGGGTTATAAAGTCAGAAGCGTGAGTGCGGAGTGTAAGGGTGGCTGGTGGGTGTGGGACAGTTGTATGGATTTTATTGCACGCTGGGTGAAAAGACAAACCTGTCTGTCTCCACTGCTGGTGAAAAGAGGTGAACTGATGCCCTGGCAGAGAGACTGTAGTCTGAGCCATCAGGTCCAATTTGTACCAATCCCGTAAAATCTCTAGGTGAGGTCCCTGGCTGTAATGAAGGAATGCACAGATGGGATCAAAAGCTCGCTCTGGGCTGCCTTGATCCTGGGCCCAGTCCCTAGTGTAAGTTAGAGGAGCCTAAAAGCTGCTTTAAGTTGACAGCAGCTGCTGACAATTCCAAGGGACCAATATCACAGCAGGGGGAGTCTGGTGACACCTACACTGGCAGCCAGAGGTGCTTCTCTGGCTGCCCTTAGATTGTGCTGGAGTGATCCTCCTGTGACCAGCTGTGCCAGCTTTTGGGGGGCTGTGCCATCTGGACCTCTTACTGAAATTCCCCAGAACCACCAGATTCAAGGTTTCACCTGCTAACAGCAGCTGCCTCTTCCCCTTGTCAGAGAACCCTAATAATTTCCCATAACACTTAGGTGGTGTTTGTAATTGGATAAAACAGTTAACAGCATCTGACTTGTAATTACCCTTAATCTTTAATTTATAGGGCACAACTATGAAACCTCTGAGTCTGTAATTGTTGAGCACTGAGGTCTTCGTACCAGGATTGCTCTGTATGTATAATTTACTTTCAGGCATAAAGTGAAACTCATTTTCCAGTAGTTTGTATTGTGAGTTTTTCATTTGTGTGATCTTCTGTATGGCGAATAACACATGGCATGTAGTGCGATGCCTGGTGCCATGTGCAGAACAAATGATCTCCAGGTCAGAACGTCTGGGATCAGTGATGTGGTGTGTACTGTCTATCTGCTATTCAGCTGTCACAGTGATTTGCTCCTGGACAGAGGAGGCAGCATTCTGCAGTGCAGGGAAACATGCCATCCTTTCCCAGGTACCTTGTGTATAATGCTAAAAGCTGAACCGGGCCCTGTGTGGAGTGGAATGTGGATTCAATTCCCAGTAAATCAGCTACATTGCATCACTTTTTCTCTTGTTAGCTCCCAAAAGCCCTTAGCAAAGGGATACATGAGGATCATTGCCACTGTCTGGGGTGGAGCACGTGAGCTGTTTAACAGAGCACACCAACTTTTCACCTCTCTAGGTTAGGAAGTAAGGAATTTTGACTCCAATTTAAGCTACAGCGGGGAACTTTATGGAAGCAGGAAGTGATTGTCCAGCTTGAAACATGACGCAGGGCTTCGTGGCTTTTAATAGCATCCATCATCATGGTAGCTAGCTAATAACCTTTAGAAAATGGGAAATGTGCGACCCCCTGAGTCCCAGCTAATCCCAGACTAGCTGGCAGGGGGACAAACGTAGTTCTCCAGTGCTAATTTACCCTGCAGAGACAATAGGGATAAATGGGTGGGTCACAGCCGTGGGGAGAATTGGGTTGAGACTAACTAGACCAGAACCCTGGAAAGCCTTTTGTTTGCTCTCCACACTGGCCAGATTGTTCTTGTTACTACAATTTATGGAGCTGGCAACAGTTTCCTAACAGTGTGTGTGAGAGGGAGAGTCTGTCTTCCCTTGGCCTTGTGGGCCATTCTCCTTTTCCTCTCCCCCTTTCACTGGCGGATCCCGCAGCACATTCCTGCTTTGAGTGGTTTATTAATCTGAAAATGTGTAACAATTCACAACTCCAACAGAGACAGTGCCAAGTGCTCAGGACCTCGGGTTTTAATTCTCCCCCTAGCACCACAGAGTGGAGAGCGTCCAGATTACAGCACATAGGAAGCAATCACTGTCCTAGTTCCATTGTAGGAACTACCACTATATGGGGGGACCTGGCTACTGCGGAGGGCTTAATCTTGCAGTGTAGATGGGATGTAACCATGGTCTGCCATTAGTCCTGAGCTGTTGCAGCCTTGGGCTTGAGTGAGGAACCAGCACAGTTCTGCAGCACACTCTAAACATCTCTGGCCCTGTTTGTGCTGCAGGACAAATTTCCCCAGTCTCCTGACAGTCTGGTTACTGTAGCAGAGACCTAGCCTTACTAGTGCATTGGTTTTAAATCACTGTGCAGGAGTGGGGTGGAGGTGAATGACAAGCGTGTATTTGGAGCTAAATACGTGTAGGCCAAGTTCCCTCTAAGGTGCACGGCCGCGCAGATGCCTACAAAGCCCCTTGCAGAAGGTCAGAGCTGTGGTGGGGAGATTCCTCTCTCCCAGCATGGACCTGAGGGAGGGTGGGGGGGAGCACTCCAGGGAGGAGAAACGGAAGTTGTTTCTGTAAATACCTGTTTTTGGATGGCAGCCCTTTCAGGTGATGTCCCAGTGACTTTGCTGGTGTCAGCAGGGTCCTGGCCAGGGGCAGATCTGGAGGATGTGTGCAGGATGCTTCAGAGGAAGGCTAATGCCTGCGGGTGGGGACAGGACTTGATGGATGAATGGTCTGGCTGTGGTGAGTGAAGCCTGGGGGGTTGGGAGTAGAGGGGAGAAATATGTCCCTGTTTGAGGCAGGATCATCCTGTGCCACCATAGCTGCCTCCTTCTGCCAGGTCAGATATAGCCCAGAGGAGTGTGTGCTGAAGGATACAAGTAACGGTATTCACTGCACGTCTTGCACCATAGGTGCACTCCTACCCTGGACCCTAACTATGGCATTGAATGGTTCATGCTGCCTCTGTGCTCCAGCATTGGAGAGCATGCGTTCTCTGGGGAACATTTCTGCTCCCTGTCTGGACTCGATCTGCTCTGCTTACTGCCAGACAGTCCGCCTTACAGACCTGGAGCAATCCCATGGGAAGAAGCATGGCTCTGTAGGCCAGTGTACATCCAGCTTGCCTGGAGGGAAGGGAGAGCTCACCTGTGAGGTTACATCTCTTCTCTCCTGGCAGCCTGCCTGGTGACTGTAGCCTCCCATTAGCCAGGAGACTGGGCTGGAGTTTGCTGTTTACATTTGTATTCAAGGCAATTGGGGAAAGGCCAAGTGCAGTCTGAAAACAAGGTTAAAAGCATCCACTACTTACATTGGCTCAGGGCACTGGATGTTCTGTGAATGGAATATTTGGGCCATAATTCATCCGAATATGGCAGCTGTCCTCCCCAGTGCTGCGGCATGCTGTGAGAACAGGACTGTCTCCTGTAGAGCTCAGTGGATCTGGCTTATTGGTGCCTGCATGGCAAAGAAAGCAAGGAATACTTGTAGCACCTTAGAGACTAACTAGTTTAGTTTATTTCAGCATAAGCTTTCGTGAGCTATAGCTCACTTCAGTGCATCCGATGAAGTGAGCTATAGCTCACGAAAGCTTATGCTGAAATAAACTAGTTAGTCTCTAAGGTGCTACAAGTATTCCTCGCTTTCTTTACGGATACAGACTAACACGGCTGCTATTCTTGAACCTGCATGGCAAAGGAATTTTCTCTGAACTATAGGCTTGAAAAATTCTCAATCTAGTAGCCAGAGATCTGATTTACCTGGCAAGGCTGCTCCCATCTCCTCACCTGGCTGGATATCGGTATTCCTGCATGCTCTTCTTGGCCCACTCTGAGCTCTTGGGAGGTGATATCACTACTCTTCTCTCCCATAGGGGTGCTTGCAGCTTAGCCTTCCTAATGCTCAGTACATCTCGTGGGCATTTGGCTCCCAGACTGCTTGTATGTATGTCAGCAGATCAGATTGCTCCTGAGAATCAGTGAGGCCAGGCTGTTTCCTTTGGTCCCTCTATTTGCCACTCCTAACTGGCCCCAGTAACTGATTAGTGGTTTAGAGAATGTATACCTCCGAAAACATACTTGGTCTGAGGTTCTGTCACCGAGTGCCCAGGGCGATGCTCTGGAACTGCTCCCTAGGAAGCCAGTCAGGACTCCAGGGGAAGCACCCCTCTCTGTACACAGCCTGTCTCCAAAGGCTAGGAGCTTCACAAGGTTCTGGCTTCACCTTCCTGGGTCTGACCTTGGAGCATTCAGCACCTTCTGCCCCTCCGTGCACTTCCCCCAGCGAGCCCGCCCGGGGGGAGGCTCCGTGTGTGTGTGTGTGTGTGTGTGTCAGGTTCCTGCACCCCAAATCCACAGTCAGACATGACTCTCAGCCAGCCAGTAAAACAGACGTTCATTCGATGACCGGTACCTGGTCTAACACAGACCATACAGCAAACGTGAGCCCTTAGCTGGATCCATTTTGGGGGGCCAGAGAGATAGCTAGCCCCTCTGCCCTTCCCTGCCTGACTCCAGCTAGCTTCAGACTCAAACTCCCTCTCTCCAGCCCCTCCTTCCCCCTGGCTCAGCCAGGTTTGGTGACCTCCCTCCCCCACTTGGAGTCAGATTACAGCTTCAGGTATGGACACCTGCAGAGAGGGGGGAGGGCGTCAGCTACTTGCTTACACTGTTTCTCTACTTTGCATCAACTACACATCCTTATCCCTTCACCTAGACACTCAAGAAATACATAGGGGAAACTGAGGCACACACACAGTATTCCTACTCTGTTACAGGTTCCCATGCGTTTTATTCTGCACAGGACATTGTTAATGCAACATGATTGTTGAGAAATTACCCCCCAACCAGGCAGTTCAGAGTCATGGAGTCTGTAGCAACTGTAGCGCAAAACCCTTTCCCCTCTGTAAGCATTTACCAGAAGGTGACATTCCTGACTCTTCGCCATTTAGTCCTCCCTTATGTTGTATTGATGTGTTTTGTACAGAGAGCCATAGGATTCTAGAAACTCGCAGTGAATCTGACTGGAGCCTCAGCGCAGCAGTGACAGGCACTAGAGGTGCACCCAGACTAGATAAGGCAGCCTTGCATTAGATCAGGGGTCTCCAAACTACGGCCCGCGGGCCGGATGCGGCCCGCGAAGCCCTCTCATCCGGCCCGTGGAAATCTTTTTGGGCAGCGGGGAGGTCGGCGCCGCGTCCCGGTTCCTGCCTGCGGCGGTCGCCGGCGGACTCCCGGCAGCGGCGGCGAGTGAGTGGCGCTGGGGAGGGGAGGGGTGGGGAGGGGAGCGGGCGGGTTCTCCCGGCGCTGCGGCCGCGTCCCTTCCCCCTGCCGCAGCACGATGGGGTGGGAGCGCGGGAGCGGGGCTCCCCCTCGGGCAGCTGGGCCGAGGCTCCCGCCGCGCCCGTGATCAGGTGCGTCGGAGGCTCGCGGGAGACGCCCGCCCGGAGTCACCATGAGCTGCGCCGCGCTGCTGGGGCTGAGGGGCGCCGCCGCCGCCCGGATTCTGCGGGCAACAAGCAGCGGCCGCCGCTGGAGCAACCTGGGCGGCGGCGGGTCCTGCGAGCCCCAGGCGGGCGCGGCCGTGCGGCTGGGCTGCGCCGCGGGCTTCTGGAGAGACACGGCGGCCTCAGGTACCCGCGGGAGCCGGGGAGGGGGAGATGCACCCGCAGCGCGCCCCGCCACACACCTCCGGGCTGGGGGCACACGCGGGGCCGGGCTGGGGTGAGCAGCCCCGCAAAACAACCCTCCCGTCACCGGAAGCGGACGGGGCGGGTGCCCGGGAGCGCCGGGCGGGCGGGCGGCGGGGGAAGTGAGACCCGCTGCCGCGCCCCGCTCGCCGCGGGACCCCAGGCACGAGAGCGAACCGGGAGAGGGGGGGTTGTAGAAGCCGTGGCGGGCCAGCAAGGGAGACCAGCCCAGAAACTTGTCAGCCCGACTTGACTTCTAGTGGCCCACTGGAGGTAGGAGACCGGCCGGGGGGGGGGCGCGGGAGATCGGCGGGGGGGGGGGCGCGGGAGATCGGCGGGGGCGGGGGGGCGGGAGATCGGCGGGGGCGGGGGGGCGGGAGATCGGCGGGGGCGGGGGGGCGGGAGATCGGCGGGGGCGGGGGGGCGGGAGATCGGCGGGGGGGGGGGCGGGAGGTAGGAGATCGGCGGGGGGGCCCTCGGGCGGCGGGAGATCGGCGGAGGGGGGGCCTCGGGCGGCGGGAGATCGGCGGGGGGGCACGGGAGGCAGGGGGGGGAGCGCAGGCGGCGGGAGACTGGCCGGGGGCGGGGGGCCCCGCGGGTGGCGGGAGACAGGCGGGGGGGGGCCCCCCGCGGGTGGCGGGAGACGGGGGCGCCGTACGGTCTGCCGTACGGGGCCCCAAAATTCCTGTCGCGGGCCCTGCGCCCCCCCCCCAGCCCTCTTACACCCGCCTCCCCCCCGCCCTCTTATCTTGTCGGCCCCCGAACTGCTATTTGGTAGTTAATGCGGCCCTCGGGCTGAAAAGTTTGGAGACCCCTGCATTAGATCACAAACCTATGGGCTAAAATGTATCTCTCAGAATGAAAGCTTAGTTCCTGCAGAAACTGATGGCTTAGGCATCCCACTTGGTAGGAGAGGGAATGAATTTTTCAAGCCCCTTTCCCCATGGTGTCCAAAAGGGCCCCCTGCGGCCAGATGTGCAGGTCCCTCTCCTTGGCTCTGTTGTACCCCTTGTGATTGCAGCTGGATGGGGGCTGTGCTTGTGGGGACAGGAGCCAGCTGAGGAGGGAGGTAGCAGAGGCCAGCAACCTCGGGTCTGAAGGTCAAGTTTGTGTTGGCGCTGGAGGATCCCATGCAGCCAAAATGATGAAAGCTGTCCCAAATGCACAGCCAGCTGAGAAGCCCCTGTCTCTGGGCAGACAAGCTCTAACATTTCCAGTATTTTAAGGTCCTGTATCCATTTAGCAGAGGGGTACAACCTGGCACCTCCAAAATGTCCTGCTGGTACTGAAGCTTTTCCAGCATGGTGTTTGCATCCCCCTCCACGTGCCCATTCTGTTTGCTTTGCTAGTGCTTTTCCATCGAGCAGCTCGGAGAGCCACCTGTGCTCATGGAGTGCCTTTAGGAGGCTACAGGGCATGGCGCTTCTGCCATGTTCTCAGAAACCTGTAGGGCAGGGGTAGGCAACCTATGGCACGCGTACCAAAGGCGGCACAAGATGAACGGCTGGTTCTTCATAGCAGGTATTCAGGGACCTTTGATATCACACAAACTTTGCTTTTTGGTCATCCTTCAGATAGGGTGTCCTGGCCTGGGCTCTTTGGGGTGTTCTCCTCTTACTCACTGGCTCCAGGTTATTGCTCAGGGATGCTCCCTCCCCTTGAGGCTAATTGTGCAGCCTCCCCACAAACCCAACATCTAGGGAATCCAGGCCCCGAGTCTGAGGTCAGCAGTTCTTCACAGCAGGCCCTACTCAGTGAGCAAAACCCTCTGCAGTGCTGGGTTTGCTCTCCCAAACAGCTGTGCATGTTCTACTGAATATTCCTGATGAAACATTGGTGTTAAATGTCACTGGCTTCCCGTGCCCTCCCCCTGCATTGCCCATAGCATGTGCTTGGAAAGCTTTGGCCTGTGATGAAGATACCTGTTAAATGTTCATTTTGGTTAGTCCTTCCCCTCTCCTGCTCCCTCCATCCTGCTTGTTGCCAGCTTGGCGATGGTGCTGCTCTTGCAATTGGCCTGCAGTAAAGTCTGTAGTATTTGGATTACGGTGGCACCAGAACAAACGTGGCAGATGTGAGTTCTGTTTAATGCACGACTGGACGGTGTTCAGGTCCTGTGGTGATGAGTGTGGGAAAGTAACTGATCTAGGATGGAGAGGCCCCAGCTGCGATCGGGGCCTGATGTGCTCAAACCTGTGCAAATATTTAGTAACTGTACGCTCTTAGGAGCAGGGACTGTTGCCACAGAATAACATGGGTGTGGGGAGTGAAGGCAGGCAGAGAGGAAGTAACTCACCCAAGGTCACCAAGCAGGGCAGTGGCAGAGCTGTGAACTGAACCCAGCCTTCCTTAGCCCCATTAGACTGTGCTGCTTCTCCTGTGTGTAACTGCCAAGGGAGACGCGTCTCAGCCAAGCTCCAGGGGGCGAGCCTGGGCATCACTCATTGTGGTCTCTTCTCGGCTGCAGCGAAGAAGTGATCTAGCCTACGTGCTGGGAGTTGTTTCTTGAGAGTGGGCTTGGGGAGAACTAGCCAATTGAGATTTAGACCCTGCTGGGCCAAGTCCAGCCTGGATTCTCAAAGTGGGATGGCCACAAGGGCTCAGTCCTGATGTTGCGGAGGCTTCGCTGCAAATGGGAGGATTCTCCCAGTAGTGTCCACCTTGGCTGATGCGTTCGGGCGCAGCTCCTGGTGATGTGGACTTAGTGCATTGGAATAAACCTCTTCTCTGCCCTGGAGAGCCAGCAATTTCAGATGAAATAGATGAGGAACAGGAGCAAATCTTGGGTAGAGTTGCCAACTTTCTACTGGGATAAAATTGAACACCCCTCCCTGCTCACTCCATCCTCTCCCCACTCCCTCTGTTGCTTGCTCTCCCCACCCTCCCTCACTTGCTCCTTTTCACTATGCTGGCTTGGGGCTAGGGTGTGGGACAGGGTGAGGGCTTTAGCTGGTGTCACGGAGCGCCCGGGCGTTGGACTGGAACCGCTCCCTAGGAAGCCAGACCGGACTCCGGGTGGAGGGCCCCTTCTCCGTACACAGCCTGTTTCCCAGGCCAGGAGCTTCAGGGGTCCCCACTTCCACCTTCCTGGGTCTGACCTCGGAGCATTCAGCACCTTCTGCCCCTCCATGTGCTTCCCCCAGAAAGCCCGCCTGGGTGGGGTCCTGCACCCCAAATCCACAGTCAAATGTGACTCTCAGCCAGCCAGGAGAATAGACGGTTTATTTGAGATGTCAGGAACCATCCAACTCACAGCTTCTCAGTCCAAACAGGGTCCATCCAGTTAGGCCTTTCTGGGGTGTGCCAGGAGGTGAGACCCAGATTCTGGGCTCCTGCTTCTTCCCCAGGTTTATTCGATGACTTTCATCTGGTCCAACACAGACCATGCAGCGAAAGAGCGTGAGCCTTCCGCTGGATCCATCTTGGGCCAGAGAGCCAGATGGCTTCTCTCCCTCTTCCCAGCTCGACCCAGACCCAGACCGTCTCAAACCCCCTCTATCCACTTCCTGCTCCTTTGTCTCTTTTCCCCCCCCCCGGGCTTCAGGTGTCACCTGACCTCCTTCCCCCACCTGGGGTCAGGTTACAGCTTCCAGGGATGCCTCCCAGCGAGGGGAGGACGTTGCCTCCTTGCTTTTAGCATCAGCCCCTATCCCTTCACACAGACACTCAAGAAATGCATAGGGGAAACCGAGGCACACACACACAGTACTCCCACTTCGTCACAGCTGGAGGTGTGGGTTCTAGGTTGGGGCCAGGGATGAGAGGCTCTGGGCTGAGGAAGGGGGCTCCAGGCTGGGAAAGGGGTTTGCAGTGCAGGGTGGTGAGGGCTTCCGCCTGGGGTGCAGGCTCTGGGGTTGGGGATGGAGGGGTTTGGAGTATGAGGGGGTTCTGGGCTGGGATCGTGGAGTTTGGAGTGTGGGAAGGGGATCAAGGCTGGAGCCAGGGGGTTGACATGGAGGAGGTCAGGTAGCTCTGCATGCTGCTCCAGGGAAGCTGCAGAGCCGGCACTTGTAGCAGGGACAGCGTGCAGAGCCTACGCATAGGAGCTGGGGTGGGGGTGGGGGGCATGCCACTGCTTCTGGGATCCGAGAGGTCACGGACACCTGGCAACCCTAACCCTGGATAAGGCAGGGCATGGGGTCGCTAGTGAGATCGCATGAAGGGCTATTGGAAGTGAGGTGCAAAGAGGTAGCTGGGTGCATTGCTCTGGGGACTTACAGGCTAGGATGACCAGATAGCAAGCATGAAAAATTGGGACAGGGTGTGGGGGGTAATAGGTGTCTGTGTAAGAAAGTGCCAAATCTCAGGACTGTCCCTATAAAATCGGGACATCTGGTCACCCTATTACAGGCATAAAGGGACAGCAATGTGAAGTGCAAACCCTTCCTTGCCCCAGTTTGCACATAGGGGCAGTGGTGGGATTGCACAGTTCGCTGACCGCTTCTCCCTGACTGTAGGCAAGGCTTGCAAGTGCCACGTATAAGTAACTTGATAGCAGGAGGCCCAGGGACTGAGCTCTGCTGAACGCTACTTGGGCTCATTTCCCTGGCCCGCAGAAAACTCCAGTTGCGAACAAACCTTCGGTGCTAGGGGCAGAGCTTTTCTTGGCCACCTGCTCACAAACCGTGAAGAATTAGTAGGGGACACAAAAGTGGATGGGAACCTCGGAGGCAGTGACCATGAGATGGTCGAGTTCAGGAGGATCCTGACACAAGGAAATAAGGAGAGCAGCAGAATATAAACCCTGGACTTCAGAAAAGCACACTTCGACTCCCTCAGGGAACTCATGGGCAGGATCCCCTGGGAGATGAACACGAAGGGGAAAGGAGTCCAGGAGAGCTGGCTATATTTTAAAGAATCCTTATTGAGGTTGCAGGAACAAACCATCCCGATGTGTAGAAAGAATAGTAAATATGGCAGGCGACCCACTTGGTTGAACAGTGAACGACAAAGTGGGTATTAGCCCATGAAAGCTCATGCTTCAATACTTCAGTTAGTCTTTAAGGAGCCACGGGACTCTTTACCAGTGAAATCCTTGCTGATCTTAAATGCAAAAAAGAAGCTTACAAGAAGTGGAAGATTGGGCAAATGACCAGGGAGGAATATAAAAATATTGCTCAGTCATGGAGGAGTGAAATCAGGGAGGCTAAATCACACTTGGAGTTGCAGCTAGCAAGGGATGTTAAGGGTAACAAGAAGGGCTTCTTTAGGTATGTTAGCAACAAGAAGAAAGTCAAGGGAAGTGTGGGTCCCTTACTGAATGAGGGAGGCAATCTAGTGACAGAGGATGGGGAAAAAGCAAATATACTCAATGCTTTTTTTGCCTATGTCTTCACGAACAAGGTCAGCTCCCAGACTACTGCACTGGGCAGCACAGCACGGGGAGGAGGTGACCAGCCGTCTGTGGAAAAAGAAGTGGTTCAGGACTATTTAGAAAAGCTGGATGAGCACAAGTCCATGGGGCCGGATGCGCTGCACCCGAGGGTGCTAAAGGAGTTAGCTGATGTAATTGCAGAGCCATTGGCCATTATCTTTGAAAACTCCTGGCGATCGGGGGAGGTCCCGGATGACTGGAAAAAGGCTAATGTAGTGCCCATCTTTAAAAAAGGGGAGGAGGAGGATCCAGGGAACTACAGGCCAGTCAGCCTCACCTCAGTGCCTGGAAAAATCATGGAGCAGGTCCTCAAGGAATCAATCCTGAAGCACTTAGAGGAGAGGAAAGTGATCAGGAACAGTCAGCATGGATTCACCAAGGGCAAGTCCTGCCTGACTAATCTAATTGCCTTCTATGAGATAAGTTATCTATGATAAGTTATCTATGATAAGTTATCTATGATAAGTTATCTATGATAAGTTATCTATGATAAGTTATCTATGAGATAACTGGCTCTGTGGCTGAGGGGAAAGCAGTGGACGTGTTATTCCTTGACTTTAGCAAAGCTTTTGATACAGTCTCCCACAATATTCTTGCTAGCAAGTTAAAGTAGTATGGGCTGGATGAATGGACCATAAGGTGGATAGAAAGCTGGCTGGATCGTCTGGCTCAACGGGTAGTGATCAATGGCTCCATGTCTAGTTGGCAGCCGGTATCGAGCGGAGTGCCCCAAGGGTTGGTCCTGGGGCCGGTTTTATTCAATATCTTTATTAATGATCTGGAGGATGGTGTGGACTGCACCCTCAGCAAGTTTGCAGATGGCACTAAATTGGAAGGAGTGGTAGATACACTGGAGGGTAGGGATAGGATACAGAGGGACCTAGACAAATTAGAGGACTGGGCCAAAAGAAATTTGATGAGGTTCAACAAGAAGTGGAGAGTCCTGCACTTAGGATGGAAGAATCCCATGCACTGCTACAGACTAGGGACCGAATGGCTAGGCAGTAGTTCTGCAGAAAAAGACCTGGGGTTACAGTGGATGAGAAGCTGGATAGGAGTCAACAGTGTGCCCTTGTTGCCAAGAAGGCTAATGGCATTTTGGGTTGTATAAGTAGGGGCATTGCCAGCAGATCGAGAGATGTGATCGTTCCCCTCTATTCGACATTGGTGAGGCCTCTTCTGGAGTACTGTGTCCAATTTTGGGGCCCACACTACAAGAAGGATGTGGAAAAATTGGAAAGAGTCCAGAGAAGGGCAACAAAAATGATTAGGGGCCTGGAGCGCATGATTTATGAGAGGCTGAGAGAACTGGGATTGTTTAGTCTACAGAAGAGAAGACTGAGGGGAGATTTGATAGCTGCTTTCAACTACCTGAAAGGGGGTTCTAAAGAGGTCTCGCGGAGTGCCTGGGCAATGCTCTGGAACCGCTCCCTAGGAAGCCAGTCAGGACTTCTGGGGAAGTGTCCCCTCTCTGTACACAGCCTGTCTCCAAGGCTAGGAGCTTTTGAGGTTCCCGTTTACGCCTTCCTGGGTCTGACCTCTGAGCATTCAGCACCTTCTGCCCCTCCGTGCGCTTCCCCCAGTGAACCCACCCGGGCGGGGTCCTGGGGGAGCCTGTGGATTCTGCACCCCAAATCCACAGTCAGACGTGACTGTCAGCCAGTAAAACAGAGGTTTATTCGATGACCTCTACCTGGTCTAACACAGACCCTACAGCGAGTCTGAGCCCTTCAGCTGGATCCGTTCTGGGGCCACAGAGCTAGGTCAGCTTGCCTGGAGCTCCCTGCCTCTTCTCTGCCTCCCTCCAGCTAGCTTCAGGCTCCAAACTGAAACTCTCTCTCTCCAGCCCCTCCTTCCTCCTGACTCAGCCAGGTCAGGTGACCCGCCTCCCCCACTTGGAATCAGATTACAGCTTCAGCTATGGACACCTGCAGAGACGCTCTGCTTTGCATCAACTACACATCCTTATCCCTTCACATAGATGCTCATAGAGGAAACTGAGGCACACACTGTATTCCTACTCCGTCACAAGAAGATGGATCTAGACTGTTCTCAGTGGTAGCAGATGACAGAACAAGGAGTAATGGTCTCAAGTTGCAGTTGGGAAGGTTGATTGGATAGTAGGAAAAACTTTTTCCCTAGGAGGGTGGTGAAGCACTGGAATGGGTTACCTAGGAAGGTGGTAGAATCACCTTCCTTAGAGGTTTTTAAGGTCAGGCTTGATAATGCCCTGGCTGGGATGATTTAGTTGGGGTTGGTCCTGCTTTGAGCAGGGGGCTGGACTAGATCTCCAGAGGTCCCTTCCAACCGTAATATTCTATGATTCTATGCAGGGGTGCTCAGTACTGCTGGCTGTGGTGAGGACTTCATATGCACTGCCTTTGTGGGGAATGGGCAGGAAGTCCTTTTAATGTCACCCCCCGGCAGTCTGTACCCACCATCTCGCTGCTCTGCACGTGTGCTTGCTCACTGCTCTCAATGCTTGGAGAGCAGCTTGCTACCTTCCATCTGGCATTTGTGCTCTCATTCAGGAATCTTATCCATCCGCAGCTGTCTGAGCTGCTGGATCCAGTGAAGCCGGTCATAATTTTTGGCTAAACCCCACTGCATCTCTGCTCGCTGGCAGTGTGCTGGGTCCGGCAGCTAGGCAGCTGGCCCACTCCTTTCTGTCACAAGCGTGGCACAGCTGGTCCTACTTGCTTTTGCAGAAAGGCCTCACTTTCCTGCCTAACTCCCAGCTGCCTGCTGGCATCTCTCCAGATGCGGCTGGCACCCTCTTGTGCAGCAGTGACACTTCCTGCTACCTGTGCAGTGACTGGAAATGGGCTTGACTGACACTATTACAGAGGGATCGTGTGAGGGTGCACATGGGACCCTCGTCTAGTCCAAGGTCCCAGGATGCTGTTCAGCAGAGTGAAACTGAACTGCTGTCCTCTGGCGCACATTTCTGTGGACCTGAAAACCCAGATTTGCAGCAAAAGAGCAAAGTTCTATCAAAATTCCACCTCTGGATGAACTCGTGTTGACTCACTCAGTGGGTCTGGAGAGTTTGGCATTGACAGAACTCGATCTGCCGCAATCGGCAAGCTTTGAGGGGGTGCATGCAGGAAAAGGTGTGGGAAGGAATGGAAGTTGGGGGCCAGCAGGTGGCTCTTCTGAAAACACCCCTGTGCACGTGGGGAAAACTTTTAAGGTGCTGCTAGGTGGGGAGAGTGATGCTTGGACATAATGATGGGTGCTAGAAACACAGCCTAGATACAGGAGCTGGGTGGGGTGAATTTGATGAAAGGGCCATTACAGTGGAAGTGGGATCCGAGGTCTCTTGTCAGCACGAGGCCTGAGGCAGGGATGGGGTGGAACCAAATATCTCACTTGATGCTTCTCCCAGGGTTCAGCTTTGCTATTGGAGTACTAACGGTCTGTGTCTGCCTCCCTGCAGGTCCTCTCCGGCTGCGCCATCATTGTCCGAGGGCAACCCCGTGGGGGCCCCCCTCCTGAGCGGCAGATCAACCTCAGCAATATCCGTGCTGGAAACCTCGCCCGCCGGGCTGCTGCAGGACAGCCAGATGCCAAGGATACCCCTGATGAGGTAGGAATCAGAGAGGTAGCCGTGTTAGTCTGGAATAGCAGAGGTAACAAAGTCCTGTGGCACCTTAAAGACTAACTATAAAGTTTTGAAGCATAAACATCCGACGAAGTGGGTATTAGCCCACGAAAGCTTATGCTTCAAAACTTTATAGTTAGTCTTTAAGGTGCCACAGGACTTTGTTACCCCTTATGAGGTAGGTGTCTTCTCGCTGACCATTGAGCTGGTGCATAAGGCTGGATTGATTTTTAACTCCTTGTGCTCAGAGCACCTAGTACTGTGACCAGGAGCTTAATTGAGAATAAACCAGGGAGATAACCTGATGTATTGGTGTATTCCTGTATTCAGGAATAACCTGTATTCTTGTCACCCAAATACTGCCTAGCCCTGGCAGATTGCCCAAAAGAAAACCTCTAGCCAGCAGTAATTTTTGCACTGATGAGAGCTTGGTATAGCAAGTCCTTGGTCTTGGACCAGCATAACTTGATCCATGAGGTGGAGGTCAGTGCAGACCCAGTGCCCAGATGTGGCACTAGGGAGTGCTCTGTTGCAGGGAGTGGGCTGGAGTCTGATCCCAAAGTCCCAGTGCTATGCTGCAGAGAGAAGTAGGGGTGCTCTCCCTTATGTGCCAACCTAATGCCCCAGTATGGTGGTAGGGGGCACTTTGAAGTGGGGGTCAGGCACAGAGTCCTGGACAGATTCTTGCCTTGGCCTTGTTTTGCCTTTAAATAGCTGAAACAGAAGAGCTCTGTTAAGTGTCCTCACCTGGTGCTGTGTTGTCAGCCAGCTTGTTGAGTGCAGGCTCAAAGGGAGCAGAAAGTGCCACCTATTGAAACCACAGGGCTTCTTCCTACAGCCTCTGTGCTATCTATCCAAGTAGTCACCAGGCCCAGCCCTGCTTAGCTTAAGAGTCAAATGGGTCACAGCTGGAGATGGGAAGGAAAATGATTATCTGAGAGGGTGTGTGAAAAGACTAATTCACAATTGCCCAGCCCAAAAGGTTTTACACTCAGCTCAGATCCCTCTTTAGCTAAGCAGGCAGGCATCATTCTCCATCTAAATTCACTGGTTTCAAATGAACAGATTCTGTATTTGAGTAACTATGTAGTGTAGCAGTGAGTTTCCCCTCCAATGCCGGCCTAAGTAAATCTTCCACGCTAATGTACAGCCTTGTTTTTCACCAGGGATGTGGGGACTAGTGGGAAATGTATCCATGGCATGGGAGGTGGGTATGGGGAATAGATGCTGTCTCTGCAGCACCTCATTAGGGGGTAAATAGGACTCCAGGTGCCTTCATTTGCCCAGCAGGATCACCAACACAAAATGTCTATAGAACTTACACAGACCTGTACTGAGAGAAGCCAATTTCAGCTGCAAGGCTAAGATGTCTCATTACCATAGAGTCCCCTGCTTCAGTCTTAAGCATGTCACTGGCTGCAGGATGCTAACTCAGCCCAGCAGACTGAGCTGCCTTTGACTCACTGCTTTGCTCGAGGGTTAAATATAAAGGATTTAAAAGTTCCTCCAAACCAGGCCTATTGCTGCCTGCTCCAAAGGGTAGGTATTAATGCAGCCCTTCTTCCCCCTTGCTCTGGCTGTGGGCACTCAGACTGGCCGTGTTTGAGTGCAGGGCATTTTTCTTAGTGCTGAGTGAGAGAGCATAGAGACAGGGCCAGGTCAGGGGTGTATTGCATTACATTCTGTCCTGAGATCGAGGGTCCTGTAACTCGAGGTTTTATGAAGTGTTCTGGCTACAGTTACTCAGCTCTGGGTTCCCTCCAGTGTCTGAACTGATACTGTTAGGATACAGTAACCTGGTACATCCTGCCTGGTGTTTTGTAAGGAGTTCAGACAGTGGCTATCTACTGAAGGATCTTGCTGTGGATAAATTATCAGGACACTCTACATGGGCAGTTTAACCACTCACTTTCAGGCCTGCATATTAATTGCAGGACATATTGGTGTCAGTGCCTGAACTTGACACAGCTCCGATCCCCCACTGCTGAAGAGTGGGGGAAAGGAATGTATATAATGAATGAAGGGCTATCCTAAACCAGTTTGAAGAGACGTCTCACTTCTGACTTCTCGCTGGTCATATGTGAGCTGCTCTCTCAGGGTAGAGTTCTAGTCACATCCTGTTGAAACAATCCATCTGACCAGAAAAGGGCCCATAATAAATTCTTCCCCAGTCGGGGAGACATTCCTTGCACCAGAGGAATTCCTGTGTGGATTTTCTGGTCTATGCAGGGCAGGAGATTAGGCTGGAGGATCATGATGGTCCCCACTGGTCTGAAATGCTGAGTGTTTGCAGCAGTTGGAGATCAGCATGTGTAATGTCCCAATCTAAGCACTTTGTGTTCTGTTCATTTGCAGGGAGCAGAACAAAGGTTCAGGGACTTGCTTTTGGGGCCATGTTGACTGATCAGAATTTCTAGGATGAGTAGCTGGTTGTTTGCATTAATGCAGAGGTTCTCTGAACAAATTTTTTGGTGGCCTCAGAGTGTGGCCACCAACTCTTGCTGGTGGCCACTCACACTTTTTCCTAAAATACTTAATTAGCTGTAGGAAAATATGCATATAGACGTGGCCAAATCATTGTAATTTATTTATTGCTAGCTAGTAAGTCTCTTGTGAAAAGTGATATTAACACGCAATCACTATTCACAGCAGACTTACTCGGCCCTGTCAGTAAGCTTGGGGACAAACTAAGCCCTAGATGGGGGAGGCAGTGGGGATCAGGGGTAACAAGGATGGGAGGGGGAGGCAGTGGAGGGCTGGAGTCCAAAGCCCTGTGGCCAGAGCCTGCTGTCCCGCCACCCCAGGGCTGAAACCCAAAGCCTGAACCCCATCGTCCCGGGAAGGCGGGTAACTCACCGGCTGCCTGGGCCTCCAGTATTGTGCCCCAGCCATATCCATAGGGGGAGCAGGGCCCAACCACTGCTGGTGGCCCCAGCAATCATCACCAAGGCAGTGCATCCAGGTGCAACAGGAAGGGCCTGCTTTTGGCTCCCCACCCCAGTAACAGTCCAGGACGCCGCGGCTGCAAGAAAAGCCCCAATTGATATAGGGCTGTGGCAAGTGCCAATTGCTCACTGAGTGGTAATGAACTTGCCCCATGTCATCTTTTGGATAGAGGGGGTGAAGTTAGAACTAAGCCAAACCTGGGCCACCCAACCACCCTCTCTGTGTTAAGGGAGTTCTCTACTGCACCTAACCTGCAGGTCTCCTTGCAATGAGACTCCCTGCGGAGATTGTCTCCTGGAAGGAGGGAAGAGCAGCTCCGTGAGGTAGTATGGGCATACAGACTACCATAGAACATTGGAAAGGAAATAGCCATTAACTCGTCTAGACCCCAGGCCAGGGAAAGATTGCTTCTTGGTATGTTTCCCAATGCTATCTGGTCCAGCTTTAATTGCCTAGTGTTGGGGCTTTCCACCTGTGCCTTGGGGAGGCAATTCCACAGCTGTATTCTTACTGTGAGGATCTTCAATCAGCAGTTTCCTCTGGCTGAATTAATGCAAGTGAGAGTAGGGAGGAGCTGTTGCCAGCCTGAGGCCCTATGGCATGGTCTCAGAATCAGCAACGAAAACAATCTGGACAGTATTCATTGTTGCCCGTGGAGTGGTTGTGATCCTGACTACTGTGGAGCAGATCAAGAGGACAGCAATAGTTTAAATGTTGTCTTCTCATTGGGGCTGCTCCTGACCTGTCAGTGCTCCACAGACCTACTTTCTACAGATGCCTCCTGGTATCTTTTGCTTCCAAACCACTGAACTCCAGATGGCCTGACTGGGGTCTCCTGTGGGAGCAGTGAAATGCTGTCTGGACAAGAACACCTAGTTCCTACATAGCTCTTTTCAGCAGCAGGTCCCAGTACGAAGGAGGTCTGTTATCATTCACCCCATTTTACAGATGGGGAAACTAAGGAACTTGCCCAGGATTACCTAATAGGCCTGAGATTAGGACCCATGTCTCCAGAGTCCCAATCCAGTGCTCTGTTTACTAGGCAACACTGCCTCTCTGCGCTGTGTCCAGCAGTGGAAGGGGAATCGTTAGGGTCTGATGGGGCCCATTTGACCTCCAGTGACGAAGTTTTCTGTTTTCCCCCCAGCCCTGGGGATTTCCGGCTCGTGAGTTCCTGCGAAAGAAGCTCATTGGGAAGGAGGTGTGCTTCACTGTGGAGTACAAGACCCCCCAAGGCCGGGAGTATGGCATGGTGTACCTTGGGAAAGGTGAGTAGTAGCTAGGGAGCTGCCAGACACCCACAGGGCAAAGTGGACCATACAGGTAGGTGAAGTGATGTGCTGCCCCTCTGTCTGGAGCTGCTGCTAAATCCGGGTGAACCTGGCACCCAGCTGTATACTGCCCTTCTTCCTCCTGTGGCATCTTCCATCCTGCAGGCCTCAGGCTGCCATTTCTAGCATAGTTACTAACTCGAGGGAAACTCCGGTGCGGGTTTTACTGGATCTCCGGGCACTCGCTGGAGTTCGGCACTGGGTTCAGTGTGCAGTTTGCTTTGCTGGAGCAGCAGACTCTCATTGCTAAATGTGTTCAGGTTCCAGGCCGTGTCAGGTCATGGTGCTAATTGAATTCCCTTACATTTCCTGTTGCAGCCCTTATTGCCATTATAAATCTTGTGGCTTTAGCCAACTGGAGACAGGCAACAGAAAGGAGTTCCTAGCTCCCTTTTAGTTAGCATCCCGGGACTGTCGTGTGTGGGTCAGTACAGTGAGAATCGATGCTGTGGCTCAGAGGTGGGTGATCTGGCACTCAGAAAATGGGAGTAGTGCTTTGAATGTGTCCCTTGCCCTTTTTAGGCCATTGCTTTAGTTTTGCTTTTCAGTGTTCTATAACTTATAGCTTCCTTCATACAAAGCTTCACTGAGCAGCTTGCAATGAGCTGGAATAGACAGCATGCTTAGACAGAGTCTGTAAGGGTCGTTCCACAATGCAGAAAGGGGCAAAGCTACCTATGGAGCAAGGGAAAAGGATCCGAGCTGTAAAAGTGGCCCAGCTGCCATAAATATCTGGGAGAGGGGGCTAGCTAGTTCCAGTGGGGAGGGGCTGGGGCCCAGGGAAGAGGAAGGCAAGTTGTGTGGTCTGAAGTTGAACGCTCAGGGCATAAAATGTTTTTTAGTCCAGCTCTTCAGTCCAGGCTCTTGTTTCTGTTCTGCTGATGGCCGAGAATGTAGTATGTACGTGACGGAGTAGGAATGCTTTTAATGTTTCCCCTGGATAGTGTGGGGGTGCCTGTTTCCCCTGTGCATTTCTTGTGTCTATGTGGAGGGATAAGGGTATGTAGTTGATGCAAAGCAGAGAGACAGTGTAAGTAAGTGGCCAACCTGCCTTGGCAATTGAGGGCCTGACCCCTACCCCCTCTCAAGGCTGGAAGTGTTGAATAAGAAAGGTCAGCTGAACCTATTGGAGGGAGGTCAGGTGATCTTCACCTGCCCCGGGAAAAGAGACAAAAGAACGCATGGGAGGGGCTGGAGAGGAAGTTTTAGTCTGAAGCTGGCTGGAGTCAGGCAGGGAAGGGCAGGGGGCTATCTGGCTCCCTGCCTCCCAAAATGGATCCAGCTGAGGAGTTGCGTTTGCTGTATGGTCTGTGTTAGACCAGGTACCGGTCATCTAATTAACCTCTGTTTTACTGCCTGGCTGAGAGTCATGTCTGACTGTGGGGTTGGGGTGCAGACCCACAAGCTTCCCCAGGACCCCGCCTGGGCGGGCTCACTGGGGGAAGCGCACAGAGGGGCAGCAGGTGCTGAATGCTCTGAGGTCAGACCCAGGAAGGTGGAAGGCTGTACCTGTGAAGCTCCTAGCCTTGGAGACAGGCTGTGTATGGAGAGTAAGCTTCCCCCAGAGTCAGGACTGGCTTCATAGGGAGCAAGTCCGGAGCATCGCCCCGGGCACTCCGTGGCAGTACATCCTTGTCCTTTGCTATGGAGTGAGTCAGAAACATAAATCTGTGTTCTTCCCCCCTCCAGGAATTTTTGAAAGAGTGGGGGCAAAGACAGTCTTACACGCACAGCTTCTAGCATAATGGGGCCCTGGTTCTGATTTCTGGGGTCCTTTGGGTACTTTCAAAGATTCCCAGGCCAGAAGGGACCACTCTGATCTTCTAATCTGACCTTCTATATAACACCAGCCGTAGAACTTCCTCACAATTCCTAGAGTAGAGCTTTTAGGAAAACCTACAATCTTGTTTTTAAAAATGGCTAGTGATGGAGAATCCACCACAACCCTTGGTAAATGGCTCCAGTGGTGGTTTGCCCTCGCTCAGAGTAAGCTGGGGGCAGGAAATTCGAGCAGAGTGGGTAGAGAGGAGAATGTACGGAAAGAGGCTAGAAGGTGTTGGGCGGAGAGGGAACACACAAACCAACAGATACACCACAGACTATGACAGGAAGTGGAGAGAAGCCAAGAATGGGTGTCCAACAAAAGCCAGACATGCATGAGTACATAATGAAGCAGAGGCTTCCAATTTCTCAGCCCCATTCTTGAATAAGCACCCCTTTAGAACGCATATACATGCGTGATGGAAATGAGGCATAAATTTAAGAGTGAAGGTAATTAACCATTGGAACAATTTACTAAGGGTTGTGGTGGATTTTGCATCACTGACCATTTTAAAATCCAGCCTGGAAATTTTACTGAAAGCTTTGCTCTAGGAATTTAGGGATAAGTCTCTGGCCTGTGTTCTAGAGGAGGCCAGACTAAATGATCACAATGGACCTTTGCGGTCTTGGAATCTCATTAAGTCTTATTCCGAAATGGTGTGGTGAGGTTAGAGACCTTGCAGACTCTAAGTAGTAGTGGGAGACCTTCAGCGAGCCCCTAAAGGATGCCCTTGAATGAAACACAATGCTTCTCTGATCCAGTCTGGCTGTTGCGGCCCTTAGGAGGGAAGGATAGGTACCAGTGCTTAGGGTACTAACTTGGCATTTGGCAGACCTAGGCCAGTTTTGTGCTGTGGCACAGATTGCATATGGCCTTGAAGGAGCGTCTCCCGGGGCCTCGTTTCCCCCACCTGTTTTACCTTGCAGGGGCGTGGGAGGATCAGTGCATTAGAGACTGAGACGCAGGGGCCAAATAAGAACCTTCGGTTCTTTCAAGTCCCAAGCATCGTGGCTTCCCTAAAGGTTGAGTGCACAGCAGCCTGCATCTTGCGGTCGGGAGTCTTCACCAGTGCTCTGCTCAAGTAGACTTCCTTAATGTCATCCCGCTGCCCCTACTCATTCCTCTTTGGCTACAGTAAGCCTTCTGTATTTACCTATTTCCATTCCTTTCAGGTCTTTCCTCCATAGCTGTTTAGCCAAGTGGTCTCTCAGCTGCCCATGTCTGATCTCCACTGCCTTGCTCTTTCCTGAACTCCCATCTGTCCGTCCTGTCTAACCCACTAACACCAGTATGATCCAACTTGAGTTTCTGCTCAGGAGAGGCCTGGAAATTGAGTTCAGGCCATGGTGGGTACAGTGGCAAAAGTGTGTATAGGGGAGCGTCTGCCTTGCCAGCATGCTCAACTCCCCCCTCCTACAAACCAAGGACTCTTCACTCTTTGGTCTCTCCCAGGCATTCCAGTGAGGGACTGCAGCTGTAGGTATGCTGTCACCAGCCTGCCCGCAGTAACTGCTATTGGTTGCTGTTGAGCCAGTGACAGAGATAAGCTGCTGCCCTACCAGTGGCTGAGCCATCCAGCCTGTCACAAAGGAATTGCCAGACTGGATCAGACTCATGGTGCATCTGGCCTGGTCTCAAACAGTGGCCAGCATCAAATGCTTCAGTGGGAGGTGAGAACCCCCTCGGTAGCCAGTTGTGGGATAACCTGCCCCCCATCATCCTTTTAAAAAGCTGATGCTGTGCCTGACTCCTTGGGAGGGAACCATTCTCTCACTCCCTGTCTTCTGTAGCAAATCCATTCTTCTGTCAGGAGTCCTGGCGTGTTTGTGTATTTATCATCAGAAGGCAGAAGTAGAGTGCGTAGTCTGGTGGAAATAAATCTTGAAAGGATTTTGTTCGGCAGTGACACTGCTATCAGTTTAAGTGCTCTGTTTCAGTGTTCTTCCTCCTTGTTCTGTGCCACATCAAAGATTTTTATGCCAGGCTTCCTGTGTAGGTGTCTCCCTTATTGTTAAACTGTGACAGGACGGAATTTAGATGAATAGACAAAGCATAAAACATTTCCCGATGAACTTTGTCAAGATGTCAATACAATTAACAATGCCACAACAGCCTCCCCAGGCAGGTGCCTTCCTCCAGCTGATTCGAGCTCTCTATTAGTGGTCAGAAGCTTGTAACCTTTGCACCTTGCTCCGAGCTTTGGTCTGAGCAGAGTGGGAGAAGCACTCGCCTTATGAATTGGAAACACACCAGCTACCATCTTAGAATCGATCTGGATTTGTCCTCCCCTTCTGCTTCTCTTTTGAGGTAGCATCAATTTCTTCTTTTGGATGGCTAACAGGAGAGACTCCCCCCAATATGAAGAGCAAAAGGATTGCTATAGTTCTGGAAATATCTGAGGAAATCTGACATGGATTCATTCTGAATGTACCAAAAGTCAGAGGTAGCTACAGCCTTACTTGGGTAGGCCATGAACTGGGGGGAGAGCAAAGCAAAAACGTTACCCCTTCAGATCCCCCAAATTGTCAGTTCCTGCCAGCTACTAATCTGCCCCCTTCCTTGCCAACAAACTGTTCCAGCCTCTAAGGCTGGAGAAAACCCCATGTCTGAGTCAGTGTCTGTTCTGTGGGGGCCAGTCAGATGCACCCTTGGATGGCTGTGGTCAGGTGTGACCCCTCGCTGCCACATCAGCCACAAAGTTGGCTGTGATTCTGCACAGAAACAGTGTTGTAGCAGTTGACGACTTCACCCTTTCCTGGGATAACAGCGTTTGTCTAGAATTCTGGTTCTTTCATGTGGCATTTCAAAAGCTCCTTTAGTCCTTTCCCCATATAATTACCTGCGTATCCTATGCACTTCTGCTGCAGAGGATGGCCTGGTCACATATAAATATTCTTTATCCCAGACTGATGTGCAGATCTTCTGTCAGATTTTCTCCCTTGTTCTCTTCCTCTGTCTTAATTTAGTGCCATCAGAGAGTGATGTGCCCCATACATTCTTATCCTTGAGCTTTGCTGACACCAAACTCCTCCTTGACAACCAGTGCTTGTTGCATCATGGTGCCACCAGACTGGTACTGTGTTGATCTAGGTGTTCTCTGGTGCAAAGTCACACTCAATGGTACTGGTGGTCCATGAGACTGGAGTTCCTGAATCATTCCAGCACTTCTAGGGAATCCTGCCTGAAGTGGTCACATGGCAGCTACTAGAGAACCCTGTTTTGGGGCCAAGCCCGTCCCTCTCTCCGAGCATGCAGGGGGGTTGTCAAGCTGGTGGTTTGGAGGAGGTGGGTATCAAACTCCATAATCTAAAGACTGGGTGAAAGTAGTTGGCTGGGGAATTAAGACAGCGGTGAACAGAGTTCACTTGTGCTAAAGTGCTTTTCATGCTTTTTGTGGGTGCAGTGATCCATTTTTCATGTGGGGCTGGTGGTTTGTGAGGGTGAAAGTCGTTGTTGGTAGCGGTGGGGATAAACACTTTCTCTCCTCTAGATGGCACAGGGTAAAGTTCATTTTGCTGTCCTCCCCGCCTTACCCTCTTTGAATCTGATTTCATTTCTTCCCCTCTTTCCAGACACAACCGGGGAGAACATTGCCGAGTCTCTCGTGGCAGAAGGCCTGGCCTCTCGCAGGGAAGGAATCCGAGCCAATAAGTACGTATATTTCCCACTCTCCTCTAAACTTGTACTGGGGATCATAGAATCATAGCATATTAGGGTTGGAAGGGACCTCTGAAGGTCATCTAGTCCAACCCCCTGCTTAGAGCAGGACCAATCCCCAACTAAATAATCCCAGCCAGGGCTTTGTCAAGCCTGACCTTAACCTCTAAGGAAGGTGATTCTACCACCTCCCTAGGTAACCCATTCCAATGCTTCACCACCCTCCTAGGGAAAAAGTTTTTCCTACTATCCAATCTAAACCTTTCCAACTGCAACTTGAGACCATTACTCCTTGTTCTGTCATCTGCTACCACTGAGAACAGTCTAGATCCATCTTCATTAGAACCCCTTTTCAGGTAGTTGAAAGCAGCTATCAAATCTCCCCTCAGTCTTCTCTTCCGTAGACTAAACAATCCCAGTTCTCTCCGTCGCTCCTCATAAGTCATGCGCTCCAGGCCCCTAATCATTTTTGTTGCCCTTCTCTGGACTCTTTCCAATTTTTCCACATCCTTCTTGTAGTGTGGGCCCCAAAACTGGACACAGTACTCCAGATGAGGCCTCACCAATGTCTAATAGAGGGGAACCGTCACATCCCTCGATCTGCTGGCAATGCCCCGACTTATACAGCCCAAAATGCCATTAGCCTTCTTGGCAACAAGGACACACTTTTGACTCATATCCAGCTTCTCATCCACTGTAACCCCTAGGTCCTTTTCTGCAGAACTGCTGCCTAGCCATTCGGTCCCTAGTCTGTAGCAGTGCATGGGATTCTTCCATCCTAAGTGCAGGACTCTGCACTTGTCCTTGTTGAACCTCATCAAATTTCTTTTGGCCCAGTCCTCTAATTTGTCTAGGTCCCTCTGTATCCTATCCCTAGCCTCCAGTGTATCTACCACTCCTCCCAATTTAGTGTCATCTGCAAACTTGCTGAGGGTGCAGTCCACACATCCTCCAGATCATTAATAAAGATATTGAATAAAACCGGCCCTAGGACCGACCCTTGGGGCACTCCGCTCAATACCGGCTGCCAACTAGACATGGAGCCATTGATCACTACCCGTTGAGCCCGACGATCCAGCCAGCTTTCTATCCACCTTATGGTCCATTCATCCAGCCCATACTACTTTAACTTGCTGGCAAGAATATTGTGGGAGACTGTATCAAAAGCTTTGCTAAAGTCAAGGAATAACACATCCACTGCTTTCCCCTCAGCCACAGAGCCAGTTATCTCATCATAGAAGGCAATTAGATTAGTCAGGCAGGATTTGCCCTTGGTGAATCCATGCGGACTGTTCCTGATCACTTTCCTCTCCTCTAAGTCAGTGATGGCAAACCTTTTTGAGCCCGAGTGCCCAAACTGCAAACCAAAACGACTTGTTTTTTTCAAAGTGCCAACACTGCAATTAAACCTGAATAACGAGGTTTTAGTTTAGAAAAAACAATTCGTACAGTTTTTCAAACTAATTAACAGCTTTTGTTTAAAAAGAAAAACACAATAACAGAGCTTTCCATTAAACATTTTTTTTATTGAAAAAAACAAAAAAACAAAAAACAAAACAAAAAAAAAACAACTCTACACCCCCCCCCAACTGACCCACTCAGCCCGGTCTCCCCCCCAAACCTCCTTTCCTCCAACCCCCCAACTGACCCACCCAGCCAGGTCTCTCCCCCCCAAACCTCCTTTCCTCCAACCACCCCAACTGTTGTATGTTGTATATAGTTCTTTTAATATTCATAGGGTATATTTTTGAATTTTAAAAAGCATTTGTTGAAATCAAAATTGAGACAAGCAGTCAAGAATAGCTGCATGTGAACTGATAGGAAATTCAGTGGAATGGCTGTTTCCACCAAGAATTCTTAACACTGGTGTGACTATAATGGTGCCTATGCCAATTAAATATTTACAAAGACCATAACAAATGTAGATGCTATGCATTTCCAAAATATTCTGCATCTGTTATAATAGCAGAAGTTTTTTAATGCCACTTTAACACTAATGCACTGACAAATCCTAAATATTTTGTGAGCAGAGATGCATAAGATACGTTACATTTTTTGTAGCCCAGTCTCACCCAGCCCGGTCTCTCCCCCACACCGCTTACCCCCGCTCCCAGCCCAGCCTTCCCCCAACGCCCCCTTGCACACCGCTTACCCCCCCCGGCGCTTACTTGTTCGCTGGGTCACGCTGCTGTGACCCGACTCCAGCGAGGGAAGGAGAGGAGCGACACGCCCCCCAGCCTCGCGGTCACAACAGCGCCGCGCCACACCGCCTCCCCCGCCCCCCAGCCTCGCGGACAGAGAGCGCCGCGCCACACCGCCTCCCCCGCCCCCCAGCCTCGCGGACAGAGAGCGCCGCGCCACACCGCCTCTCCTGCCTCGCGGACAGAGAGCGCCGCGTGAGCCAGATGACAGGCTCAAAAGAGCCACATCTGGCTCGCGAGCGGCGTGCCCACAGAGACGGCTCGGCGTGCCGGCAGTGGCACGCGTGCCACGGGTTCGCCATCACTGCTCTAAGTGCTTCAGGATTGATTCCTTGAGGACCTGCTCCATTATTTTTCCAGGCACTGAGGTGAGGCTGACTGGCCTGTTGTTCCCTGGATCCTCCTCCTTCCCTTTTTTAAAGATGGGCACTACATTAGCCTTTTTCCAGCTCATCCGGCCCCATGGACTTGTTCTCGTCCAGCTTTTCTAAATAGTCCTGAACCACTTCTTTTTCCACAAAGGGCTGGTCACCACCTCCCCATGCTGTGCTGCCCAGTGCAGTAGTCTGGGAGCTGACCTTGTTCGTGAAGACATAGGCAAAAAAAAAAAGCATTGAGTACATTTGCTTTTTCCCCATCCTCTGTCACTAGATTGCCTCCCTCATGCAGTAAGGGACCCACACTTCCCTTGACTTTTTTTCTTGTTGCTAACATACCTAAAGAAACCCTTCTTGTTACCCTTAACATCCCTTGCTAGCTGCAACTCCAAGTGTGATTTGGATGTTCTGTGGCACTTGCTTTCCCAAACAGCTTTGCTTTGACTTTGCTGTGGTGACAGGACAAAGCTGTTGATGAATTACTTCCTCACTGCTGTTCAGGGACTAGCCCTTGGTTGAGATCTAGGCTTTATGCAGTACAGTGTGTTGGGTGCTTTATCTCAGGTGATGCTAGCAGCTTCCCAGCTGCAAGTCAGTGGCACTTGTGCTCTGAAGTCACAACCTTGGGTGCCTAAAAATAGGCTTAGGGGCCAAACTTTAGGGTATTTTTTGAACACTTTAGCCTGTGAATAAAAATGTCAATAACGTAATGTATGGGAAGGCCAAACTTTTAACACCGAAGCAGTTACTTGTGAAGTGACACACAGATTTTGCTACTAAACGATTTGGCTTGCCGGGAGCAGGCATTCTAAAATGGCAGCTCTCCCTTCCTTTGGGGGTCATGGCAGAGGGATGGTAAACAAAGAAATCCTCCTTCTCTCTCCCCCCCCCCCCCCCCCCGATTCTCCTATACTCAAGAACTACTGAAAATGAGACCTCTCTAGCTGTGAAGCAACCTCTCTGAGGCGGTCCTGGGCCTGCTCTGTCAGAGTATGCTGATGCAATGGAAGATGATACTACAATTAATACAGATTTTCCCCAACTCCCTCCCCCACAGACTCAACACTCAGCCCACATGCATACGGCCCTTACTGTCTGCCAGGATGCTCAAAACCTGTGTTAGAGCCTTAGAGTTGACATGTTAACTTTCCAGTCTCCTTGTCCTGTGCCTGGAAGCGATATCCCCAAAGCTTTCCTGAGTAGCTTTTCCACTGGCCAGCTCTTGGGGGGGACCCAGGATTTTAACTACAAGATATCCCAGGATCTCCCCAGTGCATTCCTAGGCCTGGGTTATTGTATTACACCGGGTATGAATTGTCTCTGGTGGTGCTCTTCTATATATAGCTGTTGGATGCTATTTTGTCCTGTCGGCTTGGAAGCATGCCGGTGTCATTTCCTCAAGCCCGTTACTAGCACACTTGGATGTTTTCCACTGGAGGTTTTCATAGCACAGTCTTCAAACAGGTGTGTTGAATAAACACTGCCCACATTGCCAAGGGTCTGGATGTGGCTATTTTAACTCCAGTCTTGCCAATAAAGAAAATTCTGCAGTGCTAGGCCTTTCCCAGGAGAGCTGGTATTTGAGGTATGTACAGTGCTTTGCAATCCTCCTGCTGGGGATGGAGGTGTAATCCCCATTGTTTCCCTGTCTGAAGAAGTTAGACACCCCCCGTCAGCCAGCAAGGCAGGGGTGCCATGAGCAAAACACCTCTGCAATGCCTGATACCCAGTCTCTGCTTGGTCCACTAGACTGTGCTGTTGCTCAGGATCCATTGAGCTCTGTGGTGCAGACCTCATTGCCAGACTCATCCAGAACTACTGGTCAAATATAGACTTGCATTTAGATAGTGAAATACTCTAATTAAACTGCAGGGGAAATGAAAGGCTAGGACACCAGGATTAATACACTTCTTGGTCATGCTATGAGATCCTTCATGACTGTAAGTGTTAATCTCAGTGAAGAATGACTGGTGGATACAGGGCATAAGCAACTAATAGACCAGCCTTGGTTTAAATCAGAATAGTTTCCAAGTTGTAGTTCTTTACTCACCATGCTATAGGCTATATCCACACTGCACTGGGCCTGCGATTGCTGCTCATGTAGACGTACCTGCATTAGTTTAATCTAGCTAGCTTATTACAAATAGTATGAGGACAGGGCACCCAGGCTTCAGCGTGAGTTGCACAAGCCCCCTGGGTATGTAATTGCATGGCTAGCCTGTGCCAGCATGTTCTCACTGTTGTTTTTAGCAAGCCAGCCAGTAGAGCTAGTGTGGGTGTGTCTTCACTAGCTGCAGTCACACAGCTCTGGTTGCACATACCCATCATCTTACATTACTAAAGTGGATGTTCCTAGCCAAGACCTTGTCTACACTACAGGTTACTCTGATCGTTCTGGGGTGTGAATAATCCTCCCCCTGAGCTTCGTAAATTACACTGACCTAAGCACCAGTGTAGACTGCACTGCGTCGGCGGGAGAGTTTCCCCCAATGACATAGCTACACCTGTCGTGGATGCAGTAGTTAAGCGGACTGTGCTCTCTTGGTGGCTGTCTGCCCACCACAAGTTGTGCAACTGCAGCCTTATATTCTGATTTTATGTAGATTTATTCTGCTAGTGTCACACTTAAAATACTCAGAGCCTCACTGATATCCTTGCTCTGAGAGGAATGCAAACATTGTTTGGAAACAAAGCACAGGCTATTTGCCCACTATCACCACCCTCTGAGCCTCCAGTTGAGAGCTGAAATGCTTCAGCCAGACTGTACTCCTATATTAGGAATTGCAGTGTTCAGTCCATGGGACTTGGTGCTCTGATGTCACCCTTGGGTGCCTAAATATGGGCTTAGGAGTCAAACTTTTGGGTATTTTTGAACATTTTAGCCTGTGAATAAAAGTGCCAATAACTCAGTGTATTGAAGGCCAGACTTTTAACCCTGAAACAGTTTATTTGGGAAGTGACACAGATTTTGCTACTAAACATTTTGAATACAGCTGAGTCCCTGATGCTGCAGGCACTTCCACACATGCTTAACTTTCATCACCCGAGTATGCTTCCTGAAGGAATTGTTCATGCGAGTGAAGTGAGTTGCCGCCTTGTGTTTGCAGGATCAGGGCTTTACCTGTCAGTATGGTCTTTGCTGCTGCCAGTGTTGTATAATGGAAGGGACCCAGCCAGGAGTGGCATTTTTAAAAAAACCCTCATTTAGTTGATTGTAAATGATAGCTGGTACACAGCCTCTTTTAACCCCTGTGCCGTAGGTAACTGCCATGGACTGTGGAGAACTGTGTGGTGCTTGCCTCTTCAACAGGAAGGCAGGGCGTTCAGCTCAAGCCAACCAGACATCACATGCTACCTTGAGGAGTCTTTCCTGTTTCCTCAGGTGGGGGGGCATGTCTCAGAGCCAGAGAGAGGCTGGGAGAGCTTGGTCATTGCACAAGTGCCATGAGCTCTTCCCGCCTGATCCAGACATGGAATAGTCACACTCTGCATGAGCAGTTGGAACCCACGTCCCCTCCCCCACCACTGGCTCCTGTTTAGATCCCAAGGCAGTTTCAGGTGTTGGGAAAGCAGACACAGTATAAAGGAGCATCGTGGTGACTGAGGTCATCATCCCACCCCATCCAATGCAGGATCAGTCCTTCACTATGATCAAGGAATTTAAATCATTGCTTTTTTGTTTAATGTCGGGGGAGGGATTGGTAAGCTATTTTGAAAGTTTGTGCTATTGCAACTTTAAAATTTATACTGAACAAAACAGGTTTTTTAAAAAATGCCACTGTGGCTGGGCCCCTCATTTAATTACACAACACTGGTAAGGCAAAGAAGATATTGACGGGGAAGGCCTTGATCCTGCAAACACAAGGCAGCAACTCTCTTCACTCACATGAACAGTTCCTTCAGAAGGAGTACTCAGGCGATGAAAGTTGTGTGGAAGTGTTTGCAGTAGGTGCCTGGGTCCCATAGCCTGTTTCAGGTCGTGAAATAGAATGGTCTGCCGATGCAGGAAAGGGACCATTTGGCCCTCTTTGTGGTCAGATGCAGTACATGGCTTTACTGCCAAGCTGTGGGAACGGGCCTCCCACTCCTGAGGCTGGTTTTCAGCAGTCCAGTCCTGCTGGCGTCCCGGGCCCAGGCAGAAGGAAGAGCCATGTGGTGCTGCACTGGTATATGTTTCTTTGAATCTCTTGTTGGAAGTGTGTTGAGCATGTTAGTGGAGTGGCAGTGCTCCGGGCTGACAGCTGCGCTCGTTATGAGATGATTGCATTAATTGGCTAATGAATCCAGAACAGCTGTTGCTAACAGGCCACCTATCCCTGTACTCAATCCTGGTTAAGGCTCCTTTGCCTCCATGTTAACCAGACCTGAAGCTGCTCATGAATTCTCTGCTGAGGCTTCCATGCACTTTCTGATTGTCTCCCATTTTGGGGGAGAAGTGAAATGTGGAAGTACAAGGTGGTGTGATTTGCAGTGCTGATATCTGTAGACTCTTGGTAATTATGGTAACTTCAAGGGGGAGAGGGAACCTGAGAGCTGTCACTGCTCTTCCTGGCTTGTGCCTTATGGGAACGCTTCGAGTACAGTAGACTGTTATCCAGGATGATAGGGAAAAAAATAATCCTGGTTAATAAAATCCCGGATAATCACCATCCATAGGAAATATGGGGAAGGGGTGTTGGTTCACTGGCTGCCCTGTGCCCTGGTGGGTGGGTTTTTGGTTTTTATTCCTTTTGTGCTTGGGGTGGCAACAAAGCCAGAGCCGGCCTCGCGAGTGATGCGTATATTTTTTGACATCCTGGTTAATCCACAACCTGGTTAACCCAATCCTGGATAATCAAAACTCAACTGTATGCACTTCAGATGCTTGCTTCCATTGCTGCAAGGTCTGCATCATGCTGTATCAGCATGTACAGCAATGGCTCGATACTCTATTCGTTTAGCTCTAGGATCCAGGCATGGATGCTGGCTCTTCCTAGCCTAGTTAGAAATTGACTGCAGTATTCACTTCTACTACTCGTCGGAAGATAAGCCTACAGTTCCTGGAGCCAGGCTGGTGAAACCAACTCCCTCTGCAGTCCAAGTCTTCCCCAGTCTGTGGCAGTCCAATCATTAATGTGGGCCCCTGGACTGGATTGCTGGCTTAGCCATTTGCTTGTTGAGGGACCTTCGGCCAGTCACTTACTCTTTGTGACTGTGTCCCACAGAAGGGAGGAATTTATTTCAGACCCAGATGCTGTGTGTGGTAAGTTATCTGAAGATAGTTTGAACCCACAATCCTTCCTGGGTGCAGCTCCACTGGGGGGAAGCGGTAGCAGTGTTTGGTCTCTTTCCCACTGCACTGGGGGTTAGAACCGTGCACCGTGATATGAAAACAGGGCTCCCATCTGCCTTGTCATCGTTGGGTGTTCATCCAGCTAATCCTCTTATCGAGATGGTGTCAGTGCTGTACTTGTAAAGCACTAACTTCCTCAGCTGTGAGATGCTAGAAAAGATTCCTCTAGTATCTAGTGTGCTGTGCGCACTGCGATTAGCAAGGTGGGGTCTGTCTGGCTTTCCCCTGTATCTGTTCGACCTGAGTGGGGTTGGATTGTTAAAGCATCCAGAAGTGAAATGTCAAGTCAAATGTGTGCTCCTTGGGGCAAATGTTCTTGATAAAACATGCAAGATAACAATGCCCCAGCATCCAGCTGTCTGCTACTCACAGCCCCCACACCTCTGCCCTGATTCTTGTATGCTCTTACAATAGTTATGTTTTCTCCTAGTCCTGAGCAGAACAGACTGGCTGAGCTGGAAGATCAGGCAAAGGTTGCGAAAAAAGGAATGTGGAGCGAAGGAACAGGCTCTCACACGGTCCGGGATCTCAAATACACGATTGAAAACCCGCGCCACTTTGTCGACTCCATGCACCAGAAGCCAGTCAATGGTAAGTGTGCACTGGAGGCGAAGCAGCAACTGGTTGGGTTACCAGCAAGCACATAGCTCTGGGATGTTCACTTCCTACTAGTGCTTACGTTTGCACTGTTCTTTGAGCTCTGACCGGCCCCGGGGCATAGCCAGTGTACAGTTTGCCCCAGCGGAGGCTGCTGGATGCATATCCCAAGTGAACTGGCCTTTCGTGGCCAGGGCGGGGGATTGTACGCTGCTTGCGTGTGGGTTTCTCATGGCTGGGTTTGATTGAATGCTGTGGGGGGAAGAGAGTGAAGATGGCGCTGTTCTCCTTAGAGTTGACCCTCCCTCGTTTCTATTCTGCAGCCATCATAGAACACGTCCGGGATGGCAGCGTGGTCAGAGCCCTGCTCCTCCCAGATTACTACTTGGTCACTGTCATGCTCTCTGGGATCAAGGTGAGGAGTGGCTAGTTTCCTTTTTTTGGAACCATGTCTCCAGGTTTGCAGCCAGACCTGTGCTGCAGCTGGACCTTCAGGCTTGTGGCAGGCATGCCGGTATCCTCCCCTGTTCTGTGCTGAGCTGCAGTGCCTATTCGGATGTGCCCACTCTAACGTGCATTGCTGTTTTCAATGAGGAGAGTCTGGGCTTTCACCAGTAACCTCCTGAACCGAAGCATCGTGGCTTTTAAGTTGGTCTTATTCCCTGGGACGGTGTCCATTGAGTTCCCTGTCTCCGGACTACCTCTTTGGTATCTCTCAGGCACCTGTGTCCACACCCCTCCTCTAGACTTTACAAGAAGACAGTGGCTTCTCATTTCCATGTCTCCTGCAGAAGGTGGGAGTTAAAGGAGATCTTAGCTACTTAAGAGTCAAAGGCTTAAAGTCCCTGTCTTAGTATCTTAGGGGGTACAAATCCCTGAGGAAATCTGTTTTGAAAGCATTCTGCAACCAGTGCAGTCTTAGGGCAATGATCTTGCCTTGTCACAGACTAAGCAGGATCTGCCTCATCAGGTTTTTGGATAAAACTCCAAGGATGGTGCTAATTCAGTGGGTGAAGACAGTCCCTTCAGACCCAGTACTGAACTCCATGTCCCAGCCTGGTGCTTAGCAGTCGCTGGTGGGGAAGCCTTTTTCAGATCACACACACACACACATCCTAAGACCCGACCCTTGTGGTCGTGGAAGATCCTGGGATAAGGGTGGTGGTGCCAGTACTCCATTCAGGAACGGTCCTGTCCTTCCCAAAATCCAGAGCACTCCGGGTCTTTCCCTCTCCTGGGACTGTCAACAGTTCCACAAAGTCGAAGAGGTGCCAGCAAATCACTTGCTGCCTGGCCGGAATTCCCTTACACAATGCCTGGCCATGCCAATACCGTTCCCAGAGAAACCTGCCCATTCTCATGCATGTGTGGGCTGCCAGGGCCTGCTTTGCTGAACTGAGCCCTAGGATATTGCTGTTAGCCATGATGTCCATGGAACGCTTAGTCTTGGGGCCCCAATGTTCTCCACCTACATGCCATTAGTCCATTTGAACACCATGGTGAGGAGCATGTTACCGAGCCATGGCTACATGGATAGATATTCAAATGCCGGTGTGGTCTGACTGGAGCCCCACCATTCCCAGTGGAAGCTGCAGGCAATTGTGCATGCAGCTGTCTGCATGGTTTGTGTTAATGGCGAGGAGCAAGCCCAGGTATGGAGGTGTGATGCTGCACCTGGGCTGGAAGGCAGGGGTCCATGTGCCAAGATGCCCTCGCTTGGATGCTGGTGACTGTAAATGCGGTGGGGAGACACTCTGCTCTGTGCAGTCCACACTGGGAGCAGGAGCGATGGTGAGTCCATCTGTCCCTGCTCTTGAATTACTGCTGCCGAGCAGTCTGCTCTGTCCTAGAGATCTTACCAGTGTGCCACCTTCTAACCTGCCCTTGCCTCCACGCTGCAGTGCCCCACCTTCAAGCGGGAGGCAGATGGCACAGAGACACCGGAGTCATTTGCAGCAGAAGCAAAGTTCTTCACTGAGTCCCGGCTGCTGCAGAGAGACGTGCAGATTGTCCTGGAGAGCTGCCACAATCAGAACATCCTGGGCACCATCCTCCATCCGGCAAGTGGGGCAGGGGGGTCCCAGCACAACTGGTTACTGCCACTGGGGAGAGCAGGGATTGTTTTTGCCCTTTGCTCAGGTGCCCGAGCTGGGTGTATCCGACCAGTGGTACCATAGGGTTCACAGTCTTTCATCTCTGGAGCTTGGGGCTCAAAGCTGCATGGGGTGGCCACTGAAATGGAGGAGCATTTGAGTTTCTGGGGAAGTGTCAGAGCGCACTCCGTATTCAGTGGGGAGCCAGTGCAGAGAGCATAGCTACCTAGGTGGTGTGTGCGTGCGCGCGCGCTCATGGCGACCTGTGTTGCTTATTAAACTGCAGAGCATTCTGCACCAGTGGGAGCTCTACGGGGCAGGTGGCTTTATTACTGGGTAGGAGTTCACAAGTGCAGTGGGATACCAGGGCTGGTGGTATGGCAGTCACCTAATGTTGTCTGACTGTTTGGGCATTGACTATTCGAGGGGCCCTGCAGGCCAGGTGACTATCAGAGGGCCGCCGCCTCCCCTAACATCCCCCACTGTTGAGGGCATGTTTTAAGTGCTTACCTGTTGGCTAGATCCCTACTTGTGTAGGGGGCACAGTCACTAGTGTGGCTTCTGCTAGCCTGGGGTGCAGAATGGGTCCCTGCTTTCCATGGGCACTGAGGATAGCCTAGATCTAGGGCTGTCAGGTCTCAGCCAGGGCTGTGCCTAGCAAGATGCTGCTTCCTTTGGTAACAGGGCCTCAGTGGCTCTAGACTCCTCCCACTAGTGGGCCGGGAGATGGGTGTCCAGGCCCTGGCATGGGAGTGATGTCCGCCTCCTAGCTCCAGGAGTTGAGACTGACCCTGTTGTCTCCTCCTGGTTCCAGAATGGCAACATCACGGAGCTGCTGCTGAAGGAAGGCTTCGCGCGCTGCGTGGACTGGTCCATCGCCGTGTACACCCGTGGGGCTGAGAAGCTGCGAGCGGCCGAAAGGTAACTGGTGGCTTCTGATGCTGGGTAGAGATAGTTCTGGGGCACAGGACTCCAAGTCCTAACCAAGGACTTACCCAGAGTGCCCTGGAGTGGTGGGAGGGCTTCATGAGCTAAAGAAAATCGCACCCTTGTCTTCTGTTGGCTGTCAGCAGCTGGCTGAATGGGGCAGCATCAGGGAGTCGTCCTTCCCACCGCCAAACAGCTGGGCACCATTGTCTGCCTCTCCCTCCACCCCTGGCGACAGCTGCATGGTGTGCTGTGTGTGCAGGAGAGTGGGGTGAAATGAGCTCCAGCATAGGTGGGAGGCTGCTGCAGTCAGCTAGGAAGAATCAGAGGAAGGGGATTTCCCAGCTTCCTGGCTGGCCTCTCTCCATTCCCCCATGGTGTCTGGTGGGGAATCCCAGAGCTGCTCTCTGTAGAGGGAGGCAGGTCCTGGTGCTGCGTCTCCTTCTCATAGCCGAAAAGCCGCCGAATTTTTTTATTTTTTTTAAAAAACAAAACCAAAAAAATCTGTCGTGGACCCCCCCCTGCGCCCCGGCCCCAGTCCCCACCGCCGGGCGGGGCTCGGGGATCCAGCCGCCGCCCGTGGAGCGCGGCTCCAGCTGCCGCGCCCAGCCGGGGGAGCGCGGCTCCAGCCGCCGCGCTCCCCGTAGATCCCGCAGCAGGGAGTTGCGGCGGTAGGGGCTGGTGACCCCCACAAAAGTGGCCCGCGACCCCTTGGGGTTGTGACCCCCAGTTTGAGAACCCCTGGGTTACACAGACCCGTTTGGCTGTTTGGGAAACCTCGTACCAGGGATCGGGACTGACTTAGTGCTCAGAGCAGTTGCCTGTGTGTAGGGCACGGGTGCCATGTCGGCCTTGGTTAGATGGGAGTCACCCATCTGTAAGGGACTTGATGCCATTTCCTGCGATGGCAGGCAGTAGGACTGTCTGCTCCAGTAGGGCAGAACGCACGCCCCAAACCTAGCTCTGAATGGTCACACGCATCTTTCTGTTGCTAGGTACGCCAAGGAACGCAAGCTGAGAATCTGGAGAGACTACGTTGCTCCCACGGCTAATCTGGACCAGAAGGACAAGCAGTTCATTGCCAAGGTGAGTGCTTTGCAGGTGAGGAGATGTCCTGTTCAGGCTCTCGGGACCTGAATGGAGCATGGAAGACAGAGAGGCACAGAGCATGTGCTGCTGCTAGTTTCAAAGTGCTTAAAACCTTGGGATTTTTTCCATAGCTACAGATGACACATCCCCTCCCTGTCGTGTGCAGCATTGCACAAGTGGCCAGGTGCACAAGGGGACTGATCTTCCTCTGTAGTGTTGCACACTGGTCACGGCCAGAACCAGGGGGTTGGACTGTTGGTCTGATCTGAAGTGGCAGATGCCATGTCCTTGTAACTTGCAGCCGGGGCTGCTAGCGCAGCTGCTCACGGTGAGACGGTAGCAGTTAGGCTTCCTTTCAAGCCTGTCCTGAGCTGCAGCAACGCCACGTTGCCTGGCACAAGCACAGGCTGTTCCTCAGATGCAAAGGAAGAGCTGGATCTGCAGCCAGCGAGCTGTGCTTGTTCCACCCTTTGCTTGTGGGAGCACTTGTGCCATAGAGCTCCCACCTAGGGTTACCTGCCCTCTAGCTTTGCCCACCATCCTGCTCCATGCATGCACCATACTGTCTTCCCCTCCCTGTGTTGTTTCACCTCGGTGCTCAAACCTCCCTGGATTGGAAAGTCCCAGGACTGGCTGGAGTGGGGTGGTGCTGAGGAGAGAGGAAGGGGTCGAGGTTCATGAGGATCTAATCGAGAATGGCCTGGTGTGTGTGCGCGCAAAGTTTAATCCTCCAGATGTGAAATGGAGGGTTTCTCTCCACCCCATGGCTGTTCTTGAGTAGTGCAGGGACATGTCAGCTGCTCCTACAGCGTTGTGGCCAGCAGAGGGCTGCCTTGGCTCATGGTAAAGCTTGTTCTGGTAAAGTTCATTTCCTTCAATTGCGCTGTAGTGTGAACCCTCCTGCAGCCACCCGCTCCCCCCCTCCCCCGCCTTCCTTTCCAGAGCTGCCTTGACAGGTGGAGAATGGAACTCCAGCATTACAGCTGTCAGAGATGGAGGAACCCTGAGTTCAGAAGAGATGAACCCTTCTAAGTCAGGGCATAAAAACCAACCACTGGTTGGGCAGGAGCTTTCCCTTGGGGGCAGGTTACCTCAGGACTGCCTCTGCTGCCGGTTTTCTTGCACCTTCCTCTAAATCAGCTTGGCCTGAGCAAGATAAGCCACAGCTCTGACAGAGCCTGTCCTGTATTTCTGGCTCATCCTGCGTGTATTAGTCACCGCTAACAGCCCCGGCTGGGATCAAAGCCCCATTGTGCTAGGAGCTGTACAGACATAGTGAGCGACAGCCCCCTGTCCTGGGGAGTTCATGGGATAAATATATGACTCAAGGCGTGAGGTTGGTGGTGGGAGAGGACTTGCCTAAGGTCACAGGTCAATGTCACCTGAGGTTAAAACCTTTCACCCTCTTCCGTGGTGCCCTACTCTGCTGTGCCTGGGAGTCTCTAGAGCTAGCGAAGCGTTGCCTGGGAGTTCCTATGTGCGCTACCGGGCTGTAACCTGCTGAATGCAATCTGTAAATATTTCATACTGGTTAACCACATCAGCCTGGAGATTGGGAAGTGGTGAGAGCCACTAGGTGGCGCTGTTGGTGTATAGTTAGGCTTTGGGAAAATACCCTGTGTATAAACGCATGTAGCTGGGAAGGTTTAATTTGGATGGAAATGCCTGAGAAATGGGCAGTCTGATTTCTTGGAAAGTCAACATAACCCCCTGCTCTCCGTTCCTCCCCCACTCTTTGGGAATGCTCCAGCAGTGTGGAACTTCCTTGCCTCTCCCCCTTTGCAGCCTGCCTCTAGGTTTCCAGCCCATGTAAACTGTCTTGGAAACGGAATTACAGCCTCATTATCAGCCTCGAATGTCAATCAGCCACAGGATGCTCTCCTGCTTGACAGTCTCCTGTGCATCTGTAGCAGGAGAGACCGCACTGGGTAGCGAGGAGTCTGCTGTACACAGGAGTGGTTGGGCTGTCACTGATCAGAACACTGCTGCTCTGCAACAGCCCGCACCTGGAAGAAAGGAAACCAAGTGCCAGGAACAATCAGGCGGTGCCACTCACCAGCGCATGCTCCATATGTGGGCATTATACCTACCCCATGCATCTGCCCAAGATACAGGTGTCTAACAGATCTGCAGGCAGTCCTAGGGCAGCAGCTTGGCACGAAGGGCTGGAGGAGGACTCAGTGGCTCTGGGAGTTAGGCTAATGCCCGTAGCCACTGGCTTCTTAAGACTACAAGGGATCATCTCATATCTTGATACCTCTAAAGCACAATGCAAGACTCATCTGACTGCACAGGTCTACCCTAATTAGCACAAGAGATGTTCTGGTGACTGTCTCCTCCCATCCTGTTGGTATGTAGCTACCCCAAGACAGCAGCTCTGGAATTGTATCCTTGCTGAAGGATGTATAGAGCACAAAGTCCTCCCAGGGTAATGTGGAGGCTTTAAATTCTTCTATCTGGCACCTAGATGTGACAATGAGGTGCTAAAAACCATAGAAATGTAGGTCTGGAAGGGACCTTGAGGAATCCTGTAGTCCAGCCCTCTGCCCAAGGAAGTCTAAACCATCCGACAGGTTTGTCAACCTGATCTTAAACTTCAAGTGATGGGGATTCTGCAACCTCCCTTGGAAGCCTCTTCCAGAGCTTAGCTACCTTTAGAGTAAGAATTTTTTGTGATATCAAACCTAACTCTACCTTGCTGCAGATTAAGCCCTTTTCTGCTTGTCCTGCCTTCAGCGGCCATGGAGAACAGTAGATCTTGTCCTCTTCATATCAGCCCTTCACATATTTGCAGTCTGTTCTCAGGTCCCCACTCAGTCAACTTTTCTCAGGACTAACCATGCCCAGTTTAACCTTTCCTCATAGGTCAGATTTTCTAAATCTTTGATCACTTTTGCTGCTCTCCTGTTGACTCTCTCCAGTTTGTCCACCTCTTTCCCAAAGAGTGGTGCTCAGAACTGGATACAGTACTCCAGCTGAGGCCTTGCCAGTGCTGAACAGTGGGACAACTACTCCTTCTAATACATCCCAGAATATTAGCCTCTTTCACAACTGCATGAGATTGACTCAAATTCAATTTGTGATCCACTAAACCCCCCAGCTCCTTCTCAGTAGTGCTACCACCTAGTCAGTCCCCAGTTTCTAGTCATGCATTTGATTTTTTTTCTTTCCTTAGTGTGTAATACTTTCTTTGAATTCCATCTTGTTGATTTCAGACCCATTCTCTAATTTGTCAAGGGCCTTTTGAATTCTAATCTCCAAAGTGCTTGCAACCCCTCCCAGCTTGGTGTCATCTGCATATTTTACAAGCATATGCTCCACTCCATTGTCCAAGTCATTAATGAAAATATTTAGTACCAGGACTGACTCCAGTGGGACCTCACTAGATAGGTCTTCCCAGCTTGACAGAGACCCATTGATAATGAGACAAAGCTAGCTGAGAAACTGCTGGTTAGTGAGTGCTTAGGCAGGGAGGGAAACTGAGTCAGAGTGTGTGGGGGCTACCTGACAGAATGATGCTGGAGTGAGTTCACAGAGATGTCTCTTGCCTGGCAGGTGGCTGGGCTCTTTCACCTTCTTTAGGTGGTTGAAGTATCCTCCTGGGTAGGCCAGTGCAGGTGACTTCTTACCTGGGGTGATGCCTGCTCCTTGCATTTGGAAGATGCCCATCACTATCTTATCAGGGAGCCCTTGAATGAAATAAACCAAGGCAAGTGTCCCTACCCCTCCTTTCTCAGAATCGCCTCCTGATCTGGGGCAGCTGTAGCTGGGGCTGGACTGACACCACCACTGAGTTGGGAACAGGTCTCTATGCAGAGATGTCTGCCTTTGATTTGGCACGATCTCTGGCAGCTCTGAATGTCACCGCTGAGGGCATGCTAGGAATGCCCTGCCCTGGGCAATGGCTCCGGAGTCTGCCCAAGGGACAGCTGCCATCTCAAGGTCCCAGGGGAAGAGAAGGCCTCTAATACCTCTGGCCCTAGCCCCATTTAGGATTTTGCAAATATAAGGAGAGGCAACCAGCCTATGGTGTGGGCCATCCGTGTAGATGGTGGGACTCCGGCTGGAGCCCAAGACCCTCCCCTGGCCTCCAGCCTGAGCCCAAACATCTACACTGTAATTTTACAGCCTGCAACCTGGGAGTTGACCCAGAGGCCAGTCGTGACCATCTCATAACAGAGATGGGGATAAAGTGCCTTTCACGTAGACTTCTGGCTGGCTGTCCTCTTCTCTTGCAGGGATGCCATGGCGCTTGGGTCAGAGCTGCTGGGGCAGGGCAGCTTTGAGGTGGGTCCCCTCCTGGGTCGAGAAAGCAGCCAGTGCTGCCCTGAATCCCTAGCTCTTAGTTGGAAGGCAGAGGAAAGCCCCGTTAGAACCAGCCCATGGCCTGTGTCGAAAGCTTCCCTTTAGAGTATTGTCTGGTCCGTGGCTGCTCCAGTAGTGGCTTGAGGTGACTCCAGAGAGTTGACTCCAACTTTGGTGGAAGGATTGGTTGTCCCGATATGGGACTTGGGAGGGCTGGAGGTGTGGAGGGCACCGGAAATGGCCCTCATGTACCCCGCTGAACGTTTCCTGGTGTGTGCAGCAAATGAATCTCTGGAGGTGGAGGGAGGTTGGGAGCAGGCTGTTGAGAATGGGCCGAGCGGAGAAGTGTCGGACCCATGTAATTCTACTGGGGTGCTCCCGGGGGTGTCAGAGCTGGCGAGGCTCAGGACGAGCTGCCACAGGCAGGACTAGAGCTGGGTGACCCTGGCTAGGACCTCACCCCTGCGAGAGGCACTGGGGTGCCGGCACCAGTTTGCCTAGGGGCTGGCCCCAGTCCTTGTTAGCTGGTGGCCCTGGGGAGGGAGGATGAGGGAGGATGAGGGAGAGCTCCCCGTCTCTTGGGCTTAGGGGGAAAGCACGTTCCCTTTCATCTGAAACTTGGCTTCTTGTAGCCGTGTGCTGGCTCTGCTGCCTTTCCCACGTTTCTGCTGATCGCTGCTTTTTCCTACCATATGGTCCCCTGGGCGTGTGGCTGGCTCCCCCTCCCTCTCTGCGCCGATTCCAAGAGCTCGCCTGGTGTTCTTACAGAAGGTTTAACTTGTGCACGGCCGACCGCTCTGCTCTGATGTCGTGAGAACAGTCCAGAGGGCTGGGAGGACCCCGGAGTCTGGCCCCATCAAGAGCACCCCAACCGAGGGCTGTGCTTAACTTGCATAGCCAGATGCTGGTGGCTGGTTGATGGCAACTGTAGTCAGGGCTAGGAGTGGTCTTAAGGCACTGGGCTGGAACTCAGGAGATGGGAGTTGTGCTGCTGACCCACAGTAACACGGGGATCTTTCCTCCCCCTCCTCTGTTAGATCGCAAGCTGCTGGCTAGGGCACTGCATTCCCTGCTCTGCTGGTGACCAAGTCACTTTCCCTTGTCTTCCCCCCTCCCCCATCTTGATTGAGACTCAGCTCATTGGGGCAGGGCCTGTCTGCTTCAATGCCCCAGGTGGAGCCCTGCTCTTATCTGGGGTCTGCAGGCGTGGGTCTCCCCAGGCCACAGCTCTGTTAAAGGTTTGGTGCTAATGGTAGAGCTCCCCAAGCAGCACCTGGCTGGCTGCTCCTGGCTTAGCCTGAAGCTTGGGTGTGATGAGCAGGAAGGTTTCTCTGAAGGGAAGGTACCTGCGGGGTGGAGGCTCTGCCTGAGTGTGGATGTGAACAAAGGCTGGGGGAGTGGCCGGGGGGAAGGGAGAAAGGCAGCAGTTTCAGAAGAGGGGTTTTTTGGAAGCTGGCTGGGGAAGAGGAAGGAGCCCTAATCCGGGGTCTTATCTCCCTGCCCCCCAGAAGGGCCTAAGGGGTCCTGTTTGTACTAAAAAGCTGAGTTAGATTGTGTTCCTGTGATGCCAAATAAACATTCTAATCTACTGGCTGGCTGAGAGTCACTGTGAATCCCATGAAGTGGGGGTGCAAGGACCGGACTTCCCCCCCCCCCCCCCACTCCGTGACATGGGCCCCTACACTCGACGGGCCCGTTGCCTTCCCCTATCCTTGACTGGTAACACCAGTCTTCTGTCTTCCGCTGACATGCCACTTCAGCAGAAATGCGCCAGTCAGCGTTTCGGAAGCAAACCCTTGGAAGCCCCTGAGCGGCACCATTTTTGCAGTGTCAATTTTTGATCCCTCTTTCCTCGCTGAGAATTGTAAGTGACAAGGAAAATCAGGACAAATGTTTGAGTGCTTTAAAGTGCAGGAGCTTAAATGGATGTTCGTCACTTGCGTTGCGCCTTGCGAGCCTCCTACGGAAGGTGCTTTATAAACACTCATCAATCCTCTCAGCACCCCAGAGAGGTAGATAAGTACTTGCTGTCTCTCAGATGGGGAACTGAGCTGGGGACGGAACCAGCTGGCTGCACTGTGCTATACCTGCCAGACCACACCATACGCTCCTCTGCCTGGCATGGAGCTCTTTCACACTTGAATGTGTATCGCAATGTCTGTGTAGCACACTAATGAAACCTGACGTGACCAATGCTGCAAAAGCCGATTGCTCTATTGCTTACGCCATCCCTGTGCTTGGCAGCCAGTGGAGCCACTTGTTCCGCTGACAGTAATGACGTAAGGGTTTGGGGGAGGGTGGGGAGAAAACCTGGCTTGGTTGACACTGTAGTATCGGGTTACAGGCAGTTCTTCAGACCATGGCAAATTGGCTTTGGATAATTTCAGATCCTGCTGCCATCGTGTTCAGATGATGGTACGGAAATGAGAGCACTGATTATTTTTTGGTTCATTTGAGAAGAGTCAAGAGTTCTGGCCCTAAATAATAGGCTTTAATTTGTGTCAAGCAGTGGGGGGTGTGGGAAGGAAAAGTAGCAGAAATAATCTCAAAAGGATTAAAGAGGGCAACTTCTTCTGAGTGCCCCTGCGCATATAGTCAACTCGCAGCCTGAATGCTTTGGGGGTCTATCCTGTACAGAGCTGACTGTTATCAGCACTTAGTTTTTGGGGTGGAATGTATTTGCTGCCAAGGTTATGCACTGAAATGCCCATGTTGGGAATTGCAAAGCTGCGATTGCTCAGGTGAAGTTTACCTCTGCTAGGGTTACGGTACCTCCGGATTTTCCCAGGCAGGCGTTTGGTTTTTAAATAGTCGTCTGGGCAGAATTTTTAAAAATCTAAAAAGGTCTGGAATTTCCCTCCCAATGCCGGGCGGCTGGGCCGGATTGAGCTGCTCACATTGGGGCCTACAGCAGCCAGAACCCCTCCCCTGCAGCCTCAGTGTGTTGCTCTGGGGTTTCGGGGGTGGGGGCAGTTGGGGGACAGGGAATGGTTGGATAGGCGTGGGAGTCCTGGGGGATCTGTCAAGGGGTGGAGGTGTGGATAAGGGTCGGGGCAGTCATGGGAGAGGTAGGGGGTGGGATCCTAGGGAGGCAGTTGGGGGGGAGGGGGAGTCTCAGGAGGGGGAAGTCAGGAACAAGGAGAAGGGAGGCTTAGGGGATGGGATCCTGGGGGGCGATTAGGGGCAGGGGTCCTGGGAGGGGGTGATTGGGGCCAAGGAGCGGGGGGGGGGGGGGGGTGTTGAATGGGTTGGGGGTTCTGTGTGTGTGGGGGGAGTAGATAGGGGCGGGGCTACCCCCCCTCTGTGGAGTGTCCAATTTTTTTGAGTTCAAATACGGTAACCCTAACCTCTGTCCTTTGTGCGCATGCCTGCGATAGCATTAATCACGTGGGCAGGCTGCTTTTCACGTCCACTGCACTGGGATGTTCAGGGCAGCTGCCTTGAGTTGCCATTCAAGGGATGACAGCTAGCTTCCAGACACGCTCATCAGCAGAGGGGCTAAAGCTGCCAGCCCAGTCTTCTCTCTTGCTGTTCTACAGGATTGATCTGGATTTCTCAGTGCTGAGCATCCACACAACAGTCTGTGCCCCTGAACGTGCCTCAGGTTAGACACTTGAGTTCACTTAGAGTGACCAGACAGCGAGTGTGAAAAATTGGGACATGGGGTGAGGGGGTAATAGGAACCTATATAAGAAAAAGACCCAAAAATCAGGACTGTCCCTATAAAATCAGGACACCTGCTTACCCTAAGTTCAGTAGTCACTTTAGAAAACCCTGGCCAATCCGCTTCCATCCAGTGTATCCTTGACGTCTCCTCGTTTGCGATGGTGCATTCAGTATAGTGCACGCAAGGGACTGTTCGGGTTGCGACGCTGCCTTTTTGCACATCCTGGCTTTAAGTGCTGGCACGAGTGACAGCAGCCTTTTGTTGATGGGGGTTTTTATGTGGAAGTTCCTGGGGTTTCCAAAGGGAAATGGTGGACGATAATAGGCTAGAGACTCTGGAGGTGCTCAGGGCTCTGACAGAGCTCTGCCTTTTCCAGTAGTGTCCCTATGGGTCCTCCCCATCAGCTGCTTGCTCCCTGGCTATGACAGTCGTTATGTGCCAAGCAGCTGACGGGGAGCACCCATAGGGACTTGTATCCCGAAGAACTCTACTGCACAAGGGACGTTGCTTCGCCTTCACTGCACATCTGTCAAAGCCAATCTTAATCTGTTCTAACATCGATCTATTGTAGATGCAAATAAACCTAATGCGACCATTAATCTCCTAAAGCACATGCTCAATAGCACAGTAAATACAGGTGCATTAAATAGCCTTCCCTCACTCGCTGTGACACCATAGTGCATGACGGTTACTCCTTGGTAAAGGGGCGGGGCTCCCCACTGATCGTGCACCCATGGAGCCCTGCCTTGTTCAGTGTGCGAGTTTGCTATAGATTTCACTAACAGTTCATCTAGGCATGCACACGCTTCCTTTGCAGAATGAGAACGGTTTTAAAAAACAGAACTGTCCATCTGCAAAGGAGACCCCCCGACCGTGGCCAAATCCAACCCAGCTTCTTTGTGGAACATGCCACGTCTCTCTCATCCCTATGGTCTGTTTCCCTGCCACATCTCAGCTCTGAGTTTGGTGTTTCAGCTGTTCCAAAGGGCTGTGCTCTCTCTATTTGTGTTCTGCTCCCATTTGCTCTCAAAATGGCTGCACTGTCCTTGCGGGCACGTGCTCCCTCCCCACCAAAAATCCACCGTCAGGCTGGAAAATGTCAGCTTGTCAGGTGACACTTCCAGAAAGGAGTGAGCAGCAGCTGTGGGGGTTTGAGTGGAACTGTGCAGGCCATCAGCTTGCTCTTCAGGTCTACCTGGGAAAGGGATTTTGGCGTCACAACTAAATGCAAGACTGAGCTGCAGTGTTGAGCAAAAATAGTTGGCACGTGCTGTAGGGGACCGTTCTAGGTAGTGATGCTTTAACACCTCTGAAGTCATGTGGCACAAAGAGGGGGCTTAGTGGGTTACAGATTTTTGTAATAAGCCATAAATCCAGTGTCTAGTTCATGAATTTTAGTGTCTAGCAGAGTAATGAATTCAGGTGCCCAGCGTCCTCTTTTGAATATGTTGTACAGGTTTCCTTTGAGGATCTGGAGTGATAGGTTCAGATGGAGTGGTCGGCGTATCTTTCATAGACCCGAGGAAGAGCTCTGTGTGGCTCGAAAGTTTGTTTCTCCAACAGAAGTTGGTCCAGTCCAAGTTATTACCTCACCCACCTTGTGTGTGTCTCATCCTGGGATCAACGCAGCAACAACTGCACTTACACCTAGTCTTCTGGTCTTGTGATTAGTTAATTGAGAGTCCACCTGGGACCTGGCGATTTCAGTGTTTTCAAACCCCGTGGCAGTGAGGTTCTTGAAAGGAGTCACTTGTCTCCACCCACCAGTTAGAGCCGATTCCTTTGTGGGGCATTAATACTGTTTTAGCAGCTCTCCTGGGGCCTCTATTTTTGAGCCTCTGGCAAGGTTTCTTTGTGTCAGAAAACTGTCTTCCCCGTGGCAACAGTGTTTGCAAGGAGGGTGGCTTTGTTGCAGGCTTTGATGGCAGAGCCTTCTTCCATGCAGTTTTCCAAAGACAAAGTAACCCTGTGGCCACACCCTACATTTTTATAGAAAGTAGCTTCCCAATTTCACTTGAACCAAGCTATATATTTGCCATTGTTCTTCTCTAAGTCCCCAGAGGAACAGCATCTTCACATGCTGGATGTCAGGTGAAGTTTAGCTTCCTATCTGGACAGGACCAAACATTTGTTTCTCATATGCAGACCACGGAAGGGTCAAGCTATCTGATCACAACCTGTCTCCAGGGAGATGACTTCCTGTATCGTGACTGCACACAAAGTAGCCCAAAGGGTAGGAGCTCATGCCATGAGGGCCAAGGCAGTGTTGACGGCATTCCTAAGTGACATTCCTATACCGGACATGTGGAGGGCTGCCGCTTGGTCCTCTGTGCATACTTTTACGGACTGCTGGGCCATCCCTGCTGAGTCCAGAGCAGCTGCAAATGTTGGGAACACAGCCCTTGTTTAAATAGACTCCAAGCCCCACCTCCTGGGAGTACTGTTCAGCAGGCAGTTAAGTGTAATACACAGCTGTAGCTACTCAAAGCAAAACCTTCTTACCTGTAACAGATGTTTTTTGGGATGTATTCCATGACCCAGCCTGTGTCCCCTCTGCATCGGAGTCTGTGCTTCTGGTGGATGGTGCTGAGGGAACAGCCCTGCCCTTTCATCACGAGGGGAGGGGCGAGGATTGCACCGCAGGAGTGCTGCCCCTACGGGCTTCTAGGCAAAGTTCTTTGGCTGGGTGCACACACCCAGTAGAATACATGGCTCTAGCCCATTTCAAAGAACACCACTTACAGGCAGGTAAGTTTTGTCCTGCCAGTCTCCTCCCTGCCACCCTTTGCGAGAGACAGAAGCTGGCACTCTGAATGGATGGTGTCTCCTGCAGTCGGTGATGGAGCTTTTGCCTGTGGATGAATGGTGGACTCCTGCCACATGACTCCTTCCAAGGGGACTGCTATCTGCAGTGACCCCAGCCCCTACTGTGTGGGCCCCTGACTGACTCCCCTCCTACCATGGCTGACTGTGGTAACCGTGCTATTATCATGGGTTCAATCATCAAGCCTCTGGGGAGGGCACCTGTATCAGCGGGTATTGTTGTCTAGCTGTTTGCAGTGGGAGTTCCCCAGTACCCTAGTATAGACAGATTCTAGCTCAATTGCTATGGAAATCTGCCTACCAGGCATGTGCTGGCGTATTTTATTCCTGTCGTGCCAGCTGCACCCAGAGGCCTGTTGTGCTGTCGCGGCACCCACTTGATGACCGTCCTCGTTCCAGTCTGAACAGATGAGGGGGGTGTGTGTGTGTGTGTGTGTGCGCACAGAGGGGATGGGCTTGCCCCAAGGCATGCTGCCAGGCAGTGGGAGAGCTGACAGTAAATCCCAGTCTCCTGAGTCCTAGCTGTGCTGCTGCTCTCTGGCTAGGAAGGTCCACCAGGGTATATCTGCACTGGAATAAGACCTGCAGCACGGCCATGGCTAGCCCAGGTCAGCTGACTTGGGTGCTCTATCGCCATGTGAGGGTAAAACTTGCTGTGTAGGTGTTCAGGCTTGGGCTGGAACTGAGCTCTGGGACCCTCCTCGTGGGATCCCAGGTTTCGGGCTCCAGATGGAGCCCAAATGTCTACATGGTAATTTTACAGCCTGGTGAGCCTGAGCCAGCTGATCTGGGCTAGGTGCCCGGGATTAATTGCTGTGTAGAGTTCTTGGTTGGTCGGTTACATGGTGCATTGTGTTAACTCCTCAGGCTCTGCTCTGAGGAGTTAACAGGCCAAGGTGGGAGGTGTTCAGGTACCTGGTGGTGATGGACATACCCAGGGTGGAGCACCTGCGGGAGGGACCTAGAGCTGTAAGGGCACAGGCTGCTCTGCTTAGCACAGTGCCTGGAGAGGGTCTGCAATAAATGGAAAGGCCTGGGGTCTCCTGCCGGGGGTGGAGGACTGGCAGAGCAGGTCTAGGGGGATTCAGGTGTAGGGGGCAGCTCAGCTCTGCAGGCCTGGCTGGTGAGGACAGTGAGTGTGTTGGTTGGAGTGGCTGGTGCGGTAGGTGGCTATTCTGCAGCGTTGACTGGGTTGGAAGCTGGGGGGTCAGAGGAGGAGCGAGCAGCTGAGCTCTGTTGAGAGGGGTTGGTGGGGGAATGGGCAGGGAATAAAGCCATCGGGATGGAGCCCTGGTGAGGCAGAGAGACTCCTAAAGTGATGGGGGTGGGGATGCAGGGCAGTGAGCTGCTATATCATTTCTGTAGATTCAGCCCCTCAGCATTTCCGCTCGTGCAATTCCCTGGCACTGTCTCTAACTACTCCACTAATCTCAGTGAATCCAGAGAGCTAGGGTCAGGTTTCTCTTGCTTCAGGAAGCTGGAGTGTCTCCTCCATCTCTTCCTTGGCTTCCTAGCCCTCTGCTTCCCACCCTCCGTCACCTCGCCAGGCACTCAGAACTCTCCATGGACTCATTCCACTCTGCTGCTCTGCATTTGAATCCCTCTTGCTCTGCTCCTCCTGTCTTGGCCTCTGTGCCCTATCTCCTGCAGCTCTGTACACTTGGGGAATCGTCTCTTGGTCGTGCTGCCCTGCGTAGCTGGTGCTTTGCTCTCGCTTCTCCTCCGGTCCCTCTGAGCTGCCGAATCGTTTCCTCTCCATGTTCTGCTTCTAAGCACTCCTTTGTTCTCTGGTTTCTGTGTCTCCTTGCAAAGGCCTTCGTGCTGCCGTGTGAAAGCTGTGTGTTGTGTATTAGAACACAAGCTCCCTGAGGTTGTCCTAGGAAGGAGCTTGCAGAGTTCAGGGGAGCTCCTGCATGTCCCTGCTTGGTGGGTGATTTAAAAGCTGCCGTTTGTAGTAACTTATGGCAAAAGCTGAATGCTAAGGCTGGAGGAGTTTGATCCGACTGCTCCCACCTGCCGGTAATGCAAGAGTTGGCAGACATGCGTATTAAATAATATGTACTTCTAATGATCAAGGGCTGCATATACCTGAGCTCAGCAACTGCATGATGTTGCCATATCCCTTATCACGTCCCTTCCTTACTGTGTCTACTCCAGCCAACATGTCCCAGGTCAGTGCAGGTCAAGTACAGCTCATCTGGCTGTTCTCTAAGCTTCCTCGCGTACTTTTGGGTTCTGTAGAAATAGTGTGTGGCAACGATGTAACGCAGCTCAGGATTCTCCCTGCTGGATCAGACCTACAGCCCACTAAGCTTGGGGTCCTGCCTCCAACGCTGGCCTCTCCTGCTGCTTCAGAGGAAGGTGAAAACTCATGTATATGCCTGGCCTGTTGTGCAATGTTGTACAGGGGTTGGGAACCCTTCCTGACTCCTACAGCAATGTTTATACCCAGAAGCATGAGACTTGATTACTCTAATCTTAGCATGCGGCTTGCTTTGGGGAGGGTTCTGTCAGCAAAGCCAGGTCCCAGAAGGGGCTGAGTCCATTGGTAATAAAGCTCCCTGGAGTGCTGTTATCTTGGCTGAAGGAAGCCCAGACAATCCTTAGTGTCTGTTTTAATTTTGATTTATATAATCCTGTTATCCCTTTGACTAAGCACGTTTTGAGAGATTGATGTGCTTGCTGGGGCAAAAGGGCTGCAAGTTATGAAAGTCTGTTCCTTTTTATTCTCTCCCATTCCCCTTGTGGGTGTGGTGGAAGTGCAAGGCTTTGGAGAGCTCCAGATTCTGGGTGAGAAGTCAGTTAGGCGTGCAAATGTCTGCTTGCACACTTGCCTAAGGCATCTGGATTTCTTTGATAAGATGTTCATTTTTTATCCAGATGTGGGGGTGGCTGGGTAGGTTTTTATGCTGGAACTTGGTAAATATTTGTGCCAGTTCTGCAAATCCCATCTAGACATGCCTTAGCCTCGATGAAAATCACCTGAATTTTGCTGCTGTTCAGATCAGGGTCAGAGCTGTAATGTTGCATATGGTAAAAATAGCTAAAAATATTAAAAAGCCCTGCTGCATGAGTGTCCCATGCTGGCTGCTGGAATCCTGCCCCGCTTGGCTACCAGTCTTCCTAGTGCTTGGCTTGTTAGTTAGCTTTGGTCATCCCTGGAAGCCTCAGCCCAGATGAGTCCCAGGGTGTTAGCCACTGTACAGATACGGAAGCGACAGTCCTTGCCTCACTCTGGCTGCGTTCCATGCCCACACCTCTTTACAAGTAAGCACATCTCAAATACTGGTTGTCACTGAGCGCCCGGGCGAGGGTCTGGAACTTGCCCCCTATGAAGCCATTTAGGACTCCGAGGGAAAGCGTCCTCTCTCTGTACACAGCCTGTCTCCAAGGCTAGGAGCTTTCGAGGTCCCCGTTTACACCTTCCTGGGTCTGACCTCGGAGCATTCAGCACCTTCTGCCCCTCCGTGTGCTTCCCCCAGCGAACCTGCCCGGATGGGGTCCTGGGGGAGCCAGTGGATTCTGCACCCCAATTCCACAGTCAGACGTGACTCAGCCAGGCAGTAAAACAGAGGTTTATTCGATGACCTCTATCTGGTCTAACCCAGACCATACAGCGAGCATGAGCCCTCAGCTGGATCCATTTTGGGGCCAGAGAGCTAGGCAGCCTGCCTGGAGCTCCCTGCCTCTTCCCTGCCTCACTCCAGCTAGCTTCAGACTCCAAACTGAAACTCTCTCTCTCCAGCCCCTCCTCCTCCTCCTCCCTCCCCTCCCACCCGCTCAGCCAGGTCAGGTGACCTCCCTCCCCCACTTGGAGTCAGATTACAGCTTCAGGTATGGACACCTGCAGAGAGGCTGTGCTTTGCATCAGCTACACATCCTTATCCCTTCACATAGACGCTCAGAAATGCATAGGGGAAACTGAGGTGCGCACAAACAGTATTTCTACTCAGTCACACTGGTATCTTCATGTGGGTTCTCTGCCTGTATTGATATGGTACCCAAGGGCTTCATTCCAGACGCCAGACCCTGTTGTGCTAGGCACTGTACATGCAGAGAGGAATAGTGTAGAGTCCTGTGTAGAATCTTGATTGGCAGCTTGAATTTGCTCTGTCTTATCACCTGCTGTGAGAGACTTGAATGTTGCCAGTGCCTGATGCTCTTCCAGTAGCTTGGAGCAAAGCGTTCTTCCTCCTGATTGTCTTGCTGTGGGTGAGAAGTGTGCAGAGTGAGTCAGTGGGGAGAAGTCTGGTGTCCGGCATTAATAGGAGAAGGGGCCAGTCCCTGAGGTGGCAGAGGTTTATGCAGGGTCTTGGCCAACCCTGGCATTGTAATGCTTTAAATTGCCTGGGCTGTCCGCGTATGCTAGACACATGGGCTGGCTGAGTTCCAGTCCTGTAGAACCAATAATGCAGCCAAATCCTGGGAGCTCTCAGGAACACTGAACAGGGCCACTTTCTACCTCCTTTTAACTCCCCATCATGTTCCCAATTTACTGGGGCTTCTCAAAGCTGTTGGGGACTGTATTATGCCCAGTGTCACCCTCACCAGGCTTAGTGGCTGGACTGTGTTGTTGAGCACCTACAGACTGAAGTGCCTGGGCTGAGGAAGGCCACTGCTGGTTTTGGTGATGCTTGGGAGGTGGGTGCCTGGTGGGTTCACGTGTGTGCTGGGACCTGCAGGCTGCTGGCCTTGCATCTGGGGGTTAGATCCAGCTGAGATGGATGTTGGACTCTTAGCTTGTGCATAACCAGTATTCACCTCTATCTTCCTCCTCATCTGTAGGTGATGCAAGTGCTAAACGCAGATGCCATTGTGGTTAAGCTGAACTCTGGAGACTACAAAACCATTCATCTGTCCAGCATCCGACCACCTAGACTGGAAGGAGAAGGGACCCAGGTAAGGTTCCTTTGGTCCTGTGCCCTGTTTGTAGGTGAGGTGACTTATTTCAAGTTAAAAGTATTACTGAGGCTTGTGGAGGGGATGAATCCCTGAACAGCAGGATGGCTTCCAAGTTCCCCTATGAGACCGGACAAAGCCTCTGGCAGCTCCTGGCACCTCCATTCTGAGCGGGTGTTACTGTTCTGACTGCTAGTGTCCGTGGGGGTGTGTGGGGTAGAAGACATGACTCGTACCTGAAGCAGGTAGTCTCCTGAGCACCTGATGCAGAACCCCCACAGGAAGGGGTTCCAGGGCGCCATATCCACTCGCTCTGGGGTACAGTTTTAAATAAAAAAAATAAATAAAATAAATAAATGGAGATATACCAATCTCCTAGAACTGGAAAGACCTTGAAGGTCATCGAGTCCAGTCCCCTGCCTACACTAGCAGGATCCCCCTGCCTACACTAGCAGGATTTTTGCCCCAGATCCCTAAATGGCCCCCTCAAGGATTGAACTCACAACCCTGGGTTTAGCAGGCCAACGCTCAAACCACTGAGCTATCCCCCCACCCCATTCCATCACATTCCGTGTAAGTCACCCTTTGCTCAGCTTCGTCCCCCTTCTCCTGGAGAAGGGTCTCTGCCTAGAGGGTAAAGAGGGCTTAGGCATCAAGTGGGGGCTCCAATCCCAGCCCTGCTGCTTTCTACGTGACCTTTGAGTTAATTGCCCCTTGCTGCGTGTCTGCCCCCCTGCCCATACAGGGGATCTGTTTACCTCACAGGGAGTCGGTTTGGTTTGTGAAGTGCTTTGAGACTCTAGGTGCTACAGAATTGCCAAGTGTTGCTTGAATGGTGTTTTGCACTAGCCCAGGCTATGGTGACTGTTAATAGGAAACAGCCTGGAGTTCTCCTCGTGTTGAGAGAAACTTACCCCTGGTGGTGGTATAAGCAGGTGTGTTCCAAAGTTCCTAGCTCCTTGCCTGGCTTGTCTGTAGGGATTCCATGTTAGCGATAGGTGCACCCAGAGAATGTCAGCTCAGCCACCAGTCTTTATTCCACTGCTGTTTCTAATATTTCTTAATTGAAAGATGAGAAATCCAAGAGAGATTGCAGAGGGGGAAATGAGTGAGAACATGCTAAATCCTCCTGGTTTTTCCTCCTTCCTTTCTCTCGCTCAGCCGGGTGTCTGTCCTCAGGGCTATGGAAACAAGAGTTCCCTCAACTGGGATAGAGGCGGGCATGAGATTATTGCTTCACTGGGGGAAAATGATCATGTCTCAAGAACAACCGGTTGAAGCTGAACCTGAGCAAAACAGAGGTGATGCTGGGAGGTAGAGAAAGTATTTTGAGGGATTGGCGGCCATGGGGCAGTCTCCTTTGAAGGGTCACACACCCACTTGGTCAGTTCAGTCTGTAGTTGTGGAGTTCTTCTGGTTTCCTTGCTGACACTGAGTTCTCAATCGCAGCAGCTGCAAGTGATGCTTTCTACCCTCTCTGGTTGGCGGGGAGTCCCCCGTCCCATCCTGGCTGGCGAAAACCTGGCTCAGTTCATGCCGGTCACCTCTTAGCTGGACTACAGCAAAGCATGAAACCTTCCATGCTTAGGAAACTCCAACTAGTAGTAACTCAGCAACATAAGCTATCACACCTGTCCTATGCTCTCTATGCTGGCTTCCGACTGAGCTTCAAATCAAGTGCAAGGTCTTGGTCATTACCTTCAAAATGCTCCATGGTCTGAGCCCAGGATACTGAAAAGGAGGTTGACTGTGGTTCTCTGGCCCAGTGAAATGCTCTGCAGTATGAGGGAAGAGGGCCCTGGTTTAGTGACAGGCTTTCTGAGAAAAGCTCATCTGTGTGGGAGACAACCCTCCCGGGGTGGTCTGAGACTGAAAGGAAATTCCTCAGGAGCTAAGGACCATCACAAACGTCACGACCTTCCAATCCAAGGGCAAGGTCCATTTCTTTGGTAGAAACACAGGTGTGCTTGTTTCAAAAACCAAAATGAAAAAACAAACTACCAAAGCAGACACTCCACTGCACACGCTTCTGCCCTTGGGGAGAGGATTAGAGAACAAACCCTGCGTGACAGATGTGTAGTGGTGTGGCTTACTGCACCGCTGGAAGGAGCTCAGATACTTGTGATGAGAGCGGTATAAAACAGATATCAATGAGAATAGGACAAGTGTACCCACTGAGACAATCCCATTTCAGCGCAATTCTAGTTATGTCTTCCCGTGCAGCCTCTTCTCCGCTTTAATATGTGTTTTGTGATGATCTCGCCAGTAAGAGGGTTACAGCACCCACAGCAATACTTAGATTTGATTTTAGCACTGCAGAAGTGCCGCAGAGATGGAGCTCTGTGTAAGCATTACGCTTAAGAGCAGTGCTGTAGCTAAGGCTGGCAAAGTGCTCATTATCAGTGCCTGAAAACAGGATTTTGGAACTCTCCATAATTCCCCTTGGGCTGGAGTGTCATCTTGTTCCCAGCCCAATGGTTTGGAGAATTCCAAGAGGGCCCTGGTTTAGTGACAGGCTTTTTGAGACCCCGGGCAGATTCAAACTCTTGTTCTCTGGCTCAAATGACTTAAAACATCAGACTCACGTGGACTCGTTAATCAGAGCAAGTTGTCGACCTCAAGACCTCAACATCAGGATTTTTAAATGTTACACTCTGCATGCCTGGTCCAGTTTCCACTCATTTTAACCTATCTCCATCTGAGGTCTCTTGTAAGTAAGCATGAACTGTACCTAGAACACTGTGCACTGAACTGTAGTGCTTAATATTAATGTGAAGGCATTGAAATTCACACAAACAGCTGTGCCTTCCTCAGAGCTTGCTGTTTAACCCATGCGGTTTCAAGGCACTGGAGTAGGTTCTGATCCTGCCTCTGGCACAGACTGTTTCCGGTCTGTAAAATGTAAAAGCTGTGGTGATGGGGTGCCTTGGATTCTGCCCTGTTTCCTCCTTGTTGCATCTTCTCTGCAGTTGGTCTGTAAGTTCCTGGGAGCAGGGGTCATGTCTTTTTATATTCTAGAATCAGAGAGGTAGCCGTGTTAGTCTGGAATAGCAGAGGTAACAAAGAGTCCTGTGGCACCTTAAAGACTAAAGTATTGAAGCATAAGCTTTCGTGGGCTATTACCCACTTCGTCGGATGCAAGCAGTGGGTATTAGCCCATGAAAGCTTATGCTTCAATACTTTAGTCTTTAAGGTGCCACAGGACTCTTTGTTACCTTTTATATTATAGTAGCTCCAAAGGGCCTCACAGTAAACTCTAAATTCCAAATTCATTTAGTGCTTGTAGATGAATTTGGTCACCTATTCACATGGCTGTTCTGATTCTCTAGCGACGAGCTCACAAGGAATTTTTAGTGGGAGTTTTTCATAGTACAATGCTGCATTAAGATGTTGCATGCTGGAAAGTTAAGAATTTGTTTTCCTGTAGAAGCCTCTGCTCTGCATACACTCACGGATCAGTGTAGTGTAAAGTCAGTGTTGTGTGGTTCAATTAGGGGCGCCCTATCTGGCCTCGTTACACACACGCACACGCGCGCACGCACCAGCAACATTCAAAATCCTATGTGTGTTTAGCGGGGTTGCTGTGGGAACAAGCACTTGGAAATTCCTGACTTCTGCAATGTTGCATTAATTTGTATACATGGAATTGTGAATAACTTCCAAGATTAGATAGTCCCTCCTGCTGTTTCCTTTGGGCCCTAGTCAATTGAGCATCCCATTTACATTAGAGGAGGGAAATGTGGCCAGGTTGGAGGGCTTGGAATGCCAGGAGCCGCCTGGCCGGGCGAGCTCACCTCTCATAGCTCTCAGCCAGAAGGGACCATTTCGGCCAGCGTGTCTGACCTGCTTTGTAACGGGCCATTGAACGTCCTCATAATTCCTAGAGCAGATCTTTCTGAAGTTTCTAACCTTGATTTAAAAATGGTCAGTGATGGAGAATTTACCATGCCCCTTGGCATCGGCCTTGCCTTGTTGACCTGTGACAGGTAGCATTGTGACAGCCTGTGTCCTGCAGAGCTGTCCTGTGAGGTAGCTCCCCAGCTGCACATGGGTCTGCATGCTGCCCGTGAGATGCTACCCCACAGCCTTGCTGAGCAGAATGTGTAGTGTCCTTGTTGAGTAGCCTGCTTTCCCCTCGGCGTCCTTGTTGAGTAACCTGCTTTCCCCTCGGCGTCCTGGAAGGCCAGCAGAACGGTTACATCCTGGCAGTGCTGCCAGCTCTAGACTTTGTGTTTGTAGGAATTTGAAAATTAGATTTCCTCACTTAAAGTAGCGTGTCCTCCAGAGTTCAGGGGTTAATGTCTTTCCACTCTTCTAGGACGCTGTCCTCACCTCTTCATCTCTACTGGGTCTGCAGATGATTGAAGTTTACTGCTGAGGTGACCTTCTTAAATGTATCCCTGGCAGCCCTGAAATCAAGGTCCATAATCAAAACCAGTATTCTCTCCCCACCATCAGGGCTCCGATTGCGCGGTCCTGCCCCTCAGGCAGTGTGATGCTGCCACTTCCCTTCAAAGTGCTTGGGTGTGTTTTTTTTGTTTAGCCTCAGAGGCTGGAGTTGCAACTGGCTGTTTGGCACAAGCAGTGTCCTAAACAGTGGAACACGTGTGCTGACCTCTGGAGCATTGGCCTGATACTGCTGGCCCCAAACCCTGTATGCTCTGTTTTCAGATGGGAGATTCCATTTGAAACAAACACAGGAGCTGACATGATCCCTAAGGTTGCATCTGTGTGCAGTATGTGTGGCTTAAAAACACAGAAACCGCCTCCTGCTCTCACCCAATGTGCTGGCCCTTTCCTGGCTTCTGACAGCAATGCGGTCATGATCAGTCCCTAGCTGTATGGCTTCCTACATCGCACCACTGCAGAGTAGACAATGGGATTCTGAGAAGTCCCTTGTACCCTAACGATCAATACATCCAGGTCTTCCTGGGTCTGAATCGCCATGTAGCTAAGACTGAGTCCCCTACATGTCTGTCCGATTTGCTTTCCCACAGTTGACATTCTTTACGTGCAGCCAAGTAGCCTTTGAACTTCAATCTGTTCCCATTTGCTTGGGCCTACTGCTTCCTTCCTACCTCTGACGTTGGCTTGGACCGCTGAGAGCAGGTGGCCTGTATTTGGTGCTGCTCCTTAGGTCCCACTGTAAAACTCCCTGCAAGGGCTAACCCATGTTAAAGTGGGTCACCAGACCCCTGTCTTTGTTAGATGGCCCACTGCTCAGGCAGAGGTTCCCAGACTCTTTGCCAGCACGACCTCATTTGAATGAAGTATTGCTTCCCAGCACCCTAGACAGCATGGACGGTGCCAGTTTGAAGAGCAAACTGGTGTCCTCGCATGCACTGTACGTGTGAGGTCACGCTGCATGGAAAGCACCATTTCCTCTGCAGTGCGACCTGGTATGGATGGTGAGGGCGAGGTCACGCTGGGTGGGGGCTGCCATTTCGTAGAGCAAATGGAGCCCGCCATGCATCCTGGGCTAGCACACATTGTGCATTCAAGGTGTGCGCTGCAAACTGATGTGCTCTGCACGTGAGGATTCGTGACCCACCGCATGGGAACTGCTGTGCCAAGGGCTGGGACTCCGTTTGTCGTGTACTGTTGTGAGCAGCGTTTGAGTGCTCAGTCAACAGCCATTTTCCAGGAAACTCCTCTAGTTCTTGGTGTAAGCTGCAGGTCACACCTGTTTGCCAGAAGCTGGGAAGGGGCAACAAGATAATCACTTAATGGTTCCCTGTTCATTCCCTGTGGGGGCACCTGGCATTGGCCACTGCGGGAAGACAGGACTCTGGTCCTGTCCTTTGGTCTGACCCAGTCGGACTGTTATGTTCTCGTCATCTAGCTCCTGTTGGAAGGCCTCGGGCCATTCATGGCTCACCAGGATCGTTCGTTAATAGACTGGCTCTTTGGGGCAGACACGATTGTTCTGTGTGCATAGTGCTCCCAGGGCAGTGGGACTTCCCTGCAGCCAATGGGTTCGGGGAGCCTCCTGTCGTATAAGTAAATAGTCGATCCAGCCTTTTCAAATCACCGACCCTGAAGCTGTGGCCTCTGAGCTCCAGCTCCGTGCAGGGCAAGCCAGCACATCCGGTTATTGGCTGGGAGCAGGAGGCGAGAATGAGCGCTGGAGCAGCTTGCTCTCTACGGAGGGGCACTGGGAGCCTCATGCCTGCAGAGATGACTAATTTCCAAGAACTCTGAGCTTGGGCTGCAGGGTTCTGATTGGGGTTGCTGCAGTTAGACATGGCCATTGCAAAGGGGGATTGTTTTTGGGGTGGGTGGGGTGGGGTCTTTTTGTCACTGCCCCAGCTGCTTTGGTGGGGGGGGGCGCGGGTTCTGCGATAACTTTGATGGTCCACTGCCTCATGGTTCTGGCTCCTGCTTTTGGCCGTGGCTGGCTAGACGTGGAGCCTACTGGACAGTGACTGTCCCAGCAGAGGGGGGAAATACCTGTCTGGCCCATGCATCCATCCCCATGGGCTGGGAAAGTTCTCCACAGTGCCTTCTCCAAGGCTGCAATCTGATTGTTTTAAGTGCCTTGAGTAGTTATCCCTGGAGACCCTCCTGCATCTCCTAAGGGGAATTTCCTGGGTATTTCCTCCTGCTGGAACTCCTGGTGGTGCTTTTTTTTTATAATTATAATTATAAATGGAGATATACCAATCTCCTAGAACTGGAAAGACCTTGAAGGTCATCGAGTCCAGTCCCCTGCCTACACTAGCAGGATCCCCCTGCCTACACTAGCAGGATTTTTGCCCCAGATCCCTAAATGGCCCCCTCAAGGATTGAACTCACAACCCTGGGTTTAGCAGGCCAACGCTCAAACCACTGAGCTATCTCCCCACCCCCTAAAAATAAATGGAGATATACCAATCTCCTAGAACTGGAAAGACCTTGAAGGTCATCGAGTCCAGTCCCCTGCCTACACTAGCAGGATCCCCCTGCCTACACTAGCAGGATCGAGTACTGTCCCCTGACAGATTTTTTGCCCCAGATCCCCAAATGGCCCCCTCAAGGATTGAACTCACAACCCTGGGTTTAGCAGGCCAACGCTCAAACCACTGAGCTATCCCCCCACCCCTGATTTGGGTGTCTCTTCTGCTCCCACAACACGGTGGGCTATTACCACTTTCCTACCTCAGCCATCACTCTAAGGCCAGAGCCATGTCTAGCTGAGCTCCGTTTCTATTCAATCCCTCCAGCTTCTGGTATTTCCACTGCTATTCGCTGAACTCCTCTTTGCCTGCCTCTCGCTGGTGTTTCACTGACTGCTCGCTAAGGAGGAAAGGGGTCCTGCCAGAGCTGAGCGCCAGGTTTCTTCCTGCCCTGTGAGGCATTTCTGCACTTGCAGCTGAAATGGCAGGGGCGTCTAGGCCCTCTCTGTCAGCATAACCTCTAATTAGCAGCAGCACATCAGGTGACTGCACAGCAAGTGTCCCTCGCGTCTGTGCTTTGGGTTACTTCTGCCCCAGCTGCATTAGCTCGCATTTGCACATGTTGAATCTCATTTATTTCCTGCCCATATTTTTACATTTCTGACTTCTCTTGCCTCAGTGGTGCTTGCATGGCTGTCTAGTTACCTCTGAATGTAATTAATGGGGGGTTTACCCCCTCCTTCCAGGTCATTAGTGTTAAATAAGGTGGGACCTTAGCCAGGTCCTCCTGGTGCCCCTCTGCCCACCTACACTAATTGGCTGTTGCCCTTTATCATTACATTTTCAGTCCTTAGTCCGTGTGCAGCCCATGTGACCAATCCTCATAAATGTCATTTTAGATAATGCTGTAGCAGTTGCTAGATCCAGACATTAAATCCTCCCTGGCGACGGGCACAGTAGAAGAACCTGAATGGAATGGAGTTCAGGAATTCTCTCCATCTCGTAAGCACTCACTGAGGGTGCTTTGCACTGGACAGAACATGTGGTCCCTGCAAGATCAAGTGGCAACCCGTGGCCCAGATGTGGCTGCTAACCATCTATTCTATGGGGTGACAGCAACTTTCAGTGATGTGGCTAGTGTGTGTTCTGGCAGAATGTGAATGCACCTGCCCTGCTGTGAGTTAGCCCAGGGGAGGACTCTGGTTTCATTTCAGTTTTAAAGTTAATGGGTTGCTCTTGCTTTCCAGACTGGGGAAGTTTTCAAAGTCGCTGACCGTAACTGGCATCCCCAGGACGTATGTGCTGGGGTGGGCTGTGTTGCAGGCTAGACACGTCCTCTGTCTGCCCATCTTTACTTGGAGGTCCCTGCAGTGCCGCAGCTTGCTAACCAGAATGCCCTGATCCCTCCGAGCGCAGCTTTGGCACCTCTTCCAGATCTCCCTGGGCAGCAAATGCAAGACACTCCATTTCAGCTGGGAGGGCCTCCCTGCAGAGCAGTCACGAAGCGACTGGCTAGCGTGACCTCTGGAGTAGGCTGGACTACAGGATGGCTAGCACTCTTGCCAGTATGTTTCTATTGTGGAGGCTCATATGATGTGCTAGGTGCTGCCCAGCTATACGAAGAGTCTGCCCTGCAGAGCTTGTTTTGTTGCTTCCATTGTGGGGCTGATTCCCCGATCTGGGCAAACCAGCATATGCAGTCCCTGAACCCAAAGGGCTTAATCTTAGACCAAAATCCGAGGAAGGGCAAGGGGGTTACTGTGTATAAGCAAAGCGCTCAGGACAGGTGGGGGGACGGTCTGGGTAAGGCTAAATTTACTGTGTTTTGGGGGGTTGGTTGTTATTCCAGAGGGCTCATCCTGTCTGGGCCACAGCAGCACTCCGACAGCTCGTGCTTACTTTTGGCAGCTCCCTTGAGAGGGGACCAGTTTTAGGGAACAGCTCACTGTCCCCGTCACTCCATAGCCTGTGCTATCTGCAGAGTTCAAAGGCTCCCTGAAGTGGCTCTGGGCGCGTGCAGAGGTAGCGCTGTCTGGGTGGACGTCGGACTAAGTGCTTTGATGCTTGAAAAACCTGTTCAGCAAAACATAGGCACGCTCGCGGAACCTTTCAACAGCGTCAATTCTAACAGCTTTTCTGGCTGCTTGTTGTTAGAGCTCCATAAAACAGAGTAGGTGGTGAACAGTTAGTAGAGCCGTGCTGGGGAGAGAGATCTCCATCCAACAGAATGCAGATTGGTCCCTAGGCACCTGATACAGTAGATGGAAACTGACAAACTGAAAATTCAGTTTAATAAAATCCTACAGCTTTTCATCTTCTGCCTTCATCACCCAGTGCGAAATGAATTCTGAGTGCGGGAGCTGATAGCATTTAATATCTGTCGCTTGTCTGTCGAGGAACAGGATGTGTTCAGATAACTGCATCCTCCCCACTGCCCATATGCTGGGTCCGCAGGTGCAGCTCTGACGCCACTCTGCATGGTGACAGTGACGAGCCCTGGTAGGGCAGCTGTCTCCTCTCCCTGGTGAGAGGAGCTCTCCTCCAAGGCAAGCGTCGTGCATAACTCACCAGCCCACTCCTTGTTTTCACATCCCTTCCCATCATGTGCTTGGAAAGTCCCTCTAGAAAGAATCCAGTAGCTGCAGGCTGCCAGCAGCATCTCCAGATGTAGGGTCGTGGCCTCTAGATGTTGGCCTCTCGTCATCTCCCCCCCCCCCCCCCCTTTTGCCTATTGCATGGTGGTGGTTGCTAGTAAATATTTTTTTCCGCTTGGCAACTAGGGAAGAATCTGACCTCTTGGGGTTGATCCCACTTCACTGTATAACGGTTATGACTTCTTATTGTAGGGTCTCTCCCTGCAATTTGCTTTTACAAATATCTAGAGGTGAGAAAATACCAGGAATTCTGTTTGCTATGTGTGCCCGCTATACTGATAAATCCCAGACAGCCTCCCCATATGACCACTAGCTTTCTCAAAAAGCTCCGAGTTCGTGGCAGACCTGGGTGGCTAGCCAATAAAAGCCTGATGGACCAAGCCTGGGTGGGAAATCTATAACAGCACCCACTTCCTTTTAATGGGAAAGCGGCTGATGCCTCTGCCACTCACAGCTGCAATGGTATCCCATGGGGGTAGCAAAGTCCCAAAGTATTTAGGGGTTTATAGGTTAAAATTGACACCAAATTCTACCTAGAAACAGCTAGGCCATCAGGCCTCTGAGTCACCTTTTTAAAGCCTTGTCTGTGGAAGCGTGGGACCAGTGGACCCATTCATGTAATGAAAAATGTACATCAGCTGGAATGTGTAGGGACCTCCCCGGTCCTTGAATGTGCTTAAGCTCATACCTCTGTCGGCGGGGCCATAGTATGGCCAGGATTTCAGGAGCATGAGCAGAGCCTGAACCTGTAGTTCTCCAGGGGTGGTGGTGATGGAGGAGGCCGGAGCTCTGTTTATGCTGCACCCTACGTTTCTTCGCTCCAACAGTGGTGAACTGAGCCGTACGTTTGCCATGCATGAGACAGAGCCTTAGGGCTTGGACACCGACTTTCGATTGTTGTAGGCTGTGGCTCGTGGAGTTGTTTCCAGTTGACACAAATGACCACTTAATGCTGCATAATGAGATGGCTGGATCTAGTTAATGGACTTCTTGGTGGGAAATGGAAACCCCAGAAGAGCTCTCTGTAAGTGGCTCTTCTGGGTCAATGTGTATTGTCCCACTGACTTCATTTTCTTCCCCTTGATCCTGCAAAGTGTTGGGGGGCGGGGGGTGGGCCGGGGAATAGATTTCATAGTCATGTTGCATAAAATAACTGACGTATCCCTGCCTACACGCGCTTCCAGCCTAGGGAGCTGGGATTCCTCCTTTAGGTTTCTTTTAACCAAACCCTGCTTATCTCACTGCCATGTTCAGTGGAAACTTGATTTTAATTCAACTTTTTTATCAGATCCTCATTCTGTTGGACAGCTAAATTAGAGCATCTCGTTAACAGTTTTAGTTCTAGAAAGCGACATTTGCGCATTTGATGCAACGGCAATACGAATCCTGCTCCGATGCCACAATTTATCTAAATTATTATCTTAATTGGTAAAGCTTTGGGGGGGGGGGGGGGGGGGAGGGAGGGAAGCCAAACACGTGGGCCCCAGATGTAAAGAGGAAAAACAGAAGTGGGGGGGCATCCATTGCCTTTGTGATCTGAAAGTAGAATATTTTCTTCTCTCGCTAATGCAGGGAACTTGATCTGGGCAGAACAGCAGGGGTAAATGACTCCAAGAAGGGATCGAGGAGATCCCAAGGTTGATTGAGGGGCGGTTGCATAGTGAAATTCTGCTAGACTTCCCCATCTCACATGATGCGTGGTGGCAGACATGCAGTCCCAAAGGTGCTGGTATTTAGTCCTGACAGGGCTTTTGTCTAATTCCTCCTCTGTCCCATCATTCAGCGTAGAATGACCTTTGTGTCCTGCTTCTGGCTTTTCTCAGCTCCCTCCTTTTTACCTCTGAGCTGCTGAAAGGCAAAGAGTAAAAAACAGCTGCATTTGGGGGCAAGGTGAGTTTTTCCTGAACAGCACGGGGGTGGGTGGGCACTGAAATATTTCACTCTTCTGCTTGCATGTGGTTTTATCTACTTTATTCTGCTTCCCTGTGGTTCTGCAAAAGAATTAGTTTCTCTCTGCCATTTTTTATAGTTTCAACCCATAGTCTCTGCCACACTTGAGCAAATTTTAGAGAGTAATATTTTACCCAAACCCCATTAAACTGCGGTACTTCCTCTCTGTTCCTTTTGCTGTCACTTGCTGATTATGAAGATATTTATGTGCAGCTAGAAGCTCTTTATATATTCTATACTATTATATATGCATCTTTCCTGCTGACTTCCTTCCAAAGTGCCACAGTGCAGCATGGACTCCACCCGCATGGGTAATACCCGGCGGAAGATCTTTAACTGCAGGTTAGCATTATCCCTGCTTTACAGATGGCGAAGCAGACACCCACAGCATGGGCATGTGACTCACCCAGGACCACGCGCAATCAATGGAAGAGCTGTAGCTAGAACCCAGAGTCTTGTTCCACCTACCTGTGCTGAGTTACTAGACTACATTGGACCCGAAAGTGTCTGGGCAGTGCTAGCCTACTGCACCTTTCTGCAATGAATCCATTGGGAGCTTGCGTGCCATTTAACACTCACGGTAAAGTTAGTTCCTATTTCAAATGCCATGTAAGGTCCTAGGTTAACCTATCTTGCAGCTATTGAGGCTGCTTACTAGAGGACATGAAAAGTTCGGTCACTAACCAGCTGACTGTAATAGCTAACAAGCCCCCTTCCATCTCCCCTGAAATGTTCAAAGCTTGCAGATTTGTCTTCCTCTTAGGTTTAAACATAGCTGTTCAGATAGGATCAGATCACACCCGGCTTTAACAATTACAAGGCATTTACCTCTGGAAACAAGCTTTTCTTCCTGTGATATGACAGTTCACAATACTTGTTACTGCAAATAAGGCCTTGTTAACAGCATCTGAGGATCAGTTCTTTAAAATGTGTGATCATTAGGCAGCACAGAAGCCACTTGGTAGTGTCCTTATTGCATTTAACAAGTGGGGGACAGCCCTTTTGGTGTCCTAAGCATCTGGGTCACAAGAATCAGTTTAGAACTAGTCCTGGGACCGTGACCATTTAAAATTCTCCCTTTTGCTGGGTTTTATTTAACCATCTCAGACAGTTCCTAAAAACCAGTTGCACTTACTTTGGAAAGAGGCCTGAGAATTAACATGAGAACTCCTTTACCTCAAGGTAATCGGGTTTCTAGTGTTTTTCTTAAATCTCCCCTGACCCTAACTGGGGCTTCTAGTCACCCGAAACCTTAATGACAAGCCAGGTTCTTTCACAGAAAATTGTTTCCCAGAACAATGAGTGTTTACTGTGTTTTGCACCCATTCTCTGCAGTCTGTTGGAAAGGCAAGGTTCAATATGCTGTTCTGAGGCAGAGTGCTGACTTGCAAGTGAAGAGGTTGGTTTGCTTTACGAAACCCTCAGGAGTTGTTGAGATGACAGTAAAAGTAATCATGCTGAGTCAGATGACAAGTAGAATCTGGGACTTAAATGTACCAAGTAACTGTTAAAGGTTCCTCTGGCCAGTTAGTTTAGGCCTCTGTCTCCAGCTGGTTGCCAATGGCAGCATTCATTGCCTCTCAAAGCATCTCTTAGGTGGCCTCAGGTATTCCTAGTCTTAGGGCATGTCTACCCAACAGACTTAAGCCCACCTATGTTAGGTTGATTTAGAGCAACTGCGGTGGTTCGTGTCCAAATCTTAGGAATTGTCAGATTGAAGTGTCACGAGAGGAGGTTTTGGAACTAATTGATAAACTGAACTGTAACAGGTCACTGGGACCAGACGGCATTCACCCAAAAGTTCTGAAAGAACTCAAATGTGAAATAGCGGAACTATTAACTAGGGTTTATAACCTGTCCTTTAAATCGGCTTCTGTGCCTAATGACTGGAAGATAGCTAATGTAACGCCAATATTTAAAAAGGGCTCTAGAGGTGATCCCGGCAATTACAGACTGGTAAGTCTAACGTCTGTACCGGGCAAATTAGTTGAAACAATAGTAAAGAATAAAATTGTCAGGCACATAGAAGAACATAAATTGTTGGACAAAAGTCAACATGGTTTCTGTAAAGGGAAATCGTGTCTTACTAATCTATTAGGGTATGGCTAGACTGAAGATTGTAGCGTGTTTATTTGTAGCGCTTCCCAATGTAGCGCAATTGGTATCTTGCTAGAGACTGTACAAATTGAAACCTTGTAGCGCAAAATAATGGCTACATTTGTGGTGCTTCTGCCGGCAGTAGTAGTTGCGGGATAGGGCAGGTATCCCAGCATTCAGCTGGGTGCAACGTGCTTTGCAAAGTGGGGGGGGGGGGAGGGGGAACTGGGAAGTTGTTCACAGGGAGATGAGATCTGGCTGTCAGTTAGTTTTCATTAGCGAAAACTGACAGGCTGTCTATTTCAGAGACACAGCTCCATCGGCAAGCATTTTCACTGGTTATTTGCTGTGAGTTGTTAGAGAGAAACTGCTAAGCTACTTCCGCCTTTATAAAAACAACACCTCGCGTCATTTGCCTTACATGGCAAGTTGATTGTCTTTAATGGCTTGCTGATGGCCTTCAATGGGTTGCTGATGGCTTTACATGGCTTGGAGGCATGCAAGAGATCCCATCAGTGTCCACATTCCCACCCTTGAGCTACAACGTTAGCGCAAAAAGGCTTATCCCTCTGGAAAAGGAGGTTTAACACTTGCGCTTTAAACAGGGAGTCATTTCGCAAAATCTCCCTTTGAAGTGTGTTCGGTATGAAAATTCTGGCGCTAGAGGAGGGTTTTTGCGCTGCAAAGCGCCAGTCTAACCATACCCTTAGAGTTCTTTGAAGGGGTCAACAGACATGTGGCCAAGGGGGATCCAGTGGACGTAGTGTACTTAAATTTCCAGAAAGCCTTTGACAAGGTCCCTCAGCAAAAGCTCTTATGTAAATTAAGTTGCCATGGAATAAGAGGGAAGATCCTTTCATGGATTGAGAACTGATTAAAAGACAGGGAACAAAGAGTAGGAATAAATGGCAAATTTTCTGACTGGAGAGGGGTAACTAGTGGTGTTCCCCAAGGGTCAGTCCTAGGACCAATCCTATTCAACTTATTCATAAATGATTTGGAGGAAGGGGTAAACAGTGAGGTATCAAAGTTTGCAGATGATACCAAACTGCTCAAGATAGTCAAGACCCAAGCAGACTGTGAAGAACTTCAAAAAGATCTCACAAAACTAAATGATTGGGCAACAAAATGGCAAATGAAATGTAATGTGGATAAATGTAAAGTAATGCACATTGGAAAAAATAACCCCAACTATATATACAATATGATGGGGGCTAATTTAGCTACAACTAATCAGGAAAAAGATCTTGGAGTCATCGTGGATAGTTCTCTAAAGACATCCACACAGTGTGCAGTGGCAGTCAAAAGCAAACAGGATGTTAGGAATCATTTAAAAAGTGATGGAGAATATCTTATTGCCCTTATACAAATCCATGGTGCACCCACATCTTGAATACTGTGTACAAATATGTTCTCATCTCAGAAAGGATATATTGGCATTAGAAAGGTTCAGAGAAGGGCAACTAAAATGATTAGGGGTTTGGAATGGGTCCCATAGGAGAGATTAGAGGCTAGGACTAGAGGAGACTAAGGGGGGATATGATAGAGGTCTATAAAATTGAGTGGTAAGGAGAAAGTGAATAAGGAAAAATTATTTACTTGTTCCCATAATATAAGAACTAGGGGCCACCCAATGAAATTAGTGGGCCGCAGGTTTAAAACAAATAAAAGGAAGTTCTTCACACAACACAGTCAACCTGTGGAACTCCTTGCCTGAGGAGGTTGTGAAGGCTAGGACTATAACAGGGTTTAAAAGAGAACTGGATAAATTCATGGAAGTTAAGTCCATTAATGGCTATTAGCCAGGATGGGTAAGAAATGGTGTCCCTAGCCTCTGATTGTCAGAGGGGGGTTATGTACAGCAGGCGAGAGATCACTTGATCATTCTGTTAGGTTCACTCACTCTGGGGCACCTGGCATTGGCCACTGTCGGTAAACAGGATACTGGGCTAGAGGGACCGTTGGTCTGACCCCGTACGGCCTTTCTTATGTCTGTTCACACTACCCTCCTTCTCTAGGTGCGCATCCTTACCAGGACTCCTTCCACCAACTTAAGAGGGGCTGGGATGAGAGCCCAGGCTCTCCACTCCCAGCAGGGAGTCTGCTCTCTGCTCAGGCACCTGGGGGCAGTCCGGTGCCTAAACACCATCTCCCAGTGACCGCCTGAGCTGCAAGCGGCTTGGATAGCCAACAGCCGATGTAAGTAGCTTGCAGTGACTACACAGACGCTGTGTAGCCCAAACTACACGACCATAAGCCCTACACCTCCTATGGAGGTGGAGTTATGTAGGTGTGGCAGAGCACTGACATCGGGAGCAAGGCTGGAGTGTGTACACTGACGTAATTAGGTCAACGGAAATGCCTTACTCTGACCTAACTCTGTAGTGTAGACCAGGCCTTAGCCTTGCCTCCCTTCTCCTGATAGATCTTCCCTGAACCTAAGCTAGGCCTCCCATGATGCTGCTCTGTACTCACCTCCTCACTGCTCACATCTTCTCGTGCACCTTCGCTTTGCACACATTCCTGTAACCAGCTCCCAGAATGCCTTGCGCTACCCTTGTATCTCCATGTGTGGTTGGTGTGCAGCTGACTTCTCAAGTTTCTGGCAGCCTGGGGATTCCTTGGAGCTCTCCTCTGACAAACTTGCAGGCCCGAAATCTCCGAGGGCTCCTTTGTCTTCCTCAGAATTTCATCTTTCCCAGGGGAGTTTGCCTGCTCTGGAGCGCAAAAGGGGCTGTTGAAGGCCCTGCACCTGGATGTGGCCCCCAGTTAACCTGCATGTTCCCTTCTCTCTAGCCACAGCCTGACTATTTACATGCTCAAGAGCAATTCATTGCAGCCACCTGGATTCCTTTGCCTGTGGCTTAGAGCTTTCCAGCTTGGCTTGGGTGCTGTGTTTATCTTGATCCCTTTTACTACCCCCTCCTGTCTCTTTAAAGGGACAATGGTAGTTTTGATCACTTGTATATGAAGTAAATTCCCGTATTGGGTCCAGCCCAGGCTATCTGAGGCAGAGCTGTGAGTGTGCTGATTGAAAGGATGTTCATGGCTGTGTAAGTGCTTGGATCTGTCAGACTGAGGCTCATTAATCTGCTCTCTAGAAATCTAGCCTTTTGAGTTGGACAGTTCTCAAGGCTGAGTTTTTAATACTTGCCTTGGAGTGCAGACGGGGAGTTATCAGAAGCAATAATTCAACTAGAAGCTCATCTCTGGAACTCCACTCATTTCCCCCTTCTGATAGTTTACAGGGTGCGGTGCTGGTGGACCCTGCATGTAGCTTTCAAAGAATTGTATGCGTTAGATGCTCAACATCACATGACTTGCACCTAGCCCTCACGCCTTCCTGTATGGGATTGTTCCCTACCACACCTGTCTTCCACTGGATTTTTAAATGCCTCGGGTTGGGGGTTTCTCCTGGGACACTATGCACTAGCATACAAACTCATCAGGAAGATTAGGAGCTTGCATTTTTCTGCACTTAGTGTCAATCTTTTGCTTCTGTTGAATTTCTTGGTGTTTACAGCCTTCTTGTGACTAGGGCATTGCACTGGGGCTCTGGAGACCTTACTCCCCCATGTGAGCTTGAGTGGCAACAGGGCAGCAACCTAATCTGCAACATGGGGATTATCCCCTGCCTCTCAGGGATGCTGATAAATTCCACTAGTGTGAGGTGCTTCAGATAGTACCTACATAGAAGCCAGTTGTCTCTTCCTCACAACCGCTTAATGCCTTAGCCAAGTTTTGCTAACGGTTGTTACAGATGAGCCCAGCTTCTTTATCTAAGCCCCTAGTAAGGCTCCTGTGTGTGACAGATGCTTGGTTTCTTTCTCTCTCTCTCTCTCTCTCTCTCTCTCTCTCTCTCTCTCTCTCTCTCTCTCTCTCTCTCTCCCCCTCTCTCCCCTCCCTCTCTCTCTCGGCAGAGGAATAGTCTGCGAGGCTGAGGCCCACTTGTCTGAGCGTCTTGTTTCCCTATTTGTTGAGCAGCAGCCGTAGTACAAAAAGCACACAACTCAGAGAGCAATAAAAGATTAATGAGAAACAAAGCCATGAACTCATCAGTGTCTCATCTCCACTAAATTACAGTTACAAGGATCACAGTAACTCAGCCGTGTATCATGTAACAGAACTGATTGTTGCTGGCTTGGATGTGAGGCTCCACAAGCACAGAGCATGGCAGTGTAAAATGCAAAGTGCTGATGCATATGCTCTTAATGCATTCTCCGTATCGGCTGCGGTGAGGTGTATTTAAGGAGAGCCAGAAGGCGTGATGGCACTAAACAGTAGCCTGATCAATATTTAATAGACGCTGGGATAGCTTTCAGGAAGTCAGTATGTTCTTACAACCTGTTTCCCAGACCTTGTGGCAGAATGCTTTTTCTAGTGTAAAATGATTAGCTTGCATAACTCTCAACCAATTCCTTCTCCCCTGCCCTCCCTGGCTGCTTGCTGACCACAGAAAGGCACTAGGCATTTGATTATGGCTCTTGACTGTGAAGACACTGTCATGTGACTGAAATAATTTGGGATCATATAGATCATTGGGGTACCAAATATTAAGTAAAGGGGGCCAGATAAGGTTTCTGCGACCAGATTATGGTCTGCTGATTGTTTAATCCATCTGTACGGGTGTATCTTTTTTTGTAGTTAGTTATGGATATTGGCTATATGGTGCCTGTATTTCAAACTTAGGCTTGGCTTCTGGGGGAAATCTCAGACAAGCTGTTGTTAACTTGGCTGGCCTGGCTGATGGGCCGTTAAGGACCATCAGCTACACCATGAACTTTGTAGATGCCTGGTCACACCCCAGCTTCTCCAGGAATGTGATCTGCCTGGTCAGAAACTGAATCTTAAACTATGAACCTTCTCTTTGCAATTGGACTCTGCATAAGGAGGAGGGGGGTCTTCGCCCAGAAGAGAGAGTCTATAAAACCTGGGAGAAACTTCAATCTGCAACCTTCAGCTAACACCTCTCTCTGGATGGGATTTTGCTACACGTGAAGCTCTGGCCAACGGATTGATGACCCATCCCTGCAGGGGATGCATTCCAGAGACTTTTATCTAAACCTGCAGTTTATTTTACCACTGCAAGCCTGAACCAAGAGATGTGCCATTACTGCATGTAATTGTTTTTTCAACCGTTCCTAACCCTCACCTATACTTTTTTCCTTGTATAATAAACCTTTAGATTTTAGATTCTAAAGGATTGGCAACAGCATGATTTGTGGGAAGATCTGATTTGTATATTGACCTGAGTCTGGGGCCTGATTCTTTGGAATTGGGGAGAACCAATTTTCTTTATTTGGGGTATTGGTTTTCATAACCATTGGTCCCCAGGACAAGCGGCTGCTGGTGGTGATACTGGGAACCTGGAGTGTGTAAGGGAATTGCTTGTGTGACTTGTGGTTAGCCAGTGGGGTGAGACCAAAGTCTTTTCTGTTTGGCTGGTTTGGTTTACCTTAGTGTGGAAAACCCCCAGCTTTGGGCTGTAGTTGCCCCTTTGGAAGCAATCTGTCCTGATCTGACACTCACAGTTGGATCCCACCAGGAACAGCATCATCACAGAGACAACTCTGGGTCACTCAGAGGGTGATGTGTGAGGCTAATCACTGGGCCATGTTGAAGCTGATCATTAGCTCCTAGTGCTCATTTTCTGCAGTGTGTTAAGGTCAGAATTTCCCTAAAAGCTAGGGGCGTGTGTGATTGACTGTCTCAGCACTGCGGTTCCCCATTCGCCTACTGACTCACTGTTTTAACTTGGGCAAATCATCTTAACCTTTCTGCACTAGGTAAAATGGAGCTGACAAACGGCTTTGAAATCTTCCTTTGAAAGGTGCTACTAATAGCTGGCAAGGATATAGTCAATAGGTCCTGGGTTTTCAGAGTCAGGAGTTCCATGGAAGTTAGTGGGACTTTCAAGGCCAGCCCTGGCAGACCGTGTAGAATAGTTTCTATTACAGAAGTGTCTAGAGATGGACCTGCCATTGTGCTAGGTGCTGTAGATATACAGTGAGTCTCTGTTTCTGTAGTGTGTGTGGGGGGGGGGGGAGGGGGGGGGAAGTAGAGCTGGGGAGAGACTGGCCCAGGGTGTCACCCAGCAGGTCCATGGCAGACCTGGGGGGAATGGTCCCCTGAGCCTTCCCCATTGAACCAGCTCGCCTCTCCATCTACCTTGGCTGTTCTTGCAGCAGTGTACTCCTGGGGTTTCCAGTGTAGCGTGTTGTGCCGTAGGACTTCCCTGAGCGCTCTTGGGAGGCGATGCTTGACAGCTTAATAGGTAACCCTGGATTGAATATTATTAAACCTTTTATTACTTAGGAAACTGTTCAGAAGCAAAATGACATAGAAATGTATGTAATTGTGTAATAAGAGCACTGAGCTGCTGGCAGACCAGCTGAAACCTAGAAGTCCGCTGCGTGGACCCCTGTTGGCATTACCTTGTATTTTTGCTGTAGCTTTTTTTGATGGAAGATCTTAGCATGGCTAGGCAGGGATCTCTTCAAGTGTTGTGTATCCCAGCTGGAGAGCCAATTCCTTTACTCTCCCTGCGGTGTGTTGCCAGGGTTTGAATTTTCAAGAGCCCATCTGAGTGCAGCTTTCCCTATCCACGTTGATCTGAGAGTTTGAGAAAGGTACTAGAAGTCAGGACTCATGAGTTGGCTCCATGCTTGTGCGGCATGTTTGTGACCTTTGATCGGCTGCTTAATCTCTCTCTGCCTGAATTCGCATGGTAGAGAATGGATATTACCTGACCAACTGGGGAAGTGCTTTGCTGTTCTTGGATGACAAGCGTAATAAAAGTGGAAGCAGCGATATTTAATTGGGAGCAATTTGTAAAGCACAGGAAGGTCTAATAGTTCACCGAGATTTACTGAAGAGTGGAGGAATTGCCAGTCTGGATCAGACAAATGATCTGTCTAGCCCCGTACCCTGTCTGATCCTGGCCAGCCCAAGATGCTTCCGAGGAATGTTCAAGGACCTCTGTAGCTGGCAATGATGGTACCCTGCCTCAAAGTCTTTTTTTAATTGTTTGGTGTTCAGCTTATACATTCAAGCACACGGTTTTTGTCCCCTTGAAAAAAATGGTACCTGTCTAGTATGTGTTGTGTGCAGAGTTGTTTTTCAGAAATAAAGTTCTTGGTCTGAGAGACACATTGTGGCGGTAAGTCCTGGGTTATGTTAAACTAGTTCCTACAAAAGTAACTTTCTGTTTGAAGAGTGTCACTGTTCTGACACTGCCTCGGTAGCAGTTAGTGTTCAGTTGTCTGCCGCTCGCAGGAAGTTCCAGGCTCGTGTTGCCAACTTGTATCTCTTGCGATAGCATTCTTACCTGGCTGTGAGTGCACTCCTTCAATGTGCAAGAGACATCCCTGCTTCACTTGTGAGATGTTGTATAACAGCGGTTCTCAAACTTACCTGAACCGCAATCCTTTTTTCTTCAGCTGCCCGGCAGCACAACCCTTGTATGTCCACCAAAAAGCGGCCGAATGAATTCCTTCTGTATTAGTCTGCTATTTTTGGCGGACATGCCGAGCGCTCCCAAAATAGCTCGGCATGTCCGCCGAAAAGCCGCCGAACGCGGAAGTCATTCATTCGGCGGCATTTAAGCGGCGCTGGGAGCTCGCGACCCCCCTGGGAACACTCGGCAACCCCCAGAGGGGTCGCGACCCCTGGTTTGAGGAAACCCTATTGTATAACCAGTCTGCAGAGATCTGGCCACCTAGTCTTTTTCCAGTGACTAGAAGGGAGTGGAGGCAGTCACCATAAAGCCTTCCTTGAATGGTGCATCTGTTTTTGAGGTGGATGGATTTGACATTCTGTATTTTGACGCTATAACTAACATTGCTGAGTTGATCTGAACATTGGGTGAGCACTAGAATGCTGATCTGGGAATGACATTTTGACCCTTGAACTCAATGAGAAGCTAAAGTGAGTTCTCTTTTGATGGTTACATTGTACAAAATTAAAGAGTATTTGTGATTCTGTCAGATCTCTGAACTCCAGAACTGGTGTCTTGCCGTTACAGTAAAGGTTCTGCAAACCTTAAGTAGCCCATGAATATACAGGCTCAGGATATGACCCATGCCTTCAAAAGCAGTGTCCTTAGTGAAGATGCTCCACGTGGCCTCCATCCTGCAGGGTTGCATCATTGAGTGAGCTGCAGGAGTGCAACCCTCCTGGCCCCTTGACAATGGCTTTAGAAAACCTTTATTGCTCCCTCAGGGATTTTTAAAAATGTCCATGCCTGGGTAGCTGTGGGGAATGGGGGAGCTGTGGGCACAGTCCAACTCCTCCAAGAGGACTGTAGACTTGGAGCAGTCCTGTTTGGACCATACGATGCTCTGAGAGGACGTGAGGCAAGCTCTCGGGAATCCAGGGGGATAAACCTATGAAGCTGCTCTAGGACACAGCAGTTTCCAGGCTGTTCTAGGCTCGTGGTCACAATCGAAAGGAGCGACAGTCCATCAGGCCTTGGTTTATAAATATGCAGATAGTTCCGGGCGGTGCTGAGGTCATCATTTCAGCACAGTAACGTGCCTGTTGGCACTCGGGGCCTTTCTGTCCTGGGCTGGAGGAGTCTGCACTCCGAGAACTCTCAGGACGCACCCTGTGACTTTGCATGTATGCGTCCTCCGGCTGCTAGGTTAATCTCATCTGTCCCTAGTGCAGCGGGTGCCTTTCCTGGGGAGGCACTCCAGGTGGTGTCAGCAGGAGCCCTTTGGCCATTCCCTCCATGGCTGGAAGCAGCTTCTGTGGCTAATTTAAATAAATAAATATATATTTGATAGCTAGAGTCTCTGAACTCTCTGCCTCTGGAGTCAGACGAGTCCAGTGTCGTGGGGTGGGGGGGAGGGGCAGGGGCTGTGCATGTACCAGTGCATGCTGAAAAGGATTTCAGGGATGCAAGGTGATGGTCCTTGGCCATCCAAGCACGTCACTGTTCTGTCCCCTTTGCTATCTAGTGTGCAGCTGGGCAGCAGCAACTACTTAAACCAGCAAGTTAAGCATCTTCCGTAGGGCCCAGAACACACCTGTGCATCCCTCCATGTACATGAAGAGCCCAGGCTGGGGTATAGCTGTTGGGAGCCAATATATTAGTCCACCAACAAAGTGATCAGCACCCAGCATAAGCTGCATCTTAAAGTGACCTTGATAAAACATCTGAATGGCGAGGGATTCAGCTCAATGCGAATTGTAGACATGCTGGGGTTGCTGCTTACCTGTGTCAGCAAGAATTTAAGGTCACTCCTGTCGATTCTACTGCAGGTCAGGTGTCTTTCTGACAGGCACCGGGCTTGGTGTGCCGCCAGTGTACCAGCTCAGCTGTGAAAACAGGCTGTTAGCTTGCAGCCGTAGCCTCTGTTTGATGGCTCACCATACAAGAGGGGAGTATCGTGTTTTGAGAATTGACCCTGCACTTTTATCGCTGCCTGACCCCTTCTCTCTTCCATGTACTGCATTGGTTTTAGAGCTCGTTAAAGTTAAGCACACTAGTCTCACATCTAGCGGCAGGTCAAGGATCGGCTTTACACCTCCAGCCGCACAGCATGGCAAAGGCATCCGTCCTCGTGACGGGGAAACAATAGCTCTAGTGACACCCTACCAATGTATCCCCCACTATCCTCCCACCTGTAACGTAGGTTTGCTTACAGCTTGTTTTCTGTCCCATGTTGTCTGGTTTCCCCCCCAGATAAGCCTGCCTTGCAGCACAGAGATGCTAAGCTAATGAAAGCTCCCTTCTTAGCAGAGTATCACGAACGCGCCCCTTGCTCTTAGCCTGGTTTATGAAGATCTAGTTAGACATTGGAAATGTGGAAAAGGTTCCTCTCTCCCATACTTTCCTGCCTCCCAATATTTTCTGTGCAGATTATGGAAGGGGCTCAAACATGTTATGGCGCTTACTTGGAAAACCTGCCTGAGTCTTCTCCATCAAATGGCAACTTACCTTGAGAGGGAGGGGTGACACTGCCTCTGCCCCCCGGCGTGCTGCTGTTGGTGCTCTGGCTGGAACCCCTGGGGTTGGTTAAGAGTGGGGCAGCTGACGATGGAGCTAGGGGCCTCTGTTTTGGATCAAGCTTCCTTCAGTCCCAAATAGCTTGGGTAGGTGGACCTTGTACACAATCTTTGTGTGGGCTGCTGTGGAGAATCGGGGTTGGAGGGGGATTGTTTTCTCTTGACTGTTTCCTTTTATTTTTTTTGCAAGTGTTTGGCCAGGAAGTCTAGACTGTGTGCTGGACACCCCTTATATAGAAACCAGAGGCTCTTGTCCCTGCTCTTCCTCACTTCTCTCTAGCGTTCTGTCTACTATGCCTGTCGATTAAATGGCTGGCTAGAGGCAGTGTGGGCTCTGAGTTGGCTTCCCATTGCTCCAGCCCTTAACCTGGAACTCGCTAAACAAATGTTAGGGTAGAACCACTCTGAGCCACGCCTCCCCTGCTGTTTCCTTTTCCCTTCCTAGCAGAGACTGAGTAGCCGATGCAGCACTACAGTTAGGCCTCGTAAATCCTTGCCATGGAATATTTGCTGGTACGTTATGACATAGTACTAAACCGAACCAATTGTCAGGCTAAATGATGTGCATCATGATGCATTAGTGCTGCCTCTGTTCACTGAGACAGGATCTCTTAGAAATGCCATTTGGTGCAGTCTGAAAGTGCAAAAATAAATGCCTTTCAGTATTCTGAGCCCCACAGGGATGACTCCCTTTGGGGCAGGGAATTGCCCCTTTGCTGCACTTCAGTCTGAGCTTTGAAACCAGGGGATCCCAGGAGCTGCCTCCAGCATTTTCAGTTTGGTTGGAGGGCACACTTGGGGGTGTTTGCCTGGGTGACGGTGTGAGGGTGTCCCTGTACAGTGCATGCTGGAAAGTCTGTAGTGTGGTGAAGGGTGAGATCCTGAAATGCACGGTATGTGCTCAAGATCACTACAGCTCCCCTTCAAAGATCTGTTCTAGGAGAGGAAATGCCATTAACAGGTTTGGGATAGAAAAGGGGTGTGCTTGTTAAGTTGTATATGATTTCCATTCATTTTGATGTTTTCCTGTTTCTAGTGAGCACTGAGACTGGAATAATCAAAGAGCCTAAGGGAATAAGGCACCCAAGTCCTGTATTTCAAAGGGACCTTGCTTCCCTTCCTTGTCAATATCCCAGCATGCATTGCTTGCACACCCCTGATTTTCTGAGGACTCAGTAAACCTTTCTCCTTGTGTCTGCACAAGAATGTTTGAAGCCAGGAAGAATCTTGGCTTTCCTGAGGCTGCTCTTCTTGATTGTGAACTGCTCTGTTAGGTCAGACTCGGACCAGAAATTATTGGAATTTCATGGTTTCTTTTTTTAAGGACCCCCCCCCCCACCCCCCCCGTGTCTTGTGTAGCAAAGTCTGATGGTATCTCTGCCTGAATGTTTAACAGGCTGCTGTGAAGGAGAGGGGAGGCCCAAGATCTGACCTATTTTAAAACTGGTATAATCAAGAGGAGAATGTGCTCTGCATCCTAAATACCAGTCTTAACAAAGGCAAATCAACTGTGCATGATTCTGAAAGGGACACTCTGGGGCTCTTGAACACCCTCTGCTGCTGCATCGACCAAAGCCTGTTTCTAAGACTGGTGCATATCACATCCTATCCACGGCAGTGCTGATGTGAGTTATAATTGAAAGAAGATTAACACATTTAAAGTTTTGTACAAACACTTCACTTACACCCATGAGGTATTAACTTGGATTTTTTCAAGTGGGAAAACTGAAGCACACATACTTGAAATGTTTGGCCAGGTCACACTGGGATTAGAATTTGGGAGCTCCGGGCTCCCAGTTCCATGTTCAGTCCACTAGACAAAGTTGTGTATCAAACAGAAACCTTGCTTTGCTTTGTTGAATTATAAACTAAGGAGGAAATGTGTTTGCCAAAGAGAAAAGGATTAGATTAGAAGAAAATAAAACGAGGAAGACTTTGTAGCACCTTGGAGACTAACCAGTTTATTTCAGCATAAGTTTTCATGGGCTATAGCCCACTTCATCGGATGCATAGAATGGAACAGAAGTAAGATGCATTTATACACAGAAAAAAAAAAAGGTTGTACATTAGCATACCAATTCTAAGAGGCTGTTAAATTTAGATGGGCCATTATCAGCAGGAGAAAAAATACCTTTTGAAATGGATATCTGGCAGGAGAGAACACCTATTGAAGGTAAATTAACAAGGGAAATGCAATCTTCTTCTTAGCGTTATTCCCGCGCTATGGCAGGGTCCGCATGTTGGCATATCCGTCTCCATTTGGCTCTATCCAGGGCATCTTCAGGAGTGGCATTCACACATTTTATGTCCTCCTTGATGCGATCCATCCAGGGTTTCTTAGGTCTACCATGGGGTCGCCGGCCATCAGGGTCCAGGCGCATGGCTGTCCTTGCCACCGAGTCTTCATTGCCACGTACGACATGTCCATACCATCTAAGCCTTCCTTCCCGTAGCTTTGCCACGATTGGTGCAACTCCTAGTCGTCGCCGTACGTCGTTCATGGCGTGGTCGAATTGTGTTAGTCCAATACACCATCGGAGCATTCGCATTTCCATCACGTGCAAGGCCTGCTCGTGCTTTACTATTGCTGGCCAGCACTCCGATCTGTAGAGGGCAACTGGGTGTACGACCGTTCTGTAGACTTTTGACTTGAGGCGTACGGGCATCCAGCGATCACAGAGGACTCCACTCACCTGACACTACTTCATCCAGGCGGCGTTGACACGGGCGCAGGCATCCGGAAGGCTATCACCGTTGCTGCATATGAGGGAGCCAAGTATTTAAATTGCTCTACCTTCTTCAGGTCTTCTCCATCAATGCTGATGGTTCCGTTGGTTTGGGGACCACCTTCCATATATTCAGTTTTCTTGATGTTCAGCCGAAGTCCAAATTCACCGAGCCGTTCATTCCATTGCCATGTTTGCTCTTGGAGATCGTCACATTGTTCACTTGCCAAGAAGACGTCGTCTGCATAGAGGAGTGACCATGGATGAGGGGATTGGAGATCAAATGTCAGTGTCCATGCAAAGGACAAATAGGTGCGAGAGCGCCGACCCTTGATGTACTCAGACGTTGATGGCGAAGGGAGGAGATGTTCCCACTGCACATCGGACCATGCTGGTGAAGCTACGGTACAATAGTTGAATCCACCGGATGTATGCTTCGGGGACATTGTGGGATCGTAGGGCATGCCAGATAAGTTTGTGTGGGACACGATCGAAGGCCTTTTCCAGGTCAAGGAATGCCACGTGAACGGGCTTGTTCTTCTCACGAAACTTCTCCAAAAGCAGCCAAGCAGCGTGAATGGCGTCTGTCGTTCCACTTCCTTTGACAAAGCCACATTGGTTCAGAATGATGGAAATAATCTTGCGGAGCCTGGTATTAATAACCCGTTCAAATATTTTCATGGCATGGCACAGGAGTCGGATCGGTCGATAATTTGAGCATTCGGTTACGTCGCCCTTGCCCTTCCAAATTGGCACCGTGATGCTGGTTGTCAATTTTTGGGGCTGCACTCTCATCAATGATTCGGTTAAAGAGGGCAGCAAGAATCGTGGCACCTTGGCGATCAAGGGTCTTCCAGGCTTTGGCTGGAATGTCATCGGGGCTGGTTGCCTTCCCATTCTTCATCTTCTTCATTGCTTCCTCGGTCTCCTTGATGGTAATTGGTGGCACAGGTCCAGAGACAGGATGGGCACTTTGGATTTGGGGGGTGGTCAAATTCCTCATTGCTAATTTTGGAGAAGTAATCACTCCATCAACGGAGGATGACATCTGGATCTCGAAGGAGTCGATGGTCTTCGTCCTTTTATGTGCTTGACTTGATCGATGTCCTGAGTGGCTTGATGACGTGCATTGGCCAAGCAGTAGATTTTATTTTCTCCTTCGGGTGTGTCCAGTTCATCGTATACGTGGTTATAATAAGCAGCCTTGGCTGCCGCTACTGCTCTCTTGGCAGCCGATTTTTGCACCTTATAATGCCGGAGATCTTCATCGGTGCGGGAATGGAACCATGCTTTTAGTGCCGCCTTCTTTTCCTTCACAGCTATTTGCACCTCTTCATTCCACCCCCAAGCTTGCTTATCAATGGCCCGTTTCCCTGGCTTTGTCTTTCCAAGGACGGCAGTCGCCGCAGCGTGGACTTCTCTGACCAGGTTGTCCCACATGGTCGATGCTGGTTGGTTCATGTCGACGCTGATGGAACCAAGGGCAGCCGCGTGCAGGGTTTGCACTTCGGTAAGCGCCACCATTTTATCCGCTCCACTCCTGTGGTTCGGGGTCGCTTTTGGCCTGATATGTCCAGCTGGAGGTCCATGACGAGGGGCCGGTGCTGAGGGGCGATTGATTCCGAAGGAATCACTTTTACATTGGTCACCAGTTTCAGATTGCGTCGTCTCATGAGCAGATAGTCGATTTGAGTTCTGCGCCCGCCGCTGGTGTAGGTGATGAGATGTGTAGGCCTCTTCTTGAAGAATGTATTGACCACCACCAGCTCGTGTGCTTCGGCACAGTCCAAGATCCGAATCCCATCGTCGCTATGAGTGCAAAACCCGTTTCCACCGTGACATTGGCTGTAACCATCTCTTACCGATCCAACATGACCATTGAGATCGCCTCCTAGTACCAGATGTTTTTCAGGGCCAACAGTTCGCAAGTGGGCATCCAATCCTTCCCAAAATTTGTCCTCCTTGCCATCGGAACATCCAGTTTGGGGGGGGGCGTAGCACGTGATGATTCGGAGAGTGTTTGTACCGAACTCGATTTTGATGGTCATGATTCGATCGGATATTCGGTGGACATAGACGACGACGTCCCGATACTTCTCGCTGATCACAATGCCAACGCCATTCCGAGTGCTGCTTTCTCCATTATAATATAGTTTGTATCCTTCGCCAATCTCCCGAGCTTTCGCTCCTTTCCACTTCGTCTCTTGGATACATGCGATATCGATACGGCGGGCCTTCAAAGCTTCGGCCAGTTCTCGGCTTCTCCCGGTCATCGTTCCAATATTGATGGTCGCAATGCGCGTAGACGGACTAGCTTCTTTAGCCCGCCCTGTCCAAGGGCAGATAGCCCTTGCAGATTTTTCACGCCGCTCGGGCAGGGATGACGCGCGTCGCTTCTGAGGGACGCCCTAGCATTCAGATCCAAAAGTTCTGTTAAGCCCTTGGATACAATAAACCAAGAGCTTAACAGAACTTGGGAATGGTTCTCTCATTACACTAATTGATTGCATTTTCCTTGTTAATTTACCTTCAATAGGTGTTATCTCCTGCCTTGCAGAAATCCATTTCAAAAGGTATTTTTTCTCCTGCTGATAATGGCCCATCTAAATTTAACAGCCTCTTAGAATTGATATGCTAATGTACAACCTATTTTTTTTTTCTTTCTGTGTATAAGGGCATGTCTTCACTACCACTTTAATTCGACCTTAACAACGTTAGGTCGAATTAAACGTGTACCTGTCTTCACATACATGCCCTTAAAGTCGATTTAAAGGGCCCTCAAAATCGAATTTGTAACTCCTGCCTGACGAGAGAAGTAAGGCTAAAATCGACTTCTCTACGTCTATTGTGAGGCAGTGAAGAGGCATCTGAAGTTAAGCCTCCGACCTCCGAGCAGCCCCGCCCACCTTAACAGCCCCCCCTGCCGCCTGACCCCCCGCCCGAGGGGGGGGAGCCGCGCTGGGCTGCTTGAGCAAGCGGGTCAGCTGCTTGGTCAATTTCAGGTGAAATTGACTATGCACTTCACCGGCTTGCTCAAGCAGCCTGCCGGCTCCCTCCCCCCGCGGGCGGGGTGTGTGTGTGTCCAGCGGGGGGGGGCGGTTCGGGGGGGCGGGGGGCTGCTCGGGTGGGGGGCGGGGGGGTCCGGTGCCAGGCTGCTTGAGCCAGGGGGTCAGCTGCTTGGTCAATTTCAGGTGAAACTGACTAGGCAGCTGACCGGCTTGCTCAAACAGCCCCGCGCCGGCTCCCCCCCCTCTCGGGCGGGGGGGGGGGTGTCCGGCGGGGGGGCTGTTCAGGTGGGGGGGGGGCGCGGGGCTGCTCGGGTGGGGGGCGGGGGGCGCTGCTTGAGCAAGCAGGTCAGCTGCTTGGTCAATTTCTGGTGAAACTGACTAGGCAGCTGACCAGCTCGCTCAAGCAGCCCTGCTCCCCCCCCCCCCTCGGGCGGGGAGGGGGGGGTGTCCGGCGGGGGAGCTGTTCAGGTGGGCGGGGGGGGGCCGTGGGGCTGCTTGGGTGGGGGGCTGCTTGAGCGAGCCGGTCAGCTGCCTAGTCAGTTTCACCTGAAATTGACCAAGCAGCTGACCCGCTCGCTCAAGCAGCCCTGCGCCGGCTCCCCCCCCCCCACTCGGGCGGGCGGGGGGGGTCCGGCGGGGGGGCTGTTCAGGCGGGCGGGGGGGTCCGCGGGGCTGCTTGGGTGGGTGGGGGGGTCCAGCACGCATTGCACTGTGGGCTACCTACCCACAGTGCAATGCAGGCTATGTCGACCCCTGCAAAAGTTCTAGGACAGACAGTGTCGACCACTGTCGACCTGCTGTCCTGGTGGGGACACACTGATTCGATTTTCTAAAATCGAATTTAGAAAATCGAATTAAGGGAAATCGACCTAGTCCTGTAGTGAAGACATACCCTAAATGCATCTTTCTTCTCTTCCATTCTGTGCATCCAACGAGGTGGGTTATAGCCCACGAAAGCTTATGCTGAAATAAACTGGTTAGTCTCCAAGGTACTACAAAGTCTTCCTCATTTTATTTATGGATACAGACTAATACGGCTGCTAATCTTAAACCTGTCAGATTAGAAGAAGAAATCCTCATTTGTAGCTGCTGGTTTTGCATGTGAAGTCAGTCAATCCTTTAAATGACACCGATTCCTTCCATTACAACTAGTCCCGATGTTACAGAGAAATACCTTAAAATTGGGGAATAAATGGCCTGAGAAATGGTCAGATTTAAAGTTTAACACTTTGAAAATGAATCTGATTGCTGGAGATTATTAAACTTTATCTATCCCATTCCTGGGGTTTTTCGCCCCTTTGTGTGGACTAGGCAGTTTCGCTTTCCAGTTCATCTGCAATTATTGGGTTGCAAACGCAGCACAGAAATGAGTTCAGAAGGATAAAAGTAGTAGGTTTTTACAGAACACCCTTTAGCTGAACTTTGGGATGGAATCCAGCTGACCTGTTCTTTAAAAGAGAGGATCCTGTGTTAGCACAAACTTACTACAAACACAAGCCCTACAGAAACTGGGCTCCTTTTATATAGACCAGTCTAGCCCCTGCTGACCCTTATTTTTGTGTGTGCTGTCAAATGAACTTTTGCCAAATGTTGCTCTAGTGTTAGTCTCTCTAACAGGACTCCCCCAGAGTCCAGCAGTTAAAGCCTGCCTGGAGTAACTTGGTACTGGAGGGCATGCAAGGTTTTCATAGAGCTTTTAACTGATGCTGGCGGATGGCCCTTGGCTGTCAGAGTTGAAAAATCCATCTATGTGAGCTACCTCCATGCTATCCCCTACCAACATGCTTCAGTCCTGAATGTGGGGGAGCCATCTTGGGGTGAAAGGCGAGTCCAGCATCTCTGGCTCACTTGTCCTCTCAGTCGAAACTGCCAGGGAAGGAGCTAATTAGCACCAAATATGAAACGGGTGCTGGTCTGCTGGGAATAAAACAGAGACCTCATGATTTTTCTCTCAGGTGGTTATCAGCTGGTCGTGATGACCTTTAGATGATATCGGCTCTGGATCTGAACCAGCAACTTAGAGGTTTGAGGCTCAGTATCCCATCACCAGCAGTCTTTCCCCAGGTTGCTTATTAAAAATATTTCCCAACTTTGCAATGGTGGCTTCTGAGCAAAACCAGGTTTACAATGTAAATGCTGCTTCTAATGAGAACTTTACTGAAAGCGAGACCAGAACTGAAATATTTTTGTTCTCTTGGTTCAGAATATAAAACCATCCAGAGACTTTCTAGGCCTCAGGCGAATGAGAGGGGTGGGGTGTGTGTGTATAACAAATGAGCAACACCATGATCTTATATTACTTGTCCTCTTCCCTCGTCCCTGCACTGTTGGTGGGTTTGCTGTGACACACTCGCTGGCTTTGAAAGATGCTAGCACTGAGCCATTAGCTATCTATAAAGGCTTGTGAAATTTTGCCCTTCGCTGGTAATCTTTGTGGTAGGGACTGTCTGTGGTTTGTTAGGCACCAGCCATGCTTCACACTGTACGATAGGAGACACCCATACAGACCAGACCTCCTGTGTAACTCGTGTGTGCTGTTACGTATGGCTGTGTGAAATACTGGGGCAGGGCTCTCCTGCTGGCTTGGCAATGGAAGCCTATTGATTTGGAGGGTGGTCTTATGGCAGCAATAATAGGGAGTGTGCACAGTTTCTTTTTTTGAGAAATGTTCAACAGCGTCTGCCCTTCATTCTTCCTTGCATCTCCATGAGGATTATGGGGCTAGAATTATTTCTCTGATAGCAGCTCAGTCGTGCGAATCACCACCAATTGTTCCACTTGGGCCAATTAACATATTGAATCATTTCCCTGTGAGGCCTTGGACTGTGAATTGCCTTTCAGTAGTGAATGATCTAGAAATCACTTTGTGTTGTTGAATGTGTTTATGGAGTAGGTCTTGCACTGGGAGCTGGTCTGCTGTTTGCAGATGGCCATTTGTTATCTTGCTTCACTGTTTCCAGTTAGTCCATGACTCAGTGACCAGAAATGGTTTGAATAGGACTCAACTTCCAGGCTAACCGTAGGTTAGCGCCAAGCCCTGGCCTTAAAGTTCTTTGTGGATGAAGTGCACATAGAAGGTGTCCACAGACATCCTGTTTGTCCCCAGAACACATGAATCATGGGCAGAAGGGCCACACCTCAGCTTTGATCTGGCCTGACGACAGCTAGGGTGAAGAGGGGAGTCTCAGTGGTCCTTCAATCTCTGGCCGCTCTGCTAAGACTGACCCAGTACAGGTTGTGGTGGCTGGGATCTGGATATAACGTGCTGGGAACTGCACGGGGAGCATTCGCTTCCAATGAGCAGTGAGGCTTTGGGGCCTTAAATCCAGGGCCAGATTCAGGTTCCTGACTAGGAGGGGAAAGGCTGCACGTCCCGTTGTGGAGCCCTTGAGGAACTGCAGCCTTTGTTCTTGTGCACATTCCACCTCCGTGTTGCACTAGTGCCCCTGTCTCAAAAAAAGTTTGTGACTGATCTACCACGCTAGCTTTTAGGCGGGGAGATGGTACAACCAAAGAGAAGGGGGTGGCAGAGGTACCCTTCACAGTGTTACGTCACTACCTTTCTGCCCTTATGAAGTGCCAGGGGAGCCAGATGGACAAGTGTCCTCTTTCTGAGGCCAGAAACCTCATCCTTCTCCCTTCCTGGGGGCTGAGGGAGGGTGGTCCTCACATGAACTCCAGTGCAGTCAGGACTCTTGGTGTCTGGAGTGGTCTGGGAGCAGGGGTTTGAACAGCTGCACTCCTCTGTTGGAGGTGGTTTTCCTTGCCCTCGGGGGAGAGAGGGACCCAGTTCTCCAGGGAGGGGGAAACTAGGCTTTGGGCTGATCGCTGCAGGGCCTTTATTCTAGTATTGCTAACCCAGCCATGTTTCTTAACCCTGAAAGGGCAGCCCTGCCTTCCTCCCTCAGTCCACTCTGGGCAGGCAGCAATGGGCCTCTTCCTGGCTCTTGCTCGCTTGCAGCTGAGTGGAGGCTTTGCCCATTCCTATCAGCCACCTCTTCCCTGTTGAGTCCACTCCCGCCTGCAGTCTTGCAAAGCAGCTTGCTCCCTGTGTCTTCGGCTCAGACGTGGCTCTGTGCTGGAGCACCAAGCCTGACATGTTCTGCTTCCTTTTGGGGCTTTGTACTGAGAGCTGAAAGCTACATAACTGAGGCCTTTAATCTAGTGACTTCCTGTCCTCCCTCCATTGTCCAACCCTGTCGTGTGAGGATTAGGCCAATCAAATAGCACTAAGCAGATGTGGAATCAGCCTGTGCAGTCATCTGTTAGATCCAGGGAGAATCTGCCAGCTCTGAACTGGCAGAGCAAAGGCCCCAGGATTCTCTGGGGATTTCCTGTTGTGTGAAGCTCTCTTGCAGTTTTGGATGGGGCAGTCCAGGGTTGGGGGAAGCAGCACCCCCTTTCCCAAGACAGAAAGTGTTGTCTTGTTCAGGGAAAGGGTTCTGTTCAGTGTCCTCAAAATCCCTCCTTTCAGACTCTGTGATTGGCCCAGTCTCTTTCTCCCCTCCCATCATGAATCTACTAGTCTAGACAGGATGGTCCCTGCTCCAAGGAGCTTTGAGTTGGAGCAGCACATAGCACAATGACAACCTGATCTGCCTTTGTTCTCCTTCAAATCTATCCTCCGCTCCATTGCTGCTGCATTGCTTACAAGGGATGGGTTCTATCTCAGCTGGGCTGAGGCAGTCAAGGGTAGAGCTATTTAACGACTCTAAAAATGGCCAAGCTTGTTTACCAATTGCTCTCCTTTCCCTTCCCTCCCCCAGTGAATCTACTTGTCTTAGATAAAAGCTCCTCAGAGAAGGAATTGTCCCGTGTGTTTGTGCAGCACAGAGTACAATGGTGCCCTGCTCCTGACTGGGGCCTCCTGCTGTTGCACTGTAAATGTGGAGGATGATTGGGGTGACTCAGGAAGCTGTGAATCTCCCTCCTTGTAGAGGCTGCTTTTATGTAGTTCCCTCCCGTCAGATGCAGATTTAGCCCCAGTGCATGCTGCTTTGCTCCTCTCCATGTGGAGCGCTTCATCTTTCCTTCAGCCCAGGTCTGGGGGCCTGTGAAGTGCCATTACTCCCAGCCTGCAAGTGGCAGAGGTCTGGGCTGCTTGCTGGGAGTATGGATCTGTTTTGTCTTCTTTTGGTTGATCTGCACCATGTGTGGTGTTCATCCTCAGGGCTTTCACAGCTATCGCCACTTTCATGTCTACTTAGTCAGTGCATTGTCTCATTAGCATAACTGAGATCTGTAGAGCTTGCTTACAAAGATGGCTTATCTTCTGCTCCTCTCAGTATGTGGAAAGTTGTTCTGTTCATTGCTTAGGGCCGCGTTTCTCAGAGTATTCCCTCCGTGGCTGCTTTCTGCGTCCTGTTGCGGCCCAGGGGTAGCCTCGCCAAAATGCTGCCCAATAGAACGCTTCCGCTTTCGGCGGGACACAAATAGAACGCTTCCAACTGCAGTGTCCCGGGGCCGATCCCAATAATTCGCCCGTACTTAAAAGACTAGCGCAGTTTAAATGAGCTGAATTTGCCCGTCTCAAAGCAAGCGCATATGGTCCGTCTATTGACTATTTCTGGTCTAAGCACTTGAGTATTTAACAGGAGAAGCTGTCAATATCTTAAGTGACAATAGCATTTCAATATCCCATTAAAATCAGAAACTTTAAATCTAACTTCTTGGCAGAGCCTTGGCAAACTTCATTTTGCCCATGATGCTGCGGTATTGGTAATGTCTTATTGCAGGGTCAGTGCTCGGCTGGAAAGTTACCGCCTCTTGGGTTTTTTTGCTGCCTTGTTGCTAATATAATGGTGTCAGCTGGAACAGGCACTGGCTGGGATGAGCATTGCTGCTGAAGTTGAGAGAATTGAGTAGACTGTTGCTTTCAGAGAGATTTATACTCCTCCCACCCTTCCAGGGCTTGGCTGGATTCAAAAATTAGCTGCTGTCATCCTCTCCTCGGCTCAGGAGCTTTGTGGATTGGTTTAGCAGCAGCTGAAGCTCATGAATATGCAATCTGTTAATATATGGCAGCAGTTTTAATTGTTTTTTGTTCGAGATGAGAAATTCTCAGAGTATCTTTCTAGTCAGTTCTAAATCTTTTGTATTCAACCCATTTTCTGAAATTTGTTCAGTTTTATCAGCCTTTTAGAAGAGTTAACATTGTTTTAAATGAATCCAAACACCTTTTGTCATGCATGTTTTTAGTTCTCAAACTAGTCATTTTAAACTTGAGTTGGGCTTAGTCTTTAAATTTGGTTGGCTATTAAAGGCAGCAGCATCTCTTATCTTTGGCGAGATGGTTCTTGCCTCCCTTTTGGACGAAGTTGCTGAGGAGTTGCCAGAAAGATAATTAATTCATTCCCTTATCAATATCAATAATTCAGTACCCAAGTGGCTTCTTACATTAGTAACCACTTGTAGCAAGATCCTTGGATTCCATGTTGGGAAGCAAAACATTTTACAGTTTACATAGGTAGGACGTTATTACAATAGAGGCTTGCATTTAGATACAGAACACTGGCAAATAACATCTCAAAAGCTGTATTTAAGACACATTTTCATCTTTAAGAAGGGACATTAATTTAGAAGTAAAAGGCCTTGTACAAACCAGTCTTCAACCATAAATGTTCTTCACATTTGAAGAATAGATACTTCAGAGAGCTTATAAAAGAAATTACTGTCAGTGGGATTTCTTTAGGGATTTAAACTGAAGCTTTTTTTCCAAAGGGGAGCAAGGAAAAGTTTTACTGTGTCATTTATGGCTCTCTTTAACTCCCCTAAACATTCCTGCAAAGTCTGTGTAAACACAGTTGGGGTATTAAATACGTTATCTTCCTGTGACAGGCTCCTAAAGTGTCAATAGTTGAAACAAAGCAGAGTTCCTAGAAATTTCTTTAATTAGTCTGATAACATAAGCAATCAAACATAAGCTTGTTTTATTCTACAAGCATTGTGTATATACCTAAGTATCTCTTAAAAGTTTGATAGAAGCTCAGGCAAGTTTATAATGACCTAACATTAAGAATAAATAATTTAATTGCTTTGGCATTAAAATTTAGGTCTACCCTGTACAAGAGTACAAGAAAACGCCTGGGAAGCCAGTTTTCAGAGGAACACCTCACCTGTTCAGGTCTCATCCTAGGGCTGGGAGCAATGTTGGCATGTTTAATTGGCCTGCACCAGCCACCCTCCCCATTCTGCCCTTGGAGAAAGGAAGATGGTCTCAGGAAGGAGCTTGCTTTTAATGCATGGGTCTGAGGATGTCCCTCCTGTTTGCCTGGTGCCCTTGCAGAGATGTGGAAGGGAAATGCACAGCCTTTGCTTTAAAGGCTAGCTGAATCCGATGAACGGATTGAACTGAGCCTCAGAGCATCGGTAGATCTCAGAACAGCCGTGTTCTCTCTTCACAGGTATGCCAGCAGGAGCTCTGACTGCGGCGGAGCTCAATCCCTTTCAGTGCCTTTCGCTCAAGCTGTTGCCCAAGGGATTGTTGGTTCAAGAGTCCCTAAGTAGCCTTGAAGTACAGGCACGTGGGAGGAGGTGTCTGAATTCTTCTGCCTTCCCTCTAGTTGCTTCTCTTGAATGTCTGATCGATGGGTCTGTACGTCGGCTGCAATCCAGCTTAGCCAGCCATATTGTTAGATGTAGCCGCTTTTCTTTCAAGCACTCGCAAGTGCCTTGGGAAAACGCTCTGCCAGTGATCCTGCAGAAGTGAGAGCAGCCATGCCAATTACTGTTGTCTCCGTTGGGGCCATGGTAGCCATTTCCCACTCCCTGCTGGCATGCTGTGCCCTGGCTTTCATGCAAACTGCAATGCACCGTTCAGGGGGTGCTCTTCGGATGTGTCCACCCATGGGTAACCAGGTGACAGGCCTATAAATCATCTCACTAGTCACTCTTCAAGCTGTCACAGCAGCCCAAAGCCGGCTTAGTTGGCTAGTATCCTGGATTTAAGCATTATCACTGTGCCTGAATGACACCAGCTGGGTGTGGCAAAGACTTCAGTGTCTCTGGGCCTAGGTACTGTCAGGACAAGCACTCCTGACAGAACTAAACCGTGCACCAGTCGGCTAATCCTCTGCCAAGGTGCAGCCACCTCCTGGGTGGAACCCTGCTGTGGTCTAGCAGCAGCACCACACAGCAGTTGCCGTGTAAAGAAGAGTGCAGTCTCCCGTTGAAACCACCGGGGGGCGTTCAGATAGAGCCTGAATTTGGCCAGGACCCCAGGAGCTACGTTTCATCACAAAGTCCCTCTTGGGTGCAGGAGGTGGAGAGCTGCCCCTTCTCATCTAGTCCGTTGCCCCCTGTTAGCACAGCGCCTCCTAACACCACACTGGGGCATTGTCACCTACTACATTGCCAGTGCTGCTTGCCGGCAGTACCCAGGGCTTTGCATTGTGGTATCCCTTTCTGGTATTAGTCTGTCCCAGCATTACCTGAGCCCTGATGGGATCATGTCACAAGGTGATTGTGTCCAGGATGGGTTCATTGTCTCTTCAAAAGGGCTTTTTTCCGACGTCTCCCTCCTCTTCCCAGTCATGTGGGACTGATGGGGCACCCCCATTGCACAGCAGGGGAGGCTTGGTGTAGTTCAGCACTTGGACTGGCTGATGTGCAGCACTACCCAACACTGAGTGCCAGTCACACCCAGCTTGGAGGGGAATGGCAGTGCTGGGACGCTGAAATTCTAGAATGTGCGCAGATTCCTGCCCACCTGCTCTCCCCACATTTCCCCGTAGATCGGGTCTGCTAGAGCTCGCCTCCCCTCCCAGGGGTGTTCCCTGGCTGCTGGCCTGCTTGCTTTGTTTTCTCCTAATCTGTGCTCCTGCTTTGTCTGTAAAAGAGCCAGCTCTGGTGCTGAGCTCCTGAAGTTTTGTGCTGAACCAGTGTTCGCTGCTCATTTTTGCTGTGTAGAGAAAAGCATAGTATTGATTAAGCGTCTCTTCAGTTCATTCTGAGTATTGTCTTGCTAGGATCTTAGTTACTCCCCCCTAGGAGGGGAGCTGGAAACTGGGCTTGGCAGCCTCTCCATGAAGTGCCTGGTGTGCTCTGTCCTGGCTGTTCATGTGGGGTGCTGGTATGGGTTCCCCTGTTTTCACAAGGCAGGAGTGCTGCCCGTTGCAGGCATTCAATCTCTGGACAGGCTCCCAGCTGGGAGCGCCCCAGCTCTCGGATCAATTGAGTCCTGTTTGTGGAGGAGTTGTCGCTGCTGCTGGTAAATGGGGCCAGTCTCCGTAATTTCACAACAGACTTCTGCAGAGCAGAGATTTGGCAGCAGCTGAATTGAGACGGGCAAGAAATGAGTTTCCAAGCTGGGAGTATGTTATACGTGAGTGTCACTCCCCTTTGGGGATCGGATGGGGAAGAGTTCTGGCTCACAGCTCGTAGCTGTGGTAAAGCAAATATATCTGGGAGTGTGGCACCCTGGAGCCATTGGCTTGACATGACATATGAACGGCCAGACTGGGTCAGACCAAAGGTTTAGCCCAGTATCCTGTCTACCAACAGTGGCCAATGCCAGGTGCCCCAGAGGGAGTGAGCAGAACAGGGAATCAAGTGATCTATCCCTTGTCATCCATTCCCAGCTTCTGGCAAACAGAGGCTAAGGACATCCTCCCTACTCATCCTGGCTAATAGCATTAATGGATCTATCCTCCATGAATTGATCTAGATTTTTAAAACTCTGTTATAGGCCTTGCCAGAGCATGTTGTGAAGACCAAGAGTTCCACAGGTTGACTGTGTGTTGTGTGGAAAAAAATACTTTGGTTTGTTTTAAACCTGATGCTTCAGTTTTGTGTGTTATGAGGAGGAGTAAATAACACTTTCTCCTCACCGGTCATGGTTTTTATAGATCTCTATCCTATCCCTTCTGTCTTTTTTCCAAGCTGAAATCGCTCCACGTCAGCTGTTCCATGCCTTAACTTTTGTTGCCCCTTTCTGAACCTTTTCCAATTCCAGTACATCTTTTTGAGATGGGGCAACCAAATCTGCATGCAGTATTCAAGATGTCAACGTACCCTGGATTTATATAGAGGCAATATGATAAACAGAAAAATATCTGTCCCTTTCCTAATTATTCCAAACAGTGCCCCAAATCAGCAGCAAAAATGTGCCAAGTCATGTGCTACTGTGGCTGAACTGGGTGATCATGTGGGGGATCTAGTTTGTTGCTAGCTCCCTGAGTGACCTTTGACATGTCACTTCCCCTGTTTTCCTCCATCTCTAAAATGGGGCACTCACCTCAGAGTGATTCAATTTCAGCATCTTATCAGCTGCGATACCTTGGTATCTAGGTGGCAAAGTGCTTTGTGGCCTGCTGTAAACAGGCAATTAGCTGTTTTTTAAAAATTAGTTGCCTGCATTTCCATAGCACCTAGCGATCTCCAGGCACGTTAGCCGAGGACATCCCTCCTGGGGTGCAGTATTTTACCCATCTCACTATTTGGGGAAAACTGAAGGCGTGTCAACCTTGATTTGTCCCGGATGCCACAGCAAGTTGCTGCAGACTAGGAGTAGGCCTGGTTCCCAGTGCCTTGCTCTGAGCAATCAGATGGTGATTTCTCACTTTTGGTATGTGCTCTCCTAGAGCCATCTGTGGCAGTAAAATGGCAGTGGTTTGAGCCAGCCAAGAGCCTTGTTTGCCAGCTTCAGCACCAGTTTCAAAGCTGCCATCTCCCTGGGGCTGATCTGAAGCGATGCTCTGCGGCCCCCGGCCTGGAAAGGGTTAGCTTTTCTGGCCGAGTAAGCCGGAAAGCAAAGAGGCCTCACGCTGGGCCTTCCTGCGTAAGGAATTCTGATGTGAGCGGTGTGCGGATGAGCTGAACGCACCTCCAGCCTGCGTTCTGCTCCCCGCCCTCCCAACACAATTGAAGGCTGGAACACCGGGTGCAAGGCTTTGCAATGCCAGTCCACCACCGCAGAGATCCCACTGACCCCAAGATGCTGCGGGAAGCAGGTGAAGGCACTTGGAACAATGGGGCCTGTATCTTCCCCCCAGTGTGTGCCGGCGAACTGCATCTGCCGTGGTGTCTCGATTTGCAGGCGGAAGCTGCTGGTTTCCAGGCTGGCTCCCTGTAGGATAATGAATTGTCATGCCTCTGCTGATTATCTAACAAGTTTGTACAACGTGTAACGCAAGCTGACAAGACAAACAACTTTATTAATTTAAGCCTGCCGCTAATGGGATTGCAGAGCTGTGACTAGGAATGCGGGAGGATCTGGCCCAAGCAGCCCTGGCCCTTGTGCGACTGCACTAATGACTGTGTTCTGCCGGGCTCTGGTCTAAAGCGGGGCTTTGTCTGTGTTTTGTTCCTGTTTAATAAAACAATGTTCTTAACGAACAAGGAGCAGAGCGCCTGTTTAGGAGGGTTTGCAGCTCCTAATTCTCCAAACAAAATGTGTCTTCATATTGGCTTTGGGGGAATTAGAGCTGGTGCACACAGCGGTGACGGGAGATAAGCTCTCCCTTCTTGCAAACCAATTAGAAATCTAACTGCTTTTGTCTTGAACACGCCTGGAGTTGATCTGGAGTCAGAATGGGAGGGGGAAGTGGTTGGGTTTCCAATGCAGAAGCTGCAGCTGCTCAGTCGTTCACCATCCGCCCATAACAGTAGGAGAGCTGCTCTCCCTGAGCCACAGCATCACCATTTGCCTCTGGGATGCTTCACTGACGTAATATGGAGTTGTTAAAATGTTCCACGGCACATCCTCACCCCTCTCTGCTGCCTCCTGCCTGGGTACTAGGGTCGGGGCCTGTCTGCTCTGTGTGGGTGCTGCCTTCTCAGAGGATAGGAGAGCTTTCCCCATGTGATGTTAGAATAGCAGCAAGCACTGGGCTATGGTGCATGCAGGAGGCTGCATAGAGCGAGCATTCCTGCAGCTGGCTCTCTGCTCACCCTGCCAAGAGCTCGGACACTAAACATGGGACCTGTATGTAGAGCCCCAGCGTGGCAGGTGGCTTGAGCCATGGGCTGATTGTCCCGGTTAGAGGAGACATTGTCCATTTGCCCTTTTCTCCAGTACAGACTATACCAGTTCTTTGGATACCTGGCCTCAGGGAGGTGTGGGGACCTGGGTTCTTCCTTCCTCAGTACTGAGGGAGTTGCGTGTTTTAGTGCATGAAGAAGGAAGGGACCCATCAGCACTCTACTTCTGAACCCAAGAGGTTGGCCTCAAGAGGGAAGGGTGGTAGCAGCTGCCATCCTATCCAGAGTCTTCTGTGTGCTCCCCCGTCTTTTGAAGGAAGCTCCCCCAAGGAATCCTGCAGTCCTTCTCTAGGCCAGAGCAGCCGGATCTTGCAGGAGGCCGATACACCAATCCAGGCATTGTTTTTCCGAGTCTCACTCAGCAATTGGGCCTGGTGTTTGAGGGTCCTGGGTTCGAATAAGAGATGAGGATTACGCATGTAAGTCAAACGCCTTGTGGTGCATCACTGAGCTCACTGACCGATCTCTGGGGGATGGGGGGAGAAGTGGTTTTACAAATGGAACAGCTGCAGAAAGGCATTTTCACTGTCCAGTGGCTGAGCCACGTCTCTGAGTGGGCCTGTGGTGTTGTGGTGGAGAGTGCCTGGCTAGCGCTATGCAGTGCCAGGGCGTTTAGGAGTTGTGTTCACAGTGGGGGGTTCCTTTGCAGGACCCAGAAATCCTACCCACTAAACTTCCACTTCCCTGTCTGGCCTAGGAGGTGTCAGAGCAGCACTCCTGGCGGGGTGGGGGGTACACTCATCGCTTGGTGATGCCAGCTGGCAGCTCTGCCTTGCAGTCTGACTGGGGCTGGGCATGCTGGTCATAAAGCAGCTCTTGCGTTTCACCCTTGCCAGCTGGTGCCCTCATTTTTTTGTGATCAGAGTCCAGCCTGGTGCAAATTTCCACTCGTCACCGTACCAGCAAAGGCTGGAATTGTGCCAGAGGACAGGCGACCTGCCACCTGGGCCCCCTGTGCAAGTGGGGGAGAAGCGTATGGACACGAGCCTATTGGAGGGAATTGAGCTCCCATCTCCATGCATGAATAAATCCAGCAACCTGATAACCAGCACCCTGGTGTCCAGTCAGGAAGCAGTTAGTATATTGCACTGACAGGGACATCGGCCTGGCGCTGACAATGCAGTCGCCTGTCACTGGTGTGCACTCCATGGGGAATTGGGCTTAAAGGCAGAGAGGCACGGCCCTCTGCAGAGTTCTGGAGGAGGGCTACAGTCAGTGTTCCTCTGCCCAAGAGCCCTTGGGGTAGGGTGAGCAGGCAGATAGGAAATGTGCCAATGGCCTGGGGGAGGGCACGACTCCCGTCCTAGAAGCTCTCTGAGCTGCAGTGGGAGGCTCTCCCCCTTGAAGGTATGTGTTCTATATGGAGGGAGGAGGAGGAGGTTTCTTTTTCAGGGAGGGGGTGCGTGGTGGATGGGAAAGGCCTGGCTCTGAATTCACGCTGTCTGTACTCCAGCTGGTCTCCAGCAGTCTGGGTAGGAATCCTGCGTTGTGCCTTTGCCCTGGAAATCTCCCCCACAGATCGCTGGGGAAACCTAGGAAAGCTAGGGGCTTGGGGCTGGAACGGCAAAGCCCTTCACCCCATTGTACAGGTTGGAGTCTGATGCAGTCAGTCACTTCAAGTATCCAGCAGACAGTGGCAGTAAAGGGACATAAGATTGAACAGCAGGATTTGTTAGCTTGGAAGCTGGGGATGGTCTCACCTGGGAAAGGAAGCTGTGCTGTGGCTGTCCTCTACCTGCACGGGCGACTTGTTACTGCTCTGGCTCTGTTCCCCCCAATGGCTGTGCCCCACCCTTGCACCCCTGGATCGTCCCAAACTGAAACCTGCATTAAATTGAGTGTCTACATCTCCCTTCTGTAGAATTCTAATAAGAACTAGTCTCTGGTCTGGGTCCCATCCAGCCCGCCTGTTCCCCCTGCATGGCTGGGAACAGAAAGCAGTGGCTGTCCCCGCAGTCTGTCCTCCAAGGCTGTTCCTGGCCAGGGTTGCAGTGATGCCCTCGGAGACGTTTCCACCACTTCTCTCTCGGGGATATGTCCTGGTCCCTGGTGGGTGTGACAGAGCTCTCCTGTGGACCCTGGAGTATTGCCCATCAGTGGTCTGGGACTCCGATTTCCTAGTATTGGTTAATGCTGTGGTGCCCTGGGCATGGATTGGCACGGAGTCCCCTTTGGATCGTGGTCTTGTCCCAGTTGCCATTGTCCATTCTCTCTCCTTTTTTGGTGTAATTTCTCCCCTTGATCACTTTTTTCACACTTGTTTTCATGTCCCTGCTGGTCAAAAGGCCCCAGCCCGCTGGAATTGGGCCAGGTCGTGTCCGCTAGTACCACCCAAAGCTCAGGAGGAGCACAGGGACCTGCCACCTAGCCTGCAGCTCCGCATAGGTGAGCCACTCCTGCAGCCAACTGCATTAGCAGCCGCAGCAGGAGCCAGGTGAGGAGGCTGGGGTGGCTTACCTGCCTCTTTACCTGTAGACAATGTGGGATGGAGGTGCGGGAGTTCTGCAGCTTTCCCAAATCACGTGTCCCTTCTGCTTTCCTCCCATGAGCCCCATACAGGGAAATAGTGTGAGGTCATGTAGTGATCCAGCAGCTTGTCTGAGTGGGACTGTCTACACTCCTCGTTTGTTCTGTGTGATTGCCCCCTAGGTACATTGGGGGGTGCAGAATCTGTTTAGTTAACGTTCTCGCTCAGGTATCAGGGGGAGCCGTAATAGTCTGGATCTGCAAAAGCGACCGCGTCCTTGGCACCTTATAGACCTACAGATGTATTGGAACATGAGCTTTTGTGGAATACCCACTTCGTCAGAGACATGCATCCGATGAAGTGGGTGTTCACCCATGAAAGCTTATGCTCCAATACATCTGTAGGTCTATAAGGTGCCACAGGACGCTGTCGTTCTCTCTCAGGGTGATTTGACTCAAGGAGCTCAAACTCTTTAGAAGGAGAAGGTTAAGGGGTGACTTAATTGACCTATAACTACCTATATGGAGAACAAATACTTAATGGGCTCTTCAATCTAGCAGAGAGAGGTCTAACGTGGTCCAATGAAATTTAAGGTAGACAAATTCAGACTAGACATGAGTGCATTTTTACTGGAGCAAGTCCCCAAGGGTCATGGTGAGTTCTCCATCCCTGGCAATTTTAAAGTCAAAGTTGGGTGTTTTTCTGACAGCTCTGCGCTAGGAATTCCCGTGGGGAAGGTCTCTGGCCTGTGTGTTAACGCAGGGGGTCAGATGAGATGATCGCAATGGCCCCTTCTGGCCTTGGAGTCTATAGATCCGTCTCTCCAAGTGGGTTCAGTCTTGGGCTTCCTAGATGGGTTGTATAGCTGCTCAGAGTTTCAGACTCAGTCAAAGGCGTTGTTGGCCCTGCGTGGTGCTCCTTAAGTAGCCTTACTTTTTAAGTAGGATTTAATCCTGGCCCGAGCTAATGTGGTGGAGCCCTGCTCTGAGCGGCAGCTGGCGCTTCACTTTTCAGGGTGGTGAATTGCGTGATTAGATTAAATGGAAGCTGCCTTTAGAGGCCTAGTCACCGGCTACGGTTCAGGGTCAAGACAGTTTGAGATGAACATGAGGCCATACTGGGTCAGTCCAAAGGTCCATCCAGCCCAGTGTACTGACTGGCCAATGCCAGGTGCCCCAGAACGAGTAAACCTAACAGGTAGTGATCATGTGATCTCTCTCCTGCTATTCATCACCCTCTTCTGACAGGCAGGCACCATTCAGTACCCATCCTTCCTAATAGCCATGAATGGACTTCACCTCCATGAATTTATCCAGTTCTCTTTTCAACCCTGCTCTACAGTATTTCTAGCCTTCACAACTTCCTCAGGCAAGGGGTTCCACAGGTTGACACTGTGCTGTGTGAAGAGCTTCCTCTTGTTTGTTTTAAACCTGATTAGGGCCTGGCTCTAACATACCTAATAGGCCCTTCCAGACTTAGCAGGGATTGAGAGCTTGCTGGAGAAGGCTGCAGAAGTCTGGAGTGAAAGTTAAAGTTCTCCTGGGCCATCAGCTCATTGGTCGGAGGTGGTTAAGGCATGTCCATTTCACAGCCAGTGACGCAAGATTAGTGTGCCAGCATCACATCTGACTGCCTTTGACTTTCCTAACCCATTGTGTCAGGTACCCCTTTCCCCACTGGGTGAACTGGAGGTGGCCTTTCAGAGGGCCACACTGGGGTTCAAAATTGTGCAGAGGGCTGGGTAGGGAAGGCTGTGCCCTTCCCCCTATCTGACCGCAACCCACTTCCCACCCCCTGACTGCCCCCCTCAGAATTCCCGATCCATCCTTGTCCCGATTGCCCCCTCCGGAGACCCTCCCACTCTAACTGCCCCCCAGGACCCTAATCGCTATGTAGCCCCCCTGCTCTTTGTTCCCTGACTGCCCCCTCCTGAGACCATCCCCCCACCCTAACCACTACCCACTGGGATTCCACCACCTAAGACCCACCCCAACTTGCTTACCTTGCTCAGCTGGGCCCAGGGCCCCATGGCTCGCCGCGCTCAGCCCGGCCCCCTGCCCGGGAACGCAGAGCCACTGACACCGCTCCCCTGGCCTGAGCTAGTGGGCCGGATAAAAATGGCCGGCGGCCCACATGTGGCCCATGGGCCGTAGTTTGCCCACCCCTGATTTAGCTGCATCTGTTCTTTTGAACCTCTGTGTTGAGTGGTAATGGACAAAAGGCTTGGCTTGACGTCGCTGGTATTGGCTTAGGGTTGAGCTGGTAGTTTTTATGAAAACAAAACTCTCCAAAGCAATTACGTGAAGGTTTCTCTGGCCTCACAGGAGAGGAATGTTTTGGGGACTTTGAGCAAAGCCCCCACCCCCACTACCTTGTAGACAAGTGGGGAGAACCTACTGCAGCATAAAAAAAATCAAAACCAATATGGCTCTGCTGTATGTTGCTTTGGAAAGTCTGTACGGACAAAGACTGGAGTGCCTGGTGTTCTTGGTAGGCTTAAAGAATTGTGTTGATTTTAACAGAGATGGCTGCTTAATCTGCTGTGTGTGTTTATATTACAGCAACACCCTAACCAAGATTGGAGCCCTGTTGAACTAACAGCAAACTCTGAACAGCATTTGTGTTTAAATAGATAAATCAGCGGGAGGGGAAACAGAGGCACAGACTAGTTAAGGGATTTGCCTAAGGTCACTCAGCAGTTCAGTGGCAAAGCTGAGGATAGAGCCCAGGTTTCTTGAATGCTAATCCAGTGCTCTACCCCCTGGCCACGCTGTGTCCTGCATGGATAAAATCTGTAGCTGTCGTCATAGCTGCATGTGTGGGCTCTGCCTGGTTCAAGGATATTCAGTATCTTGCCTGTCATTCTGCAGGGTATGTTACTTGCTCCATTATCCTTCATGTCGCTTGAACGGATGAAAGCTTCTGAAACTGTTTTGGGGGGGTGGAATGTTTTATGTTCACTACCTCTCTTAATGCTCCCCCCCACCGATATGACATGGCCTCCTGCACATGAATACAGCAGCATTGAAGGGAGGGGGGAGTCTGTTTTGTGGCTCACGGTAGGTTGGAAATTGCCAAACAGATACTCCCGTGGTTGGGGCGCAGCTTTTGACACCGCCCCTCCTATCTTGTTTTGGTGCCTGTGCTTGCTGGGCTGGGGGAGCCGGGAGTGAGAGCGTTGCTCTTAGCCCTGTCAGTGCACTTGGATAAAATGCAAATCTCGTTAAAATGGGAGACTTCCAATTACAAGGCTCCAGCGGGGAGTCTGTTTGGATAATGAAAGTGATTAAGATGTGGCTTCTTTTTTTGGTAGACGCATTCAGCTCGAAAGTAGCTTGGTTTTCCATTTTTAATTGGACTCTGCTAATGAGGCTCTAACTCCTGGGTTCTGCCATGGCTCCATTACATCTATTTGTTCTCTGCTGTGATTGTGATCAGTGCCGGACACGGTCATGGCCTGGGAGAAGAGCATGCCCCTGGCTTCTGAGTAGGTTGTCTGGAAAACAGTTCCCATCCCCTCCCTTGCCAATCTCCTCTTTGCAGGGAACGAGGCTTTGGGATGATTAGGCAGCTCTCCGCTTCGTGAGGAGCGGCAAATGTATCTTTGTCTATTACCCCAGCAGGGGATGTTTCCCCGCTCTCCCTGTCCTCACAACCTTCAAAAGGATTAGACTGAAGGATAATGAGGACATCCACAGCTATATTCTATTAGTGGGATATAAAACACAAGGTCTGCAAACCCCCATGCTTCAGGGTCTCAGCTAACTGATGGATGGGGCAGGGTGAAAGGTTATTCCACCACTGTCCACTAGGGGTTTCCAAGCACTAGACAGTCATGTGGGTAGTGAACTTTATGCACCATGGGTCTGGTTGGCCTCTTGCTGTGTTACCTCACCCGAATGCTAAGCTCTGTGCTTGTTGGGCCAGGTCGTTTGGTCCGGTGTCAGATGGAAGAGATGAAGAACAGAACATTTGCTTAAAGTGTCCCAGAATCTGTTGGAGGGAAGAGAAGTTTGAGCGTAGGCATATTGGGCTCCAGGTGAGGGGTGGGATGTGGGTGAAGAGCACGGCTTGGAAAGAATTGCTCTGCATGGCTGTGTCCCCCTGCAAACCCACCAGGCTGGGTGTCATGGCGTGCCCGGGGTGATGCTCTGGAACTGCTCCCTACAAAGCCAGTCAGGACTCCGGGGGGGGGGGGGGGGGAAGCTTCCTCTCTCTGAACAGCCTGTCTCCAAGGCTAGGAGCTTCACAGGTTACAGCTTCCACCTTTCTGGGTCTGACCTCAGAGCATTCAGCACCTTCTGCCCCTCCGTGTGCTTCCCCCAGCGAGCCCACCCAGGTGGGGTCCTGGGGAAGCCCGTGGATCCTGCACCCCAACTCCACAGTTGGACGTGACTCTCAGCCAGCCAGTAAAAGAGATTTATTCGATGACAGGTACATGGTCTAACACAGACCATACAGCGAACGCGACCCCTCAGCTGGATCCATTCGGGGGGGGGGGGTCAGATAGCTCCTCTGCCCTTCCCTGCCTGATTCCAGCCAGCTTTAGACTGAAACTCACTCCTCTAGCCCCTCCTCTGCTTTCCTGTGTCTCTTTCCTGGGCTAGGAGCTATCACTTGATCTCTGTTTTCACCTTCCAGCTAACTGACACCTTGAGAGGGAGGAAGGGCCCAGGAGACAGGGCATGGGCTACTTAAACTGTTTCTCTGCTTTGCACCAACTACACCCCCTTATCCCTCCACATAAACACTCAAGAAATGCACAGGGGAAACTGAGGCACACACAGTATTCCCACTCCGTCACACTGGGTAGCTCATTATTTGATCCACGGTGAAGGAAAACGAGAAGCATCTGCTGCTGCATACAGCATTTAGGTCTGCGTTGCAGACTGCCTCGCTCTGGGAGAATTCTTTAGTTCTTGGCCTCACATTGGCTGTCCAAATAGAAAACTGGTGAAGGCAAGATTCTTCCTGGTACTTCAAGGGGCTGTGGTGTTTCTTGGCTTGTTGCTTGTCAGCTGCAGTTGTCCTTACCTAGCAGGGACTGGTCAGCATCTGCTCATTCTGAGTTCTGACCGCTCTTCAGGCCCAGGGGGGAAAGCGGGCCAAGGCGAGGGAAGGAGTGAAGTGTATGAGAACTGCTGGGGAACCTGCAGCATTACTTGTGATGCTGATCGAGAGCTCTGCCCTGGTGCTTTACTGGTGAAAATAAAGGCAAGGTCTTTGCCACTAAGAGCTACTGAACATATGCAGGAAGAGAGACACGGGGAAGCCAGGAATGCTGGGGTGAGTAGTTGTGGGGAGACTGGAACATGGGGCAGTTCTTAAGCTTTTTGGTCTGAGGTGACCGTTTCTACTGGCTAATAATGACCTTGGAAAGGGCCTGTGAACAGTTCGAAGCATATGCTGTGTGGATAGGTGGGGACGGTTTTTGCTCTACAGAAGTGCATTTTCCAGCTTGTGAAGCCCTCTTTGAAGCCTGTTTTTGTCATCCTCCCCTTCTCTTGCCCAGTCCATTTTCATTGCCTTTCCCTTCCCCACAGAGTGTGTTAATACCTCTCTGAAGTGCTTCCTGGCTGCCTCCATTTTCCCAGCCCTATGGCTTTACTGATTAGTAATCCTCTGTGCTACCAGGCTTTCTTGATCAATCCCCTTTGTGTGAAGAGAGATCCCAGCCTCCTATCTCCGGCTGCTGAGACTAATTCCCACCCCACAGGCGACCTTCCTAGCCAGTACGCTGCCCTGCCACTTTCCATTCCAGCCCTGTACTGTACCAGTCCAATCCTTCCCTTCCAAAGCTGCTGCTGCAGTGAATTAAGGAGGTGTTTTGAATTTCTCTGATAGGGACGATGCTGGGAGAATTCCAGGGATGCACATGAGCCATCCCCTTTGATTTCCATCATTATGCTACAAGAACGAGTCTCCTGGCCAACCAAAAGGCAGGGAAGCCCCACCCTGCCCTACAGCAGGCTCTGGAGTGTGTCAGATGCTAATTCGTACACTTTGATTGCCATTGACTTGACACTAAGCAGTGTCCAGAGTGTTTGGGAAGCAGAGAGAGTAGGCAATGATTCTTTCATGAGTTTAGAGTCTGCAGTAGCTGTGCCCTGTTCAATTCTTCCATGGCTTTGAGAATTCTTAGTCTAATCCTCCTTTAAGGTTATTAGTGAGCCCAGTGAAATGCATGCTCTAACCACCCTGCTGGAGAACTGGGTTTTGTTTGCGGAAATGCATAGCCAGTTCAAACTAGCAATTTTTTTAAATGAACATGTGGTTTCTGATTGTCTGAAATGTAAATCTAACGGGAATTCACATGTGTGCCGGATATCATAAGAACATAGGAATTTCAATACTGGGTCAGACAGGTGGTCTATCTAGCTCATTTCCTCTGACAGAGGCCAGCACCAGATACTTCAGAAGGTGGTACAGAAAACTCGGCAATGGCAGTCGTGGGATAACCAGCTCCCAGGGAAAGCTTCTTCCTGACCCTTGTTAATTAGAGGTCACCTCATGCCCTGAAGCATGAAGGTTTATTATAGTCTTCCAGAGTGTGGGAGTGTGTTAATCTTTTTTCTGTTGCAACTCTGGATGTTCTTGTTACCTGCATAAATAGCCACTGAGATGCTTTAATCTTTTCTTTAAGTTCTCCCCGAATAGGCTGCAAAGGAGCTGGTTTCAAGCTGTTCTCCAGGGGAGGGATGGGTAATAGTGGAAATGTTTAATCAAACCCATTAGCAGTGGGCTGTTCGCAGCAATGAGGACCGCCCCCACCTGAGATCTGTAGCTCCCTGGCGGGGTATTAAGTGTTGATTGATCGATTGCTATAGACTGTGCCTGATTTGCCCTGCTGAGAGGTCTGGGGGGCAATGAATACATTAACTGTGGCTCATAATTCTATCAATGTAAAATGTGATTGATAATTTGTGTAATGCTATCTGAGGATGGGACCCAGGGGGTGCACTGATTGAGGCTGATGAGACCAGGGTGGAGTAGGGTGACTAAGCTTCTCTGCAGGGTTGTCAGGCTGGCAGCTCAACCCTTTAGTATGTGAAACCTGTTTATACTCCTGCCTCAGACACGGAACCCAGGGCAGGCTGGTTAGAGTGGGGGTGAATCTTGCTCTTATCTGTCTCCCAGTGCATCCATAGGGGATGCTGAGGACTCAAACTTTTACTGAAGTTTAAAAACCCTCCCACTCCGGGCCTGGTGCAGCCACCCTACATTAATCGGTGCTCTTGTGTTTGAGGCACCTGTTGTCTTGGTATCATGTGCCTGTAGTATGCTGGGTGCTTTAGACCAGGGATCTCAAACTCAAATGACCAAGGAGGCCACACGAGGACTATTGCATTGGCCCGTGGGCTGCATCACTGACCCTCTCCCCCTCCCCACCCGCCTCTGGCACCGCTCCCTCCGCCCCGTCCCTGCCTTACCTCTTCTCTGCCACTTCCCCTGAGCACATGGCTTCCTGCTCCTCCCCCTCCCTCCTGGAAAGTGCCAAGTGCTACCAAATAGCTGCTTGGTAGTGGGAAGCTTGGAGGTAGGTAGAGGAGCGGGGACGCGGCATGCTGTGCGGGAGGGGAGCTTGGCAGCCACTCAAAATAATTGGGGGGGAAGGGGGTGCAGGGAGCTTGGCAGCCACAGGAAATTACTCAAGGCGGGGGTGGAGGGGAGGGGGAGAAGGGGCACAGGGAGCTTGGTGGGCTGTAGCAAATAACTCCACAGACCCCATGTTTGAGACCCCTGCTTTAGACAATTAAGTCGGGAATGCTTTGTCAGAAGAGCTTGCTACGGGGGGACCAGAAGTAACAAAACCAGTGGAGTTCGATGTTCAGTGCTCTACATCCTTCGATCAAAGGTGGGTATAGTTAGCACTCTTCAGATGGAGAAACTGAGTCGCAGAGAGACTGACTTGGGAAGGTGTCACACAGACCCCGGTCTTGTGGCGCCCAGCGACTGCTCTGATGCTGCTGCATACACTTTAACTCTGCGCCTGTGTGACGGGGTCGGTCACTCACCCGGCGGCGCCCCCGTCTGGTCGTCACGGGAATTAGCTCTTTTGACCCTGGAGCGCCCCCTGCCGGCCGACGTCCGCTTCTCCACTCTGGCCCTGGGCCCTTCCTGGACCCCGGAGCCCCTTGCTGATGGTGCTGCACCCCTGCAGTACCCCCCTGGTCTTAGGGTTCCCCCACCCGGGAACCCATCACCCACTATCCCCAACTCGCCTCAGAGTGTGCCACTGTCAGTCACTACTTGCCCCCGCTCACTGGGGCGGACTGCAATATCATGGCTTCTCATCCCAGGCAAGGAGGGTTGGCCTGCTGCTGCTATCTCCAGCCCTACGCTGCCCCCTGCAACCCTGGTAGTTCTGGGTCGGACCTTGTATCAGGCCCGGAGGCCTGAGAGCTGGGGGGGTCCCGAAGAGGGGCAGGAATCAGAGACTCCCTTACAGAAGAGGCTGAACACCCGAGGCCCGAAGCGGGTCTCACTGTGGTGGGCTATGTAGGTGCTGCCCTAGTAGTGGGGGAGCACCTCCTCTTGGGCCTTGCCATCTTACTGGGGAATGGGATCTGCTCTGCGCCTGCCCGTGCTGAGTGTCTCATCTCAAGTCCTTTCTCGGCACTCTGTCATCTCCTAGCGGTGCCGGGGCACCATGCCCTGGTGCCAAGGTGCTCGGTGATGGCTCCACTGTGCCAGGGTCCAAATGTGGGCGCGATGCTGCCTCCGTTAATAACAACCTGAGGTGCTGTTCCCTCCTCTGGGTTCCTGGAAACGTCTGCAGCTCTTTCAGCACTCTTCAAGGTGGCATTCACCCAGACACTTCCAACAAGAAGTGTACAGGTCAGTCTGTACAGGACTTACCTCCCGGTGATGGAGGCATGTCCCAGTAGGTGTGTGCCAAGGCTGGCTCTCCCCCCTCCTCCACCCCTCCCCACTGGACAGGGTCAGCCTTATCGAACACGACTCCAGCTGTTGTCCCTAAGTTCCTTTCGGAGACATGGCCTCAGTTCCTGGCTCTACCACAGACTTTTTGCCTGACCTCCTGTCACTCCGCGTCCCTGTGCCTCCATTCCCTATTTGCCCAATGGGGCCAGTAGCACTGCCTTGGCACACAACAGGGTTGTGAGAACCTCAGACTGGGGTGCTACACTAATGGGGGGCCATGGAAATACCTTACCTAGATACAGCAGGGATGTGATTGCAGGTGAGTTGTTACCCAAGCCTGCACGCAAGAGGGCTCTGGTATTTGTGCGGAGCAAAGAACATGCAAAATGGAGGCCCAGTGTGAAAACGTGTCCCTGTGTGTTTAGAGGCCGGCTCACCTCGTCTTCCCTCATCATCACCAGCTTCTGTGTGGGAAGTGCTCATTATCCCAAAAGGGAGCTGGCTGTCATGTTTGCTGTGGCTGATCTATTTGTCTTCCATAATGGATTTCCTGCTAAGCCCCCCTAGCAGAGCGCCTGGCATCTGTGGGAGGGTCAGGGCGAGCCTGGGAACACAATGCGTGAGACACTATTAATGAACCGTCTTGGCGTCCATCCTCTTCAGTCTTCAATCTTCCTCTGCAGCCAGATGCGACCTGAGATGACTGGGCTTTTTATGGAGTTCAAGTCGCCATGCTGCTGCCCTGAGAACTTGTCGGGTAGCTGTCTGCTGGAGGCCTCTGCATCTCCCGAGGTCCTGTCCCCTACCCGGCTTCCCCAAACAGTTTTTGGATGCAAGCTTCACTGAAAGCTTGTCTGCAGTGTGCCACAGCTGCCTCTCCCTCTTCCAAAGCTTGGTTCACGCTGAGCTTTTAGTTCCCTGGCATACTCGGCTTACTCTGTGAGGAGAATGAGGTTCATGGTGTAGTGGGTGGAGCAGCGAATGGTCATCAGGGTACCTGGTTTCAAGAGTGAGGTTCCTGACACCAACAGGTGCGGAGTCTGTGGGTGTTGGAGCGTTAAGTCCTTTGAGATCCCCGGAATGAAGGATAAATGGATAAATTGCTCCACTTCACGAGCGACCTTGCTGATTCTTGGTACGTGACATTGCTGTGTGGGGCTGAATTGCCAATGGGGTGCTTGGTGCAGGATGAGAGGCCTCTCTGCCCTCACAACTTACCTAAAAAAGGTCAGATAAAAATGTTTGGTGGCCGTGCTGTCTGGAGCATGAAGGTACATTGCCAAGGGGATGCCATTGCTGGAATGCTGAGGCAGATGAAATGTTTGTGAGCACCTTGGAAGAAACAGATTTTTGGGATGGATCAGGGTGGAAAAATATGGAAAGCATTGGAGAGGATGCCCTGGGAGAACAGCTGAAAGAGAAAAGTTTGACTAAAGGGGTAGCAAGTGTGGATTCAGGCAGTGAAGGAGGCCATGCATAACTAACCAGCAGGAATTCTCGGAGGATATTGCTGCCAGCAGAGATCAGGGACTGGCAGGGGATGCAGTATGTTTAGATTTTCAGGAGTGTGTTTGACGAGGGTCCCATTAGAGGTTAATGGCTGAGAGCGTGCGGCTGGGAATAGGAGGGGAAATGAACTGGATGGAAAACTAATCTGAAAGGAGCTGGGAACAGGCAGCCTCTCCAGCCTTGTGAAAGGGAGGATTAAAGAACACGCTGTAAGTGCGGGGGATCAGTGACTGAGGCAGCGCTATTCAGATGGGGGTGGAAGGAGCTGCTGGGGGAGGGGCTGGGAACAGGCTCTAGAAATGAGTTGGGGGGACAGACTTTTGAAGGAAGCATTGGGGGGATCTGAAAGAGCAGAGAAGTTGGGGCTGAGGCCAAGCAGAAGGCTGTGATAGGCTGTGCAGCCTTTCCCGCTCCTGAAATCTCTTCTCTAAGAGCAGACGCAGAGCGCATAGGGTCACAGGCCACTTTGTCAGCACCTGTAGAACCCAGCAGAAGACCCGTGACGTGGAAGGGTAGGCTGTAGGGCTTGGCATGCAGGAGATCACGGGGGTCAGTGTCCAGTCTTTCTAGAAAGGCTGATGTTCTTATAGGCTGAAGTAACTTAGGGAAAGGCAATGTTTACATAATTGCTACATTTAAAATCCTCTGGAATCCCCACCTTTTCGGTGGTGTGTGTCTGTTCATGCTGGTCTTCTCCGGGCACATTTCACCAAACTGATGTCCCATCCCTGCAATGGCTGTAGGCATTGGTGTACCATGCAGAGCTGGCGACAGAAATTTGGGGCCCCCTTACTCTGATCGTTTGGGGGCCCCCCCAGCCCAGCTGGCACTTCTCTTCGCCCCCCCCCCCCAGCTGACAGCGGCTGGCGGCAGTGCGGGGTCCTGCAGGAGCGTGAGCCGCCCTTGCTGCTCCCCCCTCCCACTTTCTCCCCCGGACTGTGCCGCTGGCCGGGCTCACTGCTCCTGCCGGGGACGCGCGCGCTCGTCCGGAGGAGAGCCGCGCCGCCTCCCCGCCCCTTCCCCGCTCTCCAGGCCCTGCGACAAGGGGGGATGACTACGGGTACTGCTGTGTACTGGGCCCCCCTAAAGTCCGGGGCCCGGTACAGCTCTACCCGTAGTACCCCCCTGTCGCCGGCCCTGGTACCATGGTCCCTCGTGTTCTGCCTGTGGTGCATAGCTTATTCTCCTAAGGGCTGCAATATAGCAGGTTGTTCGGCTGCACCCAAGGGTAACGATGGGGTATAGTGGCCTGTGATGTGCAGGTGGTCAGACTAAATGGCCTGGGGTCCTTTCTGGCCTGAAATGCTGACCTGCCAGGTACCCTAGTGTTGATTGCACAGTGGCAAAGCCCATCGCTGCAAAGAAACTTGAGTGGTAAAGGGAATTCTGTTAACTCCAAACCACTTCTGTAGTAAGTCACTTCTGGAGTGTATTCATCTCTGGTGCATAACCATGAGTGCAACCCTTTTTGCTCTTCCATGGCTTCCTGCACACACAGCTGCAGTGCATCCATGACCGGGACTCCGGATTTTAAGCCTAGAAAGACCCCAGGGGAAAAATAAGCCAGAGAACTGCTGACACCCGCTTTTCTAGCTCTGTTTGCTAGGCCCAGCTCCTTAGCTTCTCGACATGCAGCCTAGTGCTCTGAGTGGTTGACTGCCCCGAAAGTTACTTCAGTGATCTTGCTGCATAAGCTTGACTTTCATTTTGAATCATCTGTTCTCATGTCACTTTGAGCTGATGTGTTATACTAATTTATTAACAGAGGGAACTTCCTAATTAGTTCATATGTAATAGGGATTGCTACCACCCGCCAATCCCATCTGCCAAGTGAGATACGAACAAAGAACCATTGCTCAGGCTCATGCAACAGGGACGTTGTGTCACAGACGGGAGGGCAGTGATGAGCAAACGCCATTGTTGCTTGTAATGCTGTAGATTGGAGGAGGTGCCGGAGCATGTTGTGGGGAGCAGTCCTGGCCTGACCGTGAACTACTTGCCATGTAGTTTCTGGGATTCCAAACTTCTCTGATTAAAAAGCTTGTGTTCTTTTCTCTGGGAGGAGTTTATCTGGGCTGACAGGGTTTTCCCTCTGTGTGCTGGCCTGGCATGCTCTGAGAAGGAAAAACAAAGGTGTGCACACGGATGATTCCCCCTCCCACCACCACCACCTCCAGTGGCTCTTAAGCAAAGTAAGCAGTTGTGGGATAAAAGGGAAGGTCGGCTCCTTGGTCAGTAACTGGTTAAAACATAGGAAACAAAATGGATAGGAATAAAGGGTCAGTTTTCATAGTGGAGAGAGGTAAATAGCGGGGTATCTACTTGGATCTGTGTTGTTCATACTCATAAATAATCTGGCAAAGGGGATGAACAGTGAGATAGTAAAATTTGCAGATGATACAAAATTACTCCAGATAGTTGAGTCCAAAGTGGGCTGCAAAGAACTCCAAAGGACCTCCCAAAACGGGGTGGCTGGGCAACAAAATGGCAGATGAAGTTCAATGTTAAATGCAAAGTAATGCACATTGGAAAACATAAACCCAACTCTACATATAAAATGAAGCTGTCTAAATTAGCTGTTACTGCTCAAGGAAGAGATCTTGGAGTCATTGCGGATAGTTCTCTGAAAACATCCACTCAATGTGCAACAGAAGTCAAAAAAGCTAACGGGGCTAGAAACCATTAGGAAAAAGGGTAGATAATACAGGAAATATCATAATGCCACTTCATAAATCCATGGTATGCCCACGTCTTGAATACTGCATGCTACTCTTCATTGCGATTGCTGAGGGGATGAAGGGGCTTCCAGTGTTGTCCCAGAGAATCAGAGAATCTCAGGGGTGGAAGGGACCTCAGGAGGTATCTAGTCCAACCCCCTGCCCAAATTAGGACCAATCCCCAACTAAATCATCCCAGCCAGGGCTTTATCAAGCCTGACCGTAAAAACCTCTAAGGAAGGAGATTCCACCACCTCCCTAGGGAACCCATTCCAGTGCTTCAACACCCTCCTAGGGAAAAAGTTTTTCCTAATATCCAACCTAAACCTCCCCCACTGCAACTTGAGACCATTACTCCTTGTTCTGTCATCTGCTACCACTGAGAACAGTCTAGATCAGCGGTTCTCAAACTTGTTGAGACCGCGACCCCTTTTTGTGCTCCGGCGGCCCCTCACGACCCCTCCGCAGAAAAGCCGCAGATTTTTAATAAAAAAAAAGCGCAGACCTCTCCCCGCCGCCGGGCTGCTGGCTGCACCCCGGCCCTAGTCCCCGCGGCTGCCGGTGGGCTGCCGGGTCCACCTGGCCCCCGGCGGGCTGCCGGGTGCGCGCCGCTCCTCCCCCCCCCGTCTCCGCCGCGGGCGGGCTGCCGGGTGTGCGCTAGCCCGCCCGCTGGCGGGACTGGGGGCCGCCGCACAGCCGGGAGGCCACCTGCTGCGGGGACTGGGGGCCGGGGCGTGGCTGCCAGCGTGCCCGCGGTGGGCTGCCGGCTGCGCCCCAGCCCTAGTCGCCGCGAGTTGCGGTGGCAGGAGCTCGCGACCCCTCGGGGAGCGCTCGGCGACCCCCCCGGGGGTCGCGACCCCCAGTTTGAGAAATCCTGGTCTAGATTCATCCCCTTTGGAACCCCCTTTCAGGTAGTTGAAAGCAGCTATCAAATCTCCCCTCAGTCTTCTCTTCTGTAGACTAAACAATCCCAGTTCTCTCAGCCTCTCCCCATAAGTCATGTGCTCCAGGCCCCTAATCATTTTTGTTGCCCTTCTCTGGACTCTTTCCAATTTTTCCACATCCTTCTTGTAGTGTAGGCCCCAAAAGTGGACACATTTCTCCAAATGAGGCCTCACCAATGTCGAATAGAGGGGAACAATCACGTCCCTCGATCTGCTAGCAATGCCCCTACTTATACAGCCCAAAATGCCATTAGCTGCCTTGGCAACAAGGGCACACTGTTGACTCATATTCAGCTTCTCAAATCCCTTTGTGGATCACAGCCTGCATCAGGGCATGCTACAAGAATGGTTACCAGCCTTTCATAACTGTTCTTTGAGAGGTTGCTCATCTGGATTCCAAGTAGGGATGTGCGTGCCACGTGCACAGTCATTGGAAGGTTGGCTGTGGAAGCCCCTGGAGTTGTGCCTTCATGGTGGTGTATATAAATCCATGCCGACTTGCCACCTCCTCTGTTCCCCCTTTCCGCATACTCCGACAGAGGGGTAGGCAGGTCAGGTAGATCTTGGAAGGGTCTTGAGCATCAGTTACAAGGGGTAGGAAACCGTTTCCCCCCCCTGCTGCATCCTAAAGCCATAATGTTCTCTGGGGCACCACCCACGTGCAGCTAAAACCAGGTCTTTCCCCTCTGCTCTGATAGTATCTGTTGCCTCCTGAGCCCTGCACTGTGGGGAAGCGGCTCCTTCCTGAAAGCTTGAGATTCTCTGCTCACCTTAAAATGGTTGTTCGCTTTCCAGGTCCCACCTAAGGATGGCGTGAGCCACCATAGGGCCTGAGAGTGCCACTGTAGTGCAGTGAAGATTGACTCCCTCATGCTGAGAGCTCTCTAGTGTAAGACAGTGCCATGTGAGTTAGTCTAGGCTAGACCAGCAAAAGGTGGCTGGGGGGGAGGGGGGGCTGTAAGAGCAGTGTTATGCTGTCTCTGGAAGCACCTATATCCACTGCTTGTAACTCTTTGCTCTCTATTGTCCCATGCCATAAGGCTGTTTCTACTTCCAATGGGTCGATTCCCCAGCCCAGGTGGGGTCTAAGAAGCGCCCATATGCCCTTGCACTGCCTGTCCCTTGTTTTTCTTAGGGCAGTGGTGGAGTGGGTGTGATGGGTTGAATGACTCTTCGCATACGCACACGATAACCCAGCTCACTTGGCTGATGGTGATTGTGGCTGAAGTTCCCTTTATTTTCTAGAGGGGAAAGTTAATTAAAAAGGGATTGTAACCTGGAGAACAGCGGCTTTCATTAGATGCAATTGAAGTGTAAAGACAAATGGTCTGAAAGTGCACAACTTGTAGAGCGAGTAGCCTAGGGCTGCAGTATTTACCTGCACTGCACGCAGGCCAAAAACAAGCTGGATCGCTGTACTGCCAGCTCTGAAGAGAGGCACCGCTGGAGACTGTAGCCCCTGGATGGCTCACGCTGGCTGGAGAGAAGGGTGTCTTTAGGCAGCTTGAGAAGTGAAAGCATTTTCTATTTAAAACCCTCTCTGTCGTAGGTTACAATTCCTTCGTGGCAGATATGGGTTGTTAGTTTGCTGAAAATAGACTTTAATTGGCTACTGTACAGTGTAATGATTTTAATTTGACAAGAGAGCCATAATTCAATCAGCCTATTAAGCATTTAAAGTTGCATGTGTATTGGTTAGCAGGAAGGAGGGGGTGGGAGAACTCCCGAGTTCCGGCACTTAATGCCTCTCTGCAGAGACTGGTAAGAGACGGTCTGTGGCTCTGGGTTCCGCGACTGCTTTTTTTAGAGCCTTAGGCAGCTTTGGCCTCGACACACTTGCAAGATCTTCCATGTTCATTTTAAATAAAAAGCCCACTTGTTTTTCTGGTTCCTGAGCATGGATCCTTCTGCTGGCCTGGCAGGAAACAATACATCGCTATTGATTTCTCGTTTACAGTTCTCTGCCTCTGCTTCCCTGGAGGGAATCCACCCCCCAACTAGCTCTCTAAAATAAACTTATTGACCCTTCCAGCTAATGAAATATTTTACCCCTTCCACTGTGCCCCTTAAATTAAATGTAGCTTTTATTTTTTTTGTACTAGGTAACTGCTTTTCTCCTTGCCATCTGGGGAAAAGCCCCTATGCAAGTGTACGTGAAGCAAATCGGTGTGTGCGGGTTATGTAATGCCCGAGCCTTGCGAGATAATGGGGCTGTTTGTGATGGCACCCCTTTACATTTTGATATCTAGAGCTATGGGTAGAATTCCCATCAGGCTGCAAGCCAGATGTGTCCGCTGTTACAGAAATGAAGTCTGACAGCTGTTGCCTAACCTCTCCCAATTTCCCCTCCTCTCCTTCAGCCTTTTCAGAGCTCTGAAGCTTTATTAGAGATGAAGTCATTACCCGAAGGGGACAGGGGCTATCCGTGAGTGACATGGCTGTGGCCCAATGGTATCATATGGAGCGCCGACAGATGTTAGGAGCCGGGCATTCAGCAGCTCCGAGTTCCTCCTAATGGAAGCCATGTGAATAGGCTGAGAGGGGGTGGTGGTGGGTACAGTCCAAAGGCTGCACTCTTTGCTTTTATAGCAGCTCCCTTGGCTCTTACCCAAAACACAAGAGGCTTCCAGAATCGCCTGCTGCTTGGGGACTTGGTTCTCTGCACAGCCTCTCCCCCCCCCCCCCTTTCCGAGAGAGGGTTCTAAGACAAAGGGAGGGGGGCGCATGTGTGGGTTCTGTGCAGTGGTGGTAACTTGCATTGGTACTGTCCATGAAGATCCTTTCACTTCTGGCCTCATTTGGTTTGGTCTGTGACCTACAGGAAATCCATGTGCAGCGAACAGAGCCAGTGCCTAGCAGCTGCTTTGGGGATGTAATAAAATGGTCTGGGCTGTTGGCTGTCTCTTGCTCATTCTGTTTGGTAACCGATCTGGAAGGTCGCCTGGTTCAGGATGGATGCTGGGATTTGGGTAGATCTTTTGTTACTGTCTTGGCTCGCCTGACATCTCATCAGAGATGGACACCAATATGATGCCTGAAACACCATCCCAAGGCCAGGACAAGTTCCTGACCTTGAAGATGTCATGCCCCCAAGGCTTGGTATGTTGGAGAAGTAGGAGGGGAGATGGGGAAGCCAGAGATGTAACCTTCAGTGAGCTGAAATGTCAGGGTGGCTTTCAGGGAAGCTATTGCCATTCGAGCTCTTGGGCTAAAAAGTAATTTAAAAAAGCAATATCTTTACGTGTGAATATAATTGTGAGATGTTTGATAGTCATAGAATTTAGTTAGCATCCTTGCTGTTATATTGATTTTTAATGTTTATTTGCAGAACCTCAAATGTGTGTCCAAATTCTTGAACGGCTTCCCAGAATGATCCGCTGTGCATTTCCCTCTGATATGAAGTATTATTTTTACAGGCTAGCAAAGCGGTATTTAATGGTGGCTGACAGGATAGTGTTTAAGGGCAATATGTACGGGACACTTAAAGGTTTCTATTATCTGACTCTTGGCACAGATCATTGAGTTTTAGTTGTTCTGGGCATTACAAAAGGCTTGTGGTTTTTTTAGAGACATCCTGCAAAGGCTGGGCGGCTGGGTCCCAGGATTCCTTTCTTTACTTTGCCTTCTGCTCCTGTGCGTGCTAATTGGACTTCTGTCTCGCCTCGTGAAACTCTTCGGAGATCAGCACTGGATGGACATCTGGAAGGAAGCTCTCTGGAGGCTGTGATAGACTGTTATTGGTTCGGATGAATATGCAACTCCTTCCTCCCTGCACGCAAGGCCGAGCGCAGTGCTGCTCGCCTGGGTGCGGCGTATGCACCTGTGTAGTTAGGCAATAAGGCAGACCTGGCACCTTGTCCAGGCTTGGCTGTCTAGCTGCTGAACTCTGATCCAAGCAGAAATTGAATGGAGGCCTGCATGGCTTTGGAGATAATTTTCTTTTAAGGCAAAAGTTTGAATTGTCTTTTTTCCATAGCGGCTGCAGCTGCTTTTGAGAGAGGCTTTTCGTCATTTCACTTCCCGTTCCAGAGAGAGTTTCCACTTCTGCAGGCAATGAAAATGTTTTTAAGAACATAACTCAATCGCTAATCAAATGCCAGGCATGATCGCTTGCCCCACTAAACAGTCGCTCAGTGGGAAGTTTGCCCTAAATCCCTTTCTAAGCTCGGGAAAAGACTTTGCAGTGCGAGGGTGCCGGCCACCACAGGCAAGCATCAGGGCCCTGTTGTGCTGTGCCACTGTACAGATGAGGAATAAAGCAGCCAAGTGGCAGGGTTTGTGACACCCCCTCCCCCCAGCACAACTTATCCCACCACCTGCTGTAGTCGCCTGCAAAGCGGATTAAGGCTGCTGTGATCTCCCTGCTTGCACCTTTCTTAACTAGCAAGGATTATTTATTTGCTAACTAATGGAGGAGACGCTTTATCTGATCACGTCTATGGTCCCCTTAATTGGCAGTCATCTTGGAGCCCCCAGCTGTGCTGGGTGAGAGGGTTCGGGCCTACATTTCCGCTTACCAGCCACACAAGATCACACTGCTTTTTTCCCATCCTCCTCCTCAAACCTTGTGCTCAGTGGGATGTAGACTGTAACCACCTGCCAGACTAACACTTAAATAAGCAATACATTGGAAGTTGGTTCATGAGGATTAATTAGTGATTTGATATGTGGAGTGCAAGACAAGGGTTGAAGTGATATTTACCTTGATGCTTTAAACTGTGACCTTGTTTGAGTTTCATAAAGACCCTCGGACAAGAAGTTCTTTTCAGACTTAATTGCAAGCTCCTTTCCGAGGAAGGCAGTTAAATATCCGTTTCATTCAAGTAGCCCCAGAGCCTGCCTTCCGAATGTGTATTCCCACGCAAGAGTTGGTGCCTACAGTAATGCAGGGCTGGGATGAAGGCAGGGTTCTAAATGGGAGACTCAGGTCCACCAAGGTGACTGGTAGGAAGGATGCTCCAGTGAATAGGGCACTGCCCAGGGATTCAGGAGACCTGTCCAGTTCCTGGCTTAGCCACATTTCCTATGTGATGAGGGGCAACTCGTTTGAATCTACAATGTATCCTCCATTCCTCGCTCTGTAAAACAGAGATGCCACTTCCCTACATCACAGACTAAAATCCATGAATGATTGGAGATGCAGAGGCGCTTTGAAGAGGGACGTATAAGTATCGGAGTGGTGACAGAGACCTGCCGAGTCTGCCTAGGTATTTAAGTGAAAGGGGAATCGATTACCGGTGGAAACATACAGTAGTTGAAAAGAGTCTGATCACATCTGCACTGAAACGGTCACTGACGTGGCATCTTAAACAGCTTATTACGGTGAAGTGGAGAGCTTCAGTTGCAGCAGTGGGAGGGGTTGGTGACACGCTCTGTGCTTCCTGTACCTATACAGCCCTGCAAGAGAGCAGCCAGCAAAAGACTTGTTAGCCTGGTTTTGAGCGGGGATGATCTCTACACCCGCGTGCTCTTCCAGAGCAGGACGTCCAATGGGCTTGGTGCACTAAACGAGAGAGATGTGGAAGGAAGCGTCAGCATTAATTCTGTGCTGCATGTTTTGAGTCTCTTGAGAAGCTGCGGGTCTTGTGCAGTGCAGGCTGCTATGAAATTACAAACGGTCTCCCTGTGCTTAATGGTCTGATATAAAGCCCCAAAGCTGAGCGAGTCCGTGAAATACAGGACCGGCCTCTCTGCAGGCTCTGATAATGCTGGGATAATGGCTCTGTGGTGCTTCAATGCAGACTCTTGATCTGGAGCCTCAGAGTGCAGCCTCTGTGATCGCATGTCTAGGCACGATGGGCTAGAAGGGATTTTCAGAGTTGGCTGAATGCTTACGACATGTTCAGTGCAAAGACCCTGCCTCAAGGAGTTGGCAATCTATGCACTAGACTCCAGTCTCCTGACTCTGTCCACTGGACCTTGCTGCCTTGTGATGTGACGCTGTCACTACTGTCTGCCTGTGGCAAAATGTCATGAAATCGCTTTTCTTGGCCCCCCAAGAAAAATTCCTTGGAGACGTTTCATCCTCCTAAAAATGTGAAATGACGAGTTGGAAACCATTGGGATTAACTGAAAAGCAGGGAAGCCTGGCTTTAAAATGTTCAGGGCCGGGTCTGCTGTGGGGCATGGTGCACGCTGAGGCCACGAGAGACATTAACAAATATTTGGCACCAAGGAGCTATTGTTAAACGGGTGTTTGTTTCTTTTTCCATTTGGCCACACCTGGGGCCGTGTGCAGGGCAATGGGATCCTGTGGAACCAGTCAGTGCATGCGTTCCTAGAAGTGGAATTCTGGGACAGTCTGCTGTACCTAGGTGTGAAGGTGGCAATTGCCTGACCTCCGCCTCTCAGTTCTCTAACTGCCAGCACCCTTGCTGTGCTGTTATGCAGACTGAGCATGGGGAATAGCCCCTAAAATTAGACAATCTCTCCGCTTCTCAGTAGTGACTTCCGCCCTCTTGCTAGCAGGACACTCACTGTTAAATCCTTGCCATCCTGTTTCGACTGTGTGGGTGGGAAGGGACAGCGAGGGACGACGCGGTTCTGAAATTGCAATGCAAGCAGTGTACTGTATCAGAAGGCTGTCTGGGCTATTTGTTGTTCCATTGACTTCATTTGCTGGCTCTGCCCAAAGTTTCAACACCGTGATGGATACAGCTGTAATCCACTGATTTATGGCGCTGGACTGTGACATAAAAGTTACTCATCTCTGCTCTGCAGGGTTAAAATGAGTGCCCTGGAATGCCACCATGGGAAGAGGCGAATTGAGTGCATTTTTAAATACAGCCCGAAAGTCCCTTGGATTTGGAGGATTAAATATATGCCCCGTAGCCTGGTTTAGACCTTGGAGCACCGAGGCTGGCAAGGCGAGTAAGCAGCGTCTGGTAGAAGACTTCATGCCTTGCAACAGCATAATTCAGATTCATGCTGAAGCGCTGCAGGATTTATTGCGTGGCTTGACTAGAGATTTGGCATGGGGCTGGACATTTTTTGGCGCCAGCTAAATAATGGAAACGCTTACATCCTCGCCGCTCTCCTTCCACCTCCGAGGAGAGGGAGGAACATGTGCATAATATATCGTTCCCTCATGCAAAAGGGTTTACCCCGTGAATTGGGCTGCCTGCATTGCTCGCAGTGCGTGAGATGAGTCAGATTTTCATATTGCCTGCAGAGGTGTGGGGAATGTGGCAGTGCACTTCACTGGAAGGCTTTCATCTGGCTAGTAGCCTGTATTTCAAATAACGCAAATGTCTCATCTGAATAGATCGACTGTGTTTAGCCAGGGTGGTCTCTCTCCATTGCTATGAAACTGTTTTAGGGCCAGCTAGTTAGTTATGAAATTGCAGGCTTGGATCCAGTTGACCAGACTCAAACTCTGGAAGGGACTAGAGTGGCTCTTGGAGACTCCTAGAGTTGCTCTGTTCTCCATTCAGAGGAGCCTGTGTCCAGATCTCCATTAGTTCTGGTTTCATATTTGGAAATTGTCTCTCTTGAAAGCAGGAGTTTTCCCTTTGTGCACAAGATTTGTGTTTATGCCTGAGCTTGAAAGGGGTTGGAGGGGTAAAGCGAGGATTGTCTGGCAACCCTAATTATTTTTTTTCTTCCTTGCTTTCATTTGCTCATTTGAGCTGCACATTAAGTGTCTTTCATTCAGCAAATTGCGGGTCGGTTTAATATCTGTGTAGATTAGTCGTTCCAGAGCAAAGGACTCTGCAGCCCTCTGCGGCCTTCCTTGAAGGCCCTTTTCACCCTGTCTGTTTGTATGTCTGGTTTCATGTGGTGTCAGAAAGCGGCTGTTGCTTTCTTATTTTAAAAGCACCAGAGAGCCATTTCTTTTGCTAGGTAACCTGAAGTGCCAATTGTTTTTCCTAGATTCTCTTGTCCTGGCATTTGCAGGTGGCATCAGATACACTGCTTGAGCAAAAAACAAGAGCTGGCTTCCTGGCATAGATCTTTGTAGTAGATTTTGGGTGGCTTAGCAGAAAGATACCTTTCATGCTGATAGTCATTAGTTTTAGCCATGGCCCACTGATCCAGATGGGATTGGCTTCCTCAGTCTCCTGCTCGTCAGTTTAACAGGAGTGGAGAGTGGGAGAAGGGCAATGCAAGTTCCAGCGAGTGAGGAAATGCTCAAAAACACTGGCAAACTTACCAGCGGGAGCTATGGACCTAATTCCCCCCCGCCCCTTCGGCATACTGTCCTCGAGTGCCAAGCGCTCAGCGCTCCAATGGGGTGGGGGAATGGAGAGGTAGCCGTGTCCTGTTGGGTTTCGGGGTGCTGGCTTCTCTAGGTATATCTGTAGGCATCGCAGTTGTGGTCCTAACTCCCAGCCCCTTTTCTCATCTTACCCAAAGTAGCCCCAGGCCTTCGGAGCGGGCAGAAGTTCTGAATGAGATGCGCGTTGGGGAGGGAGAAGCACCGAGGGCGCAGCCTGCCTAGGAAATAATAACCGTATCAAAGGCTCATTCATTATGGAAAAACGTGGAGTGAAATTGCTGTTGCGTCTTTGTTCACTCTCTCTCCCATCTGATTCATTTCCTTCATTTCCTGCTGCTCTTGCCTTATCTCATTCTTTTCAATTTATTCTCCCCTTAGTCCCTCGCTTTGGCAGCAAAGAGGCGCTTCTCAGTGTCCTCTGGGCTTGTGCTATGGCCCCCGCCCCTTTCGGACACTGGACAAGTTCATTCTATTCCTGATTTCCGAGTTGGGTCTTCATTACTAGATGTGTGTATTGCAGCCCTGCAGGACTTGGCCCCGATGGGCTATGCACAGAGAGTGCCTACTGAGCACTTGATGTTATTTCTAGGGGGGGGGGTCTGGCTACAGCCCAACCAAATGAGTTCCATCCTTCGCATTTTTCCTTGACAACCCCCTCTAGCTGGGTGCCTGCTTGCTGTGGACATGGATTTGTCTCTCCCTTAACTGAGTTTTACACTCCCCTTGTGGCATAGAGCAGCCAAAGCAAAGCTCTTGGTTTGTGACCCTAGTGGTGTAACAGTGCCGTTCTCCTCCCCTTCCATAGCCGATCAGTGGCATTCCCTGTGGTCCTCAGAGAAATCCTCGTCCCAGCCGTGTTAAGCTGGCCTTGCGCTAAGGGCCCATGTCCACTCAGGAAAGGACTTGGGAGGTGTCTGCTCGATGACCGTCCACCAGCACTATTGACCAAAACCCCTCCACCCCCCTGGGATGAGGGAAAAGGCAGGTGGCTGTGTTGGCTACGTGCCCAGGCTCCCCAGGCATGTCTTTGAAGAAGAGCAGGGTTCCGCCCACAGGCTGGCAGCCTGCGATTGCTGCCACCACCTTGCTCTGTGCTGCTTCGTGCCAGTCAGCAATGGAGACAGTCAACGCCCAGCTCTTTCCTCCAGTAGCTGCAGCATGTTCACCGGGGACCTGGCCATGTTTTAGTGCCCCAAGGCACGAGGCTTTGTGCCATTGCACTGCAGGCATGGTGGCTGTCACGGAGCACCCGGGCGATGGTCTGGAACCGCTCCCTAGGAAGCCAGACCGGACTCCGGGGGAAGGGCCCCTTCTCCGTACACAGCCTGTGTCCCAGGCCAGGAGCTTCAGGGGTCCCCACTTCCACCTTCCTGGGTTTGTCCTCGGAGCATTCAGCACCTTCTGCCCCTCCGTGTGCTTCCCCCAGCAAGCCCGCCTGGGCAGGGTCCTGGGGAAGCCCATGGGTTCTGCACCCCAAATCCACAGTCAAACGTGACTCTCAGCCAGCCAGCAGAATAGACGGTTTATTTGAGATGTCAGGAACACCATCCAACTCACAGCTTCTCAGTCCAAACAGGGTCCCTCAGTCAGCCTTTCTGGGAAGCCAGGAGGTGAGCCCCAGATTCTGGGCTCCTGCTTCTTTCCCAGGTTTATTCGATGACTTTCATCTGGTCCAGCACAGACCATGCAGCGAAAGAGCGTGAGCCCTCCGCTAGATCCATCGAAGAGGAAAGAAGCCAGAGAGCAAAAATGGCTTCTCTCCCTCTTTCCAGCTAGCCCCAGACCCAGACTGACCACCCCCTCTAGCCACTTCCTGCTCCTTTGTTCCTTTCCCGGGCTTCAGGTGTTACGTGACCTCCCTCCCCCCCTGGGGTCAGGTTACAGCTTCCAGGGATGCACAGAGGGGAGGGCGTTGCCTCCTTGCTTCCAGCGTTAGCCCCTATCCCTTCACATAGACACTTAAGGAATGCATAGGGGAAACTGAGGCACACACACACAGTACTCCCACTTCGTCACACATCTCCCCTTTTCGAGAACGAACTGAGCAGTGGTCACTTTAGCCAGTGACCTGGGGAAGTTCGACCTCACCAATGGTTCATGGGTGCCCCATTATCTTTCCCACTCCTTGGTAGGAGTCACAACCGGCCCTGGATTAGCGCCTCCCTCGGGGCACAGAGAGCCCTCTGTTACCCTTGTTCCCAGACCACCTTGTCTGGGTCACTCTCCTTCCCTATCTCTGAAATTGGGGCAGCTAGGTAGCTAACCTGGGGTACAACCCACCGGTGGTACCCCGCTATCTCGAGAGAGGCCTGGAGACCGGCCAATCTCTGATTCCCTCCACCTCTTGCTGAACAATTACCAGGCTGTGAGCTCTCTCCGGTTTGCAAGGGGGGAAAGGGAACATCTCTGTCCCACTCCGCCCCAGGGCTCTGCTAACAGGCAGGCAGGTATTTTGAGCCCCCCTGCTCATCCCTTGAGCTGCGTTTACAAGCAGGCAGGAATTCTGCTCCCATCTGCCAGTCAGGTCAGTTGCCTTTCAATGACCATCTTCCTCTCCCCCGATTGGTTCCCCGGATTCAAATTCAAACCCTCGGCCGTTACAGGAGCAGGGTTTGCATCCTGCCCCCAGGAAGACACTTCCCCCCCCCCCCCCCAACAGGATTTCACAGGCAATATCCAGCAGATCCCCAGCAGCCTGCCAGCCTGACCCCTCCTGTGGCTGCACAGGGGTCTGGGCTCTAGGCAGGGCAAAGATCTTCCTCCCTGTGACCCTCACCCAGGTCACACCGCCCCCCAGCGTCCAGTGACACTGCACCATCGGGGCCAAACAACACTTCTCCCCGTCCCAGGGTCTTGCTACCCCAGGACTGTCTCCCCCTTCACCACTTCTCTCTGCTCCCTCTGGGTGTCCACACGACTTGAACCCAGGGGACTCCACACAGACATACAGGTCAGGGACAGGGGTGGGAGTCTGTCCACCACCCCACCCATCTGGCGAATGGCGTCCTCAGCCTTGGGACCCAGCGGGGAGCTAGACACCAGGGCTTCTCCGCAGGGTTCCCCTGGTTCGAATTGCCAGCCTGCTCAACAGCAGTGAGGTGGATGTTCCCTTCCCCCCATCCCTTACCCAGGGACCCCAATTTAGTAATGAGGCTCCCTGCGGAACTGGCATCCAGGGGTCTATCCCCACTCACCCTTCGGAAGTCCCTTGGGTCCCTTGGCATCACCATTCCCAGTTCACACTGCTGCTCCGCTGCAGCACTTCCAGGCACTTGCCGCCTCTCACAGTCCAATTTCTCTCTTGGACTCTGCTCCACTCTCCTCCGTCTCCGGTCCCCGGATGGGGAACCCAATCGTGAAGACCCCCGTCTGGTCTGGGACAGGAGTCTTGGGGATGTGCCATGACCACTCCAGATGCTCCCAGATTCTCCTGCAACCCCATCCTGGATCAGGAATCTTGCAAATGTCTCCGAGGGGCCAAATCCTCCAGCTTCTCCTAGCTGCACGATTAACCTGTGCTTCCCAAAGCACAGGATCACGAAGTCTCATCACTTCGCTCTGGACTCACAGGCCTGTGTGCTCTTTGCCCCACAGTGTCCAGGGGGAACTCCCTTGTGTGCCAGCTCTTTCCAGGTCACCGCCTCTTTGCCAGGGTTGAGCGTCTGCTCCTGCGCCCCTGGGACCGCTCACTGCAAACCCCAGGGGTACCCTGATACTGCAAAAATCCTTCTCCCTCCTAGGGCCAAGCCACATGCTTCTCCGCCCCTGACTGCTCCTTGCAGTTTTCAGGGGGGCCCTGGATCTGCAACAGTCCTTCTCTCTGGTCACACACTCTCAGGGGTTAAGCTGCAGCTTTTCCACCCCCTGTAACTGGCATTCTCTGGGCCTTCAACATGCCTGCTCCCCAGCGATCCCACAGTCACTTACTGCAGGGTGCACCGTCGTACATCCCACCGCTGCCACCAGTTGTCACGGAGCGCCCGGGCGATGGTCTGGAACCGCTCCCTAGGAAGCCAGACCGGACTCCGGGGGAAGGGCCCCTTCTCCGTACACAGCCTGTGTCCCAGGCCAGGAGCTTCAGGGGTCCCCACTTCCACCTTCCTGGGTTTGTCCTCGGAGCATTCAGCACCTTCTGCCCCTCCGTGTGCTTCCCCCAGCAAGCCCGCCTGGGCAGGGTCCTGGGGAAGCCCATGGGTTCTGCACCCCAAATCCACAGTCAAACGTGACTCTCAGCCAGCCAGCAGAATAGACGGTTTATTTGAGATGTCAGGAACACCATCCAACTCACAGCTTCTCAGTCCAAACAGGGTCCCTCAGTCAGCCTTTCTGGGAAGCCAGGAGGTGAGCCCCAGATTCTGGGCTCCTGCTTCTTTCCCAGGTTTATTCGATGACTTTCATCTGGTCCAGCACAGACCATGCAGCGAAAGAGCGTGAGCCCTCCGCTGGATCCATCGAAGAGGAGAGAAGCCAGAGAGCAAAAATGGCTTCTCTCCCTCTTTCCAGCTAGCCCCAGACCCAGACTGACCACTCCCTCTAGCCACTTCCTGCTCCTTTGTTCCTTTCCCGGGCTTCAGGTGTTACGTGACCTCCCTCCCCCACCTGGGGTCAGGTTACAGCTTCCAGGGATGCACAGAGGGGAGGGCGTTGCCTCCTTGCTTCCAGCGTTAGCCCCTATCCCTTCACATAGACACTTAAGGAATGCATAGGGGAAACTGAGGCACACACACACAGTACTCCCACTTCGTCACAGTGGCCAGCTGCCGACGAAGTGGGTATTAGCTCACGAAAGCTTATGCTTCAATACTTTAGTCTTTAAGGTGCCACAGGACTCTTTGTTCCCCGGATCAGACACTGGTGCTAGCAAGAGAAGCACTTGGTTGAAGAGCTGGCAATGGCTCAGCCTAGGCGAGGTGGCAGGGGGGCCGGCAGGAAGAGGGGAGTGCTTGGAGGAGCTAGCCAGGCTCTGAGCTGCTCCCAGCATCTGCCCTCTAATGATCAGACTACGGCAGGTATTGGACTGTTGCCAGACAGACACAGCCAATCAAATCCCAGCTGGTCTGATGTGCAGGCGTTTTCCTCCTGAGCAGGGCTCGCTGCTGAGAATGCATCGCACCAGTGCTCTGTGCACTTAATGCACTGACCTGCCCATACGGGGACCAACGCCATGTCCTGCGACTGTCGGGGTTTCTCATCTCTAACAGAGTTTGGAAGTCTGCGAGCTGGAGGCCCAGGTCTTTCTGCACTTGGGCCTTGCCTGTGGAACAGTCTGTTGGATGCACAACCTCCCTGTGAAGAAAGTAGGGTGTGCTGGGGAAATAGAGACCCTCCAAGCATCATAAGATACTGAACCTCATGAGAATTGGAACAGAGTCGACTTCTAGTACTGCCTTCATTTACTACTACTCCCTTGGTGCCTAGCTGAGCGCGCTCCTCTTCTCTTTCTAAACAAGTCAGTCCTTCCACTTCATCTCTTCCGCCCCGCGTCCCCTTCACTTTCTCTCTGGTGGTATTTGAGCACCGAGGTTGAGTGCCAACAGGACTGAGGTGTCTCCAGCTGGGTATGGTGTTTCAGGCAGTCTGATCAGCCTTCTCAAAGGCAGAACCTCCAGCTATTTCTGAGCAAGAATTCCAACCAGTGTGCGGCCTTGAATTTTGATTGCACTCCGCAGTCAAAATTCTCACCATGTTGGGGTTGGGAGGTGGCTGGTAGGAGTCTCGCTTCTTGAAGTCTTATCTCTGTGATGGAACATTCTTTGCTCCTAGCAGCATAGCTTGTTTTCCCCCCAGTAACACTGACTGTTTTTCCTGTGGCTTTTAGGTCCATAAAGGACAGCGCTGCTGCTTTTTGCTATAGCTGCAAAATTACTGTAGAAAGAGAGTGAGAGAGAGAACACCACATGGCTTGCTACTCATAATGGCTTTTGAGTCTTGTGAGTCTTCAAACATTTCAGTTACTGCTGAAATCCATACTGTTAAAAGCTAATGTTTGGTTCCCTTTTTTGCTAATAGTATCCTTGCAAGCAATGGCAAATGCTTTTTGAAATGACCTGTCTGTGATTGAAGGTGTAATTGAGTAGAAGAGCAGTCTCTGAAGAAAACCCCTTTTGACATGATGATCATGAAAATGGTGGTTTAATTTTTTGTGAGTTTTTGCAGAATGGAATCGAAGGCTGCATGCTAGAGATAACGGGCAGTGTCCCTGCAAGGATGTGAAGTGCCTACATTTGCTTTGCTGCTTATTTCTTCCTTTTTTTGGCTACAGTGGAACTGTTCAAATATTGGCAAGTCACCAGCAAATATTTGTAACCATGACTGTGCAGTGAACCAGTATGTTTGTCAAAAAATCAGGTTAGCAGGCACCGTGAGTGAATGAGATGCACGAGGGAAGGTGGAATTTGCTCGTGCAGGGCTCGGTTCCTGGTGGGAATGTGCATATAAAATTGCAGCTCTGAGCTGCTGCTGTTGGGAGGATTTTTCTAGCTGCCTCCCCTTGCCTGATAACTGTTTGGTCTTGCCAGCTCAGCATGACTGGTTCTTGGGAGAGCTCCAGAGAGAGCCAGCAAGAAGTGAGTGTGGAGCTTCAGTAATTGGCTGCCTTCCCTCTGAGTCAGTACTGAAGGCATGCCCCGAATCATGCTCCTATGCTGCAGGAATGGGCTTATGGACGAGACAAGAGCCAGAGTTCTTGACCTCCAGTGCAAATCCTGTGACTCTTCAACGCACCAGCCCTTGGGCTTGGGCTCAGAGGCAGGGTAAATTGGGTGCTCTACATCCCTCCTGCAGCTGTAAACTGGGCAGTGTCAAAGTGTGTGGCAATGCCATGTGATACCCAAGGGTAGGCTGTGAACGGCTGCTGCATTCCACCTCGGAGGTGGCTGCATTTCCACAGGCTGCAAATGATCCCAGTTTGGGTATTGTTCTGTAAGGTGCTTTGATAGAGCTCTATAAATGCAAATGTGACCTTTGTGTTGATATCTTGCAACACCCAGCCAGATGATGTGGCCAGCAGTTCTGAATAGCTGTTGCCATGGGTTCCAGTGTTTAAAAGGTCACCTCCGCTACCCAGCCAGAACTGACCGCTCTGTCTCAAGATCTGCCCTGTTTCTTCCTTCTTTCTATGGCCCTGGGGCTGGAAGGAACTGATGCTAGCTAGCAGTTGTCACGGAGCGCCCGGGCGATGGTCCTGAACTTGCTCCCTATGAAGCCAGATAGGACTTCTGGGGAAGTGTCCCCTCTCCGTACACAGCCTGTTTCCCAGGCCAGGAGCTTCAGGGGTCCCCACTTCAACCTTCCTGGGTCTGACCTCGGAGCATTCAGCACCTTCTGCCCCTCCGTGCACTTCCCCCAGTGAACCCGCCCGGGCGGAGTTCTGGGGAAGCACGTGGATTCTGCACCCCAGCTCCACAGTCAGACGTGACTCTCAGCCAGCCAGTAAAAGAGGTTTATTCAATGACTGGTACCTGGTCTAACCCAGACCATATAGTGAGCGTGAGCCCTCAGCTGGATCCATTTTGGGGGCCAGAGAGCGAGATAGCCCCTCCGCCTCCCTGACTGACTCCAGCTAGCTTCAGACTCCAAACTGAAACTCACTCTCCAGCCCCTCCTCCCCCCTGGCTCAGCCAGGTCGGCTGACCTCCCTCCCCCACTTGGAGTCAGATTACAGCTTCAGGTATGGACACCTGCAGAGAGGCTGTGCTTTTCAACACTCAGCCCCTATTCCTTCACATAGACTCTCAATAAATGCATAGGGGAAATTGAGGCACACACACAGCATTCCTACTCCGTCACAGCAGTCCCCTACCGTTCTCCCACCCCATATTGTATGGTGGGGAGGCCATGTCATGACACTACACAACTGTGGTTTCTGTTGCTGTCTTTGTTTTCTACCTAACTCTGTAATCCATGTGCCTTTGTTAGGGGAGCTCTACACATCACATGACCAGCTCTTTGGAACCCCGGCTGTGGTCTATCCCTTCCTGTAAGAGCGGAAGAAAACACAATATTGTGATGTTGCACTCTATATGATTTTATGAAAATATACTGATGAGTGTGAAACTAGAAATCCGGAATATAATTGAGGTCCTATTGTAATTATGCAACGCGTGAGCCATTAATGATGAGTTGGAAACTTAATGGCTCCGATCAACCAGGGCAATTGACTGTGGATGGCTCTGTTGCTTGCAGGCCTTCCTGTGAGTCAAGTTGGGAGGAATGAAGACTTGGAGTCTGATATGTGACCATGTCACCTAGGACTGAAATCCATCTTTAATCTGGTGCTTTTCCATTTGAAAAGCGGGGTGAGGACCTTGTGCCAAAGCTGTATAAGGGGGTGGAACACAGAGAGAGGGTAGTCATGAGAAATCCCCTAGTACCACCTGAGCTGGAGCAAGGGCTGGACCAGGGGAAAGACTTGTGCCAAGATTAGGAAGGCGTCCAGTCTGTGATAGGAGCTTATAGAAACGTCTGAGGGTGAGATTTTATCTGTATTCAGCTTTCTTACTGTTTTAGGCATAACTTCATATTTTATTTTATTTGGTAATTCATTGTGTTCTGTTACTACTTGGAAACACCTAAATCCCACTTTTTGTGTTTAGTAAAATCACGTTTTATTTATTTATTTACCTAGAGTATGTATTAATACCTAGGGGGAGGGGAGCAAACAGCTGTGCATATCTCTCTCTGTGTTAGAGGGCGAACAATTTGAGTTTATCCTTTTATAAGCTTTAGACAGGGCAAAACAGATTTATTTGGCGTTTGGATCCCATTGGGAGCTGGACATCTAAGTATTAGAGATGGGATCACTTCTTCAGCTGTTCTCAGTTAAGCCTGCAGCTGTTGGGGGACATGGTTCAAAGCTGGGTCTGGGTTTTCAGCAGACAAGCATGTCTGGCTTAAACTGTCAGGGAAAACGGGTTAGAAGTTATCGCAGCACATGAGTTGGCAGTTCCCAAAGGGTTTTCTGTGATCTAATGTCACACCTTTGTTAGGGGGAGCTCTACCCAGCCACACAATCAACTCTTGGGAACCTCGGCTGTGGCCTACCCCTGCCTGTAAGAGTGGAAGAACGTAAGAATGGCTGCACCGTGTCAGACCAATGGTCCATCTAGCTCTGTCCTGGCTTCCATCAGTGGCTAGTGCCAGGTGCTTCAGACAAAGCAATTTATTGAGTGATCTATCCCCTGCTGTCCAGTCCCAGGATCTGGCAGTCAGAGGCTTAGGGATGTCCAGAGCTGGGATTGCATCCCTGACCATCCTGGCTAATAGCCATTGCTGGACCTATCCTCCATGAACTTATCTAATTCTTTTTGAACTCAGTGATACTTTTGGCCTTCACAACATCCCCTGGCAACGAGTTCCACAGGTTGACCATTGTGTGAAGAAATATGGCCTTATGTTTGTTTTAAACCGGCTGCCTGTTAATTTCATTGGGCGACTCTTGGTTTGTTTGTGTTTGTGTGAAGGGGTAAATAACACTTCCGTACACATTCCCTAAGCCATTCCCTCTATTCTATCCCTCTGTTGTCTCTTTGCTAAGATGAGCATTCCTAATCTTTTTACTCTCTCCTCACGTGGAAGCTGTTTCATGCTGCTAATCAGATTTGTTGCCCTGCTCTGTACTTTTTCCAATTCTAATATAGCATTTTTTGAGCTGGAGCATGCAGTATTTGAGGCGCGGTGTACCATGGATTTGTGTAGTTGTGGTATTTTTTTCTCTTATCTATCCCTTTCCTAATGGTTCCTAATGTTCTGTTCGCTTTTTTGACTGCTGCTGCACGTTGAACGGATGTTTTCAGAGAACTAGCCATGAGGACTCCAAAATCTTTCTGGAGTGGTAAGAGCTAATTTATACAAAGTGATGGGTCTGGATAGCTGGGATTGTTTTCCAATGTGCATTACTTTGCATTTATCAACACTGAATTTCATTGGCCATTTTATTGACCAGTCACCCGTTTTAGCGAGATCCCTTTGGGACACTTTGCACTCAGCTTTGGACTTGACGATCTTGAATAATTTTGTCATCTCTGCAAACTTTGCCACCTCACTGTTCACCCCTTTCCCAGATCATTTATGAATATGTTGAATAGAAATGGTCCCACTACAGCTCCTCCGGGGAGTCCACTGTTTACACCTCTCCACTGTGAAAACAGCATTTATTCCCCCTGTATCCTGTCTTTTAACCAGTTACTGATCCATGAGAGGATCTTCCCTTGTATCCCATGACTGCTTACTTTGCTTAAGGGCTGTGTCAAAGGCTTCCTGAAAGTCCAAGTTCACTCTATCTACTGGGTCCCCCTTGTCCACATGTTTGTTGACACCTCTCCCCCCCCCACCTTTTAGGAAGTCTAATAGATTTGTGAGGCATTTCCTTTTCCAAAAGCCGGGTTGACTCTCTCCCATCAAATCATGGCTCTCCCTCTCTCTCCCTCTCTCTCCCTCTCTCTCCCTCTCTCTCCCTCTCTCTCCCTCTCTCTCCCTCTCTCTGATTTTGTTCAATTTCAACCAGGTTTCCTGGTACTGAAGTTAGAAGGGGCCTGTCTCTCCTGCTACAGCTTCAGGTTGCTGACTTGAGGGCGAGTTAGAAACCCATCAAAAGCCTTGGCAGGCCCATGCCCACGTTCTCTTGACCAAGTGTCCGAAGAGCTGGTGTGTGGGTGGGGAGAAGAGGCAGTCGCTGTGGGGGACTGCCGCCTTGTGTGGGTTCTATAGCATGCATACCTCGGCATTTCCCTGCAGCGCGGTGGTACAGCTCAGTGCAGGGCAGCGTGTGGAAGATGTTCCAAGCCATTAAGGGACTGGAAGCCAGCCAGCCAGAGGGAGCTGTGTTTCTGCAATATGTTGCTTTTAGCTCTGGGGGAAGCTCTTGGCAATGGGTCACTGTGAGAAGGCTGCAGCTTGTATTGGCTCAGAGCTGGTGACATTGGGAGGCCTGGGTAAGAAGCAGCAGCTTCCCCAGCAAAGGGGGCAGGCAGGGAGTAGCTTAGGTTCTGGGCCGGCATGTGGGCACCACTCCACCTTAAGAGACCTGTCCTGGCAGGGTGAGTGAAGTGAGTCTTCTCACATAGGAGCTTGTACTTCAGGGGCAGAACAATAGAACAATTGAATCTGGGTCACCGCAGATCACAGTCCTGGGTTGCTGGGGGTTATGAAATGTCCCGATTTGTAAACCTCAGGGTGGCTTTTACCACTAGACCTTCATGTAAATTAAAGTTCCAATCTGCCTCTGCAAGTAGCTTCATAAACAAAAAGTACTTGAGCTTGATGTGCCTTGGCATGGACATCTGTCCCTCAGCCACCCCCAGCAGCAACCACCCCTCAGTGCTGGCATCTATGGGCAGAGGGTGGGCGCATTGCCCAGGAGAGCAGGGGGTCCTGGGGGAGCAGCCGTGCACAGTGAGGATGCCTGTGGTTTGTACCAGTCTTGTGCTCAGAATTAGGGCTGGCAAACCACAGCTGATTAAGACTCTTCTGGAGTTACCCCATTACCAGCCTGCTTCCGGTGGCTGGAATCACACAAGACGCCTTTAATTTGGGGATGCCCTCCCCTCCAGTCTTCCCACCCCAGCTGAGGGCGGGCCATGACTGACATTCTGGCAATTTGCTGCTGCTCTGAGCATTGGCCCATGCGAGGCCTCCGAGATGGCTGTCCAACACTGGAGCGCCTACTCGGACCCTGCAGCTTGAGGCCTCCAGGCAGCTACCCCCACACTCTTGGACACCAGAGCACAGAGAGATGAGCTAGTCTGGCAGTACAGCGCTCTAGGTAGACTTGCTGCCATGTGCCCGTCCCATGGCTGGGAGCTGCATACAGTCTGCAGCAATAAAACCACATGATGGCCAACTGGACCAATGCTCACAGATGAAAACCCTTCCAGATTCCCCGTTATGCTTCAACCCTCCCCCCCCCCCCAAAAGAAACTGGGGCTCTACCCACAAAGTGCCATCCACTCCTCCTCCTCTCCCCCCCCCCCCCCCCGCTTGCCGGGGAGCTCTTGTACTGAGACCTTGAGGGAAAACTCTTTTGGCTCTGGGGAACCAGTGTGGGAAGTGAGTGGTCCAAGGCTGTGGTGGAGTCAGGGATAAAACCCAAGAGCTCTGATTCCCAGTTGTCTGCTTTAGCTGCTAGGTGGGCAAACGACGGCCCTAGGGCCGGATCCAAATAACTCTTAATTTCCTTGACATTTGTTTCAACCTCTGCCTCTGTTTCTGTCCATGCATTTGACTTTCCTCCTGCTGAGCCAGCCATTGAGAGGCTCAGATCCTAAGTATTTTGCTCCTGGGGTTACATCTTCTGTTGGGTGAGACGTTCTCTGGTGTTTAATGTCGATTCCTCGGGCTGCGACAGAAAATCCTTGTTAATGAGCCGGAATCCGCTGTGGATTGCAGACGTGGGGAGGTCAGGGGCCTGCGTCTGGGTTGTATGTTCTCGGATGAAATAGATGGTGTAATAGGCCTTTTCCATCGAGTTGGAGGTTTGCTGTAAGGCCGGGCTGGGAGCAGTGGGCAGGCACCAGCCTCCCAAACCGCACCCTTTTGGTTACATTTCAGTTTTTGATGCAAACTAGCCACAGTTCTGAGTCTAAGGGGAAGCCTGCAGCAGGGATCAAGTCCTGAGCAGATACCACCTAAGCAGCTATAATAGCTGTAAAACGGAGCTGCATTGATTTACCTCCCGGGGTTCTCAGCACTGCGCCCCCCCCCCCAACAAAATTACTACATAGCGTGAACATAAGAACATGAGGCCGTACTGGGTCAGACCAACGGTCCCTCTAGCCCAGTATCCTGTCTACCGACAGTGGCCAATGCCAGGTGCCCCAGAGTGAGTGAACCTAACAGGTAATGATCAAGTGATCTCTCTCCTGCCGTCCATCACCCCCCCTCTGACAAACAGAGGCTAGGGACACCATTCCTTACCCATCCTGGCTAATAGCCATTAATGATCTTAACCTCCAGGAATTTATCCAGTTCTCTTTTAAACCCTGTTATAGTCCTAGCCTTCACAGCCTCCTCAGGTAAGGAGTTCCACAGGTTGACTGTGTGCTGTGTGAAGAAGAACTTCCTTTTATTTGTTTTAAACCTGCTGCCCACTAATTTCATTGGGTGGCTCCTAGTTCTTATGGGAACAAGTAAATAACTTTTCTTTATTCACTTTCTTCTTACCACTCATGATTTTATTGACCTCTATCATATCCCCCCTTTTCCAAGCTAAAAAGTCCTAGCCTCTTTAATCTCTCCTCATATGGGACCCGTTCCAAACCCCTCATCATTTTAGTTGCCCTTCACTGAACCTTTTCATGGAGAGGTGGGGAGGGAGAAGAGCCCGAGTCCTGTTGCCAGGTGTTACTGAATTCAGCTGGGGGGAGACGGGGCTGCAGCCTGAGCCCCCTTGCCCTGGGTGGGGGTGCAGCTCGTGCTTCAGCCACAGGTCCCAGCAAGTCTAACGCTGGCCCCGATGAGCCCATTGAAATGGGGTCCCAACCCACAGTTTGAGAACTGCTGGTTTAATGTCTCCTAGTGGTTCCGGTGCTTGTGGGCAGTATTGGTCCTTCTTAGGCACAGCTCTGGTCTTGAATCCCCAGAAATCCTTCCTCCTGCAGGAGTCCCTGGGTGTGAAGCTTGAGCCTGGGCTAGGTAGATCAGGAAAACTTTATTTTTGTTACCATAGCACCTCAGTGCCCCAATCATGAACAGGACCCCATTGTGCTAGAGGCTGTACATGGGCTTACAGTCCCCCTAGGGTGAGAGGCAATGGATGGAGTACAAGGGAACAAGGAGATGGTAGTGGGCAGCATGGCAGACCGTGGCCTGTGGCCTATCAGGTTGTCTGGCCCATCGCTGTTCTCTGAGCGCTTCACACTCTGTACTGTACTTATCCCCTCGCAGCCCTGTGAGGTAGGGCCACACTCTTATCCCCTCTTCCACATGGTCACTGAGGCTCAGGGCACACAGTGACTTGCCTGAGGGGGGGTCACAGGAAGTCTGGGGTGGAGCAGACTGGGCTCCTCTTCCTCTGACTAGAACTAGATGATCATGGTCCCTTCTGGTGTGGCCGGTTCCATTGCAAGCGTCCCCACCAGCCGGCTTTAAGCTGTGGGTCGAGGGGGAGACTGTCTAGATCTGAGGGCCGCGCACTCTCCCTGATCCCCGCTTCTGAGCCTATCCAGGACTCGACGTTGGGGTTTTGTCCACTGGGAGCTGAGACAAGTTTGCTGGGTCTCAGCTTGCCAGGAGTAGCTCTCACAGCAAAGATTTAGGAAAGTTCATGTACTGGATCATTCACTCCCTGGACGTCTCCAGGCCCAGTTGCAAGGGGGCATTAACAGTGTTCCCCCCCATTCACTGCTTACTAGCCTTGCCGATGCACGTGCCTTCAGATTATTAAACTCCTTGCTGCCCCACCTGCTCTGACTGCATGGCAGCGATTCCTGCTGGAAACTTTTTCCCTCTGGCTCTTGGAAGGGTCTTTGTCACCACAAGAAGCCTGGAGCAGCTGGTAGACAGCGGTAACTGGTATGCAGTGCGAGGCCCTGCGATTCCTTTTCATTGGTGTTGCATCCCATGAGTGCTATTAATCACTAGCCGATAATGAGCTTGCCTAATGAGCAACTTTTCCACCAGAGCCTGTGTGAGTAGAGGACATAACCTGGCAAGCTCGGTGCATCTTAATTAAGGAGCCCTCTTTAGCGTTTTGGTGGGGAGGTGGAAACAGTATGGGTGGGAACGAAGGTGCTGTGTGCAAAGGCTTCTTAATGAGGCCCTCTTGATTCCTTCCCCTCTGCCTGGCGGAAATGCCCCGGGTGCTGTGTAATCTGGAGCGGACGTACGCTGGGCTCCAGCCTTTCAAAGGAGTGTGACAAGTTGTAGGATTCAATGGGTTCCCGTCCTAAAACTGAGCCCCTCCCCCATTTTAATCACTGAGCTGCTGTTGAGTTCTCCTGAGAAATCCGTTGAACCTGCTACAAAAGGCAAGGAGTTCTGTGGCTGCGAGTACCGGAATCCCAGCCTGATGCGTAAGGGTGACCCCGGCGGAGCTGCCAGGGTTGATCAGCACTGATGGGGCTTTGCGGGGCTGGGAGCTTTAGACGCTGCCATGATGCATCATCCTGCATTCCCGTTCCAGTCTCTTGCACTGTGCAGCGCACGCAGAAGTGCCTCTTGCGGGTCTGGGAGTGTTGACCAGCAGCGGGCACTGCATCTAGGCTGCCTTGGCTGTGGCTGAATTGGCAGGGTCGCATCTCTGTAGGAGAAGACCTATTAATGAGGAAGCTAGCAGCCACCAACCTGGCGAAGCACTCGGGGGTGATCCGGGGAGGGGGGGGGGTGAGCCTCCAGGCAAGAGGGGCTGGAATTAGGCAGAATGGGACAAAACTGAGCCAAGTCAAACAGTGGCTGAATATCAAGAAGAGCTTCCTGGAGGGGGAGGGGAAAGGGGGAGACTGAAAAGCGTTAAGGCTATACTGGCAGAAGTGCTGCTGGGAACAGTCCTATTCTGGCTGGAGGGGTGGAGAGAGGATGAGGGTAAATTTTGATCCCTCAAATCTGCTTCTTGGCACTTGTACACATAATAAATTGCCCAGGATAGCTCCCTATGTAGACACACTCTGGAATACCATCATTTTATTCCATAATTGCTCCACTTTGGAAGCACAGGTTTCAGAGGGGCAGCCATGTTAGTCTGTATCAGCAAAAACAGCAAGGAGTTCTTGTGGCACCTTAGAGACTAACACATTTATTTGGGCATAAGTTTTTGTGGATTACCACCCACTTCATTAGATGCATAAAATGCAGTGGGTTTAGCCCATGAAAGCTTATGCCCAAATAAATGTGTTAGTCTCTAAGATGTCACAAGAACTCCTTGCTGTTTTTGGAAGTGCAGTAATTATTCTAGAATGAAATGACTTATTCCAGATTCACGTGTCCACATGGGGAGCTTATTCTGGAGTAGCGCTTGCTCAGTAGCTGTTCTGGTCAAATCCAGTGTGTAGTCACGTCTTTGATTGAGATGCTTTAAAAGATCAAATACATGGGGGCAGCCTCTCCTCCTGTTCTCTGTGCTGCTGTCTGGGGCAGGCCTTTGTTACTCGGGGCCTCCTGTGCAGTGCACTGATGGGCTGGTTGCACCTTCACTTTTTGTAGCTACCAAGCTCAGTTGGGTTTTCATCTGTTTCAGGACAAGAACCGGAAGCTGCGCCCGCTCTATGACATTCCGTACATGTTTGAGGCCCGGGAGTTCCTGCGGAAGAAGCTCATCGGGAAGAAGGTAAGAGACGATCAGGATTTAGAACTTGCTTATTGGAGCAACCTGCAGGCCAGCTGCCTAGAGCTGCCATCTTGTTGGACCTCTTGGACCGAGTAAACTCAGACCAAGGAAAACCCAGTTGCTACCGGAAGAAGTGCTGAAAATGGCTGGTAGCGCTCTTCATTACATTGTACAAAGTTGATGCCTCTGTGGGGTGCCGGGGGTGCTGTGCCGCTGGAGCGGCTGTTCCTGGGAATGAGGGGAACTCACCTCTTGGCTGTGGTTCCGTATCACAGCAGCCTTATCCTCACCCTGCTTGGAGAGAATTCCAGGGAAGTTTAGGAATTCCTGTTCCTCTAACTGCCTGGCGCCGTTGGTGCTTTTCCACTCCAGACATGGCTGTATGTGCTTAGGGCAGGGGTGGGCAAACTACGGCCCCGCGGGCTCCTCCTAACCGGCCCCATAGCTCCCTGCTGGGGAGGCTGCTCTGGAACCTCCCCTGCAGTCTGTGTGCTCTGAGTTCCTGTGGATCAGTGCGGCAGTGTGTCGGGCAGCATGGTAAGGAGGCCAGGGTGGGGGGTTGGATACGGGGCAGAGGGTTTCGAGGGGGGGGCAGTCGGGATGGGGAACAGGGGTGTTGGATAGGGTGTGGGAATCCCAGGGGCGGGGGTCTGGCTAGGGATCGAGGCAGTCGGGACAGGGAGCAGGGGGTTTGGATAGGGGTGTGTGGTCCTGGGGAGTGATTAGGGGTGGGGGGTGTCTCTGGAGGGGATAGTCAGGACACAAGGAGTGAGGGGGCTTAGGGGTGGGGTCCTGGGGGGCAGTTAGGGTGGTGGGTTCTCTGGAGGGGGGCAGTCAAGAGACAAGGAGTGGGCGGGTCGAATGGGTTGGGGATTCTGAGGGGGGCACTCAGGGGGCGGGAAGTGGGTGGGTGTTGGCTAGGGGGCAGGGCCAGACTGGGGAGGCACAGCCTTGCCTACCTGGCCCTCCACACAATTTTGAACCCCGATGTGGTCCTCGGGCCAAAAGTTTGCCCACCCTGGCTTAGGGGATGGGAAAGAATCCCAGCCCCATAAGCGCTTGGGAGTAAAAGGTGCTGGTGAGAGAGACCTTTTATTTTAGGGGTGGGAAGAGGGCTTCTTGCCAACTAAATGGCCCCAGTGCTAGAGAGAAGCAGGCTCACTTTGGGCTCTAAGGTTCTTTACCACGCATCGGCAAAGAACTAGCCGCTGTCCCTGCATGCAGCGCAGTACGGTCCTCTCTGTCCTTGGAGCTTCACTTTCAACCATCTGCTGCAGTGAACACTGAGAGGTCTGGGCTACAGTCCCAGGACACGTCCTTTTGCATCTCTCTGGAGCATACATGGATCTATCGAGAGGGCTTGAATGGGGCGGGGAAGGTGGAAGCTGTCTGGCTAGGTGTGACGAGATGCGCGCACTGTTAGTGGGCTATATGCGCGCACTGTTAGTGGGCTATATGCGCGCACTGTTAGTGGGCTATATGCGCGCACTGTTAGTGGGCTATATGCGCGCACTGTTAGTGGGCTATATGCGCGCACTGTTAGTGGGCTATATGCGCGCACTGTTAGTGGGCTATATGCGCGCACTGTTAGTGGGCTATATGCGCGCACTGTTAGTGGGCTATATGCGCGCACTGTTAGTGGGCTATATGCGCGCACTGTTAGTGGGCTATATGCGCGCACTGTTAGTGGGCTATATGCGCGCACTGTTAGTGGGCTATATGCGCGCACTGTTAGTGGGCTATATGCGCGCACTGTTAGTGGGCTATATGCGCGCACTGTTAGTGGGCTATATGCGCGCACTGTTAGTGGGCTATATGCGCGCACTGTTAGTGGGCTATATGCGCGCACTGTTAGTGGGCTATATGCGCGCACTGTTAGTGGGCTATATGCGCGCACTGTTAGTGGGCTATATGCGCGCACTGTTAGTGGGCTATATGCGCGCACTGTTAGTGGGCTATATGCGCGCACTGTTAGTGGGCTATATGCGCGCACTGCTAGTGGGCTACATGCGCGCACTGTTAATGTTTCACGACTCAGCAGTCAGCCTAGAGATGCTGGTTCTATTTTCAGGTCCGCCACTGACCTGCTGCCTGACCTTCCACAAGTCAGTTCTCTCCACGCTTCCGGTTTTCCTCCCCTCTGGGTTGTCTGGTTAATTGTTTCTTCCTGTGTGTGGCAGAACCTAGCACAGTGGGGACCTGATCTCATGTGGGGGCTCTAGGACGGGGGTGGGCAAACCTTTTGGCCAGAGGGCTGCGTCGGGGTTGCAAAACTGTATGGAGGGCCAGGTAGGGAAGGCTGTGCCTCCTCAAACAGCCTGGCCCCCACCCCCTATCTGCCCCCTGACTGCCCCCCTCAGAACTCCTGACCTATCCAACCCCCTTGCCCCTTGTTCCCTGGCAACCCCCTCCCAGGACCCCCCACGCCCCTAATTGCCTCCCACCCGCTTTCCATCCCCCTGTCCCCTAACTGCCCCCTAACTCCTATCCACACCCCTACCTGTTGACAGCCCTGCCCAGAACCCCCCCCATCCTACCCCCCCAGAAACTCCACCCCATCCAACTGCTCCCTGTCCCCTGAATCTCCCCGCCCCCCCCCTCCCGGCCCGGTACCCCCTGCCCCTTATTCACCCCTGGGCCGCCGTCACCTTACCATGCCACTCAGAGCAGCACCGCCTGGATGGAGCCAGCCGCACTGCCTGCGGGGCAGAGTGACTGTGGGGAGGGGCTGGGGGCTAGCCTCCTTGGCCAGGAGCTCAAGGACACGGCAGGACGGTTCTGCAGACTGTAGTTTTGCCCACCTCTGCTCTAGGAACCACCACCAGCGCAAAAATTCCGTACCTCCATCTTACCTCTGTCCCCACGTTGTTACGTTCCTGTCCTCCCTTACGTTAGCACGTGCTGTTTCTACACTCCTAGGTAACTTCATTATCTCCTCCCTCCCCCGCCCCCCCAGTTCCTTGTTTTCCTGGCCTATTTTTCTGATCTGGTTAGAGCCATTCTGGGGAATGAAGAGTATAATATGCACTTTACTACCGATGCACATGCTCAGGATGCAATTTTCAAATGCACATAAAATGGTCAAATAAATCAATTTCCTCCATAGCAAGGCAGCTCATTGCTGCTCATTGAGGACTATTTCCATGCCTAATTGCATCTTTCCATTTCAGAGACTTGTTTATATATTAAAAAGCTTTGCAGGGTTGTTGTTTTAAGTGGAGGTAAAGTCTGTCGCTTGTCTCCGTCAGGAAATGACTGGAGGGAATAGACCTAAAGACCCCTCATCTCTGGGCCAATGTCAGTCTAAAAGGTGGTTTCATCCAGTAACTGGCATTTGGAGAGGGGTGGCGATGGGGTGTTAAAGGGAATTGTCTAGCAGGATTATCTATTCAGGGCCTAGTTCCCGCTGTCGTCAGGGTGCGGACTGCTTAGTGCTGTACTGAGCAAAGGTGGACAGTCTCTGCCCCATGGCTCTCTGGGCTGCTGGGAAGACAGTCTCCCCTTCATGCAGCACTGTGGGGTTCTTTCACTGGCGTGAGAACAGCTGGACTAACCCTGCACAAGGACATTTTGGGGGGAGATGGTGTCGCTGGAAGAAATTGTCCTTTGCTAGGCAGAGCCTGGCTGAGGCACGCAGGGAGGAGATGATGAAAGCAGGCAAAACCCTTTGAATCCATTTCTCCGAGCGCCTGCAATTCCCATTTAGGGCAGGTGGAATGACGATAAATACCAAGCACAGGCTCCAAAGCATTTAATATGTCAACACTCCAGTGTGGGCCCTGGGACTCTGCCTCCTTACTTACCATACTTACTTACTTACTTATGCCCGTCACTCCAGTCGGGGTATGGGCCACCAACCACAGATCTCCAGAGTCCTCTATCCTGGGCCATTCTTTTTAATGCCTGCTTTAAAGAGTGATCCCCAGACTGGTCTCTTGGAGGATGGAGGCCTCTCCCTCAGAGCAGCCCGTTCCCTGTTGGTGTTATCTGGTTACACCCATGACAGAGACCCTGTCTGGGCTGCTGTCTCCACAGAGCTCATTAGCAACAAGTGTGCTTATTTTTAATTTAGGAAAATGCGGGTTCTTCCAAGAAGTGTTTACATGAAAATGTGGCACTTAAACAGCTCGCGATATACTGAAGCCGTCTTAATTATGTGCTTAAAAACCCCTTGATCCCTTGTTGAGTGGAGCCTGGGGTTTGTTTTGAAAGCAGGTCTGGCTGTGGTTTGGTCCATGTGTGAGGTTAAGGGCTGCAGCTCTGAAACACGAGGCTGGAAGTCTGTGGCTCTGTCAGTCTGGACCTCTGGTTGCGGGATGCACTCTTTGAAAGGGTGGGTTGCATCCGATTTAGATGCCAGCCCAAACACATCCTCCTCAGGCCTTCAAGGTAGCATTGGATGGATGCGTTCTTGCACTGTTTGCATGGATCGTGTCATGCAGCCGGGCTGCAAGGTGAGGTTGGGGTAAGGTGTCCCCTGAGATCAGTCCTGGCTCAAGTTGCTCTTGAATTAGTCATGCTCATGTTATACTTCCTGCTGGTAATGGTTGTCTTTTCCTGCCAGGTCAGCCAGAGCCTTAAGACCCCCGTGTTCCATTCCTGCACGGCCTCGAACTGCTGTGGGGAAGCCACGAGGGCTAGTCTTTCAGATCCCTCTGACCTGCATGGCCTCGAACTGCTGTGGGGAAGCCACGAGGGCTAGTCTTTCAGATCCCTCTGCACCATGTAGCTTCTGAGCAGAATGCACAGTGAAGAAAGGCTAGTGCATTAGTGTCTAGAGGGGTAGCCGTGTTAGTCTGGATCTGCAAAAGCAGCAGTCTTGTAGACTAACAGGATTTTAGGGATCATGAGCTTTTGTGGGCTAAGACCCACTTCATCAGATGAATGTTGTGGAAATCTCCAGAGGCAGGTATAAATATGCAGGCAAGAATATGCACCCAGAGAGGAGAAACTGCTTTTGTGACTGGCGAGCCATTCAGTCAATATTAAGTCCAGACCTGATGGTGTCCAATTTGCAGATGAACTGGAGCTCAGCAGTTTCTCTTTGAAGTCTGGTCTTGATGTTTTTTTTGGTGCAGGTTTGATTGAATTTACCTTGCTTTCTTGCCTGCATATTTATACCTGCCTCTGGAGAGATCCACAACATTCATCTGATGAAGTGGGTCTTAGCCCATGAAAGCTCATGATCCCTAAAATCTGTTAGTCTATAAGGTGCTACAAGACTCTTTGTTGCTAGTGCATTAGTGTGAACATTGTGTGTGCCAGTGGGCGTGTCCCTGGGAGTGGCTCCCTGTGCGAGGGTGTGTGAATGTTCCATGCTCATCTTGGAGTGAGTAGATCAGGTTGGTGCCGGGAGGCTCTGAGAAGATGAATAAGGGGAATCCTTTACTGTTAATCTCAGCAAACTTTCTTCTTGAGCTTGTTCCAAAGTTTGCTCCTGGTAGAACTTCTCTCCCTGCCCCTAGCTGGTTCTATCTCAGAGAGGGTGAAACCCTTCTATACCCTGGGTTGAAACTAGTAGGACCCTGATCTGAGTTGACAGCGTGAGTCTGCAGAATAAATGTGCATCTTTCTGGGGCTGGTTACCAGTATTGAGCAGAGCTTAGACTGGAGGGGGGCTTGGCACTGGGGGATGATTTATGTGGGAACGTTATTGTGCAGTGTCTGGGTTTGCAGAACGTAGAAATCTGTAATGGGTTGAAATGCTTCGGCACCCATGGTAACAGCTCTTTGTACGGTGGGGTCGATTGTAGTTGATGTTGGGGCACCTAAGGCTATTTGTAATAGGTGCTCTTTTGTAATCAGAAATGAAAATACTTAGTCTGGGAGCTTCTGCTTAGACTAGAGATGGTTTCCCACGGAGTCCGTTCTCTGCCTCCCAGGTAGATCTGATGTCCCCTCGGAATTGCAGTGAACGGGAGCTGCTCATTGCCCCTGCAGCAGGGGTGAGCGTGTGGGCATGCTCAGCTGTGGGAAGCATGCCACTCACTGATGTGGGAGGTTTCATGCCCAGATCACAGCTCTCTTCTCCATCCTTGCCTGTGCACCTTGCTTGCAGCTTCACCACTTCTTCCCAGCTGTTTGTGTTTGACTTATGAGCAGCTTTACAAATCCTCTTGCTCAGCTACCGAAACATGCAGCATGAACATAAGTTGGCATGCCCCTTTGACATGTTATGCAGTGGCCTAGTCAAGTGCAACTTGCTAGAGGGTGGAACTTCTGTACTTCTCTGGGCCTGCAACATTACGGAACTTCCATAAGTGAGCACCAATTTTCTCCTCACTGATTAGCACATCAAATCTTCTAGTTATTAACTCTTGGATGCCCTCTTTCTGCGCTCGCGCTCTTTCTGCGCTCGCGCTCTTTCTGCGCTCGCTCTGTGTGTGTGCTATAGCTCACACAAGCTGTGGGTTTGATTCAGAACTCCTAGAAATATAGAATCCCTGGGTGAGATGAGGTTCTCTGGCCCCTGCGATGCAGGAGGTCAGATGAGATGATTGGAACATCTCTCCTGTTCTTGAACTCTACAAATCTAATATGCAAAGAACTCTGTTAAATGTCATGGCTTTTTGCAGGTGAGTATCCGATAAATAACCAAGTATAGATTCTTTGGCCATGATCACAATGGTCCCTTATCTTGTCTGACCTCCTGTATGACACAGGCCAGAGAATTTCCCCCCAAATAATTCCTGATCAGATTTTAGAAAAATGTCCAATCTTGATTTTAAAAATTTCCAGTGATGGAGACTCCATCATGATCCTTGGTAAATTGTTCCCGTGGTCAGTTACTGACTGTATCTCCAATCTGAATTTCTGGCTTCAGCTTCCAGCCATTGGATCATTTTAGAGCTTCCTCTGCTAGATTGGAGAGCCCGTAATCAAATACTTGTTCCCCATGTAGGTACTTGTAGACTGTGATCAAGTCACCCCTGAACCCTCTCTTTGTTAAACTAAATAGATTGAGCTCCTTAAGCTTGTCACTCTCAGGCATGTTTTCCAATCCTTAAGTCATTCTCGTGGCTCTTCTCTGACCCCTCTCCAATTTATCAGCATCTTCCTTGAATTGTGACATAGGCTCCAAGCAGCGGTCACACCAAATAGAGGTAAAATAACCTCTGCTCCTACTTGAGATTCCCCTGTTCATGCATCCAAGGATTGTGTTATCTCCTTTGGCCACAGTGTCACAGCTCATGTCACCATGTTGTCTGTCGGTTTCCTGGGCACGTCAGTGATGTGTTCACTTTTTTCATTGCCGTCAGTGTCACCTTCCCCAGTTCCGTGAGCTCAGCCATGGGGCACTCCATGCTTCCTTTGAGCCCTTCCTGCTTTCCTGGCAGTATCTGAAATCTCTTGTGAAGAGATGCACTTTTTTGCATGTTCACCTTTTAAACAGCGGTCATGCCAAGTCTCTTGCTGGTCTTACTGGGAACCACCCTGAAGGTCACTGATATGGATTTTTCACCTTTCCTAACTTAGCCCCTCTCCCTCCTTAAGCTGTGTGGCAGGCATGAAACACAACCCAGCTCTTCAAGCAGCCTGAATAGAAATCCTTCACCCTTAGCTCTCGCTGCCTTGGTATTTGTGCTGATCTCGGTTGTCTAGCTCTCCAGTTGTCCACAGGTATTCCACTGGAAGAACAGGCTTGGCAGGACCTGTATTTGTAGTGTAGGAATTGAGCTGCAAAACCCTTTTGAAGAGTTGCTGAGCGGCCTCCTTCCTATATTAATAAAAGGCCGAAACTTTCACCTCTGCAGCTCACCTTCACAGATCCCTTGGGGCGAAGGGTTCACCTTCCTCTGCAGCATGGGCCAGGAGTCACTTGCTGGTGTTTGAACGAGAGGAAATGGTGGATTCTCTCTGTAACTTGACATCTTTAAATCAAGATCTGAGGACGTCAGTGACTCAGCCAGCGGTTCGGGGCCTGTTACGGGAGTGGCTGGGTGAGGTTTTGTGGCCTGCGATGTGCAGGAGGTCAGACTAGGGGATCGTGATGGTCCCTTTTGGCCTTCAAGTCTGAGTCTAAATCCTCTGCCTTGAGCCCGACCCATGGTAACCTGCCCTAGCTTAGCACAGAACCAGTTGCTTCTCCAAGGCCTGGTTTTCTTCTGCTCAGCAGCATGCCTAGGCTGTCCTCTGGTTGGAGCACAGCAATCCCCATCCTGGGAAAAGCTCAGGACCACCGTGGCTCTTTCTTCTTCCTCATGGGGCTCAGAGTGCAGCCTCCGATGCTGCTGTCCTTCCTCCATAGCTACTGCAGGCACTGCCGCCTCCCAGGATGATGGCTCGGGTCCCACCTATCTGCCCGTTCTGTCTGGTGGCTGCCCCACCACATCAAATCCCTCCAGGTTCATTTCTGGGCCCTTTGAACTGTATTTTGGGGACTGGATTAAAGCTGCGATGCTGGATCGTGTATCCCCGGCATCTGAGCCAGGTGTGTTCAGGGGAAGGTGGATTCAGTCTGGGTGGCTACAGGGTCAGGATGGGAGAAACAAATAGCCACCAGCATGGGAGAAAGCCCAGCTCCCCTCAGGGATCTTAAGTTAGCTTCAGAATCCCCAAGCAGGAAAGGAGCAAGGAAGGGCAGTAAGTAGGGCAGTGTTTCACGCTCCTGAAGTGGCTGCTAAGAAGCCAGTGGCCTACATAAATTGAAGCAAATAGATATTTGGGTGCAAGTTAAAATGGCCTCCATTTGTAACTCCCCCAATAACCTAGTTGTAACACATTGCCTGGGCCATGCATTTCATTGCCGCATTCTCCAGCCTGCTCTCTGCTTTGCTATTTAGGTAGCCTTGGGAATCTTGTTTCCAGTTGCCTTTGATGCTGCATAGTTTGCTTTCTAAATATTTCCTTTGTCAGCTCCACGTTTTTCACTTCAGATTAATTTGATTGAGTTAAGCGATGAAAAAGTCCTCTACGTTAATGATCAAAACAGTCCCTAGAGGTTGGAAATGAGTTTTGATTTAAAATGACAGGCTTAGATGAGGCAGCTCGTCCTTGCCTTCACACGGCTCACTGTCGGGATCAATCTTCGCTGCAAATTCTTTCGTTAAACCCCCAAACCCCGATAGTGAATTTAGTGGCTTTTGAAGGCTATTCCTTTCCAAATGAACTGGAATGAGGTGGGTTGGCATTTAGACAGCTCACTCCTCTTTGCTTCGGGTGGCATAATAATGCTCACGATGACGATTGGGCCGATGTCGGGTATTTTCAAGCAAGCTGCCTCTTAGCTAAATATTTCAATCTTCGGTATTTATCCTCCCTCACTGTAGTATCTGAGCATCTCTGTCTTCAGTGTATTTATCCTCCCGCGGTGTGGCAGGGCAGGGCTGTTCTCCCCGTTGCAGGAGAATAGCTCAGACACACAAGCTAAGTGACTTCCCCAGGGTCGCACCAGAAAATCTGTGGGTGCAGCCAGGAATTGAATCCAGGTATCCCAGGTCCCAGAGCATCACCCTAAGCATTGGGCCATCCCTCCTCTCATGATAGCTGCGGTAGCAAGACAAGGAAGAGTGATGCAGCTGGCTCTTACCTTGCAACCTGTGTTTTCTCCGGGAGGCAGCCCCCACCTTCCCAGTGCAGCCTTTTCTTCGAGTGCTTACTCATGTCCCTTCGACTTGTGTGCGCGCTCATCACATGCGCCAGTGCCGGAAGTTTCCCTCTGCAAGTTTTGTTTCAGACCGGGTCTGGGCAAGGGCTCCCTCTGTCTTCCTCCTGCCATGGGCAGGAAGCCTGATGTACGCGTTCCCTCAGATTCCGCTCACCAGCAAGGTCTGACAAAAATCGAGAGACACAAAGCTCAGGTTATCATGATTGCCCCGGCATGGTTCAAGATGCTGTTGAGCCTGACCGTGATCCCTCCCTGGCCCCTGCTGAACCAACCGGACCTGCTGTCACAGGATCACGGCTGACCCTTGCACCCCAACCTCGCGTCCCTCCACCTCTTGGCATAGATGTTGCATGGCTGAAACCTGAGGAATGGGCCTGTTCGGTAGGGTTCCGAAGTCCTTGAGAGGAGAGAGCCCTCAACTAGACAGATTTACCTGGCACAGTGGACGAGGTTCTCCTCCTGGGCGGCCGAATGGGGCATCTTCCGTTTGCATTTTTCGGTGCAGTCGATCTTGAACTATCTGCTTCATTTGGGGAACCAGGGCCTGGCACACTCCCCTATCAGGCGGCCATTTCCGCCTTTCATGCGCTCCTCCAGGGGCAGACGGTGTTCTGCCATGACGTGACTGTCAGGTTCCTCAGAGGTCTTGAGACTTTTCCACACGTTCGGTCCCCGGTCTCTCCATGGGATCTCAACTTGATTCTGTCCAGGCTCACGGGCCCACCCTTTGAGCCTTGTGCTCCCTGTCTCACCTATCGTGGAAGGTAGCTTTCCTGGTGACGACACTGAGGCCAATGCACACCACTCCAGGGGGTGCCGGAGCTGGTCCCCTACGGATACTCCTAAGGGAAAAACATCTGGCACTGGTGCATGTGGCGAGACCACGCACTTCTAAGTTCAGTGGATGTGAGCAACACATCTCGAAGAACACCAGTTACAGAGAAAGGTCTTTTCTCACGGGGTTTGTAATTCCCTGAAAGCCCCTGAAGTCCTGCGTGGATCTCACCAGCCAGGAAGTGAGGGAGTCCGTCACTAGGGGGGAGTGTCCCACCCCCAGAGGAGGGCGGTGAGCACAGCTGGCTTTCCCTGTCAAGGGGTGTCCATTTCGTGGTGGTGCGAGCACTGGGAGGCCTCTGAACTGGCTTGACTGGGCTCTGTGTCCATCCCCAGGGGATGGCCCGTGGCTGTTGAAGCAGCTGGATGTGGCAGAGGCATGCAGTGGTGCTGAGATGATCACGACCGGTGTGGTGAGCAGCAGTCACCACACACCAGCTGCTGAGCTCTGCTGCTGCAGCTCCGGGATATGTGACTGGCCACCGTGGCAGAGTCGGGAGCCTTTTGCTGCCAGCCCCTCTTTGCATGCTAGGGAGAGGTCAGTGGTTTGGGAGGAAGTGCTGCGTGCCCCAAGCTAGGGCTGAATCTGGCATCCCAGCCTGGTGCTAGGAACTGTGTAGAACCAAGGCTGGGGAGCGTGTGGCTGTTGAAGTTCCCATGGGACCGTCTCGCCGGCCAGTGCTAGCGATTGCATTGCACCTCAGTAAGCGCTTCGTGGCTCGCCTCATGCCTCCCTCCCTTCCCTGGCGGTAGCGTGATGCTGCAGGAGCAAAAGGCTTCTCCATGGCACCCCAGAGGTGACAGTGTCTCTTGCTGTGAAGCGATCCCCTCTGAGGGTGCTTAGGGTGGAGGGGGTACGGGAATGGAGGTACTGTGCGTTTGCCAAAGGAGCAGGATGGGCGAGGGAGTGTCTGGGCTCCTGGACCGGAAGGGGCCAGTCTCTGGAGCGGGGCATGTTCTGTCCCTCCTGGAAGTGGACAGCTATCGTTTCTTCGTTTGGAAATGGCACCCACACTGGCCTGCCCTGGCCAGAAGGGCTGGGGGGGGAGGTTCCCCAAGGCCCTGACTGACTGTGGGGTTTGTGAGCAGGTTAAGCTAATTCCCCGTGTCTCTCTGGGCCAGTAGGGCTCAGACCCTTCTCAATTGTTCATTCGTGGTGGTGGTGGTCCTTCTGTGATTTCTTTCCCCATCTTGGTTTGGAGCCATGCTCCTCAAATGAGTGGGGTCTCTTGCCATGGCCCTGGCCTGGCGGTGGCCTGGCCTGGCGGTACCCTGCCCTGCTGGAAGGTGAAGGATGCTGTGAGCTCTCTCCCTGTGTGGGGTGAGGCCTTGGCCTAGCTGGAGTTGGTTCCTGTTCAGCCCCTGGTCCCTCCGAGCCGCCTCCCATCTGGTGACTGTCCTGGAGCGGGGCTAAGCACAGCGAGTGGCAGCTGTTACCTCCTTGCAGTATGGATGCGCCGTATGCTCCTGGCTTATCCAGACACTTGGCTTAGTCTTTGCAGCAGCCTCTTCCCCCTTGCCAGGCTGAGCAGGCCCCTGGGGTTTTGGGGAGGGGGGCAGGCAGCTCTAACATCCCACCTCAGTGCAGGCTGCCCTGGGCTCTTAGTGCCAGTGTAGGCAGGAGAACAGGTCTCAAGGAGGACACGGCAGCAGGTGACCTTGATCCAATAGCCACTGTGCCCTTCCCTCCTAGGGTGAGGCTGGATAATGGGCTGGCTCCCGTTCTGAGCAGCGCTGAGCAGTTCTGACACTTTTGTTGCTGGGAAGGAATTGGCAGAGCTTCCCAACATGACACGTCCCAGGAGAGACGGCTCCTGGCAGCAGCTCCAGAGGAATGTGATCATTCCCTTCAAGATTGATGAATAGAATATTAGGAATAATTAGGCCAGGCTCTGCTTTCGGTATTACTGTCTATATTTCATCAGCAGACTCTTTCCGTGCGAGTTCCAAGTGAGCCTGCCTGGTTCTGCAGCTCGGCCGAGAATTTCCTTCTCTTGCGTTGCTCTCACCCCAGATCTCACATGCAGGATGAGCTCGCAGGAGCTGACCTTCCCCCTGCTTCCTTCCAGCCAGGTCTCTTAAGCCAGATACTTGGCTAATGCTGGGTGGGAGCCCTCCAAGGAAACCTGCACCAGGTGACCTTGATTCTGTAGGTGTTGCTCTCTCCCCTCCTAAGTGGATGCTGAACCAGGACAGTGGCACGGCACTAGGGGGCACTGTGCTGCCGGAATTGCAGACTTTGAAGCGAGAGCTCTGACCCTGGGCCGTGATTAAAGCGCAGGTGGCTCCTTGTGTGGGAATCGGTGTTTAATCCGATGTCCTGGCCGGGTTCCCAGTGGGGTAATTATGCTGTGGGTACCTTAAGGCCCCCTTAATGCTGCTTCGGGTAATGTGATTCTTTACTGTCTGCCCTACATCTCTGTATGGTATTACGGTTTGCTGCTGCAAAGCTGCAGCTTCCCAGCGCAGAGGTGGCTGCGTTTCCGTGTGCCTGAGGAGCGACTCTTTTGTGTTGGTCTGCGATAGCTTGTAAAGCTCATGATGACCCTATGGGTAAAACGGGGTGGTAATGTCGGGGGTTATTTATTTTTCTCCACAAAAAACGAGTCCAGTGACACCTTAAAGACTAACAGATTTCTTTGGGCATAAGCTTTTGTGGGTAAAAAAACCCACTTTTTCAGATGCGTGGAGTGAAAATTACAGATGCAGGCATTATCTAGTGACACGTGAAGAGAAGGGAGTTCCCTCCCAAGTGGAGAGTCAGTGGGGACATGGCCAGTTCGATCAGAGTGGATTTTTCTCCAGAGTCTCTTAGCTGGCACTAAAGCTCTTTAAAATGATGTGCCAGCCTACCAGGTGAGCTGCTCTGTAAAGTGAACTTACGGTGTCCTGCTGCGTTGTCCACCTGGAGCTGTTTCATTCTGGGTGTCGCCTGCTTCCCAAACTGAACTTCTGACCTCCCCTCCCAGCCCCCTCTGCTGTTACCCGCACAAATTCTCTATCCCTTCCACACTATAGGGACATACACCTTTACCCAGTTCCTAGGGCTCAAGGTGAAACCCTGTTAATTTGTACAACCACCCTTCCCCAATTCCTAGGGCTCAGGGCACATCTTCCTGCGGGTTGGCAGGACCTTTAGCCGCTGAAAGAGCCTCACACAGTAATATCCTTATCCTATTTATTGACAATTCCCAAACAAACAGAATACACAAGCTAAACACACAGTATCATGCTCACCAATCCTGGGACAGGCAAGCAGGCTTCCCCTGTATATGACAAGCAAGGTCAGTCTCTGGATCTTAGCTGCTGCACCTCAGGGTCAGAAAAGTCCTGGCAGCTTTTATCTTAGGCTGGGTCTTGGAGGTGAGTTCTTTTCCTCAGGGGTTCCTTATCTCCTTTGGTCTTCTTCCAGCCCTTCTCCTCCTTGCTTCTGGTATTTTTTCTGATCTTCTTCTCCTCAGCTTCTTCTTGAGTCTTGCTTCTTTTAACCAATTATCTTAGTATAATTTTACTAACCAATCCTAACAAAATTACCTAACCAATCCTACCCCACCACCTTACCTGATTTACACCTAGCACCATTAATTATACAGGAGACAGAAACCTTTTCAAACCAGACAGAGATCACAGGTCAAACAATAGGAAAGTGTCCTGACAATGCTTTATCTGGTGACAGTGAGAACTATTAGGGCGAGTCCCCCTCTCACAACCTGGTGTGAATCTTTTTAATACATTTTAGATGGAATGTGAGTATGTGACTCCAGGGCTGCAGCTGATGGCTGCTGCATCTTCAGTCTGGCTGCAGAAGGCGGCTTTGGTTCAGGCCTCCAACATGGCTACAGAAAAGCCGGATAGTTACACTCCCCTCCTTAATGACGCTTTTACCAAAGCTGTCATTACTATTTCAGGAGTCCAATACTCAGACTGGTTGAGCTTGGTCTTGCCTCCTGGGTATCATTAACAAAGACTTCATTTGACTTTGCATGCCAGCTTCCTGTATCCTTTGAACAGTTCTCTTCACCCAGCAAGCCAAAGCAATCATACTCATTAATAAAGCTAATTGGATTCCAATGATCACCACAATGGGGTGAACCATTATATTTAACACACCTGTTGCAGAAGGTGACCAACCCAATAGTGTTTCCCACCAGGAGTGATGACCTGCATCTGCAATAGTTTTAAGTACATGAGTAATTTCTGCATTATTATGCTGCACTTCAACACGTATTTGTTCTCCTGTCTGTGCAATATACTGTAAATGTGAATGTAACATAGGATGGATTAACAGTTTCTTATCATAGTCATATTCATACCTAAGGTTACAGGTGTTACATTGTGATACAGTTCTGGTTTAAACTTCAAGTAATTTACAGTCCATACAGGTACATAGTATTCAAAATCACAACTCTTAATCTTTGTAATGTTACAGAAACATCTATTAACTAAATGAGTCATAAAATACAATTTCTTATCATCTATTACTATAATTGGACAATGACTTCTCACACATACACATCCCTTTCCTGCGTATACAACAGCTGATTTTTGTTCAGTGAATATGTTAAACATACATCTTTGGGTTCCTTTGTCTTTTACATAGAAACATTCATCCCTTTTTTGCAAATTTTGATCCTCACATACATAACCCAAATTGTCATGGGGCACACATTGAAACATGTCAATGGTCTTCCATTGTTGTTTTTTTTTATATGCCCAGGAATGATGATCAGTGGAATACATAATCAAATTTTTTCGTGAGCTGGATTTCCATAGGCACCACTGGATAGATATCAATAGTTAGACTAGGATGGACTGTTATTACATATGCTCTTAAAACCATTTGATCTTTGTTTAGGGTGAAATTTACCAATTTCCACCGAAATCATTTCTCCATACATTTACTACATGGATGTTAACAGTCCAGAGAATAGGGTTCACTGTCAGACACACAACATGGAACATAAAACATACACAGACACACAGTCGCGACAACAGCTTCTTTATAATGGTGCCCGGGTTACTTGTGTTCTTCTGCTGGGCGGTCTTTTAGAACTCTGAAAGACAAAACAGACATTTTTCTAACCCCCCCAAGGTGGGGCTAGTTAGAGGTTACTGCTTGGAGTCCAGTATTACAGGGTAAACATGAAGTGGTGACCTACGTGAGGGTGGCCATAATAAGTCGAGATCTTTTCTGGCCTTTTCCTGTCTCAACATCGGGGTAGGCACTGACCAGCCCACTCGATGCGTATTTTCCAACAGCTCAAAGCTGTTCCTTCTTGCTAGCCAAGAAGGGTGGCCGACAGGATGGAGAGGGCAATCTTTAGGGTCAGGTGGTTTATCCTTCCATTCTTTGAGCTGTAAAGAATGAAACCATTTTCCCCAAGGTTTTTCATTTTTCCCAGTCAGGATTTTTACCTGACAAACACTGGGGCTGGCCTGATTCACAATAGAGCAGTGGCCATCCCAGGGGTGTGTAAAGAGCTGCTTAGTGGTGACAGAGACAGTAGGGATGGCTTCCATCCTGGATCTTTCTAAAACAAAGTCAGTGGGTTTATACACAGTTGAGAAACTTTGGCAGCTAGAAACTGAACCAAATTTCTCAGCACCTACACTGTTTCTTGCATTCTGAGCTAACTTAATTAACTTATTTTCACACCCTTCAATTGCAGCAAACTGCTTGCAAAAGCTAGCCTGAGGTTTCATTTCTTCAGGCCACAATTCATTTCCCCCAGAAATTCTGTCCTTTCCCTTTTCAGCTAGGGGTTGTTTTACAGAAACATCTTCCTGAGCATTTTTCTGGGTTTCAGTTACATTCAGAACAACTTTTGAGACAACTGACACATCCTCCATCAGCATAAGCTGAGAGGCCCGTTCTGTCTGCTCCTCAGACAGAAGATTGGAGACAAACTCTCCCCCAACAGCTATTTGCCAACTGCCATTCCCAACAGTCACACAGTTTGGAATGTCCTCTCCTTTGTTCCCTGACAAAGGTTTGGAAATTGGGGTAGCTCCCTCCATGGGCAAGTTATTACCCCCAACACACACAATGTTATGAACACTTTTGTCCGGGATTTTAGTTGAGTGATTTTCTACATGGGTCAGGATTGGTCTCGTGATGGAGGCTTTCGTTGTCTCCCCTGTATATGATACTAGCTGGGTTGACTGCTCTGTTTCCACGGCATCTCTGGGAAGCCAGTGCTCTCCAAGCACACAGACTGATGCTCCAGTGTCAATCAGCATAGTGGGGCATGTCTGTTCCCCCACCCTCCCCATCATTGCCCCTACAATGGGACGCCCCCATTTGTCATACTGAAGTTGAGCCACAACCTTAGGGGGAGTCCTGGGAGGTGGGCACCCCTATTGGGGAGGTGCTGACGGTTCGGGGTTTGTTATGGGGTTAACAGGAGCCCCGTCAGTCACTTCCTCTTGCCTCTCTAATTGGGCAGCCCTCTGTAGTAACTCACTTGTGGGCTTCCTATCCCATCGCTCTTTTGGCTCCCCAGCCATCATGAGTTTCTTCCACACCTCCGCTCTCAATGCATCTCTCACACCCTCAGTCCAATGGCCTCTGTTCTGCACCTGATACCCATTTCTTCCTCTTACTCCTCTGCCGCTCATTGCACCTCTCTGTCCTCTTCCCCTGCCATGCCACTGTGCATCAGGACCCTTTTCCCCTGGCTCCTCTCGGAGATCCGGGGGCCCATTGTTGGCAAAGGTTACTGCCTGTATAGGCTCCAATTTCCTGTCCTTATTTCCTTTTCCTGCCTGTCCGTGTGTGTTTCGAAAAACTGTCGCTGCTCGAAAAATATCCTGCTTTAACTCTGGGTATCCCCTCCCTGGATCTATGGGTCCTAGAATTACTTTCATTGTTGAATTCAAACCATCGAGCAATGCAGTTTTAAAAGCCAATGTATCGAAATTAGGGGCAGTTCCCCGAACCACTGGTACAACCCCAGAGGCCATGGCCAAAATCTCCTTCTTAATCACATACAATTCTGGGGAGTCACCAGGGCACTGTTCTGTTACATGGAACAATTTCCCCAGTTGTCTGGCTGACATCACCACCTTCATGACTTCCTTCACCCAATCCCATCCAGTACCAGCAACATCATTTCCACCTAATCGCCCCTCCGCACTGCGTATCACTGCCCAATCAGAGGCACTAGTACAGGCTTGGGCCAGAATTTCATAATCTGCTGGCCTCCACCCGCTCCGGGACAACACCTTCACCATCCAGTCCAGACATGTGTCCTTCTCTAGGGGTCCCAATAGCTGAGCAGATGCCCGGACCTGATCTGGGGTAAAATCAGAAACCTCAGTAATGGTTTTCTGGGTTTGCCTTGACTGTTGTGTATTATCAGGGTCAGGTTCCACACTATTTACCACCCTTGTGATCACTGGAGCCACAGGATTGAGCTCTTGTGTTTTTAATTTCAAATCCTGCAGTTCCCTGTGTGCAGGGGCATAGGGACCCTCAGGAAGAGCATCTGGGGAGTATGGGCATCCAGGATCCTTCCAACTAGTCCTGTTCCAAGTGTTTGTGTCCCTAGTGCCCACACTCACACTCCCCTGTACTGCTGCCACAATGCCTCTCTGGGCTCCCAACATGCTTTCCAGCTTCTCTATGCGCTGCCTGCAGGCTGTGTGATCACTGCCTGTGTGGGCCTGATCCTTATTTTCCTGTAACACTGCTCTAACAGCTGCCTGTGCATCTCCCAGCTTCATTTGCAATGCAGAGAGCTCACTATTCAGGCTTTCCACTGTTAACTTTAGCTGCTCACACTCTCCCATTTTTGCTTGCAGAGCAGTTGCATTTTGTAATACAGAGGCTGCACTGACACATTCAGATGCCTTATACTGAGCCAGAGTGTCCTTGACTACAGCCAGCTCAAATTTGTAATTCTCCATTTGCCTTTCCTGGAGTGCCACCAGGCTGGAGAGATTGGTGACTGCTTTCCACAATGCCCAGCCTGCTGCTGCTTTCACAGCCCTTTTCTTTGGTTTTGGTTTCATGGACTTACAGAAAGCTTCAAACCCCTTACAAGCTGAATCCAGGGCGTCTCTCCCCTGGAACGAATCTTGTCCCCATGGGCATGGACCCTTTTCTGCTACCCATTTAGCAAGGAGAGGGGGCTCCTCAGCTAATACCCACCCCTCCTGGTCCCTTTGCTTGGTTTCCATTCCCCCCTGTTGCTTCAGGGTGAACATTCTGCAGGTAGTGACCCTTTGACAAAATGCCACAAGTACTCTGCTATTACTGTGTTTGGCTGGATCAATTCGGTCCAAACGACCTTAGGCTGCCCGCATTCTCCACCAAATTTGTTACCCGCACAAATTCTCTATCCCTTCCACACTATAGGGACATACACCTTTACCCAGTTCCTAGGGCTCAAGGTGAAACCCTGTTAATTTGTACAACCACCCTTCCCCAATTCCTAGGGCTCAGGGCACATCTTCCTGCGGGTTGGCAGGACCTTTAGCCGCTGAAAGAGCCTCACACAGTAATATCCTTATCCTATTTATTGACAATTCCCAAACAAACAGAATACACAAGCTAAACACACAGTATCATGCTCACCAATCCTGGGACAGGCAAGCAGGCTTCCCCTGTATATGACAAGCAAGGTCAGTCTCTGGATCTTAGCTGCTGCACCTCAGGGTCAGAAAAGTCCTGGCAGCTTTTATCTTAGGCTGGGTCTTGGAGGTGAGTTCTTTTCCTCAGGGGTTCCTTATCTCCTTTGGTCTTCTTCCAGCCCTTCTCCTCCTTGCTTCTGGTATTTTTTCTGATCTTCTTCTCCTCAGCTTCTTCTTGAGTCTTGCTTCTTTTAACCAATTATCTTAGTATAATTTTACTAACCAATCCTAACAAAATTACCTAACCAATCCTACCCCACCACCTTACCTGATTTACACCTAGCACCATTAATTATACAGGAGACAGAAACCTTTTCAAACCAGACAGAGATCACAGGTCAAACAATAGGAAAGTGTCCTGACAATGCTTTATCTGGTGACAGTGAGAACTATTAGGGCGAGTCCCCCTCTCACAACCTGGTGTGAATCTTTTTAATACATTTTAGATGGAATGTGAGTATGTGACTCCAGGGCTGCAGCTGATGGCTGCTGCATCTTCAGTCTGGCTGCAGAAGGCGGCTTTGGTTCAGGCCTCCAACATGGCTACAGAAAAGCCGGATAGTTACACTGCCAGCCCCTTCCTCCATCATGCTAACACCTTCCTGTGACCTTGGTCATCTTCATTTCCTCCTCCAATTCCCCATCCAGGCTGTAACTAGAATCCAATTGCTGTTTCAGCCATAGCAGTTCTATGATTCAGCCCTTCTTATTCCCGACTGGCAGGTCACTAATTCAAGGCTTGCTCTCTGCTCCCCGTTTCCATTCATCACTGGTCTGATGCTCACCTTGCCCTTCCCCAGTCCCGCTGAACTGCACATGCCAGAGTCCCCTTTCTCGCCTGGCCTTCCAGCCTTGCCACCCCAGTCTCCGTCACTTTGTTGGCTCTTTACTGCACTGCTCACCCAGTCAGTTTACGCTTACAGGGCCACTGCAGTACTTTGCGAAGATGCTGACAGAGCCTCTTGCTCAGGGGTGTGGATTATCCACACGCTTGGGCAACGTTGTTATACTGACTTAAGTTCCTAGTGTAGACGAGGCCTGTTTCTCAGCTTCAAGGCTCTTCCTGGGGCTACGGCAGCTCATGTCTCTCCCCAGGTCACGTTTCAAGCTCTCCTGGTTCCCTTCTCTGACCGGAACCACAGATTCTCTCCTCTCCTGACCGTTCTCTGCACTTTCATGTGTCCGGGGGCCAGCCACACAGACTGAGAATAAAAACAGTCTCTGCTCCAGGAGCTTACAACCGTCCCCTCTAGTGGCTGGGCCATAGAGGGTGATAGCCTACTACTGCCTGCCAGCCAGTGGAGTTCTTTCTTTAGCTTCAGTGGTGGAGGTCTGGACAGCTGTGGAGTGACGTTGTAGGTTCAGTTCTTGCTGATGTCCTGTGGGGAGGACTGTTGTTAAAAATGGGATGAATGTGACGTGGCGCCAATCCTCTGATTGCTTTATCTGTTGTGTCCCTTTGTGCAATCGTCCTGTTTCCTCTCTGCAGATTACAAGCTGTTAGAGACAGGGAATGCAGCGCTGTCGCTTTGGAAAGCACAGATCATGTTCCGAGTGCTGCTGCAATGCAATCGGGAGCTGTGACAGCCCTCCAACGCAGCCAGCGATTCCTGGGTCTCTGGAAAACAGATAAGCAAACGATCAGACAGTCAGTCAGCATGGTGATGGGTTTCTGTGCTGACAGAAACATCTGGGTGTACCTCAGCCCTGGTGCTGTCTAGCAAGCGCTGGTGGCTTTCCTTTCTTTGCGGGGTGTGTGCGCGCAGGCGGTCTTTACACAGAGCACTGGAAATAGTCACTCCTCTTGGGAGGGTAACGCTGGTTACTGTTGTGCTTATCTAAGCACTGCTTTCACCTCACCCTTCCCATTCAATTAATGTAAAAAATCAAACCTGAAAACCCTCCCCCAAGCAGGGTCTCCCTCGAAAGCGGTGGGGACTTCGCGATTGCTCTTTATTTCTATGGAAGGCACTCAGATACGTGGTGAGGGACTGCAGAAGAAAACCCTAAAACAGGTGAAATTGGGTAGGAGATTTATTGTCGTACATCCACACAGTAAATTCTGCAGAGCTGCCATGTCTAGTCTCGGAGGGGGCTGCATTTCCTTGGCCAGGGAAAGGATTTCTCTGTCTGCTGTGTAATTGCAGATGAGACATTTGCCATACTTATCAGGCCTGCCTTCCACGTAGTATCCGAGTGCACCGTACGACCCCTCAGCAGCCCTGTGAGGCAGGAGTGTACAGGTGAGGCGTTGTCACAGAGTGCCCGGGTGATGGTCTGGAACTTGCTCCCTAGGAAGCCAGTTGGGACTCTGAGGGAAAACGTCCTCTCTCCGTACACAGCCTGTCTCCAAGGCTAGGAGCTTAGAGGTCCCCGTTTACACCTTCCTGGGTCTGACCTCAGAGCATTCAGCACCTTCTGCCCCTCCGTGTGCTTCCCCCAGTGAACCCGCCTGGGCGGGGTCCTGGGGGAGCCCATGGGTTCTGCACCCCAAATCCACAGTCAGACGTGACTCTCAGCCAGCCAGTAAAACCAGAGGTTTATTCGTCGACAGGTACATGGTCTAACACCGAGCTTGTGGGTACCTGAACCCCTCAGCTGGATCCATTTTGGGGGCCCAAGGGAGGCCAGACCCTGCCTGGGCCTGCCTCCCTTCTGCCCACCTAGCTTCAGACTCCAAAACCTCTCTCCAGCCAGCTGCAGACTCCAAAACTCAAGCTCACTCTCTCCAGCCCCTCCTCCTCAGGTGACCTCCCTCCCCCACTTGGGGTCAGATTACAGCTTCAGGTATGGACACCTGCAGAGAAGCTCTGCTTTGCATCAGCTACACACCCTTATCCCTTCACATGGACGCTCAAGAAATGCATAGGGGAAACTGAGGCACACACACAGTATTCCTACTTCATCACAGGAACCGAGGCATGGAAGGTCTGTCTACACAGCAAAGAGCCCTGTGACTGGCCCGTGCCAGTGGACTTGGACTCTCAGGGCTCAGGCATTGCCGGGTAGACTTTCAGGCTTGGGCGGGAGCCCGGGCTCTGGGACTGTCCTAGAATCCAGGCTCCAGTCTGAGCCCAGATGTTTCCACAGCAGTGAAACAGCCCTGCGAGCTTGACCACTGGCCCAGGCTAGCTGCGGGTGCCTTCTTGCTGTGTAGACCTACCCAGAGAGGCTAGAAGTGACTTGCCCAGGGTGGCGCAAGGAGTTGGTGGCGGAGCAGGAATTGAGTCCAGGTCTCCTGAGTCCCAGAGCACTGTCCTAACCGCACGGCCATCCCTTCTCCCATGACCAGTGTAGGTGTGTGACGTGTCCGGTCACTTGGCCTGACTGGTGTGGCAGAAATCTCAGGAATGAGCTGTCTGTTTTGACGTGCAGCCTGGGTTTTTCTGGGAGGCAGTCACCACCAAGTGTTCATTTTCTAGCCCCCTCGTCTGTGTTCTCTGCTAACACTGGAGAGTGAATTAAGCTACTGCCAGTGAGTCCCCAGCTTGGCCCCTGAACACCGCTCAGTGCCTGGTGATGGTCTGGAACTTGCTCCCTAGGAAGCTAGACAGGACTTCTGGGGAAGTGTCCCCTCTCCGTACACAGCCTGTTTTCAAGGCTAGGAGCTTCACGGGTCCCCACTTCCACCTTCCTGGGTCTGACCTCGGAGCATTCAGCACCTTCTGCCCCTCCGTGCGCTTCCCCAGCGAACCCGCCCGGGCGGAGTCCTGAGGGAGCCCGTGGATTCTGCACCCCAAATCCACAGACGTGACTCTCAGCCAGGCAGTAAAACAGAGGTGTATTCGATGACCGGTACGTGGTCTAACCCAGACCATACAGCGAGCATGAACCCTCAGCTGGATCCATTTTGGGGGCCAGAGAGCGAGGTAGCTCCTCTCCTCCCTGTCTGATTCCAGCTAGCTTCAGACCCCCAAACTGAAACTCACTCTCTCTAGCCCCTCCTCCCCCCTGGCTCAGCCAGGTCAGGTGACCTCCCTCCCCCACTTAGAGTACAGCTTCAGGTATGGACACCTGCAGAGTGGGGAGAGGGCGTTGCCTGCTTGCTTACACTATCAGCCCCTATTCCTTCACATAGACACTTAAGAAATGCATAGGGGAAACTGAGGCGTGCACACACACAGTATTCCTACTCTGTCACAACTTCCTATTCCACCCCCTTCCTGACTGTAACGCTGTCACTGGGGTGTATCTATTGGCCTAGCCTGCTTGCTCGCTGCTCTGCATTGGGAATGAGCCGCCCCTAAATTGGCCTCAGTCTCCTGCGCCCCTCCCTCCTGAAAACACCAGGCAGCCCGTGAAGGGTGCTTCCTAAACGCCGGTTTAGCCCTGGGATTTATCGCGCAGGCAGGGAGTAAATTAATATTTCTCTGTTTGAAACCTCGGTGATTATGTCTTTAGACACTAAATGAAGGCAGGATGGTGGCTGTGTTCTGGGTCTCTTCCTCCCCCCTCTCCCCTCCGCCCCCCCGAGGTTTGGAGCTGGATTCCCCCCCGCCCCAGGACCATATAGCCGAAAAGAATTGGAACTAAATATGTCACTTGCTACTCTGCTGCTCTTCCAATATATCGAGCTCCTTGTTAAACTGCAGCTTGCTGCTAATGCAGCTCCTCTTAGGGGCCTCTTCCTTCCCTGGCATTGATGCATGGTAGGACCTGGGAAAGAAACTTCTCGCGGAGCAAGTAAAATGCTTAGCTGGGCGTGGGCTGCCATCTAGGCTAGGGCATGAGGCACCTTCTGAAATGAGTTTCATTCAGTCTCAACCTTTTAAAAATTTTTGGTAGCACCTAGAGATCAAGAGCTTCCTTACGCTAAGCACTGGGGTGTCCTGAAAACTGTATAATCCCAGCAGATGAGGCGCAGAGGTCAGAGAGCAGAAAATCCATAGCGGAGACTGAGTCCTGGACTTCCCAAGGTCCCACCGGGAGTGTGGTAGGGCTGGGAATTGAACCAGATCTCCTGAGTCCCAGCTTAGTGCTTTAACCACAAGGTCACATCTTCCTTTCGAAGAACCCGCACATGCAGCCTCTGATCTGGAGTCAGGTGTGCCAGCTCCTGGCTGGATGTCTTTCCCGGGAAAACCACCCGAAAGGCGCTGGAGTAATATCTGTACAGCCCCTCCTGTGAGGCTGGGAAGTGCTATTCTCCCCCACCTCTCCTTGGTACAGATGGGGAAACTGAGGCACAAAGCGTAAGTGACTTGCCCAAGGACACAGCGAATCAGTGACCGATCAGGGACTGGAGCTGAAGTCTCAAGTCCGTGGCTAGTGCCCTACCCCTGGGCCATCCTTGCTCTCATGGAACAGAGCTGCAGTTGCTCAAAGCCCTGTGCTGTCGGTCAGCAACATTCCTGGAGTTTGCCAGCCAGCACTGCGCCGAGGACAGTGTGGTTTGTTAACATGGGGTGACCCCTCCTAAAGCCAAGCTAGCAGCAGCGCTAATGGATGCCGAAGGCGTCTCGGTCTCTCCAAGGAGAGCCACCCTGAGGCAGGGTCCGCAGAAGCGAGATGCAGCAAATCACTTGGTCCTCTCCTTTAACGCTTCAGAAATACTGCCAGTGGCAGCTGCTCTGCAAGAGAAGCTCCAAGTGCCAGCGGTAAAAGCTGCGTGCTGCCCTTGAACCCTGAATTCCCCTTGGCCTCCACAGATCCCCACGCGGCAGGGCCCCAGGGACGGAGAGCCAAACCAACCTCTTCCGAGCCGGTGGGATCCTGGCTAGATGGCAATACTAGGACGGAGGATCAGCCTCTCCAGGCTGCCACCACCTCTTGTGCTGTGCCCTTCCCCCACTTATCTGGAGTGCTGCACCCAGTGTAGTCTCCTGGGAAGGGAAGATTTGCATCCATGTGCTACGAGAAGGAGCTGGTCTCTGAGCAGAGCTTTTCCTCCGTACTCACTGCGTGGTTCGCTCCCCTTCCTCAGAGAATGCCCTGCCTTGCAGTCCTGCGGGCGAGCCAGGCTACAATGTGCGCTGCCCCGGGGTGTGGGGGAAGGGCTGCCGTGGGGGGGGGGGCTTCAGGACACGCCCTGGCCTGGGGGAGGGAAGAAGGGCTGCCATAGGGGGTGCTGTAGGACATGCCTTGGCCCGGGGGGGGGGGAGGGCTGCCGTGGGGGGTGCTCGAGGACACATTCCTGGCCTGGGGGAGGGGAGAAGGGCTGCCACGGGGGGTGCTCTAGGACATGCACTTCCCCGGGTAGGAGGGCTGCCCCTTGGGTTTCTCTTTTGTTCACGGGGGTGTATTGGGGGCAGTTGAAGGATAGACGCAGGCATTTGTCCAGTATAAAGTAGTGTGGAGTTGGTGGCTAGAGGAAGGGGACCTGTCTGACTGGTCAGGGCCCCTCGGGGGCCTGTTCTCTCTGAACTGCAGCCGGACAGACTGACTGCTCTCAGCTCCGGCTGTCCTCAGAAGTGGCATTTCCATCACCTTCCTTGGCAGCTTGTTCCCTTGCTCTGCACTTGCAGAGCTGCCTGCTTTCCTCCCCCTCCCTCCCGCCGAGATTTCCTGCCTGCCGCACGAGTCCCTGTCTCCCCTACCCTCTCTCAGGGCCTTGAGCAGCGGGAGATTGCCACGTTTCATCTGGGTCCCCTCACTTTTCTGCCTGGGCCCTTCTTCCCGGGTCTCTGATGATTCATCGCTGTCACGTCTCCTGTCACTGTCGCATTTCGATCTAAGCACTGCATCCTTCCTGCCAGCATGGGATCATCCTGTGAGCACTGCATGTGATCCTGTGCTTGCTATGGCCCGACAGGGTATCTGTGTGAGGGTCCCGTCTTGTACCTCCTCCATGGGATTGCTGTCCAGCCAGGATCCCTCCTTCTCCAGCTCAGTCTGACAGTAATCCAGTGTACGGATGGTCGGGCGGACAAGGCGTTGGCCGGGGATTTGGGAGATTGGGGTTCATTTGCCATCTGTGCCACAGGCGTCCTTTTCGACTCGGAGATTGAAGGTCGGAAGGGGGATCTAGTCTGAGCTCCTGTATAGCACAGGCTGTGGGGACATCACCCAGGGGTCCTGCATCAAGCCCGTTGCTAAGCTGGAGCAGATCTCCCACCTTGGTTGAGAGGAGCAATCCCTCCCCTGGGTCAGTTGCTCCAGTGGTTAGTTACCAGCACTGGGCTGTATTTCTAGTTGGACTTCGGGCCAGTCACTGAATCTCTCTGGGGATCAGTTCTGGCTTTTACCCCCTTTCCTAACAATTGAAAAGGTAAATTCCGTGGGACAGAGGTTCTGTGTGCTGCTCAGCAGAGAGATGGCCAGGGCTCAGTTGGAGGCCTCTAGATGCTACCATAATACTAATTAACAGCCAGCTCCCTCCCTGATCCCTGCACAAAATCCATTTTCAGAGGAACTCCAAACTGCTGAAGCATTAAAGGAGAAGATTAAAAAATACTGCCCTGGAAGTGGTTTTGTTTCCTGTCCTTTCGGAGCCTGTGCTGGCCTGTTTGTTTTGTGTTCTGTAGAATACCTATCCTGTTAGGAATAGATCTGAGCTGTGTTAACCACATCCGAATCCCCAGGGCCCTCAAGATAGATGGTGGATGATATATTTTCTGTCTTGTCCTTTCCTCAAAGCGGCATGAAGTTTTATGAAGCTCTGATTTTTATGGAGTGTTGACTCTCCCACATTGTCTGTCTTTCTGGCTTGGCAGCCTCTGCCATGCCTGATTGGACTGTCAGTCCATAAAGTCCATATCCTGTCTCAGGCAGCAGCTGCAGACCCCATATTGGAAGGAAGGCATCCTACGGTGCCCCTGGCCAGTTGAGCAATGGAGGGCACTGTAGTAACTATGTGATACTCCAAGGCAGCTGCTGGAGCACCCAGTGTGGGATTAGGAGCCACAGAGCCTGTGATGACCATTGGGACCATCTGCTCTGACCTCTGTATGACACAAGCCAGAGAACTGTGTGTCACGGAGCGCCCGGGCGATGGTCTGGAACCGCTCCCTAGGAAGCCAGACTGGACTCCGGGTGGAGGGCCCCTTCTCCGTACTCAGCCTGTTTCCAAGGCTAGGAGCTTCACGGGTCCCCACTTCCACCTCCCTGGGTCTGACCTCGGAGCATTCAGCACCTTCTGCCCCTCCGTGTGCTTCCCCCAGCAAGCCCGCCTGGGCGGGGTCCTGGGGGAGCCCATGGGTTCTGCACCCCAAATCCACAGTCAGACGTAACTCTCAGCCAGACAGTAAAACAGGTTTATTCGATGACAGGAACGTAATCTAGGTAGAGCGAATGCGACCCCTCCGCTGAGTCCATTTTGGGGGCCCAAGAACCAGGCGGAGCCTGCCTGCAGCTCCTTGTCAGCCCCCAGCTAGAACCAGACTCCCAACTGAAAGTCACTCTCTCCAGCCTCTCCTCCCCCCTGGCTCAGCCAGGTCAGGTGACCTCCCTCCCCCACTTGGAGTCAGATTACAGCTTCAGGTATGGACACTTGCAGAGAGGTTCTTGCTTACCCTGTCTCTGCTTTGCATCAGCTACACATCCTTATCCCTTCACACAGACGCTCAAGAAATGCAGAGGGGAAACTGAGGCACACACACAGTATTCCTACTCCGTCACACTGCGCCCCAGTCATTCCTGGAACAAGTGATGTTCTGGGTCAGGTGGCGGGGGCTGGCCATGTGAGCGATGGGAAAAGGTATTTGGGTCGCAAGCACCTTGTCCGTTCTGCATGGTGGTGTGGAGCTGGGGTCCAGCCAGAGCTCTCTTAGGGGAGGGCAGTGCCAGTCTGTGAGGGGTTCAAATCACTGCTCCAGATCCTTGTGCACGTGCACTCACTCCTCAGCTGTGCTCTGGCAGTTTTTTGCGGGGGTTGGGGTCTTACAGGCGCTATCAAGCCTTCGAAAAGTAGTTCACCCAGAGCCCATCTCGGTGGATTTTCCCACCTCCTCCCCGCTCACTGCCCAGCCCTTCTGGCACTCTGCGGCTGTGATACAGTACGGAGTGGTGGGAGGCAGGCTCCGGCGATGGAAGAGATCTTTGGTGTACGTCAGTAACACGGGTGACTCTCTGCGCACAGATACTGTCTATCGATTCTCGCGTTGGGCCCGCACGGCCGTTAAGCAGCCTTTTCAATTCTGCCGTTGTGCAAGCAGCTGACTAGGTCTAAATGGGTGCTGTTGGCCCTTTCCTCTAATTACCCCGTGGGGATTAATCATATGGCTGGAGAGAGATGGTGGGAGATAAGTCAGTGCGGAATAGTTCTCCTCTATGGTCCCTGCCTGCGGGGCGGTGCGAGGCTGGGGACTAGGAAGAATGGGCACGCTGTGTGGAGGATCTGCTGCTTCCCACGGCGGAGCATGGAGACGGGGTGCCAGGGCTTATAGGCATACGGTTCTGGACTCTGGAGCGTGGTGTCTGGGTCGTTTGCAGTATCTCCTCCCTCCCCTCTGAGTGACAGCCACTGACTGCAGCCATCTCCCTGTAATGTCAGCAGGGTGGTCCCTCCCCCCTGTCTGGGGAGAGCCCTCTGCTAGCCTGAGCAGGGTAGTGCAATGTCCCGCAGGCCTAGCCTGGCCCCTGTTGTAGGGATCTTGCTTGATTCTGATGGGGTGTGTGATAGGGCCGGGGGACATTCCCTTACCATCTCTCCTGTTCCATGCAGTTCCAGGGGGCTGTGTTCTCGGATGTGTTCAGTGCATCACAAGGATTGGCGGAGGGAGGGGGGAACCGGGGTCTGAAGTTCCTGTCTAACCTCGGCTGGTGCAGTCTGGCGAAGGGGTTTGACCTGGCAAACCTGCTCCCTGCCAGGGGTCATAGAAGCAGATGCTCTTTGCAATATGCAAACCTTGAAATAAGTATTTCCTGACCCCCCCCCCCCCCTCCTTGCTGCCCTACTGCAGGCTTGGTGGGGGGAGAGCCCAGGGCTGGGTGTGGGCCTGAGGGGAGGGGAGTCGCCTCTGGAACCAAGTGCCGCTTGTTCCTCTTGCAGGGGTCAAAAGAGGGGGGCAGTTCTGCCTTGTTCGTTCAGCTCCGGCTTCTCCCTCAAATGACTAGGTCTAAAGGAGAAGGCACCTCCGTCTCGCCCTTGCAAGTAACATCCATTAGTCTCCCGCAGTTCCAGACACGTTCCCTCCTTTGGGAAGCGGGGAATGGATTCTGTGAGGCTTGCAGCTTGTCCAGCCTTCCTGTGCTCAGGGAGTTGCTCTGCTGCTGTGTCTGTAGATTGAATCGGGAACGGCTGCACAATTTGGGGTTTGAGCAATTGTAGCTCTTTGTCCTCAGTGTGGCATGCGGAGCACCCGCCCGCGTCTGAGACTGCGGTTAGCCTTTCTGTAATGGGCTGGATTGAGGGGGGGGGGGGGGAGGAGGCAGGCTCTGCAGATGAAAAAGCATGGTAGCCTCTATTGTTGGATCCACAATGCTAAGTACCCCGAGGTCAGTTTGTAGCTGAAGTGACCACAGGACGGGTCCTTGAACTCCGAGTGCGCAGATCCGGTCCACCTCCCTCAATGGGTGCGATTGTTCCTTGTAGCAGCATGTTCCCATGTTAGTCACAGGCGCACCCTGTCCTGTTAGCCAGAGGACCGGGGGTGGGGGGCAGCAAATAAGGGAGGGCTGGGAAGGGGAGTGCCATGTACTTTGCTGTGCCCTTGGAGGGCAGGTGGAGTGGGGTGGAGACTGTCACGGAGTGCCCAGGGCGATGCTCTGGAACTGCTCCCTATGAAGCCAGTCAGGACTCTGGGGCAAAGCTTCCTCTCCATGAACAGCTGGTCTCCAAGGCTAGGAGCTTCACAGGTACAGCATCCGCCTTCCTAGGTCTGACCTTGGAGCATTCAGCACCTTCTGCCCCTCCGTGCACTTCCCCCAGTGAGCCTGCCCAGGCGGGGTCCCGGGAAAGCCCATGGATCTGCACCCCAACTCCAGTCCGATGTGAGACTCAGCCAGCCAGTGAAACAGGTTTATTAGATGACAGGAACATGGTCTAAAACTGAGCTTGTAGGTCCCCAAACCTCTCAGCTGGATCCATTTTGGGGGCCCAGGGAGGCCAGACACTGTCTGGGCCCCGCCTCCCTTTTGCCCAGCCAGCTGCCGACTGAAACTCACTCTCCAGTCCCTCCCCTGCAGTTCCTTTGTCTCTTCCCTAGCCCAGGAGGTATCACTTACCTCTTTGTTGTTCAACACTTCCAGCCAACACCTGGGGGGAGGGGAGGGGAGGGGAGGGGCCAGGCCCTCAATTGCCAAGACAGGTCAGCCACTTACACTGGCCCTTAGGCCTCCACATAGATACTGAAGAAATGCAGAGGGGAAACTGAGGCACCCACAGTATTCCCACTCCGTCAGAGACTGACACATGGCACTCTTGGTTCACGTGGAACTGGGGCTCGATTTGTATGTGAGAAGAGCTTGCCCGGCGGTCCTGACAGTAGTGCTGAAGGACGTGCACGTGAGGCTTTGCCTTGCCGTCAGAGCAGGAGGCTGCATTTCTGGGCATGTCCCAGGGATGGCTGCGGGGCACTTCCCAGGAGCTGGGGGGGGGGGGGGGCCCATGGCTGCATTTGGAATGGAAGCCCCTTGGGATAGGGCCCGGTCTGGCACACTAACCCCGAACACTGTGGGGCACCTTGCAGCAGAGAGGTGCCTGGGACTCTGGCAATATTGATCAAGTACCCAGCTCTGCCACAGACTCTGAATGACGTTGGCAAGTCCCGTAGGTCAAGGCTTTCAAGTGACTGTTGACTTGGGGAGACACCTCAGAGTCCTGATTCTCAGAGTGGGTGCTGAGTACCTTCTGGCTGGGCACCCCAAATTACTAGCCACTCTTGACGTTTTGACCTTAATTGTTCTGTGCTGTTATTCTCTAGCTGTGAAATGGGGATAATTAGCTTTCCTTTCTCCCATGTGTTCAGGCTCCTCAGGTCTATGCAGCACCTGATCTAGTGGGGCCCGATCTGGCTAATGCCCTACTCTGGGGCTAGGAAGAAAAAAGGTCTTTAATATGGAGTTGCTGTTTGTGGAGCCTGGAGGTCCCAGTATGCTATAAGCCGGCATGCAGTGGGGCAAGACTCTGAGCAAACACAGGCGCACTTCAGCTATCTCTGTGCTTGTTCCTTCAGGGGAGATAGGGTGCCTTGTCCTGACCTTACACGCCAGTCCATATCTACCTGTGGAGCCCCGCCTCTTGGAATGCCTGGGCATTGTTACTGTGACAGCGAAGGAGGTGGGCTGGCTGGATGTGAGGCAGCAGGGAGCAGGGCGGATTTGACCTGGGAGTGTGGCAGGGAAGTTACACTGGAGATGGGAGGCTTCTCTGAAGGGAAGATACCTGCGAGTTGTAACTTGAGCCCAGGAGGGGGATGGGGAGAGCTGACTGTGATGGAGTAGGAATGCTCTTAATGTTTCCTCTGGATAGTGTGGGGATGCCTCAGTTTCCCCTATCCATTCCTTGAACGTCTGTGTGGAGGGCTAAGGGTGTGTAGTTGGTGCAAAGTAGAGAGATAGCATAAGCTGTCTTGGGGCCTGCCCCTCCCCCTCTGAAAGGTGTTGGCTGGAAGTGTTGAATAACAGAGGCCAGCTGAACCTGTAGGAGGGAGGTCAGGTGACCTGACCTAGGGGGAGGAGGGGCTGGTGAGGGAAGTTGGAGTCTGTCTGGCTGGGAAGAGGGAGAGCTCAGGCAGACTGCCTAGCTCTCTGGCCCCCAAAATGGATCCAGCTGAGGGCTCACACTCGCTGTATGGTCGGTGTTAGACAAGGTACCGGTCATCGAATACACCTCTGTTTTACTGACTGGCTGAGAGTCACGTCTGACTGTGGAGTGGGGTGTAGAATCCACGGGCTCCCTCAGGACCCCGTCTGGGTGGGTTCGCTGGGGGAAGCACACGGAGGGGCAGAAGGTGCTGAATGCTCCGAGGTCAGACCCAGGAAGGTGGAAGCGGGAACATCGAAAGCTCCTAGCCTTGGAAACAGGCTGTGTACAGAGAGAGGACGTTTTCCCTGGGAGTCCTGACTGGCTTCATAGGGAGCAAGTTCCAGACCCTCGCCCGGGCACTCCGTGACACTGACACCTGCCCGGAAGACTGGAAAAAGGAAGAGAGGGACGGCTGTAGGGATTTGTGGTGGGGAGTTGGCTGGGGAAGAGAAGGGAGCCCTAAGTTTGGGGTTTTTAATTTCCCTACCCCTGGAAGGACCTGACTGACGGGTCCTGTTTGTACTGAGAAGCTCTGAGTTGGACTGAGTTCCTGTCACCCCTAATAAACCTTCTAATCTACTGGCTGGCTGAGAGTCCCTGTGAATCCCAGGAAGTGGGGGTGCAGGGCCTAGACTCCCCCACACTCCGTGACAGAGGAACCTCTGCCGTCTCCCAACAGCCAGCGAGGCTGGAGCAGTGTAGAAAAGGACTTGGAAAGCAGAGCGTTTGACTTCTAAGCAGTTTCTGATTTATCCGCCTTCTGCTTCTGGTCTGAGACTTATTTCAGAAATGTGCTTGTTGGGGTTGTGGTGAGCAGAATTCCCGGCATGCGAGCTGACCACGTCTCTGGAAAATACAGAGAACGGTGCTTGAATAAGGAAAACACTTCCTCCTCGAGCATCCTCCATTTCCACTGACAGACTTCTTCAGATATTTTACTGACAGGCAATTTTCCCTGTGTTTGTTACTGACAGTCTGTAAACTTAGTGACAGCTGGTAACGTGGGGTGCAGGCATCGCTTGTAACTTAATAATGCTGGTGTCCTTTCTCTGTAAAAAAATCAAATCAAATCCTCCTGTCTTTCATGGAGCAGTGTGGATTTCAGGTTAGCCTGGAATACATCTCTTTAGAGAGTCGCCTGCATTTTATTTATTCTAGTGATTTCCAGAGCCCTCCCCGGAATCTGAGCCCCATTGTTAGGCGCTGCATAAGCATATAGTGAGTTGGTCCCTGACCTGAAGAGCTTACAGTCGGCATAGACAAGAGAAGGGGTAGAAAAAAGGAAGGGGATTATCCCCATTTTACAGACTGGGAAGTGAGATGGATTGGCTTAGCCAAGGTCCTGCAGGAAACCTCTGGGAATAGACCAGAATTAGCTGCAAAGCTGTCCTTCCTCTCCAGAGCTCATGAGCCAGGAGACCCAAAGGTGATCGGCCAGAAGGATTGTTAATTGTAAGGGATAGGCATTTCCGGTGTCCCCGAGTTCTCCATACACACAGCTCTTGAGCACTGCACTTCTGTTATGCCTTGTGGTCAAACGGGCTTTCTCCACTCCTCTTCTGGAGCTAGTGTCTGTGTAGCACGTCTTAGGGGGCTGCCTCACCAGAGCACTCCACGCGAGGCACCGGGTTGTCCTGGATTCCCCCCACAAGGGCCGGGAGGTTGCACAGTGCTGCTTTTGCATCAACGCAATCTGAAACCAGACATAAGAAAAATCTTTCCTTATGGACAAAGAGAGGATTGGACTGAACCAGAAGCAGCCGCCTGTTGGAGCTTTCCAAAAAGCCCAGGTGTTTCCTGCAAGCTGGGAGGACTTTGGTAGGAGAGCATCGAGATCGGGAAAAAGTGACTTCTGCTTTTCCACCACACAAATCCATCCAGTAGCTATAGTTGCTGTGCTAGATAAACAGTTTGGCTGGTGTGTTGTGTGTTTTGCACCAGTGTAACACACCAAATCTGCTCGTGTAGCATCTGTTTGTGCTGCTGCAGCTTCCAATAGCTTCAAACCAGAGTAGTGTGCACCAGTGCAAGCTCCCCTTCAGTGGTGCAGAGCATCTGTGCTGGTGCAAAACCCCCTCGTGTCTGGATGTGTACCTCAAATATGTTTACAGCCTCCCCCACTTCCAATAGGCCCTTGCTAGCAACCCGGGGCAGCGCTGGTGTGGAGCAGCTGCTGGTGGGGTTACCCCGGTAATACAGATCCTCATCCAGACTTGGTGTGGAGATGGGCCCCTTGTTGAGATGTCAGAGAAACTGGGAGCCATCTTGTCTCTGCTAACTTTAGCTGGATAGTTTTAGGAACAACCAATACAGGAGGATGTGAGTGAATGGAAAGGGAGAAGGCGGCAAGCCAAGCAGATGGTCTCCAGGCCAGCTAGACCACGACTGTTTGTGGAGGGCTGCAATGGCTTGAGGTACAGGGGTAAGAATGAATCTGGGTGGTCTTCTCCATCAGTGATCAGAAACGTGGAACTATTCTCCCCCACCCCCTTGCATCCATGTTCTTCCTGCAGCCAGCACTCCCCTTTGTACAGTGCAGTGATGATTTCTCGGAGCTCCAACCAAGACCCTGGCTTAGCAAGGTCAGTTATATCCTGGGGCGCCACCGAGGCTCTGCTCGTGCATAGCTCTTTTGCTCTGCCAGGCTGTACTCCCGGAGAGTTTGGGAATCCATCGGGACTGAAGCTGAAATGATACTACGTGCAAAGCCCTTTAACACCCAGTCATTAGTACCCTTGGGACATCGCTTGAGACGTTTCTAAAATTCAGGGCATGGCAGTTCTTTGGTGTGCCCTATGTGGTTGGCTTGCCTCACATCCCCTTTTAGGGGAGGAAACAAAGAAGCAAAAAGTATTTGGCTCAGCTCTTCTGTTTGTGGGGTTTATCACTCTGACTCCATGCATGCAGCTACCAAAGGCTGCGTTCTGGGAGGCCGGGGGGAACCACTAGTCCATCTCCCCAGAGGTCTTGCATGCTAGAGAGGAAGGGGGTTAACGACCAGCTATAGGAAATGGAAAGCAGAATGAGCAGGGCTCCGGCGACGCTCTCCAAATGAGACTATTAACATGCAAAAACACGGGCAGGAGGGTGGAAAAACGAGCAACAGTCCTCGGAACGGGGGTAGCGTCTCTGAAAGTGGGGCTGGAGGCAGATTTGTCTGCCTGCACCCTCAGCACCCCGCTGTACGGTGTAAAAGGGACCCAGGGAACAAATCAAGAACAAAGGCGCCGAGGCGTCTGTGACCATCTCCTGCTGTCTCTGTAGCACTGGTGCTGACAGGTGGCTCATGAATCTTGAAATCTCATTTCAAGCCTGGGTATTATCGTCGTTCTGCAACACTGCTTTGCAATGAGGCAGCTTTCGGAGGCTGGGGCGTGGCCTGGCGTCTCACTGTGTTAGGCGCTGCAGAGATACGAAGGAGGAGTTTGTCCCACTGGGTAGTGTTCGGAAAATGGCAAACCTGGCCCTAGCCCTTTCCTTAGTTTCCTGGAAATGAGCATGTCCTTGAGAAACCTCCTAGTGCTGTCAGTGAAGAGCTAGTTGATGATTGATTCATCCCCCCTGGTGGTCAATCCAAAGCCATGGAAGAAGGGGAACGGCCCAGGTGTTTGTACTCAAGTGACAGGCATAGGGTCACCAGACATTCCCCAAAGGAAACCGGGCATCTTCATGGATAGCAGAGGTGCAGGGAAGGCGAGGTGGTGCTTTCCTAGTGACTGAGAAGGCTGGCCCCTAAACTTGGAAGTGATGATGGAGGAAGGACTGCGGTATGGCTGAGCTCCCCGGACTTTGCATGCCAGCATAGCAGCCAAGCAGAACAGGATCGCTGTGCGGCAGAGAACCAGGGCAGGAAGCGAGCTGGGGAGTTGGCTATATGTACATGCAAGTGTCTGCCGCAGCAGCCTGCTCCTGCGTCCTTGGTCCCCCACCCCAGCCTCCTTGAGGCTTCCCTGCATCGTCCACAGGCAGCTCCCAAGGGCAGGGGGAGGCAGATGTTTCCCCGTTTGAAACTGAAGAGACAGGCGGTTTCTGGGCAATTGACGGGTGAATGGCGTGTGGGTGCCAGGATGGGATGTTTGGAGCATGAAGCTTGGAGTTCTAATCTAGTTCAATTAAATTAATCTGCCAGAACAAGTGGTGGGGGCAGGGGTGCTCCAGGGGAGGGGCTGTCACAGCTGCTGGCGCCTGCAGCAGGACACCTTTGTTCAGTGCCACGGGTGGGAGGGAAGAGCAGAGCCTCCCCTGTGCCACTGACGGCTCTGACAGTTCCCCCCACATCTCCCCAGGACTTGGGGAAGTGGCTGCAGGGATGGCTGCAGGCAGCGCCTTGTACTCCACGCAGGGCGATGGCAAAGCAGAAGCTGTCTGGGGAGGGACAGGTTGGCTGGATGCTCCTCTGCACTCAATCAGACCATGCCAGGCTGGTAAAGGCAGACCAGAGGCCCGGCTTGCTGGGCATGGGGAGGCCCAGATGGTGGGTAGATTGAAATGTGAGAACAGACATATTGGGTCAAACCAAAGGTCTGTTCAGCCCTGCAAATGAAGCTTGTTAAATGAGGTTGCCCTCAACACTTGAAAAATAGACTTTGCCAGACTGGACGTCCATCTAACCTGGTCTCCAGTGGCAGCCTGGATCAGCTGCTTCCTAGGAAATTGCAAGAACCCCTGCCCTGGGTAGCTGGGGATAAAGAACATTGTCGGGTCAGAAACTCGCTAACCCCGAGCAGAGCCCACTTCCCAAACCTGGGAAGCCCGGGGAGGGCTCCTAGCTCTGTGTTTGGGCATTTAGAGGCGGCATCGGGCATCCTACTTCAGATGCCGCTAGAGGTGTGGGGTCTCCAAGTACTCGCATGCTCCCGGTGCCTGTCCCCCTCAGCTGGAGTCATGTATAAGGCAAAGCCAGGCACATCACTGATCTTAGAATTTCCCCTTACCTGTAATGGGTTAAGAAACTCAAATAACCTGGTTGGTACCTGACCAAACGAACCAATGGAGAAAGAAGATGCTTTCAATTGGGGGGAGGCTTTATTTTGTGCTTTTGTGTGTGGGTTCTCCGAGCTAGAGAGAGACCAGGTAGAAAAGAACAAATCTCTTGCAACCAGAAATAAGCATCCAGAATTATAAGAATAGTAAGTCAAAGCCAGGCAAGGCGTGTTAGATTAACTTCTGTTTTAGCTTGTGAATTTCCCCTTTGCTAGAGGGAGGTTTATTCCTGTTTTTTGTAACTTTGAAACTAAGGCTAGAGGGGGTTCCTCTGTGGTTTTAAATCTTTTGTTACCTTATAAAGTATCTTCCATCCTGATTTTACAGAGGTGATTATTTTACCTTTTCTTTAACTAAAATTCTTCTTTTCAGAACCAGATTTATTTTTCATTGTCCTGAAAATCCAGGGGTTTGGGTCTGTGTTCACCTGCAATTGGTGAGGATATTCTTCTCAAGTCTTCTCAGGAAAGGGGTGTAGGGCTTGGGGGGATATTTTGGGGAAAATAGGGCTCCAAGTGGCCCTCTCTGAATGTTTGTTTAAATCACTTGGTGGTGGAAGCATACCGTTCAAGGACAAGGGATTTGTGCCTTGAAGTTTTTAGCCTACGCTGGTAAAAATAAGCTTAGGGGGTCTTTCATGTGGGTCCCCACATCTGTACCCCAGAGTTCAGAGTGGAGAGGGAACCGTGACAACCCCCATGCTGGAAAATCCTGCCTGACAGAAATCCATTTCAAAAGGTACTTTTTTCTCCTACTGATAATGACGCATCTAAATTTAACAGCCTCTTAGAATTGGTATGCTAGTGGACAACTTTTTTTTCCTTTTTTTCTGTGTGTATAAATGCATCTTACTTCTGTTCCATTCTAGGTATCTGATGAAGTGGGCTATAGCCCACGAAAGCTTATGCTGAAATAAACTGGTTAGTCTCTAAGGTGCTACCAAGTCTTCCTCGTTTTATTTAGAACTAGAACTGTGCTGCTTCCCTCACCAGACTCCTGGAGAGCAGGCTGAGCTGGGGTGCTGGCAAGGATCCCAGCCTTCTCCTTTTGTGCTTCCCATAGAATATCAGGGGTGGAAGGGACCTCAGGAGGGATCTAGTCCAACCCCTGCTCAAAGCAGGACCAATCCCAACTAAATCATCCTGGCCAGGGCTTTGTCAAGCCTGACCTTAAAAACCTCTAAGGAAGGAGATTCCACCACCTCCCTAGGGAACCCATTCCAGTGCTAGTGAAAACGTTTTTCCTAATACCCAACCTAAACCTTCCCCACTGCAACTTGAGACCATTACTCCTTGTTCGGTCATCTGCCACCACTGAGAACAGCCTAGATCCATCCTCTTTAGAACCCCCTTTCAGGTAGTTGAAAGCAGCTATCAAATCTCCCCTCAGTCTTCTCTTCTGCAGACTAAACAATCCCAGTTCCCTCAGCTTCTCCTCGTAAGTCATGTGCTGCAGTCTCCTAATAATTTTTGTTGCCCTCCACTGGACTCTTTCCATTTTTCCCATATCCTTCTTATAGTGTGAGGCCCAAAACTGGACACAGTACTCCTGATGAGGTCTCACCAATGCTGAATAGCATTGGTGAGACCTTTGATCTGCTGGCAATGCTCCTACCAATGCAGCCCAAAATGCTGTTAGCCTTCTTGGCAACAAGGGCACACTGCTGACTCATATCCAGCTTCTTGTCCACTGTAATCCCTAGGTCCTTCTCTGCAGAACTGCTGCCTAGCCATTCGGTCCCTAGTCTGTAGCAGTGCATGGGATTCTTCCGTCCTAAGTGCAGGACTCTGCACTTGTCTTTGTTGAACCTAGTCAGATTTCTTTTGGCCCCATCCTCTAATTTGTGTAGGTCCCTCTGTATCCTATCCCTCCCCTCCAGTGTATCTACCACTCCTCCCAGTTTAGTGTCATCTGCAAACTTGCTGAGGGTGCTGTCCACACTATCCTCCAGATCATTAATGAAGATATTGAACAAAACAAGCCCTAGGACAAACCTTGGGGGCACTCCGCTCGATACTGGCTGCCAACTAGGCAGGTAGAAGCTGTGGAAGCTATGAGCCCAGTACAGGCAGGAGGAATCTTCCCTTCTCCTTGCCCTGCCAAGTTTCTGATCACTCTGCTTGGCATGAGCAATGCTTAGGGGGCTGGCTCTGAAAGAGCCTCCTGAGAGGAGGGCTGCCCAGCCGTTCTGTTTGGTGCCTCCTGCAGCATGAGTGAGCCACGTGGATTGTGTCCTTGGGCCACTAAGGATTCTCCGCACGGTAAGCAACAGCAAGTCTCTGAGCCATGTTCTGAAAGTGGCTGTGTACATGGTGCCGCTTGGGCTCTGAAGTCCACCCCCTCCCTAGGCTCCAGCTCCAGCCCAAGACACAACATCTACACAGCTGTGTTCAGCGTGGCATTGCAACCCCATATCTGGCCACCTGGGCTCGGAGGCCAGTGCCAGCTCTGCAGAGGGACCCTATGTGGCCCCAAGCAGTTAGTTCCGAGTCTACGGAAGGTGGTTACGTACCTTGTGGGCCGGAAGGCTGAAGTGGCATTCGTGTTTGGCAGAAGGGAGCTCGTCTTGTCCCTCTCAGCTGCCCTTTGAGCAGTGAGGTTAGTCCGGCTCTGCAGATGTGCAGGAAGGAGGAGTTGGAGAGGTGCATGGGGGTGAGGGAGGGGCATCTCTGCACATACCCTGGCATGGTTGGGGTGCAGGTGGTGTTTTTACAGTGGTAACCCCAGGGAGCAAATGGATGGACTGCCTCTCTCCAAGAAGCTGCCGGAGCAGGAGGTAGTGGGTTTGTCACACTGCGTGGAAAGAGCATGGGGGAAAGTGCGTTGAAATGTCCTGCTCCAAGCTGTCTTGCTTGGTCCCATCCTCATCCTTTGCCTCCTAGGACCGCCTTGCTGCTGTAGCTGCACCCTAAGAAGGGTGCAGGCTGGGGGTGTTTGCTATGGGCAGATTAGCCCCGGGGGAAGGGTGCCAGACTGTGACCCAGGCCACCGGGGTTCTGTTCCCACTTCTGCCTTTGACTCTGGATGAGTCTGTTCCCTCTGCATGCCTGCTTCCCGCCTGTGAAGCAGGGACGGCCATTCTCATGCAGAGTCCCTGTGCAGAAGCCAGGTCTTAGGGGTGATACTGAGAATGGGCCAGAACTGCCCTCTCGGCTTCTGGGAAGAGCCCTGGTGCCTGATGCAGCTACTGCAGGAAGAGACCAGGTCACCGCCTCGTATATTCACAGCCCTGCGAGAGGAGAGCAGACAAGGAACAGAGGGAAATCCGTAATTGTCTCTGTTACTGGGAGAGCGGAGCAGAGATCCATGGCCTGCAGTGTCAGCCTATCTCAGCCATTGCCGCTCCCTGGACGGCTCATAAACAGCTATTTCCTCACCTGTCTGTGGGGAGACCAGGCACTCTAGTCATGATGAATAAGCTTCACCTGAGCTGCGTTGTAATGGGGAGAATCTGTTCTGCTGGAGCCTTGGCTCTGGGCTATCTTGCCCATCTGCTCCACCCAGCCCTGGGGCTGGGCTGGACGCTCCCTGTTGTCAGCTGGGCTCTGAACCCTTCCCTCCTGCTGCTCCCCATGTGCTCTGGCTCAGAGCTGCCTGTGACGGAGTGGGAATGTTCTTAATGTTCTCTCTGGATAGTGCGCGAGTGCCTCAGTTTCCCCTATGCGTTTCTTAAGTCGAGTCTAGGTGGTGGGATAAGGGCTGAGATTGTTGCAGAGCAAAGGACCAGTGGAAAGGAGTGGCCAGCCTTAGCTGGAAGTGTTGGAGAACAAAGGGGTCGGGTGACCTTCTGGCCCTGGAAAGAAACAAAGGAAAAGAGGAGGAGGAGCCGGAGTGAGTTTGTCTGGAGCTGGCTGGGGACGTGCAGTGAAGTGCAGACGGGGTGTCTGGCTCACTGCCCCACAAAATGGATCCGGTGGAGGGGTCCGGCTCTTTGTACCTACAAGCTCTGTTTTAAACCATGTTCCTGTCGTCTAATAAACCTTCTGTTTTACTGGTTGGCTGAGTCACGTCTGACTGTGAAGTTGGGGTGTAGGACCTGCAGGCTTCCCTAGGACCCTTCCTGGGCGGGCTCGCTGGGGGAAGCACACGGAGGGGCAGAAGGTGCTGAATGCTCCGAGGTCAGACCCAGGAAGGTGGAAGCTGGAACCTGCGAAGCTCCTAGCCCTGGAGACAGGCTGGTCACAGAGAGGCAGCGTCACCCCAGAGTCCTGACTGTTTTCATAGGGAGCAGTGCCAGAGCATCGCCCCGGGTACTCCGTGACAATGCCCGCTTGCCTGACGGGAATATTCCTCCTGCTGCTTATTCCTGTTCCTGCTGCAGAGCTGGCTTGTCTGCTCGGAGTGAGCTGGACTCTGTTCTGCCTCCTGCATCAACGCACGTCTCCATGCGCCCAGCCGCAGGGCTCTCGAGTGAACCCCAGTACTAATCCTTAGCTCTGTAGTGCTTCTCGGTAGCTCCCAAAGCACTGTACAAAGGAGGCCGGTGACCTTATCGCCCTGGGGCCTCCTTACTGAAGACCACAGAGGTGCTTACTTTGGAAACGCTTAGGGGCAGGGGTCATGTTTCTGTGGGGTTTGTGCAGGGCCTAGCACAGCGGGCTCCTGGTGCAGGACTGGAGTGCCCAGGTGCTACACTTCTATACCTAATAAAGAAGGATGTTCGCTTTTGTAGGGCGAGCTCAGGGCTTGGCAGGTCCGAGTGCCCTGGAAAGGGGTAGGCACCTGGGCTTCGATGGCAACATTCCTGCAGTGCCAGAGGATGCAGCGGCTCTCGGGCACTGGCTTTCTTGCTGATGTTCCAGGGCTGGGAAACGCAGCCTTCTGCTGCATGTAGCATGCTGGTGAGATCCCCTTCGGGCACCTGAGCAGAACTTTGGACCCCATCCTCCCCAGCAAACCCAGCCCAGGGCTTGTTCGTCCCAGTGCGTGCTGGGGGACGGTGGGTGTTCAGGTGCCAGGCAGATGCTTGTGCTGTACGGCTGCATTACAGCTGGTCCTTGAATGCATCGATTCTTGGAGCGCCGAGCAGCCTGCAGCACTAAGCTTTGCTACCTCCTTGGTCCAGCCAAGTCCAGATCACCCCACCCGCTCTCCCTTCCCCACCGAGCGGTTCTGCTCAGGCTCTCTGGCCCTGCACCTCACCCTCTGCTGCTAGGCCCAGCTCTAGGAGGAGAGGATGGGGTCTTCTGAATTAAATATCCCAGCTTGGCTTCAGTTCTTGGTGAGCTCCCCGGTTCTCCAGCCGCTACGACACAAGCTTCAGTGGCTTTGCTGAGTGCGGCGCGGAGAGAAGCCCGTGTTCGCAGCGGGGGCGCGGGGGCTTGTAAGCAAGGAAACGGCACCGGAGTGGGGAGGGAGGGGGCTGTGATGCAGGATGGCTGGGTGGGAGGAGGTGCAGATGGCACGGGGTGGGTAGGCGGCTGGCACACCAGACCGGCTCCTCTGTAATTACTGACGGTAGTGCCTGTAGACCGTGAGCCCTCCTCTCTCCCTCGAACTTCCAGCAACTCTTCATTCTTTCCCGTTAAAACCCCTGGTCTGAGGGGAGAGGGGTCCCTCCAAGAGCTGGGGGTCTCTTCTCGGCTGCACCGTGTCTGCCCGTGCCATGGGTCAGCGTGCTGGTGGTACAGTCACTCCTCCCTGCGGAGTGCTGCTCTTCCCCCCGCCAGGGGAATTGCTGAGCTGGGGATGGGAGTGTTTTGGGGAGAGGTCGCTGGTGCAGAGTGGGGATGCTGCAGCCCTGGCAGGCCTGGTAATGCATAACTCCTCTGTGTGGGGAGGGGGCTGCCTCCTTCCTTCCCCCGTTTCCTTCAGCACTCAGCCCGAACTGCCTTGGGAACAGGGGCAGCTCCCAAAGACTCTGACCTCAGCCTGGTGAACTACGGCCACATGTTAATTAGCTTGGCTTGTCCTTACGGGGGCCCAGCCATTGAACAGGACACTTGCCCCTCCCTTGGTAACACCGTGTTAGGAGGATCCTTTAACTCAATGGCCCAGATCCCCTGCCAGAAATGATTTATTTCAACTTCTTGGTGCATTGTTCCCCGTGTCTGTCCTTGGAGAAAGCTGCTGGGATGGAGAATGCTGCAGAGGCCGGTGGACATGGTTCCTCTCCTCCAGTCCAGGCTGACCTTTCTTTCCTCCCCAGCCTTCTCCTGCGGAGTGCAGGCAGCTCATTAATCAGGACCACAAATTCCCTTTGTGGTGGGGAGGGTCTGGTTTTTGTAAGAGTCCCAGTAGAGTGCTCGGGCACCCGGCGAGGAAGGGCGATGCTGAGCGTGCGGGCTGTACAAAGGCAAACCGATCTCTGTGTAGTGCCATTCTTCTCGGGGCTGGATCTCCCAGGAGGAGAACTGCCCGAGTGATTTAATTCACACTGACTGCAGCTGACCTTGGAAACTTGCTGGTAGACGACTATCGACTCTGGCTATAGAGCAGAGGGAGACCAGGGCTGGTAGGTGAGGTGGGTGGGATGGATCTGGGACAGAGGAAGAGGGGGATGGTGAATGGAGGCCTTGGCGTGACCACCAGCTCTGATGGCAGGGAGCCTCGGTCCAGAGGTGTTTGTCTTGGAGCAGGGGTGTGTTAGTGGTGTGTCACGGAGTGCCCAGAGCGATGCTCTGGCACTGCTCCCTATGAAGCCAGTCAGGACCCCAGGGGGAAGCTTTTCCTCTCCATAAACAGTCTGTCTCCAAGGCTAAGAGCTTCACAGGTTCCAGCTTCCACCTTCCTGGGTCTGACCTCGGAGCATTCAGCACCTTCTGTCCCTCCGTGCGCTTCCCCCAGTGAGCTCGCCCAGGCGGGGTCCTGGGGGAGCCCGTGGGTCTGCACCCCAACCCCACGGTCAGACGTGACTCTCAGCCAGCCAGTAAAACAAAGGTTTATTATATGACAGGTACAAGGTCTAACACAGACCGAACAGCGAACGCGCCCCCGACCCCTCAGATGGATCCATTTTGGGGGGCAGAGAGCCAGATAGCCCCTCTCACGGAGTGCCCGGGCGATGGTCTGGAACCACTCCCTAGGAAGCCAGACAGGACTTTGGGTGGAGTGTCCCCTCTCCATACACAGCCTGTTTCCAAGGCTAGGAGCTTCAGGGGTCCCCACTTCCACCTTCCTGGGTCTGACCTCGGAGCATTCAGCACCTTCTGCCCCTCCGTGCGCTTCCCCCAGCGAGCCCGTCTGGGTGGGGTCCTGAGGGAGCCCGTGGATTCTGCACCCCAAATCCACAGTCAAACGTGACTGTCAGCCAGTAAAACAGAGGTTTATTCAATGACCTCTATCTGGTCTAACCCAGACCATACAGCGAGTATGAGCCCTCAGCTGGATCCATTTCGGGGGCCAGAGAGCGAGATAGGGTCTCTGCCCTCCCTGCCTGACTCCAGCTACCTTCAGACTCCCAAACCTTTCTCCGGCCCCTCCTCCCCCTGGCTCAGCCAGGTCAGGTGACCTCCCGCCCCCACTTGGGGTCCGATTAGAGCTTCAGGTATGGACACCACCAGAGAAGCTGTTTTGCATCAACTACACATCCTTATCCCTTCACATAGACGCTCAAGAAATGCATAGGGGAAACTGAGGCGCACACACAGCATTCCTACTCGGTCACAGCCCCTTTGCCCTTCCCTGCCTGATTCATGCCAGCTTCAGACTGAAACTCCCTCTCTAGCCCCTCCCCTGCTTTCCTTTGTCTCTTTTCCCGGGGTAGGTGAAGATCACCTGACCTCCCTCCAACAGGTTCAGCTGACCTCTTTGTTGTTCAACACTTCCAGCCAACACCTATCCAGAGGAAACAGTAAGAGCATTCCTACTCCGTCACAGGGTGACCAGGCCACGTGCCGAGGGCGTGGAGCCGGTGGGTCACTCATTGAACTGGCCAGGACGTGGTCGTGAAGGCACGTTCAGGTCGTGGGCAGCGAGCTGGCAGCACTGGTGTGCGAAGACCTGCCCTTGCTTCGAAGGACACTGATCACGCACGGCGTCTCCCCCTCTGAGTCTCAGATCCTCCTCCTTTAAGTGCCACGTGTGTAGGCCCAAGCCTGCTGCAGGGGAGCTGGCCGGTGCGCACGTTGACCTTTGTTTCCTGAGGTTTCTCCCCATCAAATATTTAGCACAGCGCAGGTCTGCTGGGTGACGGTAATGGCCAGTTCCAGAATGCCTGGTATCAGGTGGAGCCAGCTGAGTCTCCTGTGCTCGGGCTGC